>BCKO01000002.1:141075-741075 GCA_001600675.1 Millerozyma acaciae | reverse complement strand
AAGTCGGCAGGAAGTAGTGAGAGTGAAGGTGAAAAAGAGACCCTTTTCGATGGGCACGATGAGGAGCAAATTAAGTTGATGGATGAGTTATGTATTGTCTTGGACTACAACGACAAGCCAGTAGGAGCCGGTACTAAGAAGCTTTGTCATATCATGAAGAATATCGACAAGGGTTTATTGCACAGAGCGTTTTCTGTGTTTCTTTTCAATCCAGAAGGAAAGCTTTTATTGCAACAGAGAGCGGACGAAAAGATAACTTTCCCAGGGATGTGGACAAACACATGCTGTTCACATCCTTTGTGCTTCAGCGAAGAATTGGGAATCGCTCCAAAAGAAGGCCACACTAATCAGAACGACTTGAGCACCGCCATTTCTGGAGTCAAGAAGGCTGCACAGAGAAAGTTGGACCACGAGTTAGGCATACCATTCGAGGACAGTCCTTTGCGGGACTTTCAGTTTCTCACAAGAATCCACTACAAGTCTGCTAGTGGAGCAGAAGACGCTAAATGGGGCGAACATGAAATCGACTACATTTTGATATTAAACTCAAAAACTGACGTACGCATTAATGCAAACTACAATGAAGTTAAGGATTACAAATACGTCAGTATCGAGGAGCTCAAGCTGATGTTTGAGGACGAAAACTTAGTTTTCACGCCTTGGTTCAGGCTCATTTGTCAGTCCTTCTTGTTCAAATGGTGGGATAACCTTGACAGTCTAGAGAAGTTCAAGGATGATACAATCCACCGCCTTCTTTAATCTCCGTACCTTGTATCATTAGTTAGTAGCATTAAGTAGTCTGTACTAGTACACAAGCATTTGACTCTGATTTCTCCAATGAGACGACTCGGGAATACATCTTCGTTACACAAAAAGGCCAATGGCTCAAAAAACGCCATGGGAGCGTCTTGGGAACTGTAATTTATCGTACTCTTTTCAAAGAGCTAGCTACTACAACAAGCCTCTTAGGGAGATTAGAACAGTTTGATTGAAAGGTGCTACAAAGCCATGTTCACTTTGAAGTTATCTAAGCATGGGAGCCGGATCCGGGTGTCCCAGATATATCGCTCATTAGCAACTGCAAATACCAACACCAGTACAGAGAGCAAAGTTAAACCACGGAGGAGAAAGACAGTTTTTTCAGATTCCTTGAATAAGGGACCATCGTTCGAGGATTTTGTTAATGGGAAAGCATCCGACATGTTAGTGGATCCTTTAGAGGCGGCTCGAAGTGATCCGAATCAGAGAATACCTGAGTGGTTGAAGGTGTCTATTCCTAAAGGTAAGTCGTATTCAAAGTTAAAGAGCGATGTGAGAGAACTCAAGTTGGCTACTGTTTGTGAAGAAGCCAAATGTCCAAATATCGGAGAATGCTGGGGCGGAAAGAAGTCCGAGGCTACTGCTACCATTATGTTAATGGGTGATACTTGTACAAGAGGCTGTCGTTTCTGCTCTGTGAAAACCAATAGAAAGCCGGCTAAACCCGATCCCAATGAGCCAGAAAACACGGCGGAAGCTATAAGTAGATGGGGTTTGGGATATGTCGTTTTGACTACAGTAGACAGAGATGACTTGCCAGATGGAGGAGCTAACCATTTGTCTGAGACGGTGACAAAAATCAAGCAGAAAGCGCCTCAAATCTTGGTTGAAGTACTAAGTGGAGATTTCAGAGGGGACCTTGACCTGGCCGCCATTCTTGCTAGGTCTGGCTTGGACGTCTATGCTCACAATATCGAGACAGTGGAAGCATTAACTCCCCATGTAAGAGATCGTCGTGCCACTTATAGACAGTCATTGTCTATTTTGAAGAAAGCAAAGGAAACCAAGCCCACACTTATCACGAAGACCTCGATCATGCTCGGCTTTGGTGAAACCGATGAACAAATCATGCAAACCTTGAAGGACTTGAGAGAAATAAAGTGTGATGTTGTCACATTTGGACAATACATGAGACCCACGAAGAGGCATATGAAGGTGGTCGAGTACATAAAGCCCGAAAAATTCGATTACTGGAAGGAAAAAGCATTGGATATGGGCTTCCTTTACGTTGCGAGCGGTCCTTTGGTGCGTTCGTCCTACAAAGCTGGTGAAGCATTCATAGAAAATGTCATCAGAAAAAGTAGACATAATGTTGGAGAGTCCCCTAGGCTATCTCAGGAAGCAAATCCAAAACTTATATCTACTCGTTTGTGATTGTGAATTGCTGAAATGTGAATGATTAAAAAACATGATAACAATACAACATTAAAAAAAATATCATATCTCAATCCATGGCTACCAGATATTGTTACAGCAAACGTTTCCACTACATCAACTATCATCTACCTCAAGTGATTTCGGCAATCTATAGACATATATACCTTCATTTACAAGATTATACATAGTTAAGCTAAAGTAAGAGCTGCAAAATCTTTTGAGAAATGCTGTAAGAACACGAAATTCGAAATCTAAACAAATAGTTTTGCCTCAACAACGCACTCTTGCTGTACTGAACCAAAGACAGAATATAATACCATTCGTTCAGAGACTTCTTATCAACTGAAGCTAGACCTCAGTGGTGAAAAGGACTTATTTAGACAAAACTCGGGGGTTCGATATGTCTGGTTTGAAGGAGACATTAGAAAAGGATGATAGCGAGGAGTCATTGATCTCACAGTTCGAAACGACCTTGACTATAAAACCATCTTCTAATGATGTGGCCGAGGTAGAAGACATATCTATTGACCATTCCACGTATATCCATAATCATTCTATAGCAAGCTATTTAAGAGATCAGAGTATCGCCGATATAGTTGAGGACGAAGAAGAGGAGGAAACGGATCAAACGACTAGTAATGACATACGTAAGGGGCCTCCATTGCAAATGCTTAATAGAGACTCAGCTACGAAGATTGACAAGCAAGCCGAAAGAGCATATTTACGGGAAAAAGACAAGTATGAACGCATTTTAGCACCTTCGCCTTTGATAGACTACTCGCTAGCACGGTTCACTAAAGTATTCACCGAGTTTCTCAACTCGAACCCTCATATCCGAAAAGAGTCGCCCAGGTTTGCAAAAGAGTCGCATAAGACACTCGTTATTCTATCACCGTATTCGGCAGAACATGCATTTGGAAGGAAATGGGTAAGCAAGTCTTACCTTTCGACTATCTTTGAACGACCCCAAAGACTTTTGGCATCGTGTATTGGGATATCAGCAGCAGTCACGATGTTTCCATTTTTCTACAAAATCATCAATTCAACAAAGAGAGGGTTAATAGCGTCACCTCACGTTCGCAAGGTCCATGGGAAAACATGGCCCAAGAAATTATTCGACTTATGTTTGAATTCTCATGAGAAATTACAGAATAACGAGATTGAAGTTCCTGAGGACTGGAATACTGGGGACATTTACCTCACACCCAAAACTATCAATGCAATA
Organism: Millerozyma acaciae; assembly: GCA_001600675.1. Lineage (NCBI taxonomy): Eukaryota > Fungi > Ascomycota > Pichiomycetes > Serinales > Debaryomycetaceae > Millerozyma > Millerozyma acaciae. The sequence continues at coordinate 737,654 of BCKO01000002.1, read as the reverse complement.
GAAGGGGTAGTGGGTACAATAGAAACTGCAGTTGACAGTTTGTTCAAAAATAAACACGATAGCCATAGTCTAGCTTTCGTTGTCGTTAGGCCTCCAGGACATCATTCTCGTGCGTCTTTACCTGGAGGCTTTTGTTTGATTAATAACGTTCACATTGGAATTGAATATGCGCATGACACTTACGGAGTCACCCACTGTGCTATATTGGATATAGATTTGCATCACGGAGACGGCTCTCAAGACATTTGCTGGGAAAGGGCGGGATTTTTGGGAGACTATGCAGATGAAGAAGATGATGAACACTCGCTGCAAAGGGATGATTTCGGCAAAACCCCTGCCAATTATCCAAAGGTTGGTTATTTCTCCTTGCATGATATAAAGTCATACCCCACAGAGTTGGGATACGCAACGAAGGAAAACATCAAGAATGCTTCGACTTGTATAATGGATCACGATTTAAACATTTGGAACGTACATTTGCAAGAGTGGTCAAACGAAGAGGAATTCTATAAACATTATCAAACAAAGTATGTAAATATCTTGAACAGGGCAAACCAGTTTTTAAATCAGTCCAAGAAACAATATGATATTGAGTATCAAGAATATTTGGCTGAATTATCCAGGTACAACAAATATCTTTTCAAACCCCATTTGTATAGTCAGCCTGTACCGAAGCCTTCACCCCCACCCCCATTCAAGCCATTGATCGTCATTTCTGCCGGGTTTGATGGGCTGGAGTACGAAAATCCTCAAATGCAAAGACACGGAATTAATGTTCCCACTTCGTTCTATGCCAATTTCACTAAGGACGCCGTCAAGTTGGCTAAAATACACACTAACGGTAAGATTATTTCCTTCTTAGAGGGAGGGTACTCAGATGGAGCTTTATCTACCGGAATATTCTCGCATCTTATAGGACTTACCAATGACCTCAGTGACTCTAGTCTGGACGATGCTCTGTTGTGGAATCCGACTTGGGGAAGTGAAATGGTAGTAAAAGAGTTAGTCAAAGGTTGCAAGAGGACCTGGACGCCCTACAAAAAACCCCAGACTGATGTGACCATATGGGCGAACGAAGTCATAAAGCTCGGAAGATCAATGATGCCAAACGCCATCCTTCCTGCGTCTTACATATACTCATGCGATGGAAAAGCACCTCAAACTCTACCCAAGGTCGTAGACGAGGCAAAGCCCATTAGCAAAATGGCTAAAGAAATATTAGATAATGAGGAAGAAGTTTTGGCCGTACCCGAAAGTCCATTGAAGCAGGACCCTGAAGATGCAAGAAGACTCCTCCGTCATACTCGTTCATATTACAAAAAATTGGCAGACGCACAGAAAGGTAAAGAGAGAGGATCGGATCCACAACAGAGAGAACCCTCGAAGTTAAAGTTCGCTCACTAAGGTGCCGTCGGGAAAGCACACTGTGAAATTTGTATAGCGATTGCACTCTTGTATTTAGACAACAAGCTTACAGAATTTACTACATCTTCGCAAAACCTTGGCCTTATCCATTAACTCTTTTCATCAACTAAAGCCCTTTCTCAGTTACAGTCTCTTTACTCTTACTAAACCTCGCAAAGCACTTGGACAAAGGTCGATTTTTCAAAATTTGTTTGACACGGCGTGCTCAAGGTTTAAATCCACGCACAGAAAATCTAAAAAACAAAACTTACAGAATTTGGATCTACATGAGTGCTTGAAGGCCTGTCAATATTGCGTCTAATATGAATTATATCAACAGATTTGCTGACAACCAAGTACGGAGCATTTCCGCTGATTTCAAACAGGGTAAGGATGACATACAGATGCAAAAGCGAGTTGATGAATTATTCCCACCAAAAGCACAAGAAATTATCGAGAAGTTAATACATGAGAAGAGAGAATTAGAATCGAAAGTATCCAAGCAGGCTAGGCTAATAGGTGTCTTGGAAGACCAATTGAAGGCCAATGGGATACCATTACTATCGGCAACAGCATCTAATATTTTGGGTGAAGAAGGATTGAGCACGGCAGATAAATTGGGTGAAGTGCAGACAAATGAACCAGATATACCAATGAGGTCAGCCAGGCGGCGTGGTGCAAGAAAATCAGACATATCATCAAGTGAGAAAGACACGCCGGTGAATAGCCCAATCAAGGATGCTGTTGGTAGTGGTACAAGCTACGAAACAAAAGTGTCATCTCCGCATTCTGGTCAAGCGGAATCGAATCGGTCGTCAGTATACTCAGATGTCGATGGAACACCCAGCAAGTCCATTGTTAGCGAAGGGATGGATATCTCGCATGATACGATAGTAGAAGGAGATAACAACCAAGAAAAATTTGTGCCTACTCAGTTAATTATTTCTGACTACAAAGAGGACTCGAAAATTAATGATGAAGAAATGGTCGCTCAATCTGAACAAAGGGATACAGAAAGTACCACCGACGAAGCCCACGTACCCGCTCAGCTTGAAGTAACAGGTCAAAATACAGCCCCTGGAGGGATAAACTACAAGTCAAGAATCAGACTACCATCGACGATAAAAAGTACAATGAACGAGAGGCCGTCCTCTCATCTGAAAAGAGAGATTTCAGAAAATAAGTCTTTGAAATCGCCTTTGATCAGCTCATTTACAGAAACCTCAAAAGTAGACTATAACGATCAATTGTCTAGTCGTTCTTCGATTATTACATCGTCAAAGCTTGACAATTCACCGAGCGAAATAGCTACTGACTATGGCAATAACGATTATTCTGACTCCAGGAACCTTTCAACTGCTAGCAGCTCTGCGAATGCAAAAGTACCTTATAGGTCCAACAACATAACAACACCACTGAGTGAGAACTTGTCATCAACAAAGACTTTTTATAAAAAGCAAATGGGATCCGATGTTTCTATCGCCAAGTCTCCATATCTCAATAATAACTCCTCTCGTGATGCAGTATCCTTCAAGGATAATGAAATCACACCCAATTCAAAGTTTCAAATCCTCAATACATACCATATGGATGATGATGATTCAATATTATTTGTGAAACCACAAGATTTCCATACAATTTGCATTGGTGTTGTCAGCACACTCCATATCAATCCCCAAAACAAAAAGTCAGATGACCCAGTTAGCACAATATCTGTCATGGATAAAGAAACTAAGAAGGAGATGTGGCGGATTCGTAAGACTTATTCTCAGGTTGTTGCTTTCGATAATGATGTCAGGCCAGTGATTGAGTACTTTGGCTTACCACCCCTTCCTGATAAAGCTACATTTTTGTCTACCTCACCAAGTAAGATAGACTTCCGCAGAACAGCACTTCAAAATTATTTCAATACTATATTCCAAATTCCTCACATACCTCAGATGATACTTTACAGGATATGCCGTTATCTATCCTTGGACTTTGTGAACCCTTTGGATGACTTTAAGAGTGGAGCTCATAAGGAAGGATTTTTGATTCGCAAATCTAAGGGGTTGGGGTCGTCATGGAAAATCAGGTGGTGCCAAGTCGATGGACCTTTCCTCGAGGTGTATGAATTGCCAGGGGGGTCCTGTATTGAACAAATTAAACTCAGAGGTGCACAGATCGGTAAGCAAACAAATGATTCAGTAGCAGAAGAGAAAGGTTATAGACATGCCTTTTTAATCATGGAGCCTCAAAAGAAAATTTCAAGCTCTTCTACAAAACATTTCTTCTGTGCTGAAACGGACGAGGAAAGAGATGAATGGGTTCAGTGCTTGGTGGAGTTCAATAATTCAAATGAACAAAGCCCACTGACTCCGGGACTTCAAGATATGGACCAATCATTCAAGGACGCATCTCTTAATGATTTGCAGTCTAAACGTGGTGATGAGGAGGAAATTTCTTCTCGCTTGCTGACTCTCCAAACATTCAATCTGTCTTCAAGACTTCTGATAGGTAACCATAGTAATGCATCGAATTCTGATTTACAGTCGAACTCAGGCACAGTACTCGACGACACCTCACAAAAAGATCCCAAAGAAATAAGAAGGATGAAGAAAAGAAGTTTGTTTCCTTTCAGAAATAAGATGTCAATGATAAATGATACTAATGCATCAAATGCTGATAATTATCCTAATCCAACATCACCAAATCCTCAGGATTCAAACATGCAACAATATCTCGACCTGATGAACCTAGACTCGGATCTTACCAAAGCTGTATTTGGGAGGGAACTCTCAGTTGCATACGACTTATCAAATAGCACCTTATTTGGAAAAAGTGTCCCTAGTATAATCTCTCGTTGTATTGATTTCTTAATCAGGACAGGGGCTATAAACGAAGAAGGGATATTCAGATTGAGTGGATCAGCCTCCACTATCAGGCAGTTAAAGGAGCAATTCAATACAAATTATGATATTGATTTATTTGACTCATCATTAAATCTCGATATTCATACCGTATCCGGTCTTTTGAAAACATATTTAAGGGAATTACCTACACCCATTCTTGGTGAAAAACCATATGGGGATTTAAAGCACATAACAGACACAAGAGGGGAGCTCAGCTCCAAGGCAGCATTAGCTGTTATATTCAAGGACTACCTCAATAACCCTTCCAATATTGATGACATACACTATAACACTTGTTATGTGATCTTCAAGTTCTTGAACAAAATCATTGCGCATAACTCGTCTAATAGAATGAACTTGCGAAATGTTTGTATAGTGTTTGTCCCAACCTTAAACATATCTTTGGAAGTACTATCGACATTTTTAGTGGATTTCAGTTGCATCTTTGAAGGTGCTCTACCAGTTCCTGATAACGAAAGGGAGGTTCTTGACTTGTACATTCCAAATTTCTGAGAGAAAGAAATAATCAATATATAATTGCCGTCTGACACGATCAAAAGTTAAAGCTAGTCTACATTTTACTTCATGAAGCACCTACCATCACAAACACTTTGCTGATTGTTTTATTATTACACACATTTACTTCCTTACATACCGGTTGGTAAAATATAAATATTAGTCGATACCTACCATTCACTCTCTCCGGTTGATTTTTGAAAGACGTAATCTCGACCATTGATATTGGCGATACCTTCTTTGAGGTTGGACTTCCACTTGTTTCTGACTCTTTGTACTTTATCATATAGACACAACATGATTTGTCCTTCTTGATCGCCATCCTCCTCATCAGACTTCTCGCTTTCCAACCCGTCATCTAGATCCGAGTTGATATCATCCGTGTCATTAAACAATTCATTGTCTTCATCGTCATCTTCGTCATCATCATTTCCGTCCACCTGCCTGACTGTTTTGTGCCTCGACGCAGGTGTGTTTTTGATATCGGTTAAAAGTTCTTGCCCACTGTTCGTGGAAAGCGTAAACTCAACAGTTCCATCTGCCTGGTTAATCCTAGGAAGCATCAAACCGGTGCTGTTTTCATCAAACTCTTGTTTCGGAGTTGGGTCTATGGATGGGAATTGGATATCGCTGTTTGTATTTGAATTGTTGAGATCTGTAGTGGTATTGTAAGACAACTGTGAATCACCCTGGATGTTGGGCAATTCCAACCCAGAACCATTATCTAAATTCAAAGCAGATCCTCCCAAAACATTGTTGGCGTGATCTGACTCGAGTTTTGGCGACGCCTGCCCTATGCCGTAAGCATTCACTTGCTCTTCGTCCCATGAGAATTTTGCGACTGATGCTAGACTCAATTTTTCACACCAGATTTTCCGTAACTCCTGGAGAGTCGACTCATCGATTCCACTATCTTCGAAATCTTGCCTCGAGTCACTAATCACTTCCTCAATGATCGCTTCGTATAACTTACTTGTCTCGACATTTGACATGTTAATCTATTTTCTTTCGTCTTTAATTCTATAAAAATTGATGGAAAATTTCCCAAAATGGAACGACGTAGAAATACTATCAAAAAGCGACCTACTGATTCAACTTCTTTACTAATTAAAGTCTATCCTTTCGATTCTGTTCACGAAGGCCAAATTAGCTCCTGAGATATTCCGTCTATAGAGTAACTTTCATTTCGAAACAAAACTTACACAAAACCTAATTATTATTAATATACACTATTTTCTTTTTAGCTTTGATAGTATGGAGCTACTCTATTCAATGCCTTAAAGGTTTTGGGAAAGCAGTTTTCTTAGGACTTAATCTTTTTCTTGAGCCAACGTCGCTCACGCTTTTGTACTCATCAATCAAGCGCAAAAGCTGGTCTTTTTCTGCTGACACTGTCTCGAGTTTCTTCTCTAAGCTTTCAATATCTCTCTGCTGAGACTTCTTTTCAAGAGACAAACTATCGAGCTGTTTCTTGAAGCTAGCTCTTATTTGATTTACTTTCAACTCATGCTTCTTCGAGTATTCGAAGTAAAGCTGTTCTGCGACTTCTTGTATTCTAGCGTTAGTTTTGGCTTGGTTTTGGGCGACCTGCTCTTTGAGATCAGCAATCTCTTTGTTTAAGAGGGACTCATTGTTGTTCGTATTAAAGGAGTTTATCTTTTCCAACGCCTTGGAGTAGTCTTTCTCGTAGTCGGCAATGATTTGCTTTTGCAGATTTACTTTCTGCACCAACTCACTCATCTTTTTGGTGTCTCCATCAATTATCTCGTCTTTCTCCTTGTTTGTGTTTTTGAGAGACTCGATTTGTGCCAACAAACTACCATGATCAGAAGTCAGTTTCTCCAATGAGGACTCGAGGGACTTGAGCTTTTCTTCGTAAGCGTCTCTCAATGAAGAGGCCTCTCTTGCATCGTCAAGAGCCAACTTGAGATTGTCGTTCACCTTTGACACTTTCTTTTCGCTTTCTGCAAGTTTCTCTTCTAAGTCCTCGATAACAGGTTTCGATTTACGCAAGCTTTCTTGTAACTCTTGATTTTCTTCTTCTAATTGCGATCTCTTCTTGGTCAACTCATCATTTTCCTTAGTGACCTTATATAATTCCTCGGATTTAGACTCCAAAGCAGATTCCAATTTTGTGATTCGATCCTTAGCTAGGTTTTCTAGATTATCCAACTCTTCCAAAAGTTCTTGCTGCTTTTTGTTTATTTCTTCCAATTCTGTCTTCTCGTTCTTCAACTTGTTTGTCTCCGTGAGCAATTCTTCTTTTTCTTTCAAAAGATTTTCAACCTTTACATTATACTCTATATTTGAGTCCATCAAAGACGCTATTTCCCGGTTTCTTTCCTTAATGTCTCCCTCGAGCTCGTCAGTTTTTCTATTCATGTCTTCAATTGCCTCGACTTTGGTTGCTAACTCATGCTCAAGGCTCTCTATCTTGTCTTTGTAAACTTGCATCTTTTCATTTACAGACTTGGTTTGCTCAAGCAAGGAGTCATGAGAACTTTTAAAGTGTGCTAATTCGACTTCGAGCTTTTTCAAATGCTTATCTTTGTATCTAATTGACTTGTTCATAGAGGCTAATTCTCTTTCATTATGATTCAATTGCACAGTAAGCAAGTTTTCATTAGTTTCTAATTTCTTTTTGGTCAGCTTTAACTCTTTGATTTTCTGATCATATATTAAGAACTTGCCATTGGTAGAAGAGAGTTCGTCGGAAAAGTTTAGGATCTCTTGATTTTTTTGGTTAATTATATTTTCGAGGGTTTCAATCTCTTTGAAATGATCTTCTTGAATTGTGCGTATATGGTTCAATGAGAATACAGGCTTTGAGTTAGGAGACTCAATAAAATTCTCGGTGTTTTCTTCATCTTTATCCTCATCGCCACTTTCTTCAGCAGCCATCTCTCCTTTGCCGTCGTTGATATGATGCATTTCGTAATCTTGTCGTTCTTCATTACGTATGTAGTCTTTCAAAGGACTAATTTCTTTGGCAGGAGAATCTTCGCCCCTGATTTCTGTGATTCTATTATTCTGAGAAGTTTCAGGACTCCTAGCTGTTGGTTCAGTATATCTTTGAGGCGTTATGTAGTTGTCACCTCTAATTATTTTACTGAGTTGTGTGTTTTCACCTTCATGTGCTTTAGTCACTGAATACACAGTCCCGTCTTCCACAGGCACGTTTTCTATCTCGCTGTCCTCATCAACTATTTCAGAACGAGGTTTAGGCTTATGAGGCGACTTACCTGAACTTATTTGCGTGATCAAGTCTTCCTTGCTAAAGACTTCATCGATTTGCACAAAGTCTTCATGGTCCGCTTCTGTCTGAGACTGGTCAGTTTCATTAGCATTGGTTACAATTTTAGCTATCTTGCGTGAGCCAGGCTCTGTGTCTTCTACTACTTCCTCGTGGTGACGCTTATAAGTGGCGTTTTCCATTCCACCGTTGTTGGGAAGCTCAATGAACGATGAATTAATCTGATTGATAGGGGTATCTGCTTTCGTAGGCGAAGATTCAAATGGGCTCTTGTGAGACATCGATGAGTTGATATTGCTCGAGACATGGCTGGTTCTGGCGCCCTCCCTTGATTTACTCAGATTCTCCTTATTCAATGGACTGCTCTCCGGTTCGGTTGTCTTGAGCTCATACAAACGATGATCAAACTTTGTTTTGTATTTTTTCAAGCTATCCAAGTTGGGCTGATTATATCTCCTTGGTGATGTTAATGGCACTCTCTTGTCTGAAGAAAGAGCTACCAACCTGCCCTTGTTTGCTGGTGTACCATTGACGTCTGTTGTCTGTTCAGTAAGATGAATTGTATTTCTCCTGGCATCATGTTTTGCTGTCAACCCGTGTGGATGTTTTGTTAAAATTTTTGGGCTCTTTATAGATGTCGGTATCGAGGCGCTTGGAAACTTGATGGGTGAGAGTTTATCACCTTCTGCCAAAGACATCGACGCTTCAAAGCTGTAAGGAGATGTCATCTTACTGTCAACTTTCTCCTTCACTGTAGAACTGACAAGAGTAAACTAACATTAAAATATAAGGAGCCGCTACGCGTTTTCTTATTATCAAAACAAAAATTCGTGTATTTGTCCATTTTGACTACACAACTAAATATTCAATAAAGAGTTTCCCACCATAACCACAGCAAAGGCGTAGACAGGGCCATGGCCATGGCCCTGCCTTCAAAGCTAGGGGTTGGGCCGTGTCCAAAAAAAAAAAAGGAAGAGATCTTCCCAAAACAAAAACACTACTTCAAACGTAATTTAGCTCTGAACTGCCGTTTATATACTTCGATGAGATACCGGGCGACAGTCACGTCTAAAACATCATTTCTGGCCATTATCACTTTTAAAAGTGATAGAACAACGCTCTCTTAGCATTTCCAGTAGCGTCGGCGCTTGAAAGTGGTTTTGGAGCAGCAGACGAGTAGAAAGTACCGTTGCTAGCAGCAATTGTAGTATTGTTCAAGCCGCCAGAAGAAACTGGAGCAGCGGAGGGAGCAGCAGCAGCAGAAGAGGATTCAGCTGCAGGGGCAGATGATGCAGCAGCAGTAGCAGTAGTGTATTGCTGAGTTCTTGTAACATTGACGTAGCTGGTCAAGGTTGTGGTTTTGTCACTGTGAGTGAACGCGGCCACGACAGGGTAGGAAGTGGTCAAAGTAGAAGTCAAAGTGATAGTCGAAGAGACATCATTGCCAGCAGAAGCTGCAGCAGTGGCTGCAGCAGAGTCCTTGGTGACGGTCACTGTGACAGTTTGAGGCGAACATTGGTCTTTAGAACCACCCTGGCTAGCTGCAGCGGCAGTAGCAGAGACGGCAGAAGCAGAAGGAGCAGCAGAAGCAGCGCCAGCAGCCTCGCCGGTGGAGGTTTCAACCACAGCTTTAGTCTGGGTAGAGCCGTCTTGTGTGATGGTGGTCTTCTTGGTGATGGTGGAAGTGGTGACCTCGTCGGAGCTGGAGTCGGCGGCGGAGCCAGCATTGGCAGCGGCAGCAGCCTTGGTGTAGGTGCTGACAGGACGAGTGGTGGTCACACCGCCGGTGGTGACGGTTTCGTACTGGGTGATGGTAGAGGTCGTGTCCTCCAGGGATGAAGCTGGAGCAGACTCGACCTGTCCGCCAGAGGCCTTGGCCCTGTTGATGTCGTCGGTGGCGGTCGAGGCAAGCGTCAATGTGGTGGAAGGCAATGTGAGGGTCACGTACTTGTTGACAGTGACGGTGGTATCAAGAGAGGAGCTCAAGCTCCCCTGGCCAGCTGCTTGCACTTGCGAGCTGGCGCTAGCGTCGGACGAGTTGTCAAATCTTTTGAAAGGGACAGCAACTACAGAGGTTGCCATCATCAAGGGAACTAAGCTGACTGAGAAACGCATTTTCAAGATGAAGCCTAATATTCGAACAAGTCTTTCAGATCTGATATCAAAGGAGTGGACGCGATTAGTGAACGCAGGGTATTATCGTTGGTACTGAAAAGCTTTGCTATATGGGAATGAATACTCTCAATATCAAGCGTCTTGAACTAAACTTTCATGGAGCAGCATTGTGGCCATTTTTTCTTCTTTTATATCTTCCTTCGACTTTCGTGTTCCCAATTTATCTAGGGGTAAACAAAAGGAATTTTCTGGCATTTGAAACTTCTAACCGTGCATCTCGTTCCGAACTCACCAGGCTTTTGCTATGTTTCTTGTAACTCAGGCCTATGAAAAACGTATTTTGTCCTCCAAAGTAAACAAAACATCATAAAAGCGCGTTTCGAGATTTCGTGAATTCTCCCTTGTTTTTTAAGTTGTTACATACTAAACGCTAGTCATGAACTTATTGTCATCGGTATGTTGACAGAAAGGGTTGCGTAGTCGTACCGTTTGTCATGCTGGTATGTTGGTTTTTTTTTTAGCCACGAAAAATGACGTCTAAAGGGTAGTAGACGTTCATCGTTTATAATTTTGTTTTGAGACCAGTAGCTCTGTGGGCGCCACCGACGGGAATTGTCACAGTAGGAGCAATGAAGGCTTTCGGAATGCTCTTCAAGGGCGACGCCAAAGATGTATGGGAGCGGAGCGGCCAAAGTCTAGAGACGGGTCTATTTGAGCAGTATCTTTTAGCTAAGGATATGTATCATTGAAGTTGTGGAGTTGAGGAATGCTGGCGCTGGGACAGGACATCGAAAGTCAGAACGTCAGAGGCAAACCAATGCTGAATTGGCCGGCGACGGCCAATTTAGCATCAGTGAGCCAGACAAGACGATGTTTCGGGGCAAGGGTAGCGCTCGCTGTGCACCGGCAAATGGCAAAATAGCAAATGGCAATGTTCCAATATCATCAATTGATGGGCCATCTATTGTGAGGCGCATACAGGATGTCTATCAAGTGATGGTCCGTGATAACGACTGGGTTTGAAGCTTGACGTATAAAGGACAAAGAAATGAAGGATTGAAGGATTGAAGAAAGCAAGAAATAGGTTTCAATTGACAATATGGTTTCTTTACCCTTAGACGGCGATCAAGCGAGAAAAAGACTCACAAAGAGAGGAATCATTGGCGTTGGCAGTGGCATCTTATTGCTTATAATATTGATTAGCACCAACGCCTTGGGCCATGTAAAAATCTGGCTCCAGCGCATTGACGAGTCTGTATGCCCTTTGCACGAAATTAAGAGGCCCCAGAGCTTTATCGACGACAATTCCACTGCATTGCTGCTTCTTTTCGACGACAAGTTCAGGGCTAAGTCGGCGCGGAAGTTGTCTGGGGCTATCCAAGTGGACACCCAAATTTTCGATAACCAGCCCGATGTTGCAGACGCTCCCGAAGTGTGGGCCAAGTTCAAGAACTTCCACAAGTACTTGGAGAAGACATTCCCCACGGTTTACGACAAGTTGGAGGTTGAAACAGTCAACACGTACGGTTTGGTTTTCCATTGGAAAGGTGCCAACTCCGACTTGAAGCCGCTATTGCTCACAGCTCACCAGGACACCGTCCCAGTCCAGAAAGAGACCCTTGGTGATTGGACGTACCCTCCATTTGAAGGGCATTACGACGGGACTTATATTCACGGCCGAGGCGCCTCTGACTGCAAGAACGTGTTAATCGCCATATTGGAGTCCTTTGAAGTATTAATTGACCAAGGCTTTGAGCCCGAGAGAGGAATCATCGCTGCGTTCGGTTTTGACGAAGAGTCTTCCGGAATAAGGGGCGCGTCCAGCATTGCTCGCCATCTTTTGGACAAGTTTGGCGAAAACTCTATTTACGCTCTCATTGACGAGGGATCAGCATTGGCCCAAGACGCACTCTCAAACGAGATTGTTGCAATTGCCTCTACCGGCGAAAAAGGATACGTCGATATTAAGGTTGAGTACACCACAGTAGGCGGCCACTCGTCTGTTCCTCCAGATCACACCTCCATTGGTATTGTATCCGACTTAGTCGCTCTTATTGAAAAGGACCCTTACAAGCCAGTCCTTACATCCAAGAACCCTTATTTGCAAAGTTTGCAGTGTAATGCTGTCCACGGTGGTAATGGGCTCTCTCGTACTTTGCGCAAATCAATCTTGAGAGCAGGTTTCGACAGATTGGCCAACAAAAAAGTTGTCGAGTTTCTCGAGTCAAACATTCTAACAAAGTATCTTATCCAAACTTCCCAAGCCATCGACATCGTCAGAGGCGGCGAGAAGGCCAACGCTCTCCCCGAGCATGTTGAGCTTCTTGTCAACCACAGAGTCACTGTTGAATCAAACCCCGAGGAAGTGAAGAAACATTTCGTCGACAGAGTTTTGGAAGTCGCCAAAAAGCACGACGTAGGCGTGGAAGCCTTTGGTAAAAAGGTAAGACTGAGCAAAAATCCAGGTAAGTTCAAGGTCTCACTCAGTGGTCAAGATTTGGTTCCCTCTCCAGTGACTCCCACTGACGATACTGTCTGGAAGTATCTCGCTGGTGTCACTAGACATGTTTTCGAAGACTTGGTGGTTCAAAACGCAACCAAACCCGTTGTTTTAACCCCTGGTATAATGACCGGGAATACTGATACAAAATACTACTGGAACTTGACTAAAAATATATTTAGATATTCCCCAGCTATTGTCATTGACCCTTTGAAAGAATCTCATATTCATAGCGTGGATGAAAAAATCAAGTTTAGCTCTCACTTGGAGCTTCTTACATTTTTTTACGAGTATATTCAAACAGTTGATTCTGTCAATGCTGACAATAAGTAGTTTAGGTGAAGTATATGGTTTATAATGGTTTGATTTGGTCGAATTGTGAATGGACATTTTTCAGCTCTTTATCATCGTGTAATCTCTAATTATCTGATATTCTATGGCAAAATGCGGATGATCTCGCTGTGGAGACCCGTTGATAAATCCGGGTTTTGAAAAAAAAGCTAGAATTTCTCCCTTCTAAGAGACTTCAAGGATTACGATTATGATTGGATTGCCTCTAGAAGAAAATGATAGGGTCTCTTCAGTCAAGAAGAGATTCCAGCAAAGAAAAAAGACATTCTTAGTATCAGGAGCTTTCGTGTTGCTTCTCGTACTCTTTTTCAGCACTAATGCTTTCGGATATTTCAAGTTGCTCATCCAGCCAACTAAGGACAAGTCAATTTGTCCAATTCACGATTTCAAGGCTTCCAAGCTCTTCAAAGATGACAACAATACCATCAACACCATTCTCAAGGATGAGAAATTCAGGTTGCAATCGGTACAAAAATTAGCCGGGGCCGTCCAAGTTGATACTCAGGTCACCGACAACTTACCAGACGTCTCGGAGGACCCTGAAAAATGGGCCAAGTTCAAGCCATTTCACGAGTATTTGGAGAAGACTTTTCCTAAAGTGTATGAGCAACTTGAAGTTGAGAAGGTTAATACGTATGGGTTGGTATTCCACTGGAAAGGATCGGATCCTAAATTAAAGCCAGTAATGTTGATGGCCCACCAGGACGTGGTTCCAGTTCAAAAAGACACTCTCAAGGATTGGACCTATCCACCTTTTAAAGGACATTACGATGGGAAGTTTATCTTTGGAAGAGGAGCTTCAGATTGCAAAAACGTTCTTATTGCGATTTTAGAGTCACTTGAAATCCTCCTTGAAAAAGGTTTCAAGCCAGAAAGAGGAGTAATTGCTGCTTTTGGTTTTGATGAAGAGATTTCAGGATTCAGAGGAGCCGGACAGATAGCCAAGCATTTGGAAAAGAAGCTTGGTCACAACTCGATCTACTCAATTCTCGACGAAGGTCCGGGATTGACCAAAGATCAAATGACTGGTCAGATTATTGCCGTTCCAGGAGTTGGAGAAAAAGGTTATGTTGATATCTATACAGAATTGACTACCCCAGGTGGCCATTCTTCAGTTCCACCCGACCACACTTCGATTGGAATCATGTCTGAACTTTCTCAAGCGATCGAACTGGACCCTTATAGCCCTGTATTGTCTGAGAAAAATCCGGTTTTAAAGTATTTGCAATGCTTAGCTGCTAACTCGGATGCTATACCAAAGCTCAGTAAAAAGGCTATTTTGAGAGCCGGTTTTGATAAGCTTGCCAACAGCAAGGTTGTTGAAATCTTGGTGAAAAACCCTATCACGAAGTCTTTAATCGGAACTACCCAGGCTCTTGATTTGTTTGTTGGAGGTGAAAAGGCTAATGCTTTGCCAGAGAATGTCAAGTTGGTTGTAAACCATAGAATTGGTGTAGAAACTTCCCTCAAGGAGGTGCAAGCACACTTTGCAGAGAGAGTTCTTCAGGTGGCTAAGAAGCATGGCTTGGCTGTGACAAGCTACGGTAAGAAGATCTACGACGGCGATGGGAAATCAGGACACTTTGAACTCACTTCCTATTCTAACTTGGAGGCTGCACCACTCACCCCCACAAACGACACCGTCTGGGAGTACTTGGCCGGTACCACCAGACACATTTTCGAGAACTTTGTTTTCACTGACTTGAAGTACCCCATCATCCAGGCACCCTTCATGATGCCCGCCAATACTGATACAAGGTACTATTGGAACTTGACGAGAAACATCTTCAGGTACACCCCTGCTTTTGTCCAAGACATGATCAAGGACACTCACATCCACAGCGTGGACGAAAAGTTGCCCTTCGACGCCCACTTGCAATTGATTAGTTTTTTCTATGAGTACATACAAGTTGTCAACACCCCAAAGGCTGATAACTAAAACTCGTACTATATACTACCAAAATCAATCTATAATGCTTATTTTTGTCTTCATTTATTTTCATGTCTCGCCTCTAAAATACATATAAACTATCCGTATAAGCTTCATTGGGTCCGAGCACATCCCTTGACCGAAGTATTCACGTCCTGTTCTCTTTGACTCTGAGCTCGTATCACCTGGCACCGCCAATTCAGCCCTTTTGAAACATCCATGCTCTAATTCACTTCCTTCTTCTCTAATGGGTTGTAACGTAAGAACTTTTCAATCAAATCAACATGGGTTAAAACCATTCTTCTACAGCAATACCTCTTCAACTTGAGCTTGTCCAAAGCATCTCCTTCAGTCATTGTATCATCTTGAAGGTACTCTAAATATGTCTCCCACTTATCTCCAACAACTTTCCCGCATGAGAAGCAACGAACAGGGATAATCATGGTATATCTTCGTTTGATGTATTAAGCTTAGGAGTAACAGAACAGTTGATAAAAAATTTCGAGATTCCACTAGTCACTTGACTACTCATCGAGAACACAAAATTGAATTTTTTTTCATATAAAATTTCTTTACATATAGAGAAGTGAACTGTACAACTAGCCAAAGACAAAGCCAAAGAAGTATGACTGCTTCAACGAACGAATGGTCATTATACATGGCCACAGGAGGCAAGCCCAAAAATTTTCTGGCCTCTTCTTTGTCTGCATCACTCATATCTCAAGATGGAAAACATAGCATAGTCATCTTGTCTCACCAGGTAAGGGTGTATTACATTTCGACCCGTCAATGTATCCGGGCTATTGATTACGACTTGAAGAGTGTGGTGGATGCCAGAATAGACGAAAAGAATCCCAGCCACTTGCTACTATTCAGAGATTCAGGAGAAGTGGTTACAATGAATTGGAAAGATAGGACCACGCAGCCAGTGATCTCTCAGGATCAAATCGCCAGCGAACACCCGGTTATTTCTGTTTTAGCAATGCAGAGAAACTTCTTGTATGTCGTTGTTGGAAAGTTGAACAAGAAGAACGTATCTTCGCCTCATTCTCGTCATGTTCTTCAGGTCAATAGAGCCGATTTCACCTCGAGCCAGATTTTTTCAGTTGAAAACGTAACCAACTACGCTATTTCTTTGGACTCCAACATAATTGCATTTCTCAAGAGCGAAAGCGAAGTTCATTTAGTGAATTTTGCCCAAGTTTTCAGATTTAACGAGAAGAGTGACGACGAGCAAGGTTCTTCCGCAGGTGAGATCGACCAAGAGGTGATCCCATTTCCTTTCAGGTCTCCTGTCACTTCCATAGCCGTTTCCAATGATCTCACAGTTGCTCTAGGTACTTCTTCAGGGGCTGTACAAGTTTTATATGGTGGGTTACTAGCCGAGAGGCCACAACGCTTATTGAAGTGGCATATAGATCAAGTCAAAGCATTGCAATTCACAAATGATGGTAAGTATTTGTTGTCAGGGGGTTTGGAAAAAGTGCTTGTATTCTGGCAGCTAGACACAGAGAAGACACAGTTTTTGCCAAGATTGAATGGTGTCATAGACAAAATCTCTCTTGACAGCAATAAAAGTGAATTCTACACTCTTATGTTGAAAGTCACAAATAATGGTACAGATATCAATGAGGATGAAGGCAATCACGAGGTCTTGATATTATCTGCTGTAGACCTTGTATCTAGGTTATCGGTCAACTCAATCAGACCCAAGATCGAAAGCAATATCAGGCAGACGTTGGCTAAAGCTAAAAAGAAGGCAGACAAGCAAGGGAAAGATTTCGATTTTTCAAAGTTGAAGCATAACTACACATCTACATTCGAAGTTCATCCAAAGAGCAAGAATTTGTATTTTCCTTACGATGCAGTTATTCAAGCGTACGACATAGTAAAGAGTGAACAAGCTTTCGTTCAGAATGCAGCACAGGTACTTTCGACAGGTAAAGTGAGATCTGAAAATAAGCTTCTTGATCCTGTTGTGTCATTACTCTCTTTTACCAATGATGGGGAATGGATGTGTACATTTGACACCGTCAAGACATCGGAAGTAGATAATTTGCTTTCAAAAGATGATAGTCAATATGCTTTGAAATTTTGGAAGTTTGTTGAATCTACAAATAAGTCCTCATCTACAACTAATAATGCTAATAACAGAGTTGGTTATTGGGAATTGTGCAGTAAAATCATAAATCCACACGGAAATTCCAACCCTGTGATGGCTATAAAACCAGCACCCGTACTGTATCACCAAGGCTTAGCATTCTTGACAGCAGACAATAAAGGTGGATTGAGAATCTGGCGTCCTAGAATTCCAAAGGAAATATACCAAGTTGTCAAACAAAATAATGCAAAACCACAACAAACCGCATGGACATTGAGGAAGTCTCGTCCATGTGGAGCTTTATCTTCTGATGCAGTGGATATTTGTTGGTCTGAAGATGGATCTTTAATTGTTATGGGTCATGAATGTACAATAATGGCAATCAACTCACAATCTCTTGAAGAGATCTCTCAAGATTCTTTCCAAGTACCTGCTTTGTCCGGCTCTAGAATTAGATCTATTTCAATCTTGGATAACTATTTGATAGTATTATCCAAAACAACAATAATATCATTCGATTTATTAACAGGTCAAACTACGGCTTTAAAGGCAAAGGTGAATACTACACATGGTGCAAAGAATTTAATAGCTTATGATACGATTAACAAGATTATTTGTTTGGCGGTAAACTTCTACGAGAGTGAAGCCAATCGTTTCAAAGTAAAATCAAAACTCATTCTTTTCAAACCAAATGAACTTCAACCTCTCTTTGTTGGTGTTCATAATGAAGGTGTCTCATCTATTAGACACTTTGAATCTTCGTTTTTATTTGTTGATTTGGATTCAAGAGTGGGCGTTTTATCACCTAAAGATACCATATCTGATCCACAAAACTTTAAGGAACAAGACTTGGCTACCAAGATGAACCATCTTCTTCTTCAAGCACAATCCAATGCAGATATTTTAGGAAATCAAACAACCACTGTGAAAGTTAAAAACAATAAAACTCAAGATGTTGATGAGAGAGATGGAAACGTTGAAATAAATAAAGCCATAGATTCACACACATTCCAGCATGCTTTCGAAAACATTGAAGCTATTGAGCTTGATGCCGTGTTCGACCGTATCATCAAGATCATAAAGTAAAAGTATAGACGCATATAATCAATAAAAAGGTTTCTTTACTTTACACGAAATTCTTATACAGTTTACTATAATTTATCTCACTATTTACTTTCGAAAACGTACTCAATTCATCCAGCTAAAAAGTGAAGAATCACTCTTCTTCTCATCAGTCTTTTCATTCAAACCACTTAATTTGTTGCGCTGTATAGCTACAACGCCCTCGATCTTATTCAAGGCTGTCTCTAATAAATCCTTTCTTTCTTGCAATTCGATGTGCTTCTTCACCTTTGGATCTTCCTTAGCAAACCTGTCAATATCGTCTTTAGAAAGGTTATTGAAAAACTTCATGTCTAATTCTCTTGGGAAGTTATAATAAAAATCGCTTAGTAGTTCGACATTCAAAAATAATATAGAAGTGGATGTTAGCTTTGTTGCAACAGCATCCAAAAATATTTCTGGGCATTGATATTTGTTCTCTTTCTTTTTGCATTTACTGGAGCTTTTGATAAACAGGTGTCTCATCTTTAACAAACTCAACCTATCCCTCAAAAATATAGCATCTTGCCCCTTTTCTATCAATGCATTAGAGAAACCTAGAGCTTCATTTGAGTTGAGATCAATCTCAATAGTTTTTTGCTGATTCAACTTTTCAAGGTACGTAATAACTTGTTGAAGTTTTCTTCCTCCGACTTGTTTCTTCAAGCTATTATAAACTTCATCACATTGTCTTATTTCTTCTTTGAGTAACTTTACTGCATTGTCACGACTAGATGTCCACTCCCTATCCTCGATTTCTATCTCGTATTTGTATGGCTTGATGCAATTTTCAACTTGATCAGCAGTAGAGTAATACTTTGCAGACAATACATTCTTGGCAGCTTCTTTAACGGCTTCTCTAGCCATTGGATGGCTTCTTAATTGAGTGTTATCAACCAAATTCTGTACTTCAGTAATCAAGGCTTTTGTGACTAATGATGTGGACAACCTACCCACTCCCAACTTCGTCAAAGAGTTGGTGGCTAAGTCAAGTTTCTTATGCCAGTACACATCATCTGATAAGCTGCTAAGAGATGAGAGCTCCTTCAAGTCGGGCTCAACCGATGTATTTCCATAGGCGCTTTTTAAAGAAAAAGGTTTGTTCCAATATCTCTCAGCCAAAAGGTCTAAAACCTTTTGATCCAATGCATTTTTCAATAAAGCTTTTAACTCCCGACGTGAGAAGTTATAACTTAATTCTTTAGTCGCTAATTTCAAAATATCTATATTATTAGCGAGATACATCTGAGGAGTAAGCAGACGGTCATTGAACTCTACCTTGAACTGATATGAAGTCTCCTCTAATTCTTGTTGTATAGCCAAATGTGTCGGTCTTAAAGTAGCTGCCATTGATCTTTCCAAAACCTTTATTAACTTCTTCTTTAAATTTCTTGTACCCGTGGTGGTTCCCATAAAGTCAGATCTATTCTCCTTGAAATATGTATACTCGAAGTTTTGCTGAGCAATAAAGGCTTGGTGGCCTGATAAAGCTTTCCTAGCGAAAAGACTGGAGTTTTTACTAGGCTTGGGCGCTTTTGTTATCACACCGACATATCCCATTTTTAAGGGATACTTTTTATTAGTTAGGATACCTTTAGCTCTTTGTGGGTCAACCAAATCAACTTTAGTGACAACACCAATAGTTCTCTCTCCTCTAGGATCCGCTAGTTTTGAAGCCCGTAAAGCGGTCGAGTTTGCTAGATCAACGTCAGCAGCTGATATAGCCAATATTATGTTTGGTGCTTCCAAATATCTGTTACAGAGGCTTCTTATTTTCTGCTTGAGCTCTGCAGGCTGGTCTGCAGCTTCAACCTGGATGTATCCAGGTAAGTCAACTAAAGATAAGTCGGGCACATTTGGTGACTTAATGGTTATTTGTATGGGATCGCTTGAAATACACTCATGCTCTGGAACTGCCATATTCAAGTCGAACAAAATCTTCTGAACCTGGGAGAAATCAGTGAGATTGCTCATTTTCAAGGCTGGAAATTCGGCAACTTCTGCAGCGGCTTCTGGGGTATTAACCAAGGTCAATTCTATAGGACGTCTGGTGACCATGTTGGAGCCTTTAGGCAAGAATTCATGACCGACTAAAGCTTCTAAAACAGACGATTTACCGCTTGATTGAGAACCAATAACTACTATAGAAGGCAATCTTAAAGAATCTGAATAGTCCATCGATGAAAGCAAATTTTTAATCTCGATCATTTGCTTTGTTAAGTTTAACATTTGGTCATTTGCTTCATCCTCTTCAGAATTATCATCGTCGTCATCATCATCATCAATTAAAGTTTCTTCGTCTTCTAAAGGTTCGTCTCCCGCTGTTTCCGCATCGCTTTCGTCTTCATCATCGGGTGAGAAGCCAACAGCAGCAGCAGTCGCACCAATTGCAGTAGCATTATCGCCATTCCCGCCACCTCCACCATCTCCACTTCCTCCACTCTCACTCGAACCACCGCTTTCTGGGCCTCCAAGTCCTTTCAAAAAACTATTTGCTTGATTAAGTACATTGTCAGTCAAGTCTTTGAATCCTGACATTTTATCCTGAGCGTAAGAGGAAGCTTGTTCCACCTTATACGCAACATAAGAGCCTCCTGCTGCAACTGTTCCACCTATGTATGCTGGAATTTTGCCGGCCCGTGCTAATATTTTGACAAATCCTATATTCCGTCTAGTTACAACTTGCTGTACCATCTTATAGCGCTTAGATGATTGTGATGCATTGTTCGCTAGCAAAGAGTAGAGCCTATGACTCATTTGCAGTCTATATATTTGAGCTGAACATCTCCGCCAGGGTACTCTAGGTCCAATTACTCCAACCCTTATCATGTCTTTGGATTCATTCACAGCTTAGACTAATAAGTAACTTCTTTACTATAAAGAAAAACACAGTTTATCTAAAGTGGCGAGGTGTGCATACAGTATAAAAACAGTTTTTGTAAAAAAAACTGTGCCCCCTGCCAGAATTGAACTAGCGACCTTTGCATTACAAGTGCAACGCTCTACCACTAAGCTAAGGAGGCGACTCTGTTCAAAATTTGTACTGAACAAATGATGTTGTATTAGGTAAAGCAATACGAGCTACACTCTACTTTTATCAAGAATGTACTACGCTTGAAAGCTTTTGGAGTTGTAGAAATACTGTGAAGGTATAGTGGATAACGGCTTTTACCTTGGTATGGTCGAATGCGATCAGAAGTCGCGCTTGAATATACATGCGCAAAGCAAGTCGTTTCCTTATAGCTAGGATATCTATTGATACTCTGCATTTTTAGGATTACAAGCAATACGATATCGGTAGCTTGTCTTCTTTAAGGAAACACTGGTAGTAAAGGCGTTGTTAGGCACCAGTAGACAAATAAAGCAGATGACTAAAATGTACGTACCTGAAAGAGTTCGAATGATAGCATCGAGAATGGTTTTTCCTACAATCGGTTTGTCGATCTAGAGGAATATCGCTTTGATTCTGCAGTGCTTCCTGTGTGTGTATCATTTATCTGTCTCAAGAGTAGGCGTATAACACGATATAGGTCCAATACTAGGTTGTATTTGCAATTTTGGCTTTCAATTTTCTCTAACTAGTCTCAAATAGTCAAAAAAAAAAATCGCTTTGCCCCCTGCCAGAATTGAACTAGCGACCTTTGCATTACAAGTGCAACGCTCTACCACTAAGCTAAGGAGGCGACTTTCTGTTTGAAGTTCGAGATTTAGAGTATAACAATATCAACGTCCTTCATAACACTTCTTCTGACTACACCAGTCTTCTATAGGACTTCACTCTTACACTTCTAGAATAGTCCCTGGTTCTTCTTTTTGCGTTATTCGTTGTTAACCGGATTTATGGTTTTAGTTGCTATCGTAAGCTTTGGAACCTTCAACTTCCACTCGGTGGGGCCTGAGCAAATACAAATACATGAAACAAATTCACAAGTTAACATTCGTCATTTACCTCTAAGTACTTAAGTTTGAAAAAAATGATGGTTTCGTTTTAGTATACATTTGGGCATACACTTTGAACGTACAACCGTATGAAAATTACGGTCAACTATTTAGTATTGAGTAGGTCGAGAAATTCTTGTAAAAGTCACATTATGAAGAGTTCAGTAGCTAATTTCTGAGAATCCTGTTAAAAGACGACTGAAAAAACTGTCGACATAAAATCAAATGTAACATTATGTCAGTGATCCCTTGAGAATGCCATATCTGGTTTGTATGATAGAGCAATCAGTAGTTATAACCCCGTCACCTGCCAGCCTGTACCAATCTCTTCAAAATCGACCTCAGTGCTAACATTTTTGCTCATATACTAATAGTACATTTACAAAGTTACACGCATACTAGTAAAGTACGTTGTAAGTAAGGTAAGGGACTTTGAAGATAAGGTGGTTATTTTTGCCTTCATATGATTTTGAGTTGAGACGGTTATAGCGTATAATATGTGACTAGCAAGCCAAAAGACTAGTTAGAACTGAATTTCAAAGTATGGAATTCGCAGCCATCGACCCCAGTTCCCCAATCCTCTGCTACACTCGATACCGTTAACGATGCCGACTCCCGAGACGATTGCTCTGCCGCCCTTCGCCTCGACACCGTTACGTCAGGATGACGCATAAGGTAGCAACCGTAGAAAAGCTGCAGGGACAATTCTACGACAGAGTAGTTTAATTTTTGACGTAGAGATCGGCACCGGCGATATCAACGGTGGAACTGTCTAGACAAGAAATCTTTTCATACTCTACAAAAACCTTCTTTTTTTTTTTCACTTTTTGTATTATTTGCTTGCAATGATACATAAAAAATGGAAGCCCAGTCTAAACTTCAATAATTATAAATATTCGAGAATTGAATGCCGTGAGCTAAAAACCATTAACCTTGAAAACCTGGAGAATCGTAACGTGGTCGTAATAAATATGCGCTGTGCGTGTCTAAAAGATACTCAGCAAAGGTAGCACTTCGTTTTGTTGATGTGCACCAACGTCAATATGTTCCTGCTCCTCCACACCCGTACGTAGTATCTTACTGTCGTTGTTTTGCGTGAATATGTTGTGCACAGACTGAGGTGGTTCCCAATTCTGCTTCTGTTCCTCCTTAGACTTGCTGGAAGGACTAATGTAGATACTGTCCTCAAAGTCCTCCTCGTCTGTTAAAGACAGGCTCCTCGAAAGGCCTGGAACCTCCGAATGATCGATTTCGCCCTCGCTGGACGACTCGCTGTGGTACTCTGCGTCTTCTTCCTCTATCAGAGACAACTCCAAGTTGATATAAGGCAAGTTTTTGAAAGACTGCGTCTTTGCTACTCCGATCTCAGTGTCAACACTTTCGTCGTCGTCGGCTGCAAAATCGCTTTCCTCGGATGAGGTCGAGCACTCGTCTTCTGAGCAGTTCTGCGACTCGCTCTCGTATTCGTAGTCGTAGTCATAGTCGTAGTCGCCGTCGGAATCCGAGTCCGAGTCCGAATCAACTTCATATTCTGTTACACTGGTTTTTGCTCTGTGCTGCTCATGAGACCCGTCCCGCGACACCGTTTTCTCGGGAACAGCAAATCTCACACGAGTCTTCTCGCTAGCCAAGCTGCTCTCGTTCCTTCGCTTTTCTGTTTCTTCTGCTATGTGGTCCATTATGTTGTCCAACATGTTTGCTTGAGTCACTAGAACTCGCAAGCTTGTTTTTGGGTTGGATGCTTCTCGGGTGAGCTTACTTCTTACTTTGGAAGCTAGTATATATGTCTCTGCGAAAGACATACCTGACGAACTTACCATATTTGGTCTCTTTTGCTGTGATTTCTCTATAAGCCGTTTGCAAATGATGTTCTTCAAGTTCTTGAATTGGACAACTTCACCATGTTTTATATTGGTTGTCAAACAGTGCTTATTTATGTGAATCGAGCTTGAATTAGTCATCGGTAGGACGTCGGTAATTAACATTTTAGCACCGCATTAGAAAGCGGTTTGCGAAGAAAAAAAAAAATTGTACCGATCGCCCGTCCTTGTTTCCGGTCATTTGTCGCTATATGCGCTTGGAAACGTTTCGAAACAGTCGGTGGGTTCATCTGGAACCTTTTTGTCGGCAACACTGGGCAGATATCGAGGTGTGGCCCATGCTCTAGTGCTGTCCAGACTCAGATGAGTTGCTATGTAAATTGTAGGACAGCGTATGGTAGCAAAAGGTTCCAGCGTGGGCTATATTTTGCGACGGCCGCTTGGTGCGTAGCACCAAGCTTATCGCCGCCTTAGACCCGCTGGAACCGTTCACTGTAGTAGTTTTGATGCGGGTGAAGATTTCGCACTAAGCTTAGTGTACCACTGCTCACTAATGCCTAATGCAAAACACAGTTGGAAGATGTATGAATCAGAGCTGTGTTTGGTGAGTAGCAGGCAGTGACGCACGAGTATGATTCACAGCAACTCTTGCTCTACAACAGAAACTAGTATACAAACTAAGGGGCAGCGCAGTGGGTGAGGTTGCGAATTGTGTAGAAATTTTCGCGGGCCGTTGATGGATTCGGGGTTACTTCCGTGAGTCAGACGGACAAGCGTTTAGGGGAGCCTGTCAATCCGGAGGAAGATGCCTAGGGACAAAGACGGTTAAGTAAGCGGAACGAAAAAGTCGGGGGTTCCGGCAGGAAGCAATGTGGGTTGGTGTTTGGGTGTTCGGCTGTTTGTGTCTGGGAAACAGGTTAATTTCTTACCCTTTGCAGCAATTAGAGCGGATGCCTGGGTGTTAGGGTATTAGGGACCTACGGAGCCTGGTTCACAATGACGAGAATGGTGTTTCCACCACGGGTTAGGACTCGATGCACTGTTTCTGGCCGATGATGGGAAAAGGTGGGAGAGAAGTACAGCACCCACAGCACCCAAAGCACTCGCCTTTTGGGAATCTAGGATAGTGCAGAAGGGCAGTGGACCCAGAGTAAAGCTAGCGAATAGGCCCATGACAGGGACAAGTTGAAACTGCCAAATAGAGCGAAGACCGAGATGATTCGATTTTTCAATTGTAAAATAACTAATCAGCATTACAAAAGTGAGTCAAACGAATGGAGCTGAATTTAGATTGAGGAGCAGTACAGCCTTACAAGGCAGCCGGTGGTTGTGATTATTAACACGGATAATGCCAATTTCTAAGCGTAAACGCAGCTGGATTTTTTTTTCCTCGCATCGCTGGAAAATCAAGACGGAACCTTCGCATAGAACCTGCTTTTATTACGCACTAAAGTAGTACGGGCGCTGGGTACGGAAATACTACGGCTAACAGACCAGGGTTGTAGTTTTATTGATAGTCTATTGAAGGCTAGTTCAGCCATACCATTCGAGTTGTAAATGAAAGTAGTAGGAGCAATGGGATAAGGATGGTTGCAGTGAGATTTGAAGCGAAGTAGGTGCAAATGGAACTTTTGCGCAGAAAGGCCATTTTCTGCCTGGATGTGTGGGCATAAGGGACACACCAAGGGATCTACGTCAAGCAGGGAGCCGGAGGACGGTTTTTGGGGCTATCAAGTGACACGAGGTGAAAGAGATTCGGTCCAATAGCGGTAGATGATAGTCATGTGAAGGTAGACGCACTCAGCAGTTGCAAAGGGAAGGTTGCAACTGAAAGGTTGAACTGTGTGGTTGAGCTGCAGTTGAGGACAGAAGACAAGAAGACAGATTTAGCACGTCAAGGAAGTAACTATGGGCACAGCCTGTAAAGCGGGAGCCAGTTTTGGTGCCTGATGAGAGTTCATTTCGCAGTCTTTTGCGCAGTAAGTGGTTGAGTTTGAAGGAAACAGGCTTGGAAAGAATGGTAGCAAAATACGAAGCTTTTTGAGCCCGGTTTTCATCATCATTGAGAAAAAACGGGCTTTTAAGCACGGTGAGAATACAGTGAACGGCAAAGTCCCAACAAAGAGTCACAACGATACTTGACCTGGAATCACAGATTTCTCCCCTACTTATCGGTATGGGCAACTACAATTACTCGGCAACATGGAGATTTGAATTGCACTTTTTAACTAGACACGAGCGATGCATGTTGAGTATCCGCCCACTTGTTGTTGCAAGAGTACGTTGACAACAAGAGGTTCCAACCAATGATTTGCAGTTCTTCGTGGGGCTACACCATCTTTCGACACATATAATACACCATTATATTTATTAGATTAGACAAACCAGATCTTTTCATGCAATATTTATACAATTCAGTTAGTTTTAGCTCTCTAATCGAACAAACCCATACCCATGTCATCATCGGATTCTTCTTCTTCAGCAGCGGCTTCTTCCTTTGGTGCATCAGCTTCAGCAGCAGCACCACCGGCAGCAGCAGCTGGGGCAGCAGCTGGACCAGCAGAAGCAGAGAAGGACAATAACAATTCCTTCAAGTTCTTGTTTTCTAAGGCCTTAGCGTAGACATCAGCCCAGACATTTTCAACATTGGCACCAGCAGCCTTGGTGATGGCCAATAATTTGTCGGAGGTAATTTCAATTTCGGCGTCAGCCAAGATCAAGGCAGCGTATGATACAGATGCTTCAGAAGACATTGTTGTGTTATAATAGTGTTCTTTAGTCTATACAAGTTTCAATTTTTTTCATAATTTTCATTGAGCAGTGAGCGTTGAAAACGGCAACCGATAAAAAATGGCAGACAGGGCACACTTGAAAGTCACGTTCATATCACGAGAAGCAGTCACATAATGCTGTTACCACTATAACCTTCCTACTTGTTTTTATAGTAGTAACTAGACAGTTTATTGAAAGCTATAGACAAGATACAAAGAAAACTATTGGCAAGCTTGTTGCATTGAAAATGGAGGAAARAAAAAAAAAAAAAAGAACTGTACTAGTACAACAAAATACTATTGAAAGTGGTCATAAAAGGTTTAATTGACAAAGTCAGCCAATTCGCTCAACCATCTTCTGTACTCCTTCTCTTCCTTGAATTCACTGTAGGCAATAATGAATTCCGCAAGCTCGTTGTCAATTCCCTTGGACTCAAGGTAAGATTCAAAACCTGTTTGAACAGATTCATCCAAATCAGAAAATCTAGGACCTTGGTACTTGAACTTGTCTATGAATTCATTCTTCTTGTAGATTTGTTCATTCAAAAGAGTAGAAACATCGCTTTGATGGTTGACAAAGTCGACCATGAAAGAGGACTCCGAAGGTTGCAAGAACAAATTCAACAACAATCCATTGTTAGAGTTTGGTTTCTCAATAATGACCTTGACGTTGCAGAGGAAGGAGTCCAAAGAATCAACCTCGTCTTCGATGTCGGCTTCTTCGGCAGCTGTCTCGCTAACTGGAACATCAGTCACTTCGTCAATGTCAAAGAACACTCTGATGGTTTCGCCGTCACCTTTCTTGATCAACTGAACGTTAGAGTTGCCATCCTTTTCGACAACCTCAAATCCGGTCCCGTTGATGTACTCCTGGTATGTAGTATCTAAATCATTAGGAATGGAAGTAGATATCTTCAACTCCTGCTTCAAAACTTCATTTAATTGTTTAGCTGGAGTAGAGTACGACTTTCTAGTTTGGAAAGAGTTTAACTTGCTCAATTGAGGAGCAACCTTCAACGCATTGGTAGCAATATTCTTACCAAAGACGAGGGATGAGCGACGTAAAGCGAAACTTGCAAATCTTAAAGACATTTTCTGTAATCAAAGGTTTAAGGAAGAGCTTATGCTTTAGATTTGCTTTACTACTAATAAAAATTATTACCACATCGGTACGCACACTAACACCAAGAAGAGCTGTGGAATTTCTCTACTAAAGTTACTACTACACTGCCTACTAGTGAAAAGCCCAAGTAAAGAGTAGTCAATGGCAGCTGAGCAAGCCGATGCTCAGACACACAGACCCGTAATGTTGCAAGGACAAGTCTAGAAAGAAAAAGTGCTCAAAGCTTCCTACATAGCCAAGTAAAAAGTATAAATGTTGCAAATTCAATGATATAAATTCTGTTAAACAATATGCTAGATTAATTGAAGTTGTACCTTTTGTGGGGGAAACGGGGAAGTAGTTTTGCGTAGTTCATGGTCTGGTGTTGCTAGAAAAAAAATAACGTACAATAGCTTCAAATTGGAAATGTTCGAAAAGGAGATCACTCACCACTTTTAACTATGCTTCAAGGGCTTGAAAATACTCCTGAACAAAAAGAGAAGACCTCCTATAGCGACGCTCTTGGTACTTCTCGAAAATGGCCTTGTGATTTGTATCTGGAGAACGGCAGTTTTGAAGCAAGGCTTCTGCTAAGGGTCTTAATTGAGCCTCTGTGTAGCCAGAATAAAATACATGGGCTTCAGTCCAGGAACCTCTGTTCAAGAGCTTTCTAGATAAGTAATGTGCGCCTGCCGCCAACCAACTTGGTTGTGATGCAACAAACCTTGAGTCCATAATGGTAATTTCCAAAAAATATTTTGCTAACGTTCTTGTTTCGTAATCATAATCATCAGCTTTACTAGTCCGTCTTAAGAAAGACATGGGACCGGGCCAACCCATGTCAAATTCGAGAACGTCAATCATGAACCTTTCGGCTTTCAAAAAGTCTTCTATACTGTAAGCATTATCTGCCATATATGCAACTTCTTGGACTGTAGGACAATTAATTTCCTCGTATTTTGCAGCGATAAATAAGGCCACTGCTCCCACGAGTTGGAACCTAGACAACGATACTTTACGCTTGCTTAAAAACCTGTCGATGTAATTTACCGTGAGGAATAACGTCTCGGGCAACAAGTTGAATCGATTATGGACCTGTACGACCCAATCTATCAAGACACTTCTCATTTCCCATTTCAACTCGTCCTGATGATCCATGTAGTTGGCATTGGGGACTAATCTGTACTCAAGTTCATGCATGTAATTAAATATCTCGGGAGCATAGTCTGCCACCATGGTTACATCGTACGTATCCTCATCATTTTCATCCAAGGTCTTCCTGGAGAACTTTTTCATGACATATTGCAATTCGTTGAAAATAGCCTTGTTCCATTTTGGGGCCATAGGCTTGTGGGTAGTACTGCCTGAGACGTCGTTGGTCTCGTCGTCATCATCGTCGTCGTCGTTGTTGTTGTTGTTGTCGTTGTCATGAGCGGCCTCGTCATCCGACTCCATATCCTCTTTGAAATGGTCGTCTTGGCCGTAGACTTCGCTGGCTAAATCGACTCCGTAGTCCGCTTCATTGGAAAGATCAGAGCTGTCGCCTAGCCGGTCAAAATGCTGCTTTAAAACATCATCCAGATCCAGGGTGATGATTTCGGCATTGTTATTGAGCTGCTTGCTTCTTCTTTGGTCCAATCTGGGTCTCTTGTCCAGCCTTTCGAACTGTTTTTGAAATTGTCTCTGTTTCTGACTGTGGAGTTTCAGTATAGATGTCTTCAACGTGCCGTCTATCTTCTTGTTCTCGTTGAGCTGCGTCAAGTCCCGGAGAGCCTCTCTCTTGTCGGTGCCTCCCGTGGCCACGCTGTGGACGCTGCTCAGCTTTGGACCAGGATTACTTTTCGACCTGACTCGCAAATTCTCATCATTGAACGTTTTAGCCTGCTGTTTGTAAGATCTCATATTAAGCGAGTGACTATAGACTGTGCTAGAACTGGTGCCGCCTGTTTAAGTGATGCAATGCTGGATCGGCCCTATATTTTTGTTTCAACACAAGATAAATTCAACAACGGTTTTTGAACTGATCAAACTTTTGTTACTGAAAGCGAATGTAGTATGTCTATTACGATAATAAACAAAGTTGGAGAAGTTTGTCAATGTTGTTGTTTTTTGTACTAAACAACTTGTACGTTAAAACAAACGTTTTTCCCTTGGTGTAAAGCGTTGTTCAATTGATTTACTGTTGATAGTGTTTATTGTTTTTTTTTTTCTTTCTTTTCTGTCTCGGTGAGTGTAAGAAGTCCAGGCTCTCTTTAAAACCCTTCGACGTGCAAGTGTATGCTTTTATCAAGCTACTAGTTGCTAATGACAAGCTTCTTGGATGGATTGAACCTGTTTGAACTTTTGCTAGGGCAAAATTTGTTTGTATTTGATGCTTTGTGTACTGGGAATGTAAACAAATTAAATCGCGATTTTGTTTCTTTGGTGTCTTTTCATGCTACAAAAACTTCAAAAAAACACTTGTGGCGAGTTACAAAGAAAAAAAGAGGTTTGATAGCAACGATAAGGGAGCTGTAGGTGTGGTACGAGATGGTGGTGGGCTGCGGTGTAGTTTGTAAACGATGTACATTCATCCTAGCAATAATAATTAATACCGAGAAAACGGGTCGCCGAGCGCCCTTGAACAGAAGTGAAGTGGAAAGGTCTTTCTATATCAGACGAAAACCGAAAACCAATGTAGTAGAGTATAGTACATAACAGAGACTCAGCGCCAAAGTAGTCCTGCCGATGGCCAGTGTCCGTGTGTGTCCAATTGGCAGCGGGAGCCAGGGGGAGCCAGCGGGAGCCAGTGGCTCCCTATACTGGGCTACCCGCTGGGCCTCACTGGGGTGTGCGGCAGATCTGACGGCCTGGCGTCTCGTAGCGAGCCACAGGCGGTTTTGCAGCGGGATCCAGCGGAGGAGGTTTCACCTCCTCCGGCTCGTCGGCGGCGAAACAGGGCCCCAACACGTAGGGAGAGGGAAGCGCCAGCGTCGGCGTGGGACAAAGAATGTTGCCTGGGTCAGGGGAGGTGCCGAAAAGCTCGTCGTTCAAGTCGGTATGTGATTGCAAAACTTCGTGGTGGCAAGGCTGGTTGCAGATGTAGGAGTAGCAGCTTTTCACCACTTGTTTCAAATGGGACTTGGGCATGGTAGCGGTGTCTTGGTCTAGCACCTTGAGGAGCGACGAGAGCTGAGTGAGAAGCTGATCTCTTTCCGGGGGGAAACGAGGAGCTTGGAAAGGTGACTGGAGAATCGTCATTATTTGTGATTTCTATGGAGACAGACAGACAGACAGACAGACAGACAGACAGACAGACAGACCGATGCAAATGCAGCGCAGACCAGATCGCACCTTGCTCATCTATATATGATTCAGTTCTGATGTATGCACAGGCATTTGTGGGACTATCGTTTGTTCCACAACTACATGCCCAGACCCTGGCAGAAGAATACCTGTACGCCGATTCCAAACCGTCGCAACCGCCATCACAATGGCGGTTTGAACTCTTTGTCCCTGGCAGACCCCAATGGGCTGTTGTAAGGTGCTCTGCTGTCGATGTTGTGTGTGGTATGCAGACGTCCCAACTTTTACAAGGAAAAGACATGTTTAACCTATGCGGTATACCACTCGTCCACGATACGCAGACACTGAAGAAGGGAAACTGTCGACGGGGCGCTATTGACACTAAAGTTGGCTGTTCCAGACATACATGGTTTGGTCGTGGCAGCGGCTCGTATGTATCTCTGATGACACTATGGAACGCCCTCGCAGCATTGTACAAGGCGAAAACAACCAAGACAGACTAGGCAAAGAATATAAAGAGATAAAGAAGACGGGGACAGAAGACGGAGGCAGGACACAGTGACAGAAAAGACAGCAGAGATAGAATAGACAGTAGAGACAGAAAACGGGGAAGAACAACCGGTAGAATAGTAACAGAACGAAATGTTTTAATACGAAAACCAGTTCAACATGACATGGCGAGCATAAAGGAAAGGAAAGGAAAGGAAAGTAAAGTAAAGGAAAGTAAAGGAAAGTGAAGGAAAGTAAAGAACAAACATGAGCAGCACCTAAAAGAGCAAGATCTCCGATCAGAACACCAACAACTTCAAAAGGCTAACATGATTGAAAGAAGCCAGTATGGTGAAAAGCCAACAATACCTGTTATAGGCTAAGATTAATAGCATCAGAAAGAGTAGTGACGTATAAAAAGAGCAGTAGCACCTAAAAAGGTAGTCGCACCTGTTAAAAAAAATAGTTGCACCCAAAAGACACCTGAAATAATAGTAGCACCTAGAAGAGTAGAATCGTCTATGGAAGGTATCGTCTGATGAAAGGTATTTTCTGAAGGAGGTATCGTTTCGAAGACCAAAGACACCAATAGGGCGAGATCTATTTGATAGGTTAGCAATAGGTAAAAGTACATGCATTGGAGAGTGTTGGAGAGTATTACTTTTTAGAGTATTACTTTTTGGAGTATAGGTATCTAGAGAGTACAAGTAACCAGAGAATTAGCAATCGAAGAATATTATCATTTAGAGTATTATCATTTAGAGTATTATCATTTAGAGTATTATCATTCAGAGTAATATCATTCAGAGTATTATCATTCAGAGTATTATCATTCAGAGTGGAAGTACTTGAAAAGTATTTTCAATTAAAGAGTATTATCATTCAAAGTAAAAGTGTCAAAGGATGTTACCTTTTGAAGAGTACTGTAATTTAAAGAGTAGAAATATTTGAAGAATATTGTCATGAAAAGGGTACAAGCCACGAAGAGTAGTACATTTTAAGAGTAGCAGTATCTAGCAAGAAAACTCGTTTAAAGAGTACAAGTATTTGAAGTCGCATAGTAGTATTTGTAAAGTAATACTATCTAAGAGTATTTTCAAGTAGCACAAATATCTGAAGAATAATACCATCTAATAGTAGTTTCCAATAGATAAATACATAAAGAATATTAGTGTCTAGAGAATAATAGTGTCTAGAGTAGAACCACCTGGGAGAATAGTCGCACCCAAGGACGAACAAGATCGACAGGGAAAATAAAAAGTCCAATAAAACAGAAAAACCATGGTCAACACCAACATCTACATTGTCACCACCAACAAGAAACTTAAACCGCTACAGTAGGTCGTATACAGCCGTATGCATTCGTAGACCCTTGTACAGAATCGTATTCAAAAAAAAAATATAATAAAAGGAAGAAACGACAGACTACAGCGATATCAACCAGATCGAGTCACTGGCGCTGTGCTGCTCGCGCCCATAAATACACCGGAACAGGGCCAAGTATGGTACAATTTCCCAACAAAAGTGCGGTGGTTCGAGCCTGGCAGTAGCGGCAGCGGCGACACCGGCGCACTCGCAAGTTCACCCCACGCTGGAACTCGAACCCAGGACAACATTTAACCACGCCGGCTCCCAGCGTAGCGGAGCCGGCGTGTTAATCTAGCACCTGAATCTCACTTACGCTGAAAATCTCACCTAGGCCTATCTTCCCAACACTAAAACCTTACCGAGCTAAAGTCATTTACGTGGTTAAAGTCGTTGAAGTCGCTAAAGTCGCCAAGTGTCTTGACTTCCCCTACCCCTTCTCCCAATGACGCAGACACCGGAGTATGAGACAAGCCACAACACCAAGGTCCTGGTCTACGGTGCTGTGGTGGACGGCCAGACACGGTGCGAACATTACCACTCTCCGTTGGACATCGTCGCATTGAAATTCAAGTGTTGTCGCAAGTACTACCCTTGTTACAAATGCCATTCGGAGGAGGAAAATCATCCCATTCTGCGATGGACATGGCAAGACTTCGACACAGAGAAAGTAGTGTTGTGCGGAAGCTGCTGGAATGAGCTTCTGTTCGAGGAATACTCATCCAATAATTCCCAGTGCGTATTTTGCCATAGCCAGTTTAATCCCAGGTGCTCGCTACACTACCATGTGTACTTTGACTTGGCACAGCATCCCAAGCCCACCCTTTGCCCCTAGGTCTGCTCCCCCCGGCCATCGCTAGCGATGGCCAGGGCTATACCTTAGTGAAATTGGACAAAAAGTCAAGATGGCAGTGACTGTATGTAGAGGAAGGAAACTTGATAAGTAGTGAGCAAAGTTGGCCTCTTAGCCCAATTTTTACCATCTTGTAACGACAGTTTGGTAAAATAAAATGTCAGACACAAGCACATCCGGTGAACAGACACAAGCGGTGAACAAGATGTCCGCCATTACTCCAAGCACCATCTCGGATTTTCAAAAAACTACTGTCATCGTGTCCAACTTGAGCAAAGACGACTTTGTGGTGAGCGAAAGAAGCACCATTCGAGGCTTATCAGTAGTAGATGGAATCAAGCTTAGAATTCTCAATCTCCCCACGCCTTCAGGGGTGGACTACGATGGCGAAGAGTACTTCCTAAACATGATCGAAAACTGGTCGCTGCTTCCGTTCTTGAACCGGGTCATTGTCATTTTGAAGGACGAGCAGCTGGCGTCAGCGCTATACCGCCTGTTGAAAGAATTCCCAGAAATCCACAAATACGACGCCAAAATCTCGCTCCAGGAAAACCTCTTGTCGAGATCGAAGCTGTTTGACTCGCTCATCAGGACGTCGGACAACTCATTGAGCATTAAAAAGAGCTTGCAGAACTTCAAGTCGCTCCACAGCAGTGCTGTTGCGGGCGAAATCGACTATCGCGAGCCAGAACCCAAGAGCTTCGACGTCTACGATGGGTTGAGCAAACTAGGCATAGACATCACAAAGTACAACAGCACCGAGCAGCTACAAGACCTCCAACAGGGCCCCAACACCAACGGAAACTCCAATTCGAACTCCAACACCAAGCCCAGAACCAGTGCAAACTCCAGCTCAGATGGCCTCAATCGCTCGCGCTCGCTCACCAAGACCCTCTTCAAGCCAGACTTGAAGGTGAACACGGGGAAATCAAAAGACAAGGAGAGCATCGTGCCTCTGAGCCCTACAATTACTCTCGACGAAGAGTTTTGAAACCCCGTTTCAGCCCATACCAGTCCCAATATCGACTCCCACCCCAGTCACCGTCCTAGCCGCATCTTACCTCCTCTGCCACGTCTGCCTCCGTTGTTGCTTTACCAGTCTGGGAGTGGGTCCTGCTCTGACTAGAGAAATTCAATCTGTACTGCATATAGTGTTATTACCAATATATATATATACAATATTGTGAAGCGTTTGAAAGGGTCAAGTTAGTGTCTTGGAAACCTATACATCTGGAATGAGACTTGCTGGGTTTATAGCTACATCCATCATGGCTGCTGCTGCTGCTGCTACCGCAGCAGCAACGGCAGAGCCACAGGATGCGTATGTGTATCAATTAGAGGGAAATTCCGATTTCACGAAAGACGCTAATAAGCAAAAGCTCATGGTCACTGGCGAAGACTTGATAGCATACTATGCCGATGAGTTGGATATCACAGACCATTTTACGCTTGGAGATGGTGCTAGGCTCTTAAACGAAAGAAGAGTTGCTGAAGGAAGTCAAGGAAAGGGCAAAATGCTAGTAACAGTGGAAGGATTGACTAAACCAGGCCAATTTTTTGAAAAGCGAGAGCCATCGTTCTATCTCGAGAAGGATGAGTATCCTCTCGTGGCTACTGCATTTACAGAGACGTTTGCTCGCTCAGTGGTCTCCGAAGGATACAGTGTCACAGAAGTGACAGAGGAAGTCAAGATCGCTACGAAAAAGGACAATCCCTCATCCATGCTCGAGCACTTTCAATACTTTGAGAACAAGATAATGAAGCTTTGGAACACTGCCAAGTTAAATCACAAGAATGTGGTAAAGAGATGTGGAGGAGCAGGTACTAAGCACGGCGGTTTGAGTTTGGGCGTGATAAGCGATAGGTTATTCATCAACGAGTTGAGTCAGCTCCAGCACTTGGCCGATTTTGGCAAGACGTCAGACGTGGTGTTTGTTCGTCTCGATTCGTTGCTTTCTGTTGGGAGAAACGCTGGGTTCAACTCCAAGTCCTACGAGCTTTCGGCAGAGACTTTGGCCAGTGCATTGCTGCTGTTGACCGCCAGCTACGATATCAATGTTCTTTGTTTGCCCGCCAGGGACGACGACGACTCCTTGTCCGGCTCCCATTCCAAAATTCAGAAGAGAAACAATGACTTGAAGGCCTTATTCGCCAGAGAAAACAACAAGAAAAAGTTCGCCAACGGGGGTTCGTGCTACGCTTCGGAAGAGGCTTGTCAAGTCTCCACCTCAAATTGTAACTCTCATGGGGTCTGTTCCAAAGTGAAGTCGAAGTGCTGGTCATGTGTATGCTCGCCTTCCCATAACAAGACTACGTCTAAGACTACAAACTGGTCGGGCTATGACTGCAGCAAGGAAGACATATCTGCCCAAGCTAATCTTTTCTTGTGGACCTCAATCGCATTGGTTCTTGTAGGTATCAGTGTGATAAAGTTGATGCTAAGTGTTGGAAATGAATCATTATCTGGCGTTTTGGACACCGCAGCAACATTCAAAAAGGCCCAGTAGAATGGTACATAGTCAGCCGGATCATGTCGAAGCTTTTTTTTTAGTACTATCATAATTCAAATACATAGAAGTTATTTTGTCTGCTGACAGTCTTCCGCACCTTTATCTGGTGACAAAATCTCATTTTCATAATTGCAATTGTAAAGAAAAAACCAACCAGAGAACACTTTCATAGCAGCTTAAGAAGATCATGAAGACTACAAGAAAGCCGTTGGCGTCGACTTTCATTTTGGTGGCTATCGTTTGTATTGTCTACTTTTTAGCATATCCTTCAACCGAGCAATCTTTAGGTAAGTCAGCTCCTATCAATATTTCTGGCAATGGCAACGACAAGCAGTATACGGGACAAGAACAAGAGAAAGTCGCTCCTCTACATGACAGTTCCGTATCAAACTCCAATGGTGCATCAGAGGGTGTCGGATCAGGAGTAGAAGAGACAGAAGCGGTACAGGGACAGAAAGAAGTCGTATTCGACCAACAGTCTGGTTTCACCGAAACACCATTCATGCCCAAGATGGCAAACGAAACATTGAAAGCACAACTCGGGAATTCGGCATGGAAGCTATTCCACACAATTTTGGCAAGGTATCCTGAAAAGCCCACCAAACAAGAGCAAATCACGTTGAATCAATATATACAGTTGTTCGCCCAGGTGTATCCTTGCGGAGACTGTGCCAGGCATTTCCAGAAACTCTTGAAGAAATACCCTCCTCAGACGAGCTCGAGAAAGACTGCTGCTTTATGGGGATGTCATATTCACAACAAAGTCAATGAGAGACTCAGGAAGCCCGAATACGACTGCACCAAGATCTTGGAAGACTACGATTGCGGGTGTGGAGAGGACGAGAAGCTCCCAGACCACACTTTGAAGCACGAATCCCTCGATCATTACAGGAAAATCAAGGTCAGTGAGAAAGAGACAGAGCCGCAATTGGGTGGCTGATAAATCGTTACAGCGGTTGTTTTTTTGTCTAGTTTGTCAATAAAAACTCCATATATTACCTTACCAATCTATACTATGGCACAACAGCCAGAACTCTTAGTAGCTAAAGATTTTCCTTTCCTAAGATTTTGGTACTGTCGGAACTTATCTTTCTCTGGGGGTATTTTCCACAAACTGGAGATAATATAATCTGGCGTGGTTTGGACGTACTGAATGATTCTGAATGTTAGTGGTTGTGACTCTTGGAATGCCATACACCTGATCGCAGCTTCAGCTCGAAGGTAGTCCCTACTCAATATCATACTTACAAGTTAGAAGCTTCAGAGGCTGGAATTCGCTTCCTGTTTAATGTTTCTTTGAGCCTTGAATTCAATTCATTGATTCGTTTGAGCTTGACCTCTGCTATTCTATTAGCGATCTCTTCCTGCTTGGCTACCATCTTCTTCTCTCTTTATGAATAAAGAGCAGAGCATTTGAACTAAATTTCTATTTAATTTTTGAAGTAACACATTTGCAGATGTGAGGATTACGTGAAGTATTTATATGGAGAGTAGGTCATATACATCCATACACCTCGATTTAACCCTGAGAAGCTTCAAAGCACCAGCAGGGGCTGAATCATCATCATATATGGCTTACTGGGCGATATTGCAACTCTTCTGATTAAAAAATAAACCAATCTATATAACGATAAAATGCAAAGTGATAAAAAAAAAAAAAAGAATGATGCGCTACTGGAGTATTCGTTGTAGATATTAGACTCTGGCAAAGACGTGCTTTGAGCCGTCGGGGCCCGTAGGCGTCGGGAACTGTTGAAGGTTTGCTTTCTCACGACAAAAAGAACAATGCTGTTATGCACAATGCAATCACGGTGGCTAGAATTAGGGTGTCTCTCTTCCTCCTTGTATTGATCTTCGATATAAGAACGTTGATGCCCGGCACCTGGCTCACAAGACTCATCATAGACTGCTGTGCGTTTCTGAGATGCGTCCTCTGGCTGTACAACTCGTCTCGGGTGATGTAGGCCTGCTGTAGCAACCGCTCGGCAAACGAATTTGCATTGTCGACCCTGACTCTCTCGTCCAAAATGTAATCGTTGTCGTTGAGGCCGGTCAGACCGCCGCCGCTGGCGACGTTGTTGGTCGTCCTCTTTTTGTGCGAGTCTATGTCTGAACGAACCGAGAAAAGCAAGTTGTTACGGTTTCTTTCGTCGTGGATAACAGACTTGATTTTGTTGTACGATTTTCTGTGCTCAGTGAGAACCTCCTTGTGTCTCTGCAACTGCTGGAGCTTGGACGTGGACAACGTGCTGTCTGATTCCGATATTCTGTTCAATGTGCTGACCACTCCTTCTCTTCGTTGAAGGATGCTGTTTATTGCATCACTCACTTCCGTTTCTTCGTCGCTGGAGGTGGTGTTCGACTGGTTTTGGAACCCAGAGTACTTGGAAAGCAACCCTTCGGTTTGCTTCTCCAAGCTGAGCGCTTGTGATCTCGTTTGAGCAAACGTTGCTGATGACATGCTGGCCTGAGCTGTCCAAACCAAAGCTCCGATTTAGGATCAAAACTCACTACTCTTGATAGATAGATTATGTACAGGACAATATGAATATCCAATGATTTTTATCGTGAATCGCATTACCCTAGCTCATCGTAAGGTTGTAATAGGCATTAGTTTGGGTTGTGACAGTATGAGTGGCGACAGTGTCGAAGGCTTAAGGCGCATCACACCTGAGCCATTAACTTTGGAAGATGTCAGGTCCAATTCGCCCGATTTCGAGAGCGAAAAGGAGACCAGGCACAGAGAATCATTGAGGAAGATCCTTTCCTTCTTGTTGAAGGTGCAAAAATACTCAGCTTATACGCTATGTGGGTTCCTTGGGATCCACTTGACGTCTGTGGTGGCGGTGCCGGGAGTTGGGGTGCCGGTAGGTATTAGTCAAGAGGTTTTCGAGATGGGACGAGCCATCTATCATAGTGTTCCTTACTTTGAAGAGATTGGCATCATCGGGGCCGCGACGTCGCATGTGGTGTCTGGAATAGGCATTCGTGTCATACGGGGTGTGATGCGCAGAAACAGGACCGGGGCCTTGAAAAGAGCCAAGTTGTACAAGGAGCCGGTAATCAAAGACGATCAACGCGATGACATCGGGCTTGGGGGTGTCACCGGGCTTCTAGGGTTGGGGTACAGGAAGTCTCTTGTGTCTCGCTACTTCCAGACGTTGACTCCCCTCCAGTTTTCGGGCTATTTGCTCTCTCCGTTGGTGCTATACCACTACTGCAAGTTCAGATACATCCCCCAGGTTATCGACGGGGACTCGAGTCTCATAAACTTGAACTACATCACGTCCTACTTGAAGCTGTCTCCGTTGGGCAAGTTGGGCAACGCCATCAACTATTTGGCCGTGTTTTCGTTGTTGGTGGTGGGCTCGTACCATTTTGTCTCGGGGATGTTGAAGTTCAACCACAAATACAGCATGAGACATAAAAAAATGGCCTACGGGGCCATTGCTACGTCCACTTTGTTGGCCGTCGTCAGTTTGGCTCGCTTCAGATCCATGGGGGTAGCGCAAGGCTTCATGGGAAAGCGATTCGGACTCTACGTGAGCCACTGGCCGTTGTAGGAGGAGCCTGGCTTGCCGTTGTCTGTCCTAGCCGTGTTATCCCCATCGGGCAAGTCTTCCATCGCATTTCTTCTCGTGACACAAAACCGATACCGAGAAAAAAAAAACGGCCTGCCCGTTCTATACTGGACTCTAAGTCTTTGAGGGCTTCCTTCCCGTGGCCTCGGTCTCTACAGCATAGTAGGTGCTTTCGAATATTTATTGACTATACACTTCATACGACGCGAGATAATACACTCTTTCAACTAACCTCCCCCTTGAAAAACTCTAGACGTCGAAACCCAATACATGTCCTCTCCCAAAATGCGAAATCGAAATACCCTTACGCGGTGGCTTCTTGGCCTGCCACGCTGGACTCGGGGCCCAAAGTAGGCTTCTTGACAGTCCTCTTGGACCTGTAGTCCTTCACCGCAGACTTGATGGCGTCCTCAGCCAACATGGAACAATGCAACTTGACTGGAGGCAAAGACAACTCTTTGGCAATGGCCGTGTTCTTCACCTTCAACGCTTCTTCCAAAGTCTTGCCCTTCACCAACTCGGTCACATACGACGACGAAGCTATAGCCGACCCGCAACCAAACGTCTTGAATTTAACGTCCTTGATCACTCCGGTGTCGTCATCCACCTGTATTTGCAATCTCATCACATCACCACATGCTGGTGCTCCAACAAGTCCAGTACCGACGTCCTGGTCGTTCTTATTCAATGTTCCCACGTTTCTTGGGTTGGAGTAGTGGTCAATCACTTTTTCGTGATACAATCTTTTGCTTGTTATGTTTATGGTTGGTATGGTTGGTGCCAATTGGCTTCTGCTTATAATTGGCACGCTTCTTCTCGCTGGAATTGATAATCTTGTTAATGCTCTGCTAAACATTTCTAGTGATGTTAATTAATTTTCCTGTGATAATCCTGTTAATTAATTAAAAGCCTTAATAAATAATTTAAATCTGTAATGATTAGGAAAAAAAACTGACAAATACCGAATAAATAGTTGATTAAATCTCTTTGCCTTTATATATGGAATAGATTAATTTTGCTTATAATTACTTGTGAACAGTCGGAATCCGGCACGGATTTATCCAAAGAAAATGACAAAAAAAATGATGACATAATACTGACATTTCTGGACGGAGAGCACTGATGGATGAGATTGGCGGGATAGCCTATGACCCCAGCTGTAGGAGACGGTTGAGACAGGAATGGCTGTTCACGTGATTAGATACACGTGAACAGCCACCGGGACGGCCAAGTCAAAGCGGACTCTAAACCTAAACCGTGTACAAAACTATATACAGAGCTATATAAAGAGCTATATACAGGCTTTTACACAAAGCCTTACAACTAGGAAACCAGCAAAGGAAGCCTAGGGAAAAAAGAGAAGAACCCGGGACAAGTCTGGATCCTAGGGAAAAAAGACAGTCGTGCCGGTACCGGCCGTTTTATCTTTTTTTTTCAATTTATTTTTTATTTTTTTTTCTCCGTTTTTTCTCCATTTGTGCTCTCAGTTTGTTCTCTGTCACTCCCTATATTCTTCCCCCCCCTCGTTTCCTCCCGCCCTAGTCATCAGGAGAGGGCCTGGAGAGATCTTGTTATATAATCTATTACGTAATATACGACTAAGCCAGAAATGTAGTGAAATGTCGTGGTTTGTTTTGCTGGCGAATGCAAATGTCGTGTAGTACTAGTAATGGCCCGCGACATTGTACATGATAAGCATATGTTTTGCTCGATAGCGGTTGTTTTCAGAAACTACAGACAGCCACCCACACATTGAGGCTAAAGTGACCAGATTGAGGTAGGGACAGGTTGTTGCATGGCACAGTTGGGCACAAGCTGATCTAGTGGAGTCGAAGTTCGCAGCGTTTACATTCAACAGCGATAGCAAGAACACCAACGAGAGGCAAGAAAGCCACAGTAAAAGCAACGAGATACAGAAGTAGGTTCTGACGAGGCATATGGCGGATCCGGGAGACTACGACACTGGTGTATCTAATGGTGATGTGGATTGGCTCTTTAGGGGCAAGTCGAAGAAGCTCACGAAGAAGATGAATGTGCCAGAGAGGAAGCCAGCGAGCGCAGAGGGTGAAAAAGAAAAGGAAAAGGAAAAGCGGCTGGCAGACGGAACGAGCGAGGGCTCGCAGGAGAAGAAGGATGGTCAGGAAAGCAGCGGCGATGGTAGCGGCGGACGCAGTGAACCGGAGGTCAAGAAACAGGGTGTCGAGAAGAAGAATGAAGGCAGAAAGAGCCATGTGAGAGAAGAAGAAGACACAAGGAAAACGAGCGAGAGGAACGGCGAAAGCCCAAGGCACAAAGGCATTGAAAGAGCGAGGGAAAAGTCTTTGACCAAAGTTTCAGAGAAACATCGTGGAGCGGAAGCGTCAGTACTGGCGCCATCGCAGCCCGAGAAGACATCAAAGTTGGATTTGTTCAAGCGCGGTAGATCGAGATCCTCCTCCACAGGAAGCACCAATTTCAGTGCTCCTTCCTCGATGCCTTCTGGCCGTAGAAGCAGCATGAACGTAGTTCCGTCTGGCTCACAAAGTACGCTGGGCTCGTCTTTAGCTTTGAACTCTTCTGGCAGCAGCGGTGGCGCGGTGTCGCAAGAAAGCTCTCCCAATGTATCTCGCTCCAATTCGACAGGCAAAACGAGGTCTCTTTTCAGCTCGTTATCAGCGAAATTCAAATCTGGAGGATCGACTACATCTTCCACTCCTACATCGTCGACCAATTCCTCGCCCAAATTGAATCCAAACCTATTTGGGTCGTCAGGAAGCAGCCACATCACGAATCAAGATCTTGTAACACTAATGGATATCCCTCCTAAGGACATTCTGAGAGATTTGTTCACATTCAAAACGAGGAAAGTGTCTTCCGGCGACAGCGGTGTAGCATCGTCGTCCCAAGATGAGAAAGCTATACTGGGTAAAAAGACTAGTACAAGTCACGAAAGCACTCGTCCTGCAAAGAAAGCTAATTTCAAAAGGGTCACTTTTGCTTTGGACAAAATGGCTTACGATCCACAGCAACAGATTCCCTCTCGTAGGCCCCGCAGAGGCAATGTTTTGGTTCCAGAGGATATCTTAGACCCCCCTCCACGCCTCTCTCAGGGTATTTCTTCGCTCGATAACAAACCGGGAAAACCTCAGGAGAGTAAGTATTCGGATAAAGAAGTTAAACAGGCTATAGAAAACCATAAACGAGCCCTCCTCGAAGCAGAGAAGCATGCTCATGAAGCTCATTTATCCGCCAAAAGAATAGCAATGGAGGTTAGTCAACTCAGGGTTAAAGTAAACACCAAAGTCAAAGAGTCGACTGAAGAAGACGAAGAGTCTGTGTCTGCAATGATGCAAAATATAGAAGGCAAACACATTACGATTGATAAACCATTGCATGCTCATGAGAATCATTTTGACAATACAGAAGAAGCGAACCAAGACACAATGGCAAATAATGAAGCGCAAGAAGACGAAATGGTTAAGAATTTGTCTTTGGAGACGATATATACGAGATGTTGTCACTTGAGAGAAATTCTTCCAATTCCTGCCACGCTTAATCAACTTAAAAATAAAACGAAACCCCTTCAAGTTTTGAAATTGTTGAACCCCAAACCCACATTGATCGATGTTTTGTCTTTTAGTGATTTCATCGCTATCACACCAATTTACACAGTCATATTCGATAACGTTACGATGACTACTGAAATGCTTAGACATTTTCTCTCTTCTCTAGTGCGGAACAAGCACGTAGAAAAGCTTTCCTTGAGAAACGTTGCCATCGACGCTGAAGGGTGGATGTATTTATGCCAATTACTTTCCTCAAACTCAAGTATAAGAAAGTTGGATATTTCTCAGCAGAGGGTGAAGACTGACTTGAGTAGTGCATTATTACGATCATCCATGAACTGGTATGCATTCATTGATGCAATAGTTTCAAGAGGTGGAATAGAAGAACTTGTCATTAACGGTTGTAAACTTCCAGATGAAACATTTAAGAAGCTCATTACTAAGGCAGTTTCAATCTCAACATACAGATTAGGTGTCGCCGCCACTGAATTAAACTGTTTCAAGGCTAGCGTTATCGCAGACTGGATTGGTGATGAGAAATCGAAATGTGTAGGCGTTGACCTTGCTTTCAATGACTTGAGTAAAGGTCAACTCAAATATTTCATCGATGCATTTGAAAAGAGAAGTCTGAAGTTGATTTTCTTGTCATTAAACTCTACCAATTTGACTGATGTTGATGAGATGACTTTGTTATTAAGGGCAATGGTTAATTTAAAGACATTGAGGTTCTTAGATTTAAGCTCGTTACCTGAACTTTTTCCTGGAATTATCTCGAGGCTCAACAAATATCTTCCACAATATGCTTCACTCAAGAGAATACATTTTGATTTGAATGAGTTGTCATCGCAGTCCATTGGTGCAATTGCAGACATTCTTCCTAAAATTAAAGGTCTACTTCACGTCTCTTTTCTAGGTAATAAAGGGGTCAATCATGGTTCTGCTGCTACAATATACACGGCAGTGAAGCTCTCTAATTCTATTTTCACCCTAGATTTGGATTATAGTTCAATCCCGGATGAACTTTCACAAAGAATTGCATTCTATTTGATGAGAAACATGGACAACATTATGAACTACGACGGGGTTATCAAAAACAATCATTCTGCCGAAAGCAAAAGTATTCTGCATAACAATGATAACAATGAGGAATTGATGTTCGATGGTTCATTATTAATGGAAACAGCAGAGAAACTTTTGATTGAGAATGACAAGAAATCTGACTCCAAGACAGATCTAAAAGTACAAAGGATTATCACAAATGCATTGATAGAGAGAACCAGAGCTGTAAGAAAAGACATCCATCGTAATATTGATGATTTGTTCAAGCGCAGGAATGAGGGAACGTTGTCTTTGGAAGGGAAGGAAACTTTACTTAGACTTTGCTTGTTAGATTCGTCCCTAGAGAAGGTTGTCCATATGTTTGAGGAGCGCGATGTGTATAGATCCTTAGGTGCTGCGGATCAATTAAGTCCTTCTCCGTCGCTAAATGGACCAAATGACGTGAAGGATT
The DNA here is from genome assembly GCA_001600675.1 of Millerozyma acaciae. Classification (NCBI taxonomy): domain Eukaryota; kingdom Fungi; phylum Ascomycota; class Pichiomycetes; order Serinales; family Debaryomycetaceae; genus Millerozyma; species Millerozyma acaciae. The sequence continues at coordinate 692,722 of BCKO01000002.1, read as the reverse complement.
CTTCTAAAGAATTAACTGAGCAAGCTCAAGAGATTGGAAACAATAAGAGCTTGAAAGTAGTAACTAGTGACGATCAAAACGAGGCTACAAATGAAAGTCACCCCAATTTGCATCAAAGGTCTAATGAGCTTATAACTTCTGGACCTATATTGACACCGAGAATCGTGTCAGATCTGACTGCGGGTTTGGAACCAACATTCCAACCTCATCAAGTCGTCATAGAATCGTCTGCTGATGGTACTAATGTTCCTGTAGACAATTTGACAGGAAGGCCAGTTCTAATGAGGTCCATCTCCCATACCTCAATGCACGCCAAAAAGCAAGAACAAGAAGAAGGTGAATTACACAGATGGGGTTTCTTCATGCAAAGAAGAAACAATAGTGAGAAAGAAAATTCTTTCAAAACGTCTCAAGAACAACCCCCAAATTCTATTTCAGAGAACAAACGAGAGGTTCCTACCCTCAATATGCTTCCCTCTGGTGATGAGCTCAGAGATGCAATTATTGCAGCCAAGGGTATCGAATCAATCACCGACTTGATTGACAAAATCCACAATAATAGACTTAGCATTGACAAGATTTACAACTTGGAAGGTATATCAGATGCAAAGTCAGCAGACCATACTCTGAAAGACGGGATGCACTCGCACAGCACTAACAAAGACAGTAACATCATCACACTGACAAAATCTGGCGAAAGCTCGACAGGGCCTACAAAGGCTGAAAGTGAGTCTATCGATTCGCTGGAACTGAAAAAAGCTGATGCAAAGGTAAATGATGAGGGAAATATCAACAACGAGAAGTTGAATGCAGTTGTGGACGAGGTATACGATAAATTGTTAAACGATGCCCAGCGAGTCAGATCAAATAAATAAACGTCAACTTTTTCTGTATAATTACGATTAACTACAGTCACGATTAAGTTAAAAATTAATTCGATTATTTAGGCGACTTAATAAGTACCAATTTAACTGTATAATTAACTAACTTATTGAGAAGCTTGGAAAGCAGCAATCTTTTCAGCAACCTTCTTTCTTCTTTCAGCGGTAGTCAACTTCTTTTGCTTGTACTTCTTGGATTCAGCAGCGTATTGTTCCTTGGTGAATTTCTTCTCAGTTGGCTTGAAAGATGGGTCTTCTCTGATCTTTTGGTGAGCTTCAGTGTAGACATCTTCAATGTCTTCAGCTTCAATTTCGTCAGCAATGTAACCCTTGAACAAAGTCTTGTACTTCTCTTCATCGTCATCCATCAATTCTTCCATGTATTCAGCAACGTGACCACCGAAGATGTACTTTCTCAAAAGTTCAGCATCCAACTCTTCACCTTCGATATCCCAACCTGGGAATCTGTTTGGAGAGTGAGGAATGTACAAACCACCGTCAGAAGCACCCTTCAAAGCACCGAAAACTCTAGCACCGGTGGTGGTTCTTTGCAAACCAATGTCCAAGAAGACCTTGAATGGTCTTGGGCCATCTTCGACAGCCTCGGTGAGTTCGAATTCACCTTCAACTTCTTCGACACCCTTGTAGGTCTCGTCCAAGCCTAACTTTTGCAAAGCTCTTCTGGCAACCAACAAACCAACAGCGTAAGCAGCGGACCAGTTAGTCAAACCGTGGGTGATACCGTATCTTGGCAACTCGTGAGAGTAAGCACTGGTGAAGACAACATCACCGGTGATTTGAGAAGAGACAATTTGGGCAATGATGTCCTTGTTGGTGAATCTAACAACCAATCTGTACTTAGGACTGTTGTACTTAGCCTTGTGTTGAGTGACCAATCTCTTTCTTTGGTAATAATCGGTCTTACCCTCTTGTCTTCTACGGAAAGGGGTTTGGAAACGGGAGTGGTATGAAGAGGTCTTCAAAACTTTGTCGAAAGGCATTTTATCTTGCTTTTTTCAGTTAAACTTATTAGATGAAATAAATTTAACTTCGTAACTAGTGAAAATTTTCAGGTATCCTACTGAATTTTTCATCGGTGTGCGCGTACCGTCAAAAAAATTTTTGAAAGTTTTGTGTGATAAAATTTACCTGGCATTCTCATGTATACGCTTCTCTACAACACTAGCATACTCCCCATCCCTGATATTTCGCAGCCAACAGCTGGCTTCTGTTGACCACTCCAGGATGCCCGGCAAGTGTGAATTACTGCTTGAGTATATATACTTGAATTGCTCAGATCGTCTGACTCGAAATTCTGAACATTTAGTGACGGTTTATTGGGCTATAGACTCACACTATCTCTATATAAAGTTAGGTTAGTGTTGGAGCTGGAGTATCTGCCTGTCCTCGAGGGAAGAATTTACGAAGCATTTTTATCATTTTAGTTAGACACTTTGCAATTTTGCTCAAACACGAGCTTAAATCCCGTACAGACCCCACTATGACAAATGGTGGACCATAGACTGGCAACCCAGAAGCCACTTGTAGTAGCTCCCAGGATAGAAATTGCAGCAATGACGAAGTAGCTGAACATGAAAGGTCTCTCATCGGGTATATAGAAATAGTTTGTTCTGACTTATTGTACTAGAGGCTTTACTTTTTTGTAATTTCGGTGTCTTGGATCTTTGTTTGGAGGATCTGACCTTCTGTTCTTGTCCCAGTATTCTTTATACAGCGTAATATCACTTCAAAAGCTCAGCAACTAAGCGTATTTAAATGTCTAACTTATAACCAGTAGGGCTCTGTGGCCGAGTGGTTAAGGCGGTAGACTCAAGTTCTACTATCGTAAAGATGCACGCGTTCGAACCGCGTCGGAGTCACTATTGCATCTTTCTTTTTTGCTTTCAGGAACCGTTTGAGAGTATTCTTTTTTTTTTTTACATATCAAAGCAGTTAAAGCAAAGCAAGCAGTAAAACAGCTTCCCTTTACCTATCCCTTGCTTCTCGAGCGTTTCGTTGTGTGAGCTTTTTCTATATAATTGCTTTGCTATAAGAGTTCTCTCAATAATACCTCCGCGAAGAAATATATCAAAGCACTTTTTTCATCATAGACTTGACTGTTGGACCAGATAAGCAGAAGACAAGATGGCGGAACATGACATCGTGATCAGGTCGTTGTTGGATACAGACTTGTATAAAATTACCATGCATGCTGCTGTGGTGAAGCATTTTCCGCATGTTCAAGCCGTATATAGATACACCAACCGTACACCATCAATGGTGTTGAATGCCAAAGCATTGGAATGGTTGAAGTTCCAAATAGCTAGTTTGGAGCAATTGAGGTTCACAAAAGAGGAAATAGAGTATTTGAGGGTTACTTTACCCCAACTACCTACCATGTACCTCGAATACTTGAAGGATTTCAAGTTGCGCCCGGGGAACCAGATAAAATACTTCAACGACCAGGAGGACTTAGAAAAATTCAGGATTGAGATAGCAGGTAACTGGGATGAGACGATTCTTTATGAGATTCCCGTCTTATCTCTTATTTCAGAAGCATACTTTAAGTTTGTTGATACAGATTGGAATTACGACGGGCAGTATGAATCGGCTCAAAAAAAATGCTCCCAGTTATTTGCTAGTGCCTGTCCTTTCAGTGAATTCGGCACCAGAAGAAGGAGGTCCTATCACACACAAGATGTCGTTGTAAAAGCTCTTTCCGAGTACGCTGAAGGCCATTCAGAGGACTCAAAGTATCTTTTAGGAACCTCCAACGTGCTCTTGGCCAAGAAGTACAACTTGAAGCCGATTGGCACAGTCGCACACGAATGGTTCATGGGGATAGCCTCCATCACTCAAGACTACTTGAATGCAAACAAACTTGCCATGGACTACTGGCTCGACACGTTTGGCCCAGAAGCTGCCGGTTTGGCTCTCACTGATACTTTCGGCACTGATTCCTACTTGAAAGTGTTCACCAAGCCTTACTCTGATTACTACGTTGGTGTGAGACAAGACTCTGGTGATCCCGAACGCTATGCTGAGAATATTGCAAGCCACTACAAGAGCTTAGGCTACCCAGAGTTCTCCAAGGTAATTTGTTTCAGCGACTCGTTGAATGTTGAAAAGTGTATCAAATATAAAGAGGTTGCGACCAGAGTTGGCCTCAAAGCAACTTTCGGAGTAGGAACCTTCTTCACCAATGATTTTAACGCTGCTTCCGACTCTTCTAAGAAGTCCACTCCTCTCAATATCGTTATTAAGCTTACAGAAGCTGCTGGTAATGCTTCTATAAAAATTAGTGATAACATAGGGAAAAACATGGGTGATTCCGAAGTTGTCGACAGGGTTAAAAAAGAGTTAGGCTACAAGGAGTATGACTGGGCAGAAGGAGATGAAAAGAACAGATGGTAGGTCTTGAGCACATCATATTAGTAGGACTCTTAGTATATAAGGTTGGTAGTGTATATACCGGCATAATAAAGGTAAATCCAGTAAGTCTCTTCGTAATACCCATAAACGACAAGGATGAATTTAAGTTACGAGAACTTGGTCAATGTTCTAACCATTGCTAACGGCTCTGAGAGGCTGGTGGAACAGCAGCAAGCTGAATCGCAGTTGAAAAATTGGGAGAAAGAGACTGGGTACTTCTATGAATTGCAAGATGTGTACCAGAAGACTGAACTTCCTTTACAAATAAGATGGCTAGCAGTCATTTGCTTCAAAAATGGGATTGACAAGTACTGGAGGTCGTCAAGACCAAATGCAATAAAGAAGGAGGAAAAAGAGCAGATAAAGTTGAGGCTCTTCAATTTGTTGGAAGAAAAGAATAATCAATTAACCATCCAGAATGCCCATGCTACCGCCAGAATAGTTCGATTTGACTTCCCGGCTGAATGGCCGAGCTTGTTTGATGATATCTCTAAGCTCTGTGAGGACTATGCTTTCAACAGAGTTAATATCGTTTGCACGAATAATCTTCTTATCATGCTAAATCAAATCATTAAAAGTATCAGCATGGTTAGAATAGGAAGGTCAAGACATGCCATGCAAAGCAAAGCGCCATTGATTACGTCTACGCTAATCAAAATGTACATTAAGTATTTCCAGGAATGGACAACTACTTTAGACTTAGCATCAATGGAGGTGTGTTATCTTTGCTTGAAAAACTTGAGAAGGATAATTCCCGAAGGGTTCGAGAACCCTCATAAAAATCAAGACGTCTCCGAGTTCTTCAAGTTGTCTGTCGACCACTTGAGAGGTCTTGTTTCGGGGTACGATAAGTACTCATCTGACTTATTAGAAAGATACGTCAAGTGCTACAGTAAGCTTTACGTTAATCTCATCAATAACAATGCCACTAGTTTCATACTCTTGTCATCCTCACGGGAGATAATGTCAACGTTTTTGTCGTTGTTGGTGGAGCGTGCTCGTGATGTGTACGAAACTTCGGAAGAAAATGACTTCTGGGAGACGTTGGCTTTGAAGGGCTTTCTTTTATTGAAAAAAATTGTTTCCTATTTATACCGTAAAGGTGCTGTGACATTAAAACAAAAAGCAGACAAAGAAGAAATTAGGAATGCAATCAACATCTTGACTCAAGATTTTTTCACTCCTCATGTCATTCAAAATTTGTGTGACCTTATAATTACATGGTATCTTAGGCTTAGACCATCAGATGTCGATAGCTGGCTCCTTGAACCGGAGGAATGGTGCAACGAAGAACTATCCTCAAGCTGGGAATATCAAGTACGTCCATGTGCCGAGATTTTTTTTCAGGATTTGACCACCTACTTCAAAGATGAATTGTCGAGTTTCATTCTTAACAAGATTTCGAATGGTATGTCTGAGTCTACATCTGTGGACACTATTCTCATGAAAGATTCTGTTTTATGTACATTCCAGCTTGCATCCAATTCAATTGCTGACAATGTTGACTTTGACAAGCTCTTAATTGATGTTTTCATTCCTGAAGCAATGCAAAGCAATTTGCTTGAAAATAAAATTTTGAGACGGAGAGTTTGCTTAATTATAAATGAGTGGATTATGGTGAAATGCTCTAGGGAAAGTAGAGTAGCTATTTATAGACTACTTGCTGCACTTTTGCAACCTAATGATAGGATCAATGACAAGGTTGTGAAGCTTACTGCCGTTCAAACGTTAAAGCTTGTTGTGGATGATTGGGACTTCGACAAGAGAGATTTTGAACCTTTTGTTAATGAGTTCATAAGGCTCTCGATAGATCTCCTTTCTGAGATGACCCTTACTGAATCCAAACTCTACATTTTAAATACTTTGTCAGTCTTGCTAACTAGATGCAACCCTTTGATTTCACATGATACATTAATAAGTACCCTTGGTATAATACCCGACTATTGGAAATCTGTGGAGACCGAAAAAGAGTCCATCTTGAAAAATTCGTTATTGAGAATTTTGAAAAGCATAGTGGTAGCTTTGAATGAAAACTCATTCGAGACATATCCAATTGCAATCCCATTGACACGCGCGTGTTGCTCTGCTGATGAAAACTCGTACTCCCTATTCTCGGAAGATGGATACGATTTGTGGCTTTCCCTCTTGCAATACTTTCCAGACTCATTTTCGCTGAATAACGAACTTATCGGCTTGTTCGAGTTTATACATTACGGCTTGCTAAATTCTACAGAAATACTACCTACAATATTAAGCATATTGAGAAGTTATGCTTTGGTTTCGCCCTCTGTTTTTGATAGTGATGTGGGCATAGACATTTTCAAAACTCTTTCAGTATATCTTCCATCCATGAGGGACGACGCATTCTCAATATTCATCGCTTTCATGGACATCTTATTGTTGCAACAGGTGAGCGATGAAACATTCATAAATGCACTCATATCGAGTGGTTTACTAATCAGCATGATAAATTTCGTAATGGATGACAACCAGCCAGTCGTTTCCGTCAACAAGATCCTTGTGGTGTTGTCAAGATTGGCATTCAGCTCAAGTGAAGGATTTATACAGCTTTTCCAGCATTTGTCTGTTGACCTCGAGGCTTACATGCAGAGGTGGCTCGACTACTACAACAGCAATGGAATCGTAAGAAGCAAGAAGATAAACTTGCTATCATTCTTGTCTTTAACCTCCTATGCTGTACCTCATCATGTTGCTTTCTTCTCGGCAAATTTTGGCTCCATAATGAAAAAAGTTTTCATCTTTTTGGAGGAAGTGAACGAAGGGCAAGATGGTACATGCGATGCATACACACAAGACTATTTGTATGAAGACCTCGATGAATATTCCTACATTGACCCTGATATCAAACCTCATGGTGAAAAATTGAGGTACCAACGTTTACTCAAAGGAAAAGATCCAACCTTCAACATTAACTTAAAAAGTTGCTTGCATGGCATCCTTGAAAACTTGAGGCCCTCATTCAGTGAAGTTTTAGTAACTTGTGATGATTATACTAAAGAAAGGTTGCAACTTTTCACCTCTTCATAGCGATTTTATAGACGTCTGAAGTAGCATGATTCTCAATTTTAAGAAAAAAAAATTATATCCTACCGTTATTATCATTACTCTTTATATTCCTTCGTTGAAGCAGTTAATAGTACTATCAACATGGCTCCAGTATCTTTCAGAACATTCAACATCGGTATATTTGCAAGGAGGGTGAACTGCTTGAAAAATCAGTTAAACCAAAGAAGTTTTCATAACAAATCTAGAATATTCAACAAAACGGTCGAGAATGAAGAAAGAAACTTCTCTCGTCAAAGATTACAGGCAGCACATGCTAGAAGGGCGGAGCAAATAAAATACAGAAATCGTACCGCTGCCTACTATTCAGCCTCTGTTACAGTCGTTTTCCTTGCATTGGGGTTTACGGCAGTTCCTCTCTATAGAGCTATCTGTCAAAGAACAGGATGGGGAGGCATACCTATTACAGATTCAGCAAAATTCACTACAGACAAAGTCATCCCAGTGGATACTAATAAAAGAATTAGGATTCAGTTTACTTGTCAAGCTTCGGGAATCTTGCCTTGGAAGTTCACTCCTCAGCAAAGAGAGGTATATGTTGTTCCTGGAGAAACGGCACTTGCATTCTATAAGGCCAAAAATATGTCAAAGGAAGATATCATTGGTATGGCCACTTACTCGGTCACCCCAGAGATAGTCGCTCCTTACTTTAATAAGATCCAGTGTTTCTGTTTTGAAGAACAACGACTTAGTGCGGGAGAAGAAGTCGACATGCCCGTCTTTTTCTTCATAGACCCTGATTTCGCAAAGGATCCTCAAATGAGGAATGTTGATGATGTCGTTCTCAACTACTCGTTTTTCAAGGCTTCATACTCTGATGGTGAATTGGCTGCTGTGCCCGTTGGAAATTTAAACTTAAAAGCCTCTATCAGTCAATAAAAGACTCTAACTTCTTGTAAATAATTTATCTCGACATATCACTATTGTATATAAACCTTATCAAAAGATTATGCAACTGATTAGTATTATGACTGTAAGTACAAGTAGCAGGTCTTCAACGGAGATTGAAGTTGCACCAAGAATGGAATTCTGGGACCAGAAACTTAATTTGGGCGCAAAAAATTGGTAGTATTTCCTAATATTTGTAAAAGCTCATAAATATCAAGAGGTTCAATTTTTGATTACAACTTGTTGTTCAAGACACTTTGACAGACAGGTGTCTTTAAGAATTTCAGGGTATAAGTGCTTCGATATTTCAACTTCTCCTTTTTTTTAAATGGGGTTTATATAAGTAAGTTGAACTTCATGAAATCTAAATTGAATAATCCTAGTATTTACATGTATTTACTACCTACAGTGTTGGACAGACCGGCTTTGTAGACAGCGTACTACGTACTTTTTTGAGCTGTTTCACTCATCATCTTTATACATCTTTCTATGTTTTCGCCTCGAGGTGCACACACAGGTACTGCTTTCCATCCTAAGTTATGAACATGCTCTTTCAAAGTGTTGAACTTGTCCGACGTTTTTACAAGATCAGCCTTTGTAGCCACCACAAGGACTCTTTTATTTTCCATCCTTTTAGGTCCCACTTCGTTTATAAGCGTATGCAAGTCGTGCAAGGGATCTTGGGACTCCAAAGACACAACGAAGACTAGTCCACCAGATCTTTCAATGTGTCTTAAAAAGTCAAGCCCCATACCTTTATTTTCGGAGGCACCTCTGATTATACCGGGAATATCTGCTACTGTGAAGGGATCTTTGTCAATGGTGGTAAAAATGGTGCCCACTGTGGGTTGTAAGGTAGTAAACTCCCAGTGTCCTACTCTTGGCCTTGCCTTGGATATTGCTCGCAACAATGATGACTTCCCTGCGTTCGGCAAACCGACAAGACCTAGGTCAGCGATCAATTTTAGTTCGAGGAGGAAAAACTGTCTTAAACCTTCTCTACCTCTTTTGCTAAACCTGGGGTTTCTTATGTCTTTGGTTAAGAAGTGCATGTTTCCCATACCACCTCTACCACCTTTAATCAATAATATAGGGTTTGAAGTGGGTTCAGTAAGATCCATGCCGAGGACTGGGAATATGTCTTCTCTCAATTCTTCATTAATCATCTCCTTTTCAAATTCCTGAACCTTTTTGTCCAAATCATTAAAAAAATCTCTCTCGTAAAAGTATTCTTCCTCTCTTTCTTTGAAGATCCATCCTCCTCCGGGCAAGTATCCTGGCCTGAAAAGCTGGATGTACTCGCTTCGAGGTCCTGCAAGTTTGAGCTCTATATCAATGTTCTCCAACGAGTACCGTATTTCTTTCATGAACCTGCGGAGCTCCATTGGATCTGGAACCCACTTCACTGTCGTTCCCACAGGCACTTCGATTATAACATCCTCTCCCTTCTTACCATCTAGTTGGCTTGACATTCCAGACGCTCCGCTTTTCGCTTGATAGCTTCGCTTTATTTTGTGCAAAGATGTAACGTGGTTCACGGCCTGGATGTAAATATCTCCTCCTTTTCCTCCGTCACCACCGTCGGGTGGCCCAACTGGCCTGAAAGCATCTCTGAAAAACGAAACTGCTCCATTGCCTCCTCTTCCACTCATTGCTCGTACCAACTTCAAGTCAACAAATGTTCTGTTCTCAACTTTTCTCCCCTGCTTATGCTTTGAATATCCATTGAACACATTGTGGGTATGATGTTCGTTGCCCATAAAATAATCCTTAAGGGTGAATTGTATGCTTTCATGCCCATCCTCGTCGACTCCCTTTGACTGATACTTCAAACCTCCAACTTCATACACATCTCTCTCATACGCTTGGGCTTCATCTTCTTTACTGGAAATCTTGATGTGGTAATCGTCTCTACTGCTGTCTAAAGATTGACCTAAACCTCTTTCTTCTGTTATATTAGCACCATGAAAGCTTGTCTCAAGCTTGTTTTTGAGGGACAAATAGTGCCCAAATGCTCTGACTTGTCTGAGAGACCTAGATCTGTATAACATAGCGCTTCACCTCTTCAATACAAGGCTCCCTTTGCTCTTCTTCTTCTCTTCCAGAAGATGGAATAATATTCGATCACGTGAATGATCCATTTTTATTGAAGTTTTCAGAAGCGATGAGATGAAGCTGGAGGCTTCTGCCAGAGTTAACCGAGATTTGAGGAGCTTGTACGTTCGGTAGATAAGTCAAACAGAAATATGTCATTCAGTGAACTTGGAGTATCGAAATGGCTTTGCGAAGCACTCTCAGCGATGAAAATTCACACACCTACATCGATTCAAAGTGCTTGCATTCCTAAAATATTAAAAGGGCACGATTGTATTGGAGGAGCTAAAACTGGTAGTGGTAAAACGATAGCATTTGCCCTGCCTATGCTTACAAAATGGTCGGAGGACCCATTTGGAATATACGGCCTTGTCCTCACCCCAACTCGGGAGTTGGCATTGCAGATTGCAGAGCAATTTGCAGCCTTAGGGGCCACTATGAACATCAAGGTGAGTGTGATTGTAGGGGGAGACGATATAGTAAAGCAGTCGTTGGAGCTTCAAAAAAGGCCCCATTTTGTGATCGCTACTCCAGGGAGGCTTGCAGACCACATTTTGAACAGTGGTGAGGATACCATTTGCGGATTGAGAAGAATAAAGTATTTGATTTTGGATGAGGCCGATCGCCTTTTGAGCAACAGTTTTGGCGGAGACCTTGAGAGGTGTTTCGAGGTGCTTCCTCCCTCGGAGAAGAGACAGACTTTACTATTCACAGCTACTGTAACGGATGCCGTTCGCTCGTTGAAAGATAAACCAATTCCCAAGAACAAGCTTCCAGTGTTCATTCACGAAGTGGACACCCCAGAAAAAGTTGCAATTCCATCGACGTTGCTGATAAAGTATCTTTTTGTGCCTTCCTATGTGAAAGAGGCATATTTGCACAATGTGCTAACAATGCCAGAGTACGAGAAGACCACCAGTATCATTTTCGTCAATAGGACAGTGACAGCAGAGACGTTGAGACGCATGTTGAGGAAACTAGAGTTTCGAGTAGCGTCGTTGCATTCAGAAATGCCACAGACTGAGAGAATCAACTCACTTCACAGGTTCAAAGCCAACGCTGCTAGAATTTTGATTGCAACGGATGTTGCATCTAGAGGTCTTGATATACCAGATGTAGGCTTGGTCATTAACTTTGACATTCCTGCCGATCCAGATGATTTTATACATAGAGTTGGGAGAACTGCGAGAGCTGGCAGACACGGTGACGCTATCTCGATCGTAGCTGAGAAAGACATCAGTAGAATTTTGGCCATAGAAGAGAGAATCAACAAAAAGATGGAACTTTTGGAGGATGTTACTGACAATAAAGTCATAAAAAGTTCTCTTTCCAAGACTAGTGCAGCCAAAAGAGAGGCGTTGATGGACATGGACAAGGAGAACTTCGGAGAAAAGAGAAAGATCAATAAAAAGAAACACCAGCTGAATGTTGAATCAGAAGGCTACCACGATCACCAGAAAAAGAAGAAGAAGAAGGATGAGAAAAAGTAGGGTTCATATTCTTTTTCCCGTTATCTTTCAAAACTTCATTTCCATTTCCACCTACTTATATTCATCGAGGATCAAAGAAATACATATACCTATCAAAGTGACCACCACACAGGCTACGCATATGATGGTTGCAACGTTGTTGAAACCGTATGTTTGTATCTTATTATTAGCATATCTTCGTACTGTAATGAAATAGTTTACACCGCTAACCACAATCACTGCCAACGAAAGGCCCAACAACAAAAATGACGTGGCTGTCGAGTAGGTACTGTCTTCGACCGGCTCGTGCTGCTGTCCGCCATTTTTCGTAGTATCTAGCTTGAATTTTACCATTATACCCAAAGCTGTGAAAAAAAGTGTTCCAGCAAATTTGATGAACGAGAGAGTCGTTCTCTCAGCCTGGGAGACATCCCTTGGCTCTGAACTTTTGATCTCCATCATAAGACCATATCCAAACCTCTTTCGTGTATTACTCCTACTATGAATGTCATCTAAGGTTTCGTTACCATGTCCCTCTTCTTCTGCTATTCGCAAGCCTTCTTCGTCACTGACTATACCAAAATTTTGACTTGTTGCTCCATACATTATCGGAGTGCCTCCTCTATCCAGAGAGTGTCTCCTTCCTATGGATCCCCCTGCCATTGGAAAGCTATTAAAAAGAGGTCAGAATGGAAAACGGTTGAAACCTAAGTAGTGCACTTTACATAGAAATTTATATCAGATAAATTTCTAACTGTTGATATCATCACATCAACAAAGACTCTACAGTTAAATAACGACAACTACCATGAAAAAGCAAAGAACTAATGCTTGCAGTAACTGCGGGCATACTAAGTTTTCTATAGATCGTTTTACAGCTTCAGCAGATATATCGTGCTCGAGATGTGGTACGGTTCAAGTTGAGAATCCGATAGTCAGTGAAGTGCAGTTCGGGGAGTCATCCACAGGGGCAGCCATGGTGCAAGGTGCAATGGTTGGAGCAGACCAGGCTCGTGCGGCGTTCGGAGGGAGACAAAATGCCATGGAAAGTAGAGAGCAAACACTAGAAAAGGGAAAGAGGCGGATCAAAAGAATTGCAATAGCACTAGGAATACCTGACTATATTTCAGAGGCGGCAGGTGAATGGTTCAGACTAGCACTTACAAACAATTTTGTTCAAGGTAGGAGATCCCAGAATGTGCTTGCAGCATGTTTGTATGTTGCGTGTAGGAAGGAGAAGACCCACCATATGTTGATTGACTTCAGTTCTCGACTTCAGATATCAGTTTACTCCTTGGGAGCCACCTTCTTGAAAATGGTGAAAGCTTTGCATATAACGAACCTACCTTTGGCAGATCCATCGCTTTTCATACAGCATTTTGCAGAGAAGTTGGATTTCAGGGAGCACAACAACAAGGTCATCAAGGACGCAGTTAAATTAGCCCAAAGAATGGCCAATGACTGGATACACGAAGGTAGACGACCCGCTGGTATTGCTGGAGCGTGTGTTCTTCTCGCAGCAAGAATGAATAATTTCCGCCGGACCCACGCCGAAATCGTTGCAGTTGCTCATGTTGCTGAAGAGACACTTCAACGAAGGCTTAATGAGTTCAAGAAAACCAAGTCTGGTGAGCTTACAGTAGAGTCTTTTCGAGAGTCTTTGAAAACTGAAATATCTAATCCGCCCTCGTTTGAGAGGAACAGAGCTCTTGAAGCCAAGCTCGCCAAGCAGTTGAAGGACAAGGAAGAGGCTTTGAAACGATTCGAACAACTAACGAAAAACTTGAACAAACTGGATAGCATAGCAACAATATTTGACAACACAGATACCGACGATAAGGAGTCTAAAAAGGACAAGCTTCTCAACACAATATTGAAGGACTGTGACTTATCTGAAAACGAAATTTCTGAACAACTAGCCAGGATCATCGAAAATCAAAAAGCATCCTTGCAGAAGTCGATGTACAGCATTCCTTCAGAATCACAAAAAGTGGCAGACCAGCAGGAGAAAATCGATCTAGATAAGCCTAGAAACTTGGTGCAGAATCTCCCTAAGACAGATGAGTTGTTGTCTACAATATCCTCCGATCCGCTGCTCTTCGATGATTTGGACGATGCGGAGTTGGACGAATTCCTTCTCACTGAAGAAGAGTATAAATTGAAGGAACGTTTGTGGACGGGTCTCAATCACGATTTCTTGGTGAGTCAAGAAAAGAAGAGATTGAAGCAAGAGGCGGATGAGTTAACAGGAAATACGTCCGGTGCCTCAAGGAAAAAACGCCGTCAAACAAAGAATGGTTTATCAGGCATAGACGGCATAGACGAATTGAACGAAATGGGCGTGACGGAAGCAATAGAAGGTATAGGTGAGAATCCTGGTTCGCCATTAACGGCTGCTGATAGTGCAAAAAGAATGCTATCGAGAAAATCTTTTTCCAAGAAAATCAACTACGCAACATTGGGTGGTCTTTTCGATTAGCCAGATCAAAGTTTGCAGTGTATATTACTATAATTCTAATACTAAATACCGACAGATAAATAGAAGCTCTCCAGGGTTGTACTATCGCTATATTTACGTCCTGTATGTTGATTTTTTTTTTTTAATTTTTTTTTTAACTCTGATTTTTTGTTAAGATGAGATGAACCTTTATCAAAAATTAATGCACAACCACCCCGTCCATTTTTACATTATTAGATTTCGGGCAGAGTTTACATTGATAGCAAAACAATATGGGGAAAAGAAGAAGAGCAGCGATTTTGCCTTCAAACATCATCTTATTACAAAATGTTGTTCGTAGGGATCCCGAATCATATCACGAAGAATTCTTACAACAATACTCTCATTACGAATCTTTAAGAGACATTTTTTTGATGAACCCGGGTGCTGATGAAGGTACTGAGTTTGGAGAACTCATAGGTTTTGTTACAGCCGTTTGTAACTATTATCCTAAGGAAACAGCCGAATTCCCAGATGAGTTGAAAAGAATTTTGTTGAATAACCATAAAGAATTATCACCAAGTTTGAGAGAAAAGATCATACAGTGCTTAACTATGTTGAGAAATAAGGATGTCATACTGGCAGAAAGCTTGATACAGACGATTTTCCCATTGTTAACGGCATATAACACCTCAGCAGCTTCCTCAGGAGGCCATCATGTTAAAGCATTAAGACATCAAATCTACAGCACCCTTATCTCATTATTGAAATCAGTGAATGCGGGAGCCAAGAACCAAAAGTTGAATAGATCTACACAAGCGTTGCTCTTCAACTTATTGGAACAAAGGGATTCTCAAGGTTTGTGGGCAACAAAATTGACTAGAGAATTATGGAGAAGAGGAATCTGGGATGATTCAAGAACAGTTGAAATCATGACCCAAGCAGCACTCCACCCAGACGTCAAAGTCGCAGTTGCTGGATCTAGGTTTTTCTTGGGAGCGGATAAAGAAAGAGAGGAGAACTTCGAAGATAGCTCTGACGAGGAAGGTTTTGACATGAATGCTTTAAAACACAAGATGCAAATAAATAAAAGATCTTCGAAAAGAGCAAAGAAACTTGAGCATGCGGTTCAGTCAATCAAGAAGAAGAACAGTGCCAAGCACTCTGCTACATACTTAAACTTCTCAGCTATTCATTTATTAAGAGATCCTCAAGGTTTCGCAGACCAGTTATATGAGAATCATTTGACAACGAAAAGCGGTAACAAGTTTGACTTAGATCAAAAAATCATGTTCATGAACTTGATATCGAGGCTTATAGGTACACATAAACTTACAGTATTGGGGATTTACTCTTTCTTCTTGAAGTACTTAACTCCAAAACAAAGAAATGTAACACAAATAATGGCTGCTGCTGCTCAAGCATCTCATGATTTGGTACCACCAGAGTCTATTTCGATCATAATTCGTAAGATTGCAGATGAGTTTGTCAGTGATGGTGTGGCTGCAGAGGTTGCATCGGCCGGTCTCAACACGATTAGAGAAATTCTTTCCAGAGCACCATTAGCAATTGAAGCACCTCTTTTGCAAGATTTAACAGAATATAAAGGATCAAAGTCTAAGCCAGTCATGATGGCAGCCAGGTCGTTGATTTCCTTGTATAGGGAAGTTGCTCCGGAGATGCTTTTGAAGAAGGATAGAGGTAAAGCTGCAAGTATGGAGCTTCAAAGCGGTGAAAAGACGTCGGCTCCTCAATTCGGTATTGAGAGATCAACTGTTACATCTATTCCTGGTTTAGAGTTGTTAGCTAAATGGAGAAAAGAGCAAGGAGCTTCTGATAACGAAGCTGAAAACGATGCTGACGCTTGGGAAGTCGACTCTGATGACAGTGACGACGATGTTGATGGCGAATGGGTTACTGTTGACTCGGATAAAGAGATTGAGCTTAGTGACTCAGACGACGAACACGAACCAAAAAAGAAAGACGCTGAAGAAGAAAACGATGAGGGTAACGCTGCAGACGACAGTGGTAAGGTAAAGGAGCAGAAGTCAGACAAAGAAAAAGGGGCTGCTACAAAAGAGCAAAAGGAAGAAGCAGAGAAAATCATGAACGAGATGTTATCGAGTAGAATCTTGACCCCAGCTGATTTCGCTAAGCTTGAAGAGCTTAAGTTGCAAGCCGGTGTTGAGAAAGCGTTGGGTATTAAGCACAATGAGGAGGAAGTTGACTCTAATGCCTTGGTTGGAAACGTAAAGTACAAACTCTTGAAGGAAGAGAAAGTGGCCCTTGCTAGAGAAGGTAAAGAAGATCGTGAAAAGTTTGGCTCAAGAAAAGGAAAGAGAGAAAAACCTCATTCTACCACCAATAAAGAAAAAGCAAGAAAGAAGAATTTTGTCATGATGGTTCACAAAAAAGCAGTGCAAGGTAAGCAAAAGCTCTCTCTTCGCGACAGACAAAGGGTGTTGCGTGCTCACGTCACGAAGCAGAAGAAGAAGGGACATTAAACATATTATAATTTAGATACATAAGAATATACGTATTCAAGATTAAAAGTTTCCTAAAATACAGTAGTAATACACCAGAAAACAAAGTAAAACACAACTAATCCAAAACAAGAACAAAAAACATATGTATTCGGGAAACCTCACTATTTCTTGGCTTTCTTTGCCTTTTTGGCTTCCTTACTCTCCTTATCACTCTTGTCGCTCTTATCGCTCTTCTCGGTTTTCTCCAGCTCATCTTTCTTGGACTCAGACTTACGCTTCTTGGACTCCTTGGTCTTTTTTGACACCTGAGGCGATGGAGGGGCAAGAGCAGAGGGTTCTTCAGGTTTGTCTTCCTCCTTTGATGGAAGTGGTTTCCCAGCTTTATATGCTTCCTTCAACACCTGATATTCCTTGAGTTCATTCTGATACTTCTTTTGCCATTTAGACTTCTCTTCGGGCGAGATTTCGTTCCAGTGGTTCTTGATGATTTCGTTCATCTCAGCAGCACTCAATGGCTCCAAGCCTTGTTTTTGTCTTTCTTGGCGAATCTTGTCTCTGGTGAAAAATGAGTAGGCGAAGAAGATGGTCAAGGGCTTTTTTGGCGCATTAGGGTCCTTTTCCACTTTCCTCTTCTTCTTTTCCTCTGGCTTAGCTACTGCTCCAGCTTTGGCCTCATCGGCTCCCTCACCTGCAGCACCAGCGGTGGTGTCTTCACTTGCAGCCGCGCCCGAAGTTTTATTCGCACCTTTGGCATTTCCATTCAATGTTGTTTTTCCTGCTTTTGAGCTTCCGTCAGCACTGTCTGCCAATGCTTGATTGCTCAACCCGTTGATGTGGTTTAAGGTAGCTGCTAACGTTGCTAAGGAATCACCTGCTGGTCCATCCTGATTGCTAGCTTTGTAGAAATTAA
Source organism: Millerozyma acaciae (assembly GCA_001600675.1). Taxonomy (NCBI): domain Eukaryota; kingdom Fungi; phylum Ascomycota; class Pichiomycetes; order Serinales; family Debaryomycetaceae; genus Millerozyma; species Millerozyma acaciae. The sequence continues at coordinate 675,041 of BCKO01000002.1, read as the reverse complement.
CTGTAGCGGCAGCTGCGTCTTGCGCAGATCTGGAAAGCTCAAAAAGCGACGCTACCAAAGCGTCTTTGGCGTTCTTGAGTTCAGACATGGTTGATCTTAAGTCTTTTAGAAATTATATTATCACTTGCTCCTGAACAAGGGCACTTATTCCAGTAATTAAACGAAAATTTACACTAGGATAAAGGGAAGAAAGTAGTAAACTGTTGAAATTATTTATTTTAACGAGAATTGGGAATGTCAGAACTCCCTAAAATTCTGGCTAATTTTTCGCCGCCCGTCGCCCTAATTTTGTGATGCGCGAGTGGCCCTAGTGGTGTGAAATTCACCGCAACCTCGTCACTAGCTTCGCCGGCCGGAGACGGCAGCCGTAGCGACAAAATTCTTATATTTTATTGGGCAGCTTCTTCATTTTTCCCTGCCACGGTACAGGCGCCGTCCGCACTAATTGCGGCCCAGTGGGGGAGCTTCCGTCGTGGATCGTGGCAAGAACACGCTCACTAGCGACTCTCACCATGGACCGTGATGACATATACACTACGATTAGGGAGGATTCCATCTGTGGGTGTGGGATCCTCCACAGAGACGAAGGACGAAGCACGAGCCAAACTACTGAGGGAGGGAGCGAGGGAGCGAGGGAGGGGGACCGCCTGCAAATAGTGGTATTTAGAGGGCACCATAGTGTGTGTTAGTGGTGCGAACAATTGTAGTGTGTTTATTGGGGAATTTATGCTGATTCTTTGGCGAGTTTTACAGATAGTAGCGACTTGTTGTCGCTAAGCAATAATGCCTCATCGGGAAGCTTTAAGTGATGGACAAGAAAAAAATACCTAGCGTAGTTAAGGAACTGTTTAAAAAAGAAAGTGGTTAAGGAAGCAAAACGGCTAAGGAAGGAACTGGCTGGAAAACGAGTGGGTGCGGAATTAGACGGCAAAGGTGGCACTTTAGTGAATTTTCAAGGAAGATGAGAGGATGGAGGTGGATGAAGAGAGTGGGTGAAGGGCAGTAGCGGGTGGCATACTTTGCCGCTTCGTAGCGAGAGATTGCGGTAAAAGCCCCAGTTTCTTCGCGAAAATTAGCGACAGGTCCCCGAACATTTTATATTTAGAAGAGGCTCTAGGGGGCAGGGTGGGGTGATTAATCCTAGAAGAGATGGAGCGAGGTTGGTTTTGGCCTGCTGAACAAAAATAAAAACGGAAGGCTCTTCATTTTGCTGGATTTTTTGATTACTCTGCGCCAACAAAGTAGTAAAGGTAAAGTATGTAGATAGAGCCATTCAGTTTCGTACTTGGTTCCAGTGTTACGCTTGAAGTGTTATGCTGTGAGTCGTTTCTTGTTTGTCACGGTGATTAAGTGATGAGAGACCGCAATGAGCATCAGTGCGCAGCGCAGGGAGGGTACGATTGATCCGGGAAATTTTTGTCCGCTGAGGGCCCCAATCAGCAGAAACTAGTGGTTCTTTCACCTCCATTTTGTAGACTTCAGAGGCAGATGTAATGATATGGGCAAATAGTTCTGTAAAGGTCTTGAAGGACAAAGAATATCGGCAAGATTGGGTAGCCAGTAGGTGTTTTTGAGCACAGTGCACGAGACGTTGATCGCATCTCAGATTTTTCAAACTCTGGGGAACACTCAACTAGTATCTGGACCACGACGATGAGATCGAGAGCTTTTGTACGCTATTTGAGCACCCAGAAAGCAGACCGCTTCGCTGTGACATGTCCCGGACAAGGAATTATCCGGGAGGGTCTTTTAGTGCCATTTGGTAGCTTTAGACATCATTTCCAATCCACATTGGAATGCGTGGACGAGACTCTAGGGTTCCAATTCAGCCGCAAGTTGATGGACTCGAGTCCTGGATCGAGCGAATGGTTGATGAAAACGTCGAACGCCCAGCCAGCTATCTTGGCAAGCACTTTTATCATTCACGAAATCTTGCGGAAAGAGTATGGCATTAACTTGATCGCCAACGAGAAGGTGCATTACGTATTGGGACACTCTCTCGGAGAGTATACAGCACTTCTTCTTACTGGAGTACTCGATTTCCCTACAGCCATCCTGTTGGTTCGTGAACGGGGCCTTCTCATGGAGAAATTGGTCGCAAAAGATCAGAAATACTCCATGGTAGCGGCGCTCTTCAAACCTCAGCATTTACAATCCATAGTTGAATCAGCACAGAACGCCGGCGTGCTTGCAAACATAAATAGTGCTCAACAAGTGGTACTATCTGGTCCAGCACACCAAGTGCAGCTGGTCTTGGATGACATCAACCTGTCTTCGAGAAAGATTTTGAAAACAGCGGCTCTTCCAGTAGAGATTCCTTTCCACAACAGGCTTCTTGTGCCCATGGAGTCCCAATTAGCTTCGATCGTGAAACAAACATCACCACCGAGGAAACCAATTGTGTGCAACTTGACAGGATCGATCCCTGCTGCTTTCCCACTACAGTACACCATAGCTGCAAACTGTCGGCCCGTGCAATGGCTTGAGTCAATGAACTTTTTACTGCGAAACTCTATATCTGGAGTTATCAATTTGGGCCCAGGAAATATTCTACAAGGAATCAACTCCAAATTCAATTTTAAGAACCTCTCGGTTGATTCCATCGAGTCAATGAAGGCTCTTCAAGATACTCTCTACTAGATCTGCTGGACCATGGCCCGTCCGTTATCGATTTTGACTCCAGCACAATTTTCGTATTGAAAAATTTCGGCACGAGTCAGTGCGATTTATGTCTTAAATAGTAATTTAATAGCACCGAGATTTTCAGTTCGACATTTCAACAACTACAAAAACGATTTCTTTTACAGATCGCTATCTTTACTGGAGACTGGTTAGTGAGAGATGGTTGCTGAGATAATAGATGGAAAAGCAGTTGCTGCACAGATTCGTAGTGGAATTCGTGCTGAGGTGGAGCAATTACAAGCTCGATTCAAGGATTTCAAGCCTAACTTGACTATTGTTCAAGTCGGCGACAGACCCGACTCGTCTACATATGTTAGAATGAAGTTGAAGGCTGCCAAAGAGGCAGGCATTGACTGCGAGATCATTAACTTGCCAGACAGTATCACTGAGTTTGAGTTGTTGAGTAAGATTCAAAAGTTGAACGAGTCATTGTCCGTGCATGGGGTTTTGGTTCAGTTGCCTCTTCCAGCACACTTGGACGAGAAAAAGGTTACCACTGCCGTTCTTGCTGAGAAAGACGTGGACGGTTTTGGGCCTTACAACGTTGGGGAGTTGAGCAAGAAGGGAGGAAATCCATTTTTCTTGCCATGTACACCCAAGGGCATTATGGAGTTACTTTCCAAGTACAACGTTCCTATTTCCGGGTCCAATGCTGTCGTGTTGGGAAGAAGTGACATCGTCGGCAAGCCAATGGCCAATTTGCTCAGCAAGGCTAACGCGACCGTCACTGTATTGCACTCACAATCAACGCAGGCTCAAGTTGAGTTTTTCTTATCGCAAGCTGACATTGTCGTTTCTGCTGTTGGTAAAGGTGGTTTTGTCAGAGGAGAGTGGTTGAAAAAAGGCGCAGTTGTCATCGACGTGGGTACAAACTTTGTTGAGGATGCTTCCAAGGCCTCTGGCTCTAGAATGGTGGGAGACTGTGACTTTGAGTCCTGCTCTCAAGTCGCTTCCAAATTGACCCCAGTTCCGGGCGGAGTTGGTCCAATGACCGTGGCTTCTTTGATGGAGAACGTTATCATTGCAGCCAAGAAGCACTATGCTAAGAACTTCGAGACACCTAAATTTACCAATCCTTTAAAGATAAACTTGCAGAAACCAGTGCCTTCTGACTACGAAATCTCTAGAGCTCAACAACCAAAGAAAATAGACCAAGTGGCATACGAGGCTGGCATTTTAGAAAGCGAATTGGAACCATTTGGATCTTATAAGGCCAAGGTCTCTTTGGATTTGTTGAACCGTTTGAAGTCCAAAAATAATGGTAAATATGTCTTGGTTACTGGAATCACGCCAACTCCATTGGGAGAAGGTAAATCCACTACCACTGTGGGTCTTGCTCAAGCTTTGGGTGCTCACTTGAACAAAAACGTATTTGCCAACGTTAGACAACCTTCAATGGGTCCAACATTCGGAATCAAAGGTGGTGCAGCTGGTGGTGGATACTCACAAGTTATTCCTATGGATGAGTTCAACATGCATGTCACCGGTGATATCCATGCTATCACAATGGCGAACAACTTATTGGCTGCAGCTATCGACACCAGAATGTTCCACGAAAACACCCAAAAGGACGGTCCATTGTACAGAAGATTGGTTCCAGCTAAAAAGGGGGTTAGAAAATTCACTCCTTCAATGTTGAGAAGATTGCAAAAATTAGGTATCAACAAAACCAATCCAGATGACCTTACCGAAGAAGAAATTTCCAAATTTGCCAGATTAGACATTGATCCAGACACCATCACTTGGAAAAGAGTTGTTGACTGTAATGATAGATTCTTGAGAGGAATCACTGTAGGCGAGGCGCCAACAGAGAAAGGTATGACTAGAAAGACTGGTTTCGATATCACTGTTGCCTCCGAGTGTATGGCCATTTTGGCTTTGGCCAACTCTTTGCCAGACTTGCGTGAAAGATTGGGTAAGATGGTTATCGCATCATCCAAAGATGGTGTTCCAGTTACATGTGAGGACATTGGCTGTGCTGGCGCTTTGACTGCTTTATTGAAGGATGCAATCAAGCCAAACATTATGCAAACTTTGGAGGGCACCCCAGTGTTTGTCCACGCGGGTCCTTTTGCTAACATCTCGATTGGTGCCTCTTCAATATTGGCCGACAAAATGGCCTTGAAATTGGCAGGTACTTCTCCTGAATTATCTGAAGAAGACAAAAGGGAGCAAGAGGGATACGTTGTCACCGAGGCTGGTTTCGATTTCACTATGGGTGGTGAAAGGTTTATCAACATCAAGTGTCGTTCCTCCGGTTTGGTGCCAGACTGTATCGTTATTGTTGCTACAGTGCGTGCTTTGAAGGTCCACGGGGGTGGTCCTGAGGTAAAAGCCGGTGCTCCATTGGCTCCAGAGTATACCCAGGAGAATGTTGAGTTGTTGAGAGCTGGATGCTCCAATTTGGCCAAGCACATCTCCAACGCCAGAACTTACGGCTTGCCAGTGGTGGTTGCTATCAACCGTATGTCTTCTGACTCCGATAACGAGCACGCAGTGATCAAGGAGGAAGCTTTGAAGGCAGGTGCAGTCGATGCTATCGTGTCCAACCACTGGGAAGAAGGTGGAAAAGGCGCTGTCGATCTCGCTAGAGGTGTCATTAACGCCTCAAACTCTCCTGACAAACACTTCAAGTTCTTGTACGACACTGAGCCCTCCGTCGCCGACAAGATCGGCACCATCGCCAAAGAAATGTACGGTGCTGGCGAAGTCGAGTTCTTGCCGGAGGCCCAGAAGAAGATCGAATCCTACACCAAACAAGGATTCGGTAACCTTCCAATCTGTATCGCCAAGACTCAGTACTCCTTGTCCCACGACGCCTCCCTCAAAGGTGTTCCCACCGGCTTCAAGTTCCCCATCAGAGACGTCAAGGCTTCCATCGGTGCTGGCTACTTGTACGCTTTGGCGGCTGAAATCCAGACCATCCCAGGGTTGCCCACTCATTGTGGCTTCATGAACGTCGAGGTCAACGAAGACGGCGAGATTGACGGCTTGTTCTAATCACCAATACAATCCTACTACGATCTTGTGAAGTTCAACACTTTATGATGATGTTACGATGAAAAGAAGAAAAGAAAAAAAAAACATTAAAATAACCCTAGAAAACGCCAGTAAAGGCCGCAAAAGTCTGCTACGCAGCTGGCCCTTTCTCTGCGCCTAGTCTACCGATATATTTCTACTACATATGTTCCCATATTGCCCCCTTTTAGTATAAATAGCTTTCAACATAGTATTAGTTTTGAAATTTTCAAACTTATCTTATAAACAATTTGAACATAACACGACTGCTCCCGAATCGCAGGCAGGGTCAAACACAAGCGAAAAGAAAAAACGATCGGGAAAGAATGTTGACCACCAAGTAAGTAATCAAAGAGTATGATTGGGATCAAGGGTATCAATAGATGCGCTGTTCCTGCGTTGAGAAACATAGCTAGAAGAAATGCATTACATGTACCTACTTCGACCCCATTTGTGAGCAATGCTTTGCCAAAGACTAGGTTCTTAGGAGCACAGGCAAAGCAGCATAGATGGTACAGCGTTTTATCGACCGCACCAGAGGCCAAGGTGTACAACTACGAGAACATCAAGAAGATTGTCAGCAACCCACAAGCATACCCAGATACCATCATAGTCGACGTGAGAGAGCCAGTTGAGTACAAGGAAGGCCACATCCCTAATGCTATCAACATTCCTTTCAAATCATCACCGGGGGCGTTGGACTTGTCGCCAGAGGATTTCAGCGAAAATTTCGGATTCGAAAAACCAGACAAAAACAAGGAACTTATCTTCTATTGTTTGGCCGGAGTGAGATCGACCGCCGCTGAAGATTTGGCCAACACGTTTGGCTACAAGAAGAGAGGGAACTACATCGGGTCCTACGAGGACTGGGCGCAGAAGGAGAACCAGAAGCAGGACCAGAATGCCGGCCTGAGTGCCAGCGAGAAGCAAGCCAACTAAGGGGAGCGCCCAATGACCTCAGCCGTTTTTCAGCAATATCTTGTCACATAGTTTTTTATAGTCCCACTAACATTTTTTATTGCTTATGTATTGTTTAATCTAATCTACACATACACTATTAACGGCCGCCGTGTTCCAACTGCCTGAGTTCCTTGCCGAGTCTTCTCTTTCTCTTGCGCTCCATCACTTTTTCTCTTTGCGACGCCTTCATGCCTTCGAACTTGGCCTTCTGAATTAACTTTCTCTTGTCTGATTTCTTCAAGAAGAAAGGTGCAGACTGCTTGCCTGCCTTTATGTTCTCGCTCTGCTGTTTCTTGTGCTCGGATAGAACCTTGTTCTCCAAGTCTCGGTTTTTCAACGCGTCCATCTTGGACCGCAACGACTGGATCTTGAGATCCAATTTTTGCCGGTCAAACTCAGACAAGTGCTTGTTGGTCCTGAGAAGCTGCTTCATCTCTGCCATCTCCTGCTGCCTGTACTCGTCCAAAAAAGCATAGTTTTTCCGTATCAGCACAGGGTCGGCCTTGCCAAACGCAGGATCAAACCTGATATCTCGATGCTGGCTGCCTCGACCCACCCCTAAGACGTCTCTGATCTTCGACACAGGCCTCTTGGCCGACTCCTCTCTTGGTGCATGCTTGTTTTTCTTCTTTTTTCCTTGTTTTGAGCCATCATATGGGCCTTTTCTGCTTCTCTGTCCGTCTTCAAACTCAGAACTGTCCTCATCGCTGCTCCACGCCTCGCTATCGCTCTCTTCGCTCCCGCTGTCGCTGCGTCCCGCCAGAGTGCCTTCGCCCTGTCCTCTGCCTCTTCCTGGCTGCTTCTGTCCTCCTTTTTTCGCCCCTCTGGCCTCCAGCTCCAACTTTTGCTGTGCTGACTTTAATGCTCCAAACGAAATGCTCGCAAGCTCATCGCCGCTGTCCTGCTCGCTACCGCCACCAAATCCCTCGTTTTCTGACTCAGAATCATCCTGCAACGATACCTTGACCGCTCCGTGCTTCCGGATGTCTCGTTTGCCCATCTTCGTGCCCTACACTCTCTTGCTACAAACACTTCCCGTTTACGCTTCTTGTCTGAAAAATCGCTGAGTGCGTGTGATGAGCACAACCACCATACACGATTTTTCCCTACAACCTCCAGCCGATTTTCCTCTCCAGAGTCTGGAGACCCAGACTCTGGCTCTCCCTTCCGCACCACTCCTTGAACCGTTCCACAATGGCCCTTGCTAACACCGTGAGACGAGCCTTCTTGGGAAGGACGTTGGCCTAACTCTGCCCTCCCTCGCTACCTCGTAGTCCAAGCTATCTCCGAGATAAACGGTCCAGCGAAGGCTTCTTACGCTTCTTATCCCATTTCCCCGGAAAAAACCTTCCGCCAGGAGCCAATTATTCGCACCGAATAAGGATTGGTTTTGACATGGGTTCTAAGACCATGATTCAGGTGTTTAATGGCCAATTCCAACGCTTCCTAAGTCCACCCCGGGTGCAAATAATACCAAAAAAAAAAACGCCATTAGTTAAGCGATTACGTAACCAGACGAAAAAGCGAAATCGGGAATAACACGACCAAAATCCGGACGTAACTACAAAGTTAACAGGTAGTTAAAGAGGAATATATTGGACGAAATTATCGATTGAAAACCATTCTTCAAGAAGATAGACCAAAATGTTAAGTAGAACTATTGCCCGTGCATCAAAGGTAAGTAAAGTGTTCAATTGGAGCCAGTTTGATCGAATTGGAAGACGGCAGCATTAGCCGCCATGGTAAGCGCCCGGGGAAACAGTGTTATTGGGGGCCAGGATAGATCAAGTGGACGAGACGGTAACGAAAGGGTACTAACAACAAACAGTCAGTTGCAAACCAAAAGAGATTTTTGTCATTGCATGAATACCGCTCAGCAGCTTTGTTGAAGCAATACGGAGTGGGAGTGCCAAATGGATCGGCCGCTACTACCCCGGAACAAGCATACGAGGCCGCCAAAGCTTTGGGGACCAACGAGTTGGTGATCAAGGCGCAAGCATTGACGGGAGGCCGTGGTAAGGGCCACTTTGACTCAGGCTTGCAAGGAGGTGTCAAGTTGATCTCTTCTGCTGAGGAGGCGAAGGACTTGGCCGGCCAGATGTTGGGACACAAGTTGATCACCAAGCAAACTGGAGCTGGCGGCAAGGAAGTGACTGCTGTGTACATTGTGGAGAGAAGAGACGCCAAAACGGAGGCGTACTTGGCCATCTTGTTGGACAGAGCCACCCAGACCCCAGTGATTGTTGCCTCTGCCCAAGGTGGTATGGACATCGAGGGTGTTGCCGCTAAGGACCCATCAGCCATCAAGACCTTCTCTGTGCCATTGAAGGAGGGTGTCACCGACGAGTTGGCCGCTCAGGTTGCTGGCGCTTTGGGCTTCACCAACGAGGCCCAAGCTGAGGCCGCCAAGTCGGTGCAGAACTTGTACAAGGTCTTCACCGAAAGAGACTGTACCCAAGTCGAAATCAACCCATTGTCCGAGACCCCAGACCACAAGGTCTTGGCCATGGACGCCAAGTTAGGTTTCGACGACAATGCTTCCTTCCGTCAAGAGGAAGTATTCTCCTGGAGAGACCCAACCCAAGAAGACCCTAAGGAAGCTGAGGCCGCCAAGTACGGCTTGAACTTCATCAAGTTGGACGGTAACATTGCCAACATTGTCAACGGTGCTGGTTTGGCCATGGCTACCATGGATATCATCAAGTTGTACGGTGGGGAACCTGCCAACTTCTTGGACTGTGGTGGTACCGCCACTCCTCAAACCATTGAGAAGGCTTTCGAATTGATCTTGTCAGACAAGAAGGTCAACGGTATCTTTGTCAACATCTTTGGTGGTATTGTCAGATGTGACTACGTCGCCGAAGGTTTGATCTCTGCTACCAAGAACTTCAAGTTGGACATCCCAGTCGTTGTCAGATTGCAAGGTACCAACATGGCCAAGGCTAAGGAGTTGATCGAGAACTCCGGCTTGAAGTTGTACGCTTTCGAAGACTTGGACCCTGCTGCTGAGAAGATTGTTTCTTTGGCTCCAAAGGCTTAGATTCTTTGCTTTTCTTCAGACTTTGACTAGAGTATTGTTTATTTAGTTTTTTTTTAAGATTTATATATCTTTATCTATAACTTATTTATCTACAACGTGTGTCGTAGAACGGGGTCAATAGGCCTCTAGTTGTCGTTGTCTACATCTTCGTCTTCGTCGTTGTCGTTGGTTGTGGTTCCTAGTGAGTAACAAATGTTACACAAAAACCCGGGAAAGTACTTGCCACTCAACCTCACTGTTAGGAAAATCGTACCCTAACTTAAACCACTTCATAGCTGTGCATTCTTTCTTAAGGGCAATTCAACAAGTAAGCTAGACTCAATCAAGTAACTAGATATGTTTTTAACAAGGAGTGAATATGATCGTGGGGTCAGCACGTTCTCTCCAGAAGGTAGATTATTCCAGGTTGAATACTCATTAGAAGCGATTAAGTTAGGATCAACCGCCATTGGAATTTCTACTTCAGAAGGAGTGATTTTGGGAGTAGAGAAAAGAGTCACATCCCCTTTGTTAGAGCATTCGTCCACGGAAAAAATTCTTGAGATCGATAGACATATTGGATGCGCCATGTCAGGATTAACGGCCGATGCGAGGTCTATGATTGATCACGCTAGAGTGTCATCGTTAACACACAACTTATATTACGACGAGGAGATTCAAGTAGAAAGTCTAACTCAATCGGTATGCGATTTGGCATTACGATTTGGAGAAGGTGCCGGAGGTGAGAAAAGATTAATGTCGAGGCCTTTCGGGGTTGCTTTGTTGATAGCTGGTGTTGATAAAGACAAAGGACCACAACTTTATCATGCTGAGCCTTCTGGTACATTTTACCGTTATGACGCAAAAGCCATAGGTTCTGGTTCGGAAGGAGCCCAAGCAGAGTTGCAAAATGAGTATCACAAGTCATTGACATTGAAAGAGGCGGAAATATTGAGTTTGAAGATTTTGAAGCAAGTCATGGAAGAGAAGTTAGACAGCAAAAACGCCCAACTTGCAAGTGTTACGGCTGAAGGAGGATTCGAAATATATAGTGATGAAAAGACAGCTGAGATTATAAAGGCATTAAATGAACAACAGACTGATGCTATTGAAACAGAGGATAATTGAGTTCATGACCTACTATATATAACTACACAATAATACAAACTAAACCTTGAATTCAGTGGTCGGGAAAACAATGTTCCAATCGTTCGATAAGGATTAGGAACAGCTGGTTCTCGAGATTACCGTAGGATTTCAACGTAATAATGAACTCATTTAATGAATCACTGAAAATTTCAAAATGAGAGTTTAGGATCTGATTGATACTGATGAACCTCTTTTCAATAACTTCGTCACTCATCTCTTTCCCTTCAAACTTTTCTGGATAGTCCTTACTGAATTGTTCAAAAAGGCCACTGTTGAGTAGTATAAGGGTTTTCTTCAACCGGCCCAAGTAATGATTGTACAGAATGATAACATCAAACATGTTTTTAAGCACGTCAATCAATACCTTATTTGTGACCAACGCATCTCGCAATATGTTATTCAAGAACGTATCTAACAGACGGACCAAACTACTAACGCTTGTGACCTCGTCTTTTGTTGTAAGCGATGAATGTGAGTTTTGCTCGTGGATTTTTTCATCGAATACATTATTGTAATTATAATTTCCCAAATTACCTTTTTTATAACCCGAAAAAGTTTCGGCACCAGTACTTACTCCGTTAACGATAGACTCAGAGCCCAGACGCCTCAAGCCTGATTTCGCCTCCGAGAAATAATGCTCTAGACTCTTGAAATTCGTCTCTATAATATCGTAATTTAAATAGAACTGAAACTCATTCATGAAATCTTTCATTCTGTTATGCAAAACTCGGCAACGAAGAAGCCACTTCTTAATCTTTTCATTATATCCTGGATATCGCCACACGTTGGAGAAATTTACTTCCTTCCAGGTGTTATCTAGTAACTTGTTGACAAATTTAACTATCATTTGAAGCTTGAATATCAATTGGTATTCAAACATGTAACTTTGATTCAAGATGATATTATAGGGGAATGGTATGTTCGCCTCTAAATGAGCGCCAGCGATTGTGTACTCATCTGAATGATCAGGGTCGTAACTAGTTGGGTTGGCATTTGAGTCAGCGGAAGTAATTTGGTTTCTTTGTAACGATTCGCTCAACATCTTTTTGAATGTATTTGAACTTGTATTATTTGAAAAGGCCTCCAGGGCGTCAAATGACTTGACATTCAAAATTTCTTTGGCTAGTTCGTAAAAATTTGTCACATCTATGGAAAAGGTCAATGTAGCTTTCAACATTTCTTTCACGGTCGACTTGCTAGTCTTTTCATCGTTAATGCCAGTGACTTTGAAGAAAGGTTCTTGCTGGAAAATTGCCTTGTAAGACTTTGCCAACTTCGATGTAGATATATTGTGCTTACTTTTGCGGAGATCAGAAAATGACTTGTCCATGAATTGATCAATTTTTGAGGAATCTTTAAACATGAAAGTGGTTTGAAGTTCACTCATCAAAGTGGTGATATCGTAACCTTCGAAAAGTAGGTTCATTATTAATTCATTCGAGCGCTTATAGAGTAGATCTATCTTGAGCTCCAAATCCTGGGCATATAAGCTTTTTATAGATTGAATATGATTACTGAATTGATCAATGTTTGAAATACCTGTGCATGTCTTGAATATGTTTATGTATTTTCCAGTATTGAGAATTTTAAATTGTAGCTCTTTACTGGAGAACTGGTCAATGAGTCCATCTGTCCTGAACGTGAATAGTTCTTCCCAATATTTTTCGGTATTCACATTTATGAAATCTCTCATGGCTGAAGGAATTTCGTTTTTCTTCACTAAAAACTCATCAAATGGGTCATCTACCTCTCCTTTAATAAGCCACTTATTAAGCAGAGTAACATACCCAGAGCTTATAGAGTCAAAAATTCCTGTAAGAAAAGTTGACGAGGGTAAATCACCTTGAAATTTATTTATCCTGTCTTGCACTATTTTTAAAACAAGACTGCCTTTGCAGACACCGAAAGACATGCCATCAGCAGAAAGATCTATATTACCAGTTTCTCTCAAATCGTTTTGTATACTTTTCATGAAGTTTGTGAAGTATGCATCTCTATCTTGATACTTTGTTTGACTTCTTTCTGTGGTTTCGGCGTGTATTACGCTTATAATTTCGTAAAGATGGGTGACTTCCAATGAGACTTCTTGACTGAGGATGTTTTCAAGAGTAGTAAGTTTGAAATTGGCATTATAGTGAAATTCGTCTTCCAATTGGCATATGAGTTTTTGGTAAGATTCTACAAACTCGGCTAGAAAAAGACAAAGTTTTTGCATCACTCTCCCGTATTCAAACTTGTCGTAGAACTCAAGGAACCCACAAATAGCAGTATAGTATTTGCCATATCTGACTATCTTTTTGGTGATACTTTTCAATGTTATGTCCAAGTGCTTCGCAATCTTAAAATCAGGCCCTTTTATTCTAGAATGAATATTACCTTTATTGTACTTCTCACTAAACCTAATATAGTTGCCTTCGTGTCCCAAAGCTGAAAATAAGAGGTCCTTGATGATAAGTCCATGCTGAATCTTTAGATCATCAAGTTCACTCAAGGGAAACGGTTTAATCTTGTTTACCTTTCTGTGCGCAGTATTTATGCAAGAGCTCAAAAGACTGGGTTGATCATTGAGCTCGACTATATCAGCATCAGCCGACTCACCAGCTTGCGATGAAAGAAAGCTAGTCATTGAAGCTCTGTCACTACTTCAGGCTCTACCTATGATTATACAAACAAACAAATTTGTGATAAAATAAAAAATATCAACATCTAGCGCGCTCACTATAACTATGTTCATTATAAATTTCGTTGTAAGTGATATTCAGTAATTAAGAGATTTGTATGAAATTCCATACTGATTAGTCTAGCCACTCTTTGAGATCATCATCGTCGTCGTCACCCAAACTGAGGTCTTCGATCAAATTCGAAGATGCTAACTCAGCTTCCTTCTGTACCTGCAGAAGACCACATATTTCTTCTAAGTACTTATAGTCATTCAAACAATTCTTGACAAATTGCCAACCATGTTCTGAAAACATCCGTAATACAGCATCCGAACAGGCAGAACAATGGACGTAGCTGGGACTTTGTAAACTTGTTTGGGAGAAATTGTGTAAGAACCCTCTTATCTGATGAGGAACATCACCGAATAGAGGACCTGTTTCTCCTTGCGAAGCACTGGATTCTTTTTGTAGCAAAGATGCCAATAGCTCTACAGACAACGCAGAGGCTATCAGTGCGACTCCTGGTCTGGTGACAGTACACATTTGGTCTAGTGTACGATCGGTCAAACTATCATTTGGTGCCACAACATCATTACAGTAGTAGCAACCCAACTTAGAGCCGTTTTCGAGCTTCTTCCCATGCCTCATTACTAGGTAGCTGTCGAACCCCAAAGCTGTGTTTATGACAGTTTTGTTTTTCGCCTGACCTAAAAGCGTGGGTAGCCATCTAGACTCACGAGAGTCCATCAAAAGAAACACAGCATCGTGCTCATCGAAAAGGGTATTCAAAGTATCAAAGGACTTCCTAGACTCGGTTTCCGACGTGATGGGGTGTCCGATCATCGGTACTTCTAGATCATAACCTTGGGAGTTCATATCCGGAAAGATGTCTTTCAATGCTTCCGCAGCCTTCCGTGCTTTCAACTCTCCTTTGCCGTCGTCACTAAAACAATCTTTGAAGTTGAAAAGCGGCTGTCTTACAGGGTTGGAGTAAGATACTCTTCCATTATCAACCAACGTTATATTCCTCACGCCCCATCCCATTAAGACACGAGACACATAGCTTCCCAAAGTACCAGCTCCAAGAAGTAAAACTCGCTGACTACGAATTACTTCCAAGTTCAAGTTTGGCGCTATACGCCATTTCATTAGTTTGAGGTTCAAGTCCACTGCTTGACTAGCTAGTTGGAGAGGATCGATGAGTGAGCCTAGGTCAGCAAGCTTCGGTCCCAATTTGCCTTGTGCCGTCCTTTCCCATCCCACTACCTTAGGTATTTCCTTAGGGTCAAATCTATTATCAAGATGCAATTCGAACTCGCTTGTGGTATCATTATTACGATAGATCACCAACTTTATTACTTTAAAGTTCTTCATGGCCAAGTAAAATAAATAGTTTTTTATCAAACTCGTGGGGGAGCCTTCCTTGCCCCAACTCAAATCAAACACAACGAACGTGCCTCCGTCGACAAATTTCGTTGGATCAGTTAAAATCTCTTCTTCTGTGAGTTGCGCAAACGGTACAATCTTGTCATAACGTAGATAATTTTCAATGCGTTTGATTATACTGCTGTCGGTGAAAGGTCTTGATTTACCTTTGCGCCAATGTGACTGAAGCTGAGGAAATGCAACCCAGTAAAAAAATCTGTATTTTTTCAAGTCACTATATGTTAGCATATGAAACCTGTTGAAAGCAGAGTGGTCTTTCAATTGATCTGTATTTTTCATGCTTTCGTGTAGCTCGTTTCCCCACGAACTTATGAGCTCCTGCTTATTCAAGTTTTTGAATTCTTCTATCGTATTCACATCGTGCAAGTTTCCGTTCCACCTTATATTATTTCCTTCCGTAGGTTCTCTCGAATTCAAATTGAAACTCTCGGAATCTAAATTGACTACGGGCTGATCATTAAATTTATTCAACTTGAAAGGATTTGCTGAGTATCCTTGCACATCAATCCTAGATGTATCTAACTTGAGTTCGTTTAGTTTTAAATCTGAAAGTTTGGTGAAGAATGAAGAGTCCACAATTGATCTGAAAGAACTAAACTTGAGCGCTTCATCAAACTTTTCCCGAGTGTTTTTAATCAGCATTTGAGCTATCAATTTCCAAGAATTTGTATTTGACTTTCAATATAGTACGCTTGTGTCTTATATTCGGTATAGATTCATATGATACGAAATGAATATATAATGTTAACTAGAATCTATTGCCCCCATTCGTTCTTATCTAAGTAAACGGTGCCTGCATATACAAAAAATTGGTTACAAGTCGACCAGATCGACCATCAATGGTCATCAAGAGTCATGTCATCAAGTTCATCCAACAACTCGTCCACTCCGATAACTGGAGCATCGTCATCTTCATCGATATCGTCTTCGTTTTTAACTGGAGGAGCTTCACCAGCTTTATAAAGATTAACAGTTTGTCTCAACTCTTCGTCTTCTTCCAATTCTTGCAAGAACAACTCGTAGTCACGTTCAGCCTTTTCTTGTTCTTGCTTAGCTTGTCTGGAATCATCGTTAGCAACAAGATCGTTATGTTCCTTTGCCATTCTCTTCAACTTCCATTTTCTGTTCTTGGATTTCTTGGAGCTTCTCTGGTAGTGCTTCTTCACTAATATGACCTCTTGAATATTGTCTGTATCTAACGAGTCGAACAAGTCCGAGTTAAAGTTGGTGTTTCCAAGAAAGTAGCCCATGCATGAGTCACCTGGGTGCAAAATTGCACCCAAATGCGATCTAACGTAGTACGAATTGTCATTCACTCCAAGATCACTGGCACGGCTTACTGTGATGTCTGCCAAGACGTTCTTTCCCTTGATATCGCCGGTAGGCTCTACATCTAGAACTATGAACTCAACTAATTGAGAGGAGCTCAACAAGGAAGGGAAAGGACTTCTCCAGTACACTGGAGCCGTCATGTCAGCAGTCTGTAAAGTGATTGGATCCAAAAACTGAATCAAATTGGAAACTTTTGAACACAACACAAGTCTGGAGATGTATCCCATTTGGTGAGACAAGGCCTTGGGCAAGACCACCAAGTCATCTCTACAAATAGGAACGATTTCGGTGGAAAAGGAAAACTTGTACGACGAGGAACCCGACTGTATGTCAACACTCACAAGCTCCTCTGATTTTTTCGTCTTTACCGGCGCAACGTTGGTCAAAAAATCAACCATCTTCACAGCATGATTCTTTTGCGCGTAAAAGAAATCTAACCCATCCTTCGACTCTTGGATCGACACAGTGTCCATGTGTGCGTTATGCTTTAAAATAAGTTGCTCCAAGTACAAAAACGTCCTCTTGTGTGGAACCTTCTGTCTGATCTGAACTGTAGCTCTCCAAGTATTGGCCGTGTACGATTTCGCACAGTCGGGACATTGCATCGCTATGACTGTGTATTCAACCTCGAAAGTCTGCTGCACAATTGCATTGGCCATGGCCTCTCCCTGCACCGTGATCTTCACTCTGACCCTACGGGAATGCGGCTCTGTCCAGATGAATGAAGCGTCCACGAGTCTCACCTTATTGAGTCCTTTCAACCTTCTCAAGCACAATGCCAACAACTCTCTCGACTCGAGCTCAGCCCTTATCCACTGTCCCGGAGGCTGCAAAAACCTCTCACAGTTTCTGCAAAACGAAAGGTTCGACTCTCTTGGTATTCCGTCCGTTATATCAACCGTGAGCTTGATACAATCATAGCACATTACTAGCCCTGAGGACCCATCCATCGGGATACCACAGTTGCAGCAAAGTACCGTCGCCACTCCCTGTTGATTCTGATTCTGAACATGATCCAACTGAGTATAGTTCGACATAGTTTACTGAGTATTTGAAATAAAGATGGCAAAAATGATTTCTAATGCTTCATTAGATATTTCAATAAAAAAAAAGATACAGACTCATCACGTGTCACGTGACTATCTCGATTACTTCGAATCCACTTCAACGAACTTGTGCTTATGCTTTGTCGCTCAGGAAATACTTGAGGTGCTGGCACAGTATGGTTGATAAGAAAAGAACCGCATCGAGCAGGTTGGACAAGGATGACGATGATAGAGTTGCGAAAAGAAAAGTGAAAAAAGAGGCCAAACAAATTGATGATGTGGAAAACGAGAACATAGACGATAATGCGGTGGAAGTGAAAGACGAGAATAAGGAAGATCAAGACGGGGATAAGGAAGACGGAAAAGATGAAAAAGAGACACAGGAAAATAACAGTGGTAATAGTGAGGAAGAAGAGGAGGAAGATGAAGAGGAGGAAGAGGAAGAAAACGAGGACGATGAAGCGGAGGAGGAAAGGAAGCGAATCTCCACGTTCACTTTCGACGGCAGAACGTACTCGTTTAAGGAACGGCCATCTGTCATTGAAGAGAAAGAAGGCAAGATAGAGTTCCGGGTGGTGAATAACGACAACACTAAAGAAAGCTTGATGGTTTTGACGGGGTTGAAGAATATATTTCAAAAACAGTTGCCCAAGATGCCTCGAGAGTACATTGCTCGATTAGTTTACGACAGGTCGCATTTATCCATGGCAGTTGTGCGGAAGCCGCTAACGGTGGTCGGAGGCATCACTTACCGACCTTTTAACAACAGAGAGTTTGCCGAGATTGTGTTTTGCGCCATCTCGTCCACAGAGCAGGTCAGAGGCTACGGAGCGCACTTGATGAACCACTTGAAAGACTACGTCAGGGCCACCTCGCGTGTGAAGTACTTTCTCACGTACGCTGATAACTACGCCATCGGCTACTTTAAAAAACAAGGTTTCACTAAAGAAATTACGTTGGATAAATCGGTGTGGTTGGGCTACATCAAGGATTACGAAGGGGGTACATTGATGCAGTGTGAGATGCTTCCTCCCATTCTTCGTTATCTCGACCTGGCCAAGATCTTGCTTTTACAAAAAGCGGCAATAGAGAAGAAAATTCGAATGAGGTCCCAGTCACATGTAGTAAGGCCTGGCCTTCAAATCTTCAAGACAAACAAGGACGCCAAGTTGAAACCTGTAGATATACCGGGGCTCCTCGAAAGTGGCTGGCTGGAAGAAATGGACAAACTCGCCCAAAAGCCAAAGCGGGGCCCCCATTACAACTTCATGGTTTCGTTGTTGGCCGAAATGATGAACCACCCTTCTGCCTGGCCATTTGCTACCCCAGTGAATAAAGAGGAAGTCGGCGACTATTATGACGTGATAAAAGAACCAATGGATCTATCTACCATGGAGCTGAAGCTAGAAAACGACAAGTACGAGTCATTTGACCAATTCCTTTATGATGCTAGGTTGATCTTCAATAATTGCCGTTCCTACAACGCAGAATCTACCACTTACTATAAAAACGCAACAAAACTAGAGAAATTCATGAACAACAAAATCAAAGACAGTGCTGAGTACTCAATATACCTTGATCGCTGAGTGTATACGTGTATAAGAAACCTTCATTTCTTGTATAGTACTTAATTCTAACAGTTTTGGTGAAGGTCGTGTAAGCTCTGTATATATATATATATGTGCTGCATTGACATTAATGCTTGAAGAGCAGGTTCTTTAGCACTGTTGAATCAATTCATAGCACCAATGGTATCTCAAGTGTACGCATACGCTGAATCTTCTGACGTTGCCACTTCTGTCGGTAAGCACGTCATCAAAATTCAAGAGGAAAGTTTGAAAAAATCTTCATCTTTCAAAATTGCTTTATCTGGAGGTTCCTTGGGAAAGGTACTCAAGAAAGCGTTGATAGACAACGGCGAGATCGCTCCCTTGGTGCAATGGAACAAGTGGGAGGTTTTCTTCAGCGACGAGAGACTTGTGCCTTTGAATCACCCGGACTCCAACTACGGTCTATTCAACGATATGGTGTTAAAAAACTTGCCAGCAAACGCAGGCAAACCAAAGGTTTCCACCATTGATGAGAGTTTGCTCACAGGGAAGGACGGACTTGAAAAAGGAGCTGATTTTCTGAAAGATCAAAAGATTGCTGAGGACTACGAAAGCAAGCTTCCGGCCGACAAGAAGCTTGACTTGATTCTTTTAGGTTGCGGGCCTGACGGTCATACATGTTCCTTATTTCCTGGCCATCCACTTTTAAAGGAAAGATCCAAGCTGATTTCCTACATTAACGACTCTCCCAAACCTCCACCAAGAAGGATAACATTCACTTTCCCAGTATTGGAAACTGCAACTTCGATTGCGTTTGTTGCTGAAGGGGCAGGTAAAGCACCTATCCTCAAGGAAATTTTCAACGACAGATCTAGTCAATTGCCATCAAAATTGGTCAATGACTTGAATACTGGGGTTCAGGTGTCTTGGTTTGTTGATCAAAGTGCGATCAATGGAGTTGATGTTATAACCTCAAAATACTAAATTAGTGTACTAAATAGCTGAAATTAGACTGAGGTTCGGACCTCCAGAAAGGTGCTACAAAAATGTAGGTCTTCACAAGTGGCTAATGTGCCTTCTAAATCGGGTGTTGAAAGATATCAACAGAGTAGGCAAATCTACCAGTGGTATCTTCAGTAGAGAAGTGCGAATAAGATTTCAACCGCCCTTTTTTTTCCCTTATACTAACTAGTACTACTATTTATGCTATATACTTGAGGGTGTAGAGCGTAGAAGATGGGTATGTTAGATGCTTCTCAAGAAATTGAAAGACCCTTTACTAACGAACCTTCAAAAGGATTAGGCGTTGCATTATGGTTGTGTCCAAAGCCGAATACTTCACTTTACGATAAACTAGAGACATTAATGAGTTCATTGAGTACACTATTTCCAGGGCAATCTCCTAAATTTGAACCTCACATCACTATAACGTCAAATATCAAGATTAATCTAGACGATAAAAATCAAACGAAGGAAGATGTTTATAAGATATTGTCTTCCAGTCTAGCCGCTATCAATTCATTACCTACTAATCATAACAACTTAGTCACATTAGGCAAAATCAACAGCCAACGATCATATCTCAAAAAATTGTATTTCCAAGTCAAGAGGGACCCTAATTTAGTGTCGTTTGCAACCATTATCAGAGAATTGTTCGTATTGGTACCTCAAGAAATAGAAAATGAAACCATGAAAAAACACCCACAACTTTATACGACAGATGCACATGGAAACAAAATCAGAAAGAAAAAATCAAGGCATTCGACGGAGTCTCAATCTCAAGCAACTGTATCCTCACCGCCGCCCGACATAGATCTCACTGCAGTACAAAAGAGGGCTCAAGAAAAAGCATCAGAATGGAGCTTAGAGTTTGACCCGCATCTTTCTTTGGTCTACAGTGACCTTTATCCCATCGACAGTGCATTATGGATGACACTCAAGACAAGAATACAAGACTATTTGAATATCGATAATTGTGATTCAGACTTGTTGGAGAATAATGGTCTTGGATGGAACAACGGAGTTCTTAAGTTGGTTCTATGCGAAGGTGATGTTAATGATTGGATAGTTTTGGGCAGTGTAGATTTGCACTAGACTTTTAGAATTTAGACGATGTACTTATAATCAGCTACTGTTGAGAAATGTAGGACAACAACTGACTTTAATATAGCTGACCATGAAAGTCAAGGTAACTTAGAAGCAGCTACAGTTTAGCTGTTCATGGTACCAGAAAATCAACTTTACTGCTCACCTCAACAAATACTGGAATTCAATGACTATTCTAACAACCGACTTCTTGTAGGGTCTTTTAGCTATGCTGCTCTGATCAAGGAACAAGTGATATAAGCATTTCTAGATCAATAATTTGCCTCTGCCCCTTTCTTGCAGGGTGTAGCTCTCAATGCGATAAGTATACAGATGCTATGATGTTAGAAGATCGTCCTGCCTTGTTACAATTTGTACCTTAAAGGTTCGTCCAGTTTTGTACGTAACGACACAGACCTTGGTTTCAATCTAAGTTCCAGCAATTTCGTTAATATCCTATCCAAATTTTATTGCTCTTATTCTATTAATCTATAACTATATTAATAAGGCAAAACCACCCTGACTCCGTACAGCCATTGATTGAAATTATATACTTAGAATTGTACAGTAAGAAATTATGGTGCAACTGTCGCCTGCGACAGATCCCCCAGAGTTAGACACGTCTTTGGAGGATGTAGTTTATACAGTTCATAAAGTACTGAACTGGATAGTTGATCGGCTTCGGTATGGTGAAATCGATACCTAACTGATTGTAAAGTTGCAAGTCGCTGGGCATATGCTTTGTGGTGACTGCGATTATGCCAATATCGTCGTAGTCTCTTTGGCCCCTAATGCGCTCAGCAAGATCGATTCCAGACATCTTGGGCATCTCAATATCGAGAAAAATCATGTCGAACTTGTCTTGCGAGAGCAATGTCATGATTTTGGTTGAGTCAATCGTCTGTACAATCTCTGCGTTGGGGTACAACCGTCCCAATAGCTTGCACAAAATCCTCAAGTTGATGATGTTGTCGTCCACCGCAAGAAATCGCAAGCTTCTCGTGTCTGGTGTGAACTTACTGTCGACTTCCACCTCTACCGGCGAGGGGAATTGCGGGTTGAACGTCGACTCCTCTAGCTTGATGCTCAAATTGGGCCTTTCGTCCTTACTGTCGTCGACGGCCGACGCACATCTACCTCTTTCGGGATCAAAGTACTCCAAGTCGTTGCCCAAAGGTGGCGTTTTCAACTGCTTGTTGGAGAATATGCTGCGTGTGGTGTCTTGCTCGAGCCGGAAACTGTCCATCGTCGACTGTTTGTTTGCTTGAACTTGTGTCTTGATATCTTGCATTTTATCTCTGTTGCTGCGAAACCTAATTAGTGGGTTTACTAAGTATCTGTCTAGCCCAAACTTTGATAGAGTTTCTAACTCAGTGTCGCCCTCGGCCTGTGTCGGATGCTTTGATTTATTCTGGTAGCACAAACGTCCAAAACGGTATAAAAGCTATTCTATGGTTAATCAGCTTCTTAATCTGGGCGTTGCTACCACCTTAGTAATCTGTGCACCTAATGAAGATCCTGCTCGCACTAGCTTTTTGGCTCCTTTTTGGCTCCCAATTCGAAATATGGACTTATCAAAAGGTAGACTGAGCCTCAAACTTATTGATATTCGATAGCTTGTTGGCTATGACTTGCGGCTTTCCAACGAAAGCTCTTATTTTAGTGCCGATAGTGAATCGTTGACGTTGATTTCACTGATCACTAGTTTGCTTGAAAAATTAATGTTAACGCAAATCTAACCTTTTTGAAAGCTTCTAATAACTTTTTTTTTCAAAAAGCTTTACTTTCTTATACTAAACCTTATCTTATAATTTAGTTTCTGAACCCCAGAATCACCATGATTAAACCACGTCTTTTGGCTTGGTATTTATGTAAAAAGTAGAACCTAGAATTTAGCCAGACGGGCCGTTTTTTTTTTTTTTTTTTTTGCAAGATCCGGTGTATAAACATTCTCACTTTGTCTCAGTTAGGCTTATTGCTATTACGCTAGTAGCTGCTCGAAATGTACCAAGGAAGTATGGTATAGTGCTTTTTTTTTTTTTTTTTTTTGGGCTTCTAGTTTTCTTCTTCTTTGCTAGAACAAGTCAAAGGCGGGTATGTTATGTAGATGAGGATATATGTCTCGAGTGCAGCAATGGGTTATTTCCGTAAGTTTCAAAGAAACATTGTATGAATAGGAAGAAAAAGGTTCCATTGTCCTTGGCGTTGTGCGAAAAGATCAGAAGGTTTTATTGCAGTACAGAATGCTTCAACTTCCATGAGAGCAGCTGTAACAGATGAAACTACAGGGAAGAATAGACGTTTGAATCTGATGTAGGGGCGCTCTTCCTAATTTTTCCTAATTTTTCGTGTTAGTTTCCTTTTCAACCCATCAACCCACCCACAACGGTCTTTCGCACCATGGTTCCGCCAGCAATACACCAGCCCATATGTCTCTAAAACACATGTGGCGCACAAACCAGTTTGAACATGTAGCTCAGTCCAAGAAACATTGCGACGGACTTCGGGATGGAGAAGCCATGCTGCGGGATAGCTAGGGTTGCTTTCCCCAGCCTCAAGTATCGGCTGCGACAAAGGGAGGCAGCAGACTGCGAAAAAAAAGAAAAGGTCACTATAGATCCTGAGCTTGCTAGCAAGCTCAGGATCGATAGCAGATCGGCAAGATGTAGACTGTGTCATATTGCTAGCAGATACGAATACGATCGAATACACCCAGGCCGTTCCCTGGTACTGGGTTCCATGGACAATGCATGTGGGCAACTGAACAGCAGCTGGGCAGCTCAGGAGAGCTGCCCAGCGTCTGCCTAGCATTAGGGAAATGTCGGCAATGGGGTGCCTGGAGGGCCGATCAGCTGCGAAGTGGGCGACATGCAAAGGCGGCAGGCGGGAGAATGAGCGGGACGGGAGGCGTTTCCTGCGCGGATGGCTGCCCTCTGCTTGTGGCGAGTGTGTCAGATCTAGCGACCAACACGACGGGCGCGGTGAGTTTGCTGTCGCCTGATGCTTTGCGGTCGGTGTCAGAAAACCCCAGACTACAGGGAGGAACGGAATTCCTAAACGACATAGCGTTGTCGTTTTAGAACCACATAACAGCGGGCAGGATGAGAGGCAGACGGACACGCAGACGGACAGATAGACAGACACAAAGAAAGAGATAGACACACACTTAGACCTACACTCTCACTCTCTAGCAAATCGCAAGCAGTCAAAAAACGGGTGGGAAAAAGAGACCCCACCTTCTTAGCGAGACAAAGACGTGAAGTTAGACCTGGAATTGAAGCTAGAACATGGCGACATACAAAGGGGAACTGAGGATCAAGAAAAAAAAGTCTAGAAATTTTTTCTCTACAGAGAGCAAGCTTCGGTTCATACACTATTACCGAGTATTATCTTGTTTTCTAGAGCTTCGCTGCGCGTACTTGTCCTGGGGTGCGGGCTGATTCCGCCAAGGTGAATGAGAGATCCTAAGTTTTTGCAGGTTTTTGACAACTATGTCTTGTCATCACGTCTTGGACACTGTTCTACTACGACGCTCTATTTCACTGCCCTTCACTACGACATAGGGCCACCAAAGCATGAGAAGTGTTAAAAGCGACGATCTGTGGTCCCTACAGGGGCATTTCTATCGGTTTGATGGCAGGGAGTCACGTATATGGGTGCATTAGTAGTGGCAACTTGCCTGGTTCAGTTCTCGCTAACGTCACCACGGAAAACGTCTTTTTACCGGAGCCCGCCCCCGCGCTCCCGCCCTTGGTGCCGGAAAGGTCGGTGATTTTAGTCGGCTGTCATTCCCTACCAGCGCAGGCTTTTGGGTGACGCGGGTAGAGTCTAGACGCCAGCCCAAAACGATCCAGACCACAACACCGCGAATCCAGTCCCCTTGCGTATTGTGACCATGTACGCCAACTTTACTTGTCCCGATTGTTCAATTTCCTTACTCCAAAGAAACATCCTTCATTGCTTTATCACCTCCTGATATGGAATTTTTCTTTTATCAAGCAGCATTCTGCGAGATCGTATAGTGTCACGACGAAAATGAAGCAGTGATACAACATGTACCCATCTTGCACTTTATGTGTCAGACCAGAGGTCAGGAACTGGTTACTGTCACCGTCGATCTGTTCCGTCGATCTCTTTCTGGTGGATCTCTTTGCTATCGATCTATTTCGCGAGTTGCGATTGGGTTCCCTTTTATCAGAAAGCAGGTGCCAAGATGCAAATTGCAGTGCAACTTTTCAGTTTGGGAAAGAATACAGACGAGAACATGACCGTTGGTTTATTTTCCCATCGTCGTATCAAACGATCATCGCTAGAACAACTATTATGTTTCTTTAGCTTTCGTTTGAGCATTCGAGACACTTGGCACTAAACCGGGTAGGATGGATAGACATGTAGAGATGGGTCACTGGGTGCGAAAAATTGTTGGCGAAAATGGTTAGCTTGCCGTCCTATACGCATACCCGCTGTTTGCTGGGAACAGGAGGACGCTGCTTTATTCTGACGTTGTCGTAAGGGCCATCGAACATGTTATTTAGGGCAGTTTTAGTGTGCTGCTCCGGGGTACGTTTTTTTCTCAATGTAATGTCGCTGGTTCGAACCCGAAGCCAAACACAATTGCAGCATTTTTTCTTGCAACACTCGAGAGAACTTTTTTTATGGTTGTAAATTCTCTGTTTTCGACAATAAACACCTTAGTTATGCCTCCATTGAGTAAGTATAGCGTATTATCTTTGGACATGATAGAGTTCTAACCACTGTAGGACCACAGCCAAATAAGAAGTTCAAGCCATTGGTGCAAGGCACCTCAGGAAAGAAAACAGCCCGAGAGAGGAGTTTGGACTTGGAGCTAGTTCAGTGGCAGAAGAAAAAAGACTTGCTTGTCAAGGCAGTCAAGTACCAGAAAACGAACGAGCAAGAGAAGATTGAGGCATTAACAAAGAAATGGAAAACCGCATGCCAACAAGCCTCCAGCTATCTCTTGAACTCAATGCAAATCAAGATAATGAACATGGGCGGCTACGCCAACTGGAAGCGGCAAAAAGAGTCCAGGACGCAAAAACAGCAGCTCGAAAAAGAACAGTACATTGAAGACTTGAGCGAGTTGGTCAACACTGAAGAATTTAGTAACCTATCTAGCTACGAGCAGAGTGATATCATGGAGCAATTGAATGAGACTGCAAATGAGACCAAAGAGAGCGAGGATCTCGCTGACGAACAGGATGCAGAGCAAATGACGATGAGGGAGTTGTATTCCATGTTGAATATAGACTACCTGTTGGTGTTTGAAGACTAAAGAGACCTATTTTCGACATGCTCTTTATGCTGGTCTCGATTTCTTTTTTCTTAACCTTTTTTTTTTTTTTTTTGTTTTTTCTTCTGGCTCATAGCAAGACGTTAAAGAAGGTCGTTCACTATTATGTCGCCAAAAGTGGAAATGTAATTAAGAAACTATATCATCGAAAGTTACTACTGAATTTACAGACATACACTGTATAGCCAAAATATAGAGTTGAAGTATGACACTAACTAAGACTCTTGTCTATAATAATAGAGATGAGAGCCCGGTACAATTTGATAGCAAGAAACTACATACTTCTTTACAGGCTTTGATGTTTGGCTTAAACTCAGACTACATAAAGCTCGATGACATAGTGAAAAAGGTTGAGTCAGGAATACCGGATAAGATCAGAACATCAGAACTCTTAGATTTTACTGCGGAATGTATCGCCAACAACGTGATATACCATCCTGATCACTCGCTACTAGCAGGACGATTGGTGGCAAGAGGACTTCAAAGGACGGTTGGCAAATCATTTAGCAACAGTGTAAGAAGGCTCTTTGAATACAAAGTTCTGCGCAACTCAGAAACAGGAATAGTGACCCAAGACCTTTACGACTTTGTGATGAAGAATCTGTCTCGATTTGATAGTCTTGTGGATCATGAACGGGACTATACGTTGACATACTTCGGGGTGAAGACGTTGCAAAAGTCTTATCTTTTAAAGATTAAGAATGAATGTATGGAAACTCCCCAATTCATGTTCTTGAGGGTGGCTTTAGGGATACACGGGAGAGATATGGACGGCATTGTTGAAACCTACGAACTAATGTCTAAGAAATATTTCATTCATGCATCACCCACACTTTTCAATGCTGGCACAAATTACAATTTTTTGTCCTCTTGCTTTCTAGTTGCAACAGAAGACGACTCGATAGATGGGATATACAAGACACTACATAAGACAGCTTTAATTTCAAAAGCTTCCGGTGGCATAGGTTTGCACGTACATAATATAAGAGGCGAAGGAAGTTTCATATCCAGCTCTAGTGGAGTGTCAAGCGGTCTTGTTCCCATGCTCCGGGTTTTCAACAATACTGCGAGATATGTTGACCAGGGTGGTAATAAAAGACCAGGTGCTTTTGCTATTTACCTTGAGCCATGGCATAGTGATATATTTGACTTTCTAGAGTTAAAAAAAAATCACGGTAATGAAGAAAGAAGAGCAAGAGATTTATTTTATGGTCTTTGGGTTCCTGATTTATTCATGGAAAGAGTACACGAGAACAAAGATTGGTCGTTATTCTCACCTGATGTTGCCCCAGGTTTAAGTGACTGTTATGGTAAAGAATTCAATGTGCTATACCAAAGATATGAAACAGAAGGGCTCGCTAGGAGAACGGTGAACGCTCAGAAATTATGGAATGCTATTTTGGAGTCGCAAATTGAGACCGGTGGGCCTTACATACTCTATAAAGATGCATGCAACTTCAAATCAAATCAAAAGAATTTAGGAACAATAAAATCTTCAAATTTATGTTGTGAGGTGGTTGAATACACGTCAAAGGACGAGACTGCAGTATGTAACTTGGGATCTTTGGCTTTGCCCACTTACGTGAGAAGTCGAGAAA
The DNA here is from genome assembly GCA_001600675.1 of Millerozyma acaciae. NCBI lineage: Eukaryota > Fungi > Ascomycota > Pichiomycetes > Serinales > Debaryomycetaceae > Millerozyma > Millerozyma acaciae. The sequence continues at coordinate 647,185 of BCKO01000002.1, read as the reverse complement.
CCACTCTCGAGTTCGATTTTGAGAAGCTACATTCAGTGACTAAAGTTCTCACGAAGAACCTCGATAGAGTAATTGATGTGACTAAGTACCCTGTCTCGACCGCCAAATACTCCAACTTGAAAAATAGGCCAATTGCAATAGGTGTTCAAGGATTGGCAGACTTGTTCATGGAGCTCAGGCTACCGTTTGATTCAGAAGAAGCTAGACTTCTTAATATACAAATATTTGAAACTATTTACCATGCTGCGGTGGAAGCTTCAACTGAGTTAGCACAACGGCATGGTCCATACGAAAGTTTTAAAGGATCTCCTACTTCACAAGGCATTTTGCAGTTCGATTTATGGAACCATAAGCCTTCCGATCTTTTCACTGACTGGGATGAACTCAAAGCCAAAGTTAAAAATCATGGAGTTAGAAATTCTTTATTAGTTGCACCCATGCCAACAGCATCGACTTCACAGATATTGGGGTTCAATGAATGTTTTGAGCCTTTCACGTCAAACGTGTATAATAGAAGGGTCTTGTCAGGTGAGTTTCAAGTAGTGAATAAATATTTGTTGAAGGACTTGGTTGAACTTGGAATATGGAACTCATCTGTTAAGAATCGCATCATAGCTGATAACGGTTCAATCCAGAATATACCAGGAATACCGAAAGAGCTCAAAGATTTGTACAAGACTGTCTGGGAGATCTCTCAAAAAGTAGTGGTTGACATGGCGTGTGATAGAGGGAAGTTCATTGACCAGCTGCAAAGTATGAATATCCATTTGAAAGCTCCTACACTAGGAAAACTTACGAGTTGTCTTTTTTATGCATGGAAGAAGGGTTTGAAAACGGGCATGTACTATTTGCGTACACAAGCTGCTGCTAGAGCTATTCAATTCACTGTTGATATGGATGATGCTGAAAAACTGAAAAATATAACTGTGCCCCACAACGTCACCTTGCATCGGAAACGATATGTCGAAGCCAAAAACTTTAGTAATACCACAGCTAACGGAAAGCACAAGGTTGAGCAGGCACAAGATGAACTTCCTTCGAAAAAGTTCAAAAGAGAAAGTTTGACGAAATTCGATCTGAAGACCAATGCTACAAAAAGTTATGATATTTATGATAATCAGCCTGTTGCATGTAACATAAATTATAATGAGCCTTGTAATTCATGCTCAGGTTAGTTGGTGTTACATCTAATGAGCCATTCTCTATAAGAATAATTGTAAATAGATTAGACACATCAAAAAAAAATTACCCATTTCGCTAAATCCTTTGTCTATTTGCAAAGTCTGCAACCTGAGACGTGCCTTCCTTCGTGACAAAAAACTTCTTCTTGTTCTTATCTGACCATATAAGAACACCAATTTCGGATGCATAGTTTTTAAGCACATCAAATTCTTGCTGATTTGAAAAGTCTTTGAATAGGTATCCTTCGAATGTTTGGATTCTGTCCAACTCCAACTGCCAAAGTTTTATCTGATCCACAACATTAGGGGGCAATATTTCGAGTTTATGCTGAGCTACTGAGGCACCACCTTCGCCGGAAGAGAGCTGACTTTGTGGTGCTCCTCCCGCTGTATTTATATTGTGACTAGTATCGAATTCAATCTTCTTGTCTAGCTTCTCTTTAGCAAGCATTTTCATCTGTGGATGGGCATGAGTTTCCAAAAACTTTATAATTTGATCCGCTGTAATACCATTGTATAATGCATTTCTGATGGATTCTCTCGTTACTTGACCACATACCATATTGGCAAATCTCGTTTTTAGGTGAACGAATAAATGCAAAATGGCGATTTCAAGGGGAGAATTTGTATATGCATAAATTTTGAAGTTTGTCTCTAGAATGATTGTTCCCTGTCCAGTATTTGATGCTAATACCTGGCCTCCCTCGCTGTCAGGGTTTGCGGCTTCGAGAACTTGGTCCAAAGCTGTTGATGGCGATTTTAAGGCTGCTGCGTCGGAAGTCAATGTAGTAGCGAGTCTCGTGGGGTAGAACTTGTCCGAGTTCTCGTCTTTCTGGTAGATTAATCCGTAGTCCCTCAAATCCACCAACATGCTGACTTGTGTGTCGCTTAAGCTTGACACAGTATAGCTTTTTCCTAGTTCCAAAGAACCTAACACAAATATAAAGTTCAAAACGTCAACCGGATCCATATTCAAATCTTGCGTTAGACTCAAATACTGAAGTAGCAACGTCCATATCTGCGCATTGATATCCTGAAGCAAAAATTGAAACCCCGAATTTGTGATCCTCAAGTTCGCTGCACTGGTGCCCGATCCTTCCATGAGTCCCCCCAGCTTCAAAAGCGAAAGAACAGACTTGGACGGCGCCTTGGCTAGCTCCGTCCCAACCATGAAATGCAATATACTTTCCCACTTCTGCGATGCAAACTTATCCAAAAACTTCACGTCCACTCCATCCTTATCAGAATCAATACACAAGTTCCCAAATGCATTGGGGATTTGCGTCCCCGTCAAACAATCTCGAAAGTTGCGTCTGAACGTAGGGTGCAATCTTATATGCGATCCTCCACTGTCCTCCTCTATAAGGTGTAGCGACTTGAGTCGTTTTAACGACTCATACTGAAACCGTCTCATGTTGGGCTTGCACCACTTACTCAAGTCCTTCAAAGCAACCGGATTCTCGTGAAACAACATCGACATTATATAGAACTTAGCAATTGGTGGTAGAAGTCTGTATATCGAGAGACATGTTGCTGGCGCCTCATATAGCCTGGATTGTATTTGTTTCGGGAGCTTTTCAAGATGTTCATTAACAGTAGCTTTGAACAAATTACTTGACGACATATCTGGTCTGTATCATACAGATTATAGTGCCAGGTATAGGTATAGCACACTCTTCAATACTTGTTCACCATACTAACTTAAGTAGAGATCATATATCATAGAAATATTTGATTATGTAATTCAAATTTTTCAGTACAAAAAAAAAAAATCAGAAGAGCTTCAGGTAATTACTAAGAGTTCACTACACTGAAGCTGTCATACGAATAATGGCACCAAAGAGAAAGGCTTCACATCTTCGTGAAGATGGGGTGGGAGCTGATAAAGCTTTTAGTGAGCTTCTTAAGACGGAGTACAAGGGCAAAAAGTTACAAGATCCCATCAATACATCGCAAGATAAATGGAACTTGTTACCGGCATTCTTAAAAGTGAAGGGGTTGGTAAAGCAGCATCTTGATTCGTTCAACTACTTTGTTGACACAGACTTGAAGAAGATCATCAAGGCGAATGAGTTGATTTTGTCTGACGTGGACCCCGAATTCTACTTGAAATACCTTGATATAAGAGTTGGGCACAAGTCCTCCAGCAGCCTGGACAGTAAGGAGGTCAACTTGCCACCACACGAGTGTCGTTTGCGAGACCTCACGTACTCTGCGCCGATCTACGTTGATGTCGAGTACACTAGAGGACGCAAGATCATCATGCACAAGGATCTTGAGATCGGAAGAATGCCTATTATGTTGAGATCTAACAAATGTATTTTGGACGGGATCGACGAGAACCAGATGGCCAAGTTTGATGAGTGTCCCTTGGACCCTGGTGGGTATTTCATTGTTAATGGTACTGAAAAAGTGATATTGGTCCAGGAGCAATTGTCCAAGAACAGAATCATTGTTGAGGCTGACGAGAAGAAAAGTATTGTGCAAGCATCCGTAACGTCTTCCACCCACGAGAGGAAGTCCAAGACGTACGTCATCACGAAGAACAGCAAGATCTACTTGAAGCACAACTCCATTGGGGAGGACGTTCCGATTGTGATTGTATTGAAGGCTGCAGGCGTCACCTCTGATCTAGAAATCTTGCAATTAGTTTGTGGGGCCGACCCTAACTACCAAGACTTGTTTGCCGTGAACTTTGAGGAGGCTGCGAGAATGGGTGTTTTAACCCAACAACAAGCCTTGAATTATATCGGTAGAAGGGTGAAAACGATCAGAAGAGCAGGCGCACCCAAGTTATCTCAACTACAAGAAGGTATAGAGGCCGTTGCTACCACTATTATTGCTCATATCACTGTTTCTGACTTGCAATTCCGTGAGAAGGCCTTATATATTGCTATGATGACTAGAAGGGTATTAATGACCATGCACAATCCCAAGATGGTTGACGACAGAGATTATGTTGGTAATAAAAGATTGGAATTGGCTGGTCAGTTGATGTCCTTGTTATTCGAAGATTTATTCAAGAAGTTCAACAGTGATTTCAAAGCAAATATAGACAAGATCTTGAAGAAGCCCAGCAGAGCCCTGGAGTTCGATGCCTTATTGTCAATAAATATCCACTCTAATAATATAACCATGGGTATGAACAGGGCCATATCTACAGGTAACTGGTCTTTAAAACGTTTCAAGATGGAAAGAGCGGGAGTCACACATGTGTTATCTAGACTTTCATACATATCAGCCCTTGGTATGATGACAAGAATCTCATCGCAGTTCGAAAAGTCCCGTAAAGTATCCGGTCCTAGAGCTTTGCAGCCTTCTCAATTTGGTATGTTATGTACCTCAGATACTCCGGAAGGTGAAGCCTGTGGGTTAGTGAAGAACTTGGCTCTTATGACACATATTACCACTGACGACGAAGAAGCTCCTGTGAAGAGGTTATGCTACATCTTGGGCTGTGAAGATATTTTGAGTATCGATTCAGCTACCTTGCATTCTGATGCCAATTTTGGTGTTTATCTCAACGGTACTTTAATTGGTGCCACCAGATTTCCTGTCACATTTGTTAAAAATTTCAGGAAACTTAGAAGAAGTGGTAAGATTTCTGCATTTATCTCCATTTACACTAACTCTCACCAGAGTGCTGTCCATATTGCTACTGATGGAGGAAGAATCTGTCGTCCTTTGATCATTGTTGATGAAAATAATAGATCAAAAGTTACAAAAGACCATTTGGCAAAACTTTTGTCCGAAGAGTGGGCTTTTGATGACTTTTTAAAGCATGGTTTGGTAGAGTATTTGGATGTGAATGAAGAAAACGACTCACTCATTGCATTATATGAGGAAGATTTAAAAGAACAGTCTCATCAACAATTTACCCATTTAGAAATCGAACCGTTCACAGTTTTAGGTGCTGTTGCTGGTTTAATTCCTTATCCACATCACAACCAGTCGCCAAGAAACACTTATCAGTGCGCTATGGGTAAGCAAGCTATAGGTGTAATAGCGTACAATCAGTTTAGAAGAATTGATACATTGTTATACTTGATGGTTTACCCACAACAACCTATGGTGAAAACTAAGACAATCGAATTGATTGACTATGACAAATTGCCAGCAGGTCAAAATGCCACTGTTGCTGTGATGTCGTATTCGGGATACGATATTGAAGATGCATTGGTGTTGAATAAAGCATCTATTGATAGAGGATTTGGTCGTTGTCAAGTATTAAGAAAGAACACTATTAGTCTTAAAAGGTACCCTAATCATACAAAAGATATCGTCTCAGGTATGAGAGTGGATGAAAATGGAGAGCCAATTTTCCCACATGCGTCTATTGGATCAGATGGTTTGGGAGAAGTTGGTATGAAAGTCGAGAATGGCCAGGTTTATGTCAATAAATGTGTTCCAACGAATGCTGGTGAGTCGGTTTTGGGACCTTCCGAACAACACAATCAAAACTTCGAAAGCCACAGAGAAACACCCGCTTACTATAAAGGACCAGAGCCTTCTTACATTGATCAGGTGATGATGTCAGTGAGCGATAACGATCAAGCATTAATCAAAGTCTCATTGAGACAGACTAGACGTCCTGAATTAGGAGATAAATTCTCTTCTCGACACGGACAAAAAGGTGTTTGCGGTATCATTGTACAACAAGAGGATCTTCCGTTCAACGATGATGGTATTTCGCCTGATATAATTATGAACCCCCATGGTTTCCCTTCTAGAATGACGGTTGGGAAGATGTTGGAGTTAATCTCAGGAAAGGCAGGTGTCGTCAACGGTAGTTTAGAGTACGGTACATGTTTCGGCGGCTCGAAGTTAGAGGATATGTCAAAAATACTTGTTGATAATGGCTTCAACTACTCCGGTAAAGATATGTTATATTCTGGTATCACCGGTGAGTGTTTACAGGCGTACATCTTCTTCGGGCCTATTTATTACCAAAAATTGAAGCATATGGTTTTGGACAAAATGCATGCGAGAGCAAGAGGTCCAAGAGCTGTTCTCACAAGACAGCCTACCGAAGGTAGATCCAGAGATGGTGGTTTGAGATTAGGGGAAATGGAAAGAGACTGTGTTATCGCCTACGGTGCCTCTCAACTTTTGTTAGAACGGTTGATGATCTCCTCCGATGCATTTGAAGTTGACGTTTGCAACCAGTGTGGGTTGATGGGTTACAACTCTTGGTGCACAACTTGTAAGTCATCTGAGTTTGTTGTCAAAATGACAATACCTTACGCCGCCAAGTTGTTGTTCCAAGAATTACTTTCGATGAACATTGCACCAAGATTAAAGCTTGGTGATGTTTTTTAGGCTTCCAACTCTCAATTGACGAGTCTCAACTCTGCTGTAAATAACTAGTTTAATGTACATTATAGACTTTAGAAATGGATAGTACTAGACAGAGTAAAAAAAGTTAAGTACTGTAGGAACTGGAAAAAGAATTGAATGTGTTGGTTTGATTTCATAAATTTTCCAAACAAAAAACCAGCAATTTACTTGCTGCTGTATCAGTTTAGCGTCTCTAAGTATTGAATTCACTAGGACAGCAACAATGTTCAAGAAAGACTCTCACACTATGTAGTAATAAAAGGGTTTAAGATATATAGTACAAAATGTAGTCACGATTAAAACTTGAGGTGTTCGAGATTTTTAAGATAAATCTTCCAATCTTTGTACGTTGTACTATTATTGATTTGTGATAATCAAGTTAGACATACGATCGAGATATCAAGATCAACCGCTTGGGCAAGTTTGGTCATTCGTCTTCAGATCTAGACTGATAGGTGGTCTAATTGATTTAATACACGTTAAGTATATCTTCTAGTTTCAAATCAAAGGATCTGTACGGCTACTATATGACTTCAGGGGAACTGACTTGCTGATACCAAAATCATACTTTCCAATTTAAAATGGCCTCAGTATCATCCTACAGCTCTTTGAGAGTGAAGGTAGTATCCCTGTTTGTGCTTCTTGTTGTAATATGCTTGTTCGTTGAGCTGAATACCACTATATCGCAGCTTGGAGCAGGAGACGCAGTCTTCTTGGCCAAAAACACCATTCATGAGTTGAGGCAACGGTACAGAAATAAATGCGGTTCAGGTTCGGAATCTGGATCTCAAGAAGCGGTACAAAAAAAGCTGGTGTCGTTGTTTAACTCGAAGTTAGCCCATGTTATGGACTTCAACTCTCAATATCCGTTCGATAGCATTATTGACACATTAATACCCATAGATGCTGAAATAAGCTATAACTTCACAGAGAGAAATGGAAGTTCAACTTTGCGGAGAATAAAAGGGAGATATGCTGCCTTCAGTCCGGTATTGGAGAGACCAATCGAAGAGAATTTTGGCATTCTTCCCCACGATGCTTGCTCCCCGTTGACACCAGAAGAGATAGATGGGCTCAAGAATAAGATAGTCGTTGTTTTAAGAGGGGGCTGTACTTTTACAGACAAGATAATGAATCTACTTGATTCAGAAGTTGAACCTCGTGGAATAGTGGTAGCTAATAACCAGCCCTTTGATTCTCTTTTGACTATGTACTCAGGAAAGCTCAGTCATGACAACTCGATAAGAATACCTATACTATTTACAACATACACCAATTATCAAGAATTCTTTCTCAACAACACTAATGCCAGAATCACGATAGCAACAATACCATTTTCTAGCTGGTCTAGTCTACTATTCTCCATTTCTATGTCACCGCCGTTAGTGATTTTATTCTTCTATCTACTTATAAAGATCATTGGAATGGTTAAGAGGAGAAGATCTCTAATTCAGAACGAGAAAATTGTCAAGTCATTGCCGATATATGTGTACAATACAGATCATTTGATACCTTTGAGAAGATTCAAATTTTATTTGCAAAAGACGCGTCAGACTGTCCCTGACCAGTCAGCTGCAATTGATTCCGAAACCGTTTCGATTGATGAATCGCTTGCAAATAAAACAAAACAGTCCGAGTCACTGTACTTTGAAGATGTCCGATGCATTAATGGTGTTTCCCTTGCACAATTGTCTAATGAGGTCAATATTCTATTTTCCCCCGATGATTATTTTGCATCTAAAAAGTGCTCTATCTGCCTTGATGCGTTCAAGCCGCTTGTATCCCAGATGCTTGTACTCGGCTGTAAGCACTGCTTTCACAATTCCTGCCTTTCCAAGTGGCTCATCCAGTTCAGACGCAGCTGTCCCTTGTGTAAAGCGTCAATCAATTATAAGGAAATAAACTCGCTACTCGCGAGCTGCTCTACGTCTACTTATGGAAGTGTCGACGAAGACCTTGAAGCACAGGTGACTGTCAATTCCCCTACTGCGGAATTTGCAGTGAATGATGATTTCACCACTAACACTCAGAACGACATTTACCATCCGCTGATGCAGGGACTGCAACTGAGTCGAGGTACGCTCCAACTAGAAGACCTACAATCCACTTCTCCCTCTTCCCATACACTGAACGGCTCCGACCTTGCTGCACCACAGCAATGTCACCTCAGTGTAACAATGACTAGCGAAGATTTACCTTTTCATTCAGCCCAATCTAGTATTGCCGGCTTTTCTCCACTGACCTTTCAGAGTATCTCTACAAGCAATAACGGCACTTTTGACGATGCAGAACCATCTCAAAATGTTGAAAACTAATTAGGCCACATAGTATTACTCTCACTTATGTTATATAGCCATGTCAACATGCTACTTGATCTCAAATCAATAATCTCCCCAGGTTTTCAACTCCATAGGCATAGTCTAAGACTAGTTCCAATAATCTGTCACGTGATTTATTTTGAACTATAAACGACTAATTCTTTGTACCTATGATCTTAGTTTACTATAGTAATTAGAGAGTAAGAGTCAGATGTCCACAGCTAGAAGATGAGGGAAGGTCAAGAAGCTACTAATGTCGACGTCAAGGTCGAAAATACTCCTTCTGGAAATGAGTCAGGTAATACGCCTAGTAATCCTTCAGAAACGGTCGACGATGGACCCAAGAATAAGAGCCAAGGTAAGCGAAGGAAGAGAAAAGTAGAGATAGCATGTGTGTATTGTCGTCGATCTCATATGATTTGCGATGAATCAAGGCCTTGTCAGCGGTGTATCAAGCGAGGCATTGGCCACTTGTGTTACGATGAGCCTTCCAACTCCAGACAAAGAAAGAAAGCAGCATCATTGGCGCATAAACCGAGGCAGCAACAGGATTTGAATACCACCGGGACTAATTATGTTACACAGGATGCTTCTGGTATAGTGAATGCTAGTAAAGATCAAAGAAGTGCTATACCTAATTTTTTTTCACTGTCGCCCAAGAATACCAATAATTCTGTACTTTCGCAGACTTTACCATACAATCAGGAGCCGTTTTTCTACTCTGAACATGCTGGAAGTGAGTTCAGTTCTTTAAATGACTTCTTGTCCATGATTGATGACCCAGACTTGGTGCAAGGGACATTAAACGAGGAAAATCCCAATCTGCAATCGTTATATCAATTTGGAATGGGCCTGAATGCTAACAATGTTCCAACTTCAGAAGTAACGAATGAAGCTATTCCAAACAATCAAAACACAGCTGGTCTAAATAATATTTTTTCTATGACACCTAATATGAATGTGTTTACGCCAACCTTCCAGAGTGAAGCTCCTGTCAATATAAAAAATTCGAATGATACAGCTGTCACCAATCAGATACTGAATTCACAAGTACTTCCAACTGGAGTACCATCGGCAGGTAACAATTCACAGCCTGTGATTTCCGATTCCGCCAGAGATAAGTTTTTCTTGACAGCGGCGGATCCTACAACTGAGATTTCACCAGAAGAAAGATTGAAACAAGTTATCAAAGCCAAGTTAGAAGCAGGTTTATTGCAGCCCTACAACTATGCTAGAGGATATGCCAGACTTCAGAGTTACATGGATAATTACATGAATGTCTCCAGTAGACAAAGAATTTTGAAGCCACTCTCGATATTTAGGCCGGCCTTTCGTGCAATTGCAAGGACATTAAAAGATGTAGATTTAGTTTTGGTTGAAGAGAGCTTCGAGAGAATGTTGTTGGACTACGACCGTGTTTTTACTTCTATGGCTATACCAGCTTGTCTTTGGAGACGTACTGGTGAAATATATAGAGGTAACAAGGAGTTTGCCTCTTTAGTTGGTGTCACTACCGACGATTTAAAAGATGGTAGACTCGCTATATATGAATTGATGAGTGAAGAAAGTGCAGTCAACTTCTGGGAAAAATACGGAGCTATTGCTTTTGATAAAGGTCAGAAGGCCGTATTGACCAGCTGCAACTTAAGAACTCGAGATGGTATTAAAAGGAAAAGTTGTTGCTTCAGTTTTACCATACGAAGGGATCGCTACAATATTCCAAGTTGTATTGTTGGTAATTTTATACCGATTGATCCCTGATTAGACAAATTTAACCTTCACTGTATGTATTACTGTACTTATATTACGATCCCAAATCTATTTATTTGTATAACTACTCATGATCAATACTACTGTCATCTGCATCATCTTCAGATTCAGAGTCCTTTAAGTCGTTCATATCGATATCCGAATCTTCTTCTTCCTCCTTCGCTTTTTCTTGTCTAGATCTCTCTTCTTCAGCTACAGCCTCTCTCAAAATTCTCAATTTCTCTTCTTTCAACTGTCTTTGGACGCTAACATATTGGCCTAATGGTGTCTTATCCCAGTTCAATTCTTTCAAGAAGGCTTGAACTTCAGATTTGTTGGAAGGTCCGTAAGTCACATTGGATCTTTTACCTAAAATGAAGTTAGCATTTGCGTTCAATTTTTCGACTAATTGACTCAATTGTTTGTTGAATTTCACATTCTTTGAAGTCTTGAGAAATCTTCTCATCGCTATAACTGGTGGTGTTACCAACTCTGGGAATGCAATACTTTTACAGTATAACACGAAAAATTCCCCAACAAGTTCGATGAACTGTTCGCACAAACCTTCTTGGAAGACCTTTGTACCAAGATAAGCCTTGTTAGCTTTGATATTATGCTCGAAATCAAAAGCTGGCAAGTTGACATTCTTTGGTGATTTTGTGAAAGCAGTAGAAGACAAAATTTCAGAAATCAAAGGGAAGATAGGAATGAAAACTCCGGTGGATTGAGACAATCTGATCAAAGACCTAATCAAGTAAAACCTCAAAGGAAAGAACTGTGCAGTTGGAATTAATCTTATAGCTCCCAATGTAACTTGGACTAATGGATAAATGAGTTGTCTCAATGGAGACTGCTTAGATTTGTGGTTAAGTAACTCATTTTCTGGGTTGCATTGCTTAGTCAATACCCTTGACCAGAAATCAAGGGAATGGCAATACTGCCAATTGTAAATTGCTTTGTAACCTTCTTTTGCATTTGACGTAGCACTGATACTATTTCTCAAATGTATAGCTAGCTGTCTGACATACTCAAACCCCACTTGGTAAGATATGTTTTCATCAATGCCGAAAAGCTCTGCAGCAGAGTTTTTGCAGAAATTTATCATTGAGACGGTATGGATATTTGTCTTACGACAATTCTGTAAAAAAATTGAATATGTGAGCTTCAAAACATTTTCCAACAAAGATTTAGGAAATTCTTTCGTTGCATTATTCAAAAAAGCGAAAGCTGCAATCTGTGTCTCGACTTCTGATGCTGTTGTCCAAACTTGAATAACTGAGCTCAAAATTTCTTTCAACAATCTTCTGTAGGACAAGTAATATGGAAGAAGTTCTTGAAGTGAGGCTAGTACTAGAGCAGCAGTTTCTGTGTTGTTGATTCCATTCAACAAAATCAAATATGATGCAGCATGCGACTTTAAAACAGCACCCAATTGCTTTGCATTTGGATTCTTCTCTGGAATGATTCTAGCATTAGTGTTTGGATGTTTTTTGTACTTGACCAATTTCTGAATAGCATCTGGGACCTGTTTCAATGTCAACATAGTCAACTCATTAAACACATCAGGATCGGTAATTGTGAATTTATAATCTTCTTCGTGTGCCTTACTTATGTTGACAGCTGCTTTAAAGGCGACTGTGATATTTTTTATAAGCTTAACGCTGGGCTTTTCTAATTGCTTCTGCCATTGCTGAAGTAATTCGATAGTTATCTCAACTTTCTTTGTTTCGGAAACTTTCTTGGTGTCCGGTGTCTTCTTCTTGACTTCGGCTTCCTTTGGCTCAGCTTCACTCTGAGAGTCTTCTTCATCATCACTGATAGCATCCAAAGGGTTAACACCTTCAAAGTTCAAGAGCTCCTTGTCATTTTCCTGTAAATACTTGTAAAACTCTGGATCCTTCAGTTGCAAATCTTGCATATCTTTTTGCATTGCTTCCTCATCTTCCTCAGATGACGATTCATCGTCTGAAGACTCCTCTTTCTTCAGCTTCTTTTTTGGAACTTGAAAGCCTGACTCGAAGAATTCATCGACAGGCATATCTTCGAAAACTTCCTTGCTGTTTCCATTTGGTTTGGTCTCATCCTCTGTACTCTTCTTAGATTTATCTTTACGGTGACCATATTTCTTATTATGCTTCTGCACCTCTTTACGATGTTCTAAAGTATGCTTTAAATGTTTACTTTGAAACTTCTTGGTCGCCTTAGATTGTTTAGCCATTTTATAAGACAGTCCCTAGTTAATCAATACCTCCAAACTACTTTCTATTAAACTGGTGGTTAGAGAGAGGTTAGATTTTTTTTTTTTTTGAAAATTATAAAAAAAATGCGATGAGAATCTTATATCAATTTTGTGTTACATGGATAGTGAGTACTTCTAATCTGTCTAAAACCTATCGTTAAAAGCATCTTCTAACCAATTCATTAATTTGTCATAAACCACAGCATTAGAGTTATGGTAGTAAATTGAGTGGTCATTATCAGTAAAAAAGTGAACATCGTAATTTTCGACAAGATTTTGATTAAAGTTGTCTAGTAACCACAACAGATTCTGTAAGTGAACATTATCGTCGGCTGTCCCATGCATTATGAGAAATCTCTTCACCTGCGAGAAGCTTTTGAAATCATTTATGCGAGATAGTGTTGCGTAGTTTGAGTTTTGGGATGGTAAATTCATGTATCTCTCGGTATAAATTGAGTCATAAAATAACCAGTTAGTGACAGGAGCAACTGCCATACCATACTTGAATACATTTCCACCATCAATTTCTAAAGTCTTCAACGTCGTGAACCCACCATATGACCAGCCCCAAACTGCTGTTCTTTCCGGATCAACAAACTTTTCGTTAGCAGCAATATAACTTGATGTCAAGACAACTAAATCTCTTGGTTCCCAGTAGCCAATTTTTCCAGTTGCAAAGCTCTGGAATTTCCAATCCTGTCCCCCGGTACCTCGAGGGTCGATTATTAGCACAATTGCGTCCAATTGCGAGCTAACAACGCTTTGGAAGTCGACACTAAATTTTTTATCTACTGTCTGTAAACCAGGTCCACCATAAGCATGGACAAGCAAGGGATATTTCTTCCTAGAATCGAAGCCAGGAGGTAATATCTCTATGTAATTGAGAGACACTGGAGAACCATCGGCATATCTATCCACTGTGAGAGTCTTGTACAATTTGGTGGGTAAGTTTGTTTTGTCAAGATAGTTCTTTGTAACGTCATAATAATTTATTGGCTTGGTAGAATCAATTAAGTCTCTTATACCATTGTCTTTTGCCGAGCCCCCACTTGGCCTTGAGTTTTCCAATACATTTTCTAGTTTGACGATTTTTTGCCAAGGTTGCAAGGGACCCAAATAATTTAAGTTTAAAAATCTGCCATCATCGCTGAAGTCGGCGTCAAAAACCCCATCTTCAGATGCGTTAGTGATATTCAAGTATATAGCCTTATCTTCAAATACTTTAGTGGCAACCAAGTGAGTATCCATTGGGCTTTTGACATGGCTTAGAAAATACAAGACATCTTCCTCTTCGTTATACGAAAGGAATGATTTATCTGCCAAAGTCCATTCAAATGATTCAGTAATTATCCTGTCAGGCGAAGCAGATGACGCGTTGGTGAAATACGCTAATCTAGATACGCTATCCTTGACAATTACATCAACATACCCTTTGTATTTAGATCCAGATTTTATCACTAGCGGAGCATGTGTCTTAGATATCCATCCATTATATAATTTTGTAACATTTTCATGTGTTATCTCAGTGAAGCTAGTACCTGACCGGTTAAAAACTTGTTTCGAAAGTACTTTGCTTGTTCTGTCTGTCAACTTGATTAGAAAGTTCTCGTTGTCAATCCACACTGCCGAATACAATATAGTGTCCTGGTCTACATTGCGTAGATCGAAATCGAGTTTTTGACTAACTTTCTCCTTGATTTTGAAAGTTGAAAGTGATATCACTGGATTAGGTGTACCAGGTTTTGGATATTTGATCTTCTTGGATATAGGATATTGATGTATCCCATCCACAATTTTTTCCTCGACCTCTTGGTAGTCATCATCTACTTCAGCTGGCTTCTTAGAGTAATAGTCTAATGTGTAGTCACTTACTTTCGTATCATTCAAAGAAGCAAAGACAACTTGCTCTTCATTAGGCGACCACCAGAACAATTTATCAGAAGCAAACACTTCTTCCTCATAAACCCAATCACTCTTACCGTTGAAAATATCAGGAGAGCCTGTATTTGTCAACCGTGTTATCTCATTAGACGCTACTTCCTGGATATACAAGTCATGGTTGAACCCGAATATTATGCGATCACCTGAGGGAGAAAATTCAGCAAAATGAAGTTTATTAAGTCTTTCGCCATTTAGATCTCTACTTGGTGTCTTCGTCGGGTCTTTCTGCGTATCAGAAGGCTGGATTGGAATATACTCGTCTGAACGAGGATCATAGAGCCAGTAGAGAGCAAACGACAGATGTCTCCATTGCGAAGCGCTATCTGTTATTACTATATGTTGTTTTGTCTCTGTTTTATCTACCAGGACACCAGGATTCAACTTGAATCCCGTTATCTGAAAAAATTCATTTTTGTATGGAAATTCCTTCGCTTTCAATACCTCTTTCTCGAATTTATCGCCAGCTTTCCGTATAACATATCTGTTTCCTGATGCAATGGTCAAAAAATATCCTCCCTTTTGGTCTTTTTGAGGTCTCTGGCTTTTTCTAATCCAGCTAACACCTTTCACGTATGGAGATAACACTCCTTCTCGCTGAATTTCTAACGTCAAGTTCTTTTTTTGTGCATTGTATTGGTTCAAAGTGTCATTATTATATCCAACTTGTAGGTGACCAGTGGTTCTATTGTGCATAGGGTAGTTGAAGGAGTATCTTACCAATCCGACAATCCAAACTATAGCAATTATTGTGCAGAGTGTGCAAACATTCCGTTTGCTGAAAGTTCCTCTGCCTTTTCGGTTGAAGAGGGCCTGAATAACATTATCTTCGAAATACTGCTTGTCGTTCTTTTGCGCATATGAATCGATGTTTCTGAATAGATGAGAGAGTGTCGATTCGTCTGAATTCCTTCCGTCTATATTATCCAGTTCCTCCACGGAAGTCAGTCCGTTTTCTTGCCTCTCCAAGTCATCTTGACCCCTTCCCTGATCCACTAGCTCATACTCTTCATTATGTGTTTTAGAATTGGAAAACATTTGCTATGAATTTATAATTTTCAGACTTGCCATCTACCAAAATTCATTTATAATACAACTCTAGATGAAGTATATATGTGCTGATTGTTACTTTTCATTAACTTCATTAGCCTTTCAATACTTAAACTAGAAAGCTTAAAATTGTGTAAATCTTAGACGAGCGTCTCACACCCAAAATACCGTGTCTTTATTTTTCGAATTTTAGCTAGTTATCGGAACATTCAACAAAGCATATAGAGTAATTAATGCCAGAAACATACATTCCTTACGCGTCCAATGAGTGCTAATCTGTCGATCCTGTTATATTCACAGCTTTTCAGTGAACAATTGAAAGGAGAGGAATACTACAATAAATTATTCACTTCACCAGTTCACTTTAGAGGTTTACTATCTATCTTAGAGATAAACATTGAAAATACAGTGGTGTCAGAGAATAAGGTGAAGGTGTTTGATGTTTTGGCGGATTTTTATGGGCACGGTTTGAAGATGTTGAGAGCCGCAATGGCTCCTCCTGAAGATATAGAACGGGATTTAGCAGCTCAAACTGAAACATACTGGAAATACAAGCAGCCTCTGAACAGGGTGGAGGCTCAGCAGTCGCTTGACGTTGACTCTATACTGAAGTCTGAAAATGAAAGCTATGAAAATGAAGGCCGGAAGCCAGGTTCTTCGGTAAGCTCTATACCTCCAGTCGATGATGGAGAAGATATTACAATAATCAAGGGGAAACTGGCACTGGATTGGGAGAGTACGGGAAGCATTGGTCTGAATGCGTCACTATCTACTAAAAAAACTTCTTTAACTGACTTGTTTGACAATATAGACGAGGAATTAAGACTCGAATTAATATGCAATGTTTTGAAAGCTATTCAGGCGTGGTTCAAAAGTGTTTCTACCGTGACCAACAAGTTGAAATTGGCAATGGTCAAGTCAAATTTGCCGGCAGAGTTTGATTTGCTCGCTGATATTTTCAAGTTGCCTGGAAGAGCTGTGAACAAAGGTATAGACGAGTCACATATGTTTGAGCTTTTGCTTCTATGCAAGTGGTACCTTCAGAAAGGCATAGACTATATTGCTTTACATCCAAACCAACAAGAATATCGTAACGTCATTGTGATAAAAGAAATTATATTATTATTGAGTGGCATTTTAGAAAGCATTTTTGTTTCTATACTGTACTGCAAAAACGAACAAAACCTAGTACTTTTGAAAAGCCTCCTCTTCACTTTTTTCAAAACTGACTTCTCCGTGCAAATTGATTCCTTACTTGGCGTAACGGCACCCAAAAGACGAGTGGGTGAGGATACAGGCTCTACTTATTCCATGCCAGACGTTTCATTATCATTTGACATGCTAATGAAAGTGTACGCCATTTTGTCATCTTTAGCCAATGTTCCAGCAGGATTTTTGCCTGTTGAGAGTTCTTCCTTTATAGACGATATAACCTCTCAAAAAGATGTGACGAATTCTTATGCATACGCTTTTTGCTTGCTTAAGGAGTTTGATGAGGATATATTCGCCGGAGAAATCTATCTGCGGATGACACCTTTATTTTCAATTGACTTCAGCTATTGCTACAGTTTGAAACCAGACTTACTCGTGAAGGAAATTAACAGTAGTTCATTCTTCAAATGGCTTACCGGCAATAGATTCGGCGACAATTTGTATACAAAATACAATACTCTGGAGGCAGTTACAAGTTTGCAAAATAATTTGAAGAATTTGAGCTTAACAAGCAATGCTGACGACCCTTTTTTGGTGGAATTGGAACACATTCAAAGCACCCGTTTAAAAGTCCTCAAGCAAACTCGTGAAAACGAAGATGATTTTGCTCTCGATTTGAAAGATATTCTACCTGTCAGCTTGGCAATACTAACATACATAAAGAATGCAACATTTTTGAATTTGTTCACTACACAACAACATAAAGTCACTCACACTATCGAAGATACAACACAAGATGAAGATAAGCATGTTGAATTATATGAAGTGTGGTTATGTTTACTGTCTTATTTATTCTATTATCAAAATAAGTCAGTTACCTTGCAGAGGGCTGCGCAAATCTCACTTGTTTTACTTTTAAAACTTACATCTGATTCTCCTTTGAAGGCTGGAGATCATAGATTCACCTCGTTACAAAACGTGAAAGAATTCCAGATAAACGAGTTTAAGTGGAAACTTTGCCATCAAAAACCTCCTTTAACTCCTCTCAATATAGGAAAAGAAGGATATAAGTCGAGTGCTTTCTATATTTTGGACACCCTCCAAATATTTATGAGATTCAACCTCACAAAAAAACTAAATATTGTCAACTTCAAATTGAGTACGGCAATTGCATATCAAATTCTCCGCTCTGTTGACAAAAGTCAAGAGACCTTTTTGAACTTTTCGAGTTATTCATGGATTCAATTCTATCAAAGTCTCACCAATATAGCAGTTCTCATCAAGAAACATGATCTTGTGAATTATGAACATACGATCAAATTTAAATCTGCAACCAAGATGAAATCGTTGATTGAAGAAGTTTTAATTATAGTTGATTTGATGTTGAACAAAGAGTTCAGCAATATACCTCAATTATCAGATATCAGCTCCTCGGGGTCACATACATTGAAACCTATAAATTATGAGTTGATATATATTATCCTATTAAACTACAAACTATTTGAGGAGCTTATTGATGAAAATGGGTTTGGTGATTTACAGTATTTGCCCAACTTGAAAAGATGTATGAAATTTTTAGATGATAGATTTCACATTACTGAGGAATCAAAGTTGAATGTTCAAAAAGAAGGCGTCCAAAAGATAGACGCTTTAAATCAAGACTATGACTCGCCAGCATTGGTGTCTAAATTGATGGAGTATCCAGACCAAGATTCTTCAGTCGAGGTAAAGGAGACTCTTTACAAATACAAAGATACATTCAAATATATTGAGAACAACGACGCTTTAACAGACATACAAGTGATTAAAATCTTCAGTTGCGCATTTGATACAGATTCATAGACATATAGTACGTATACATATTGCAAGAATTCGAGTGTATTTGAATATATATGACTTACTCCTAAAGTTATTTCTTCTCGTGCAAAGTTCTAAAAAAGTCCATACATGTAGTGAAAACCACCAATAAGATACCACCACCTGGACCTAATCTCAACACCTTAGGAATGAAGCCTTTGTACAAAGCCGCAAACCCTTCTTCTTTGGCCACGACAAACAAGGATGGCCAGGTCCAGATGTATTTAACCGAGCCGGCCTGGATTCTTGACTTCACCACATCGAAAGGAGTGTTCAAAACAGTACCAAATGTACCACCGATAGTACCACATGTCAAATCAATCAACGTCTTCTCCGAGTTGGACTTTGGCTGAGGCATCAACGACTTGACCTGGTGAATCAACCCAAAGTATCCTGCATTCCACATGATGTGTCTCCACAACGTCGATTCTAATCCCTTGTATAATCCTAAAGCACCGTTTTTCTGGTAAATATCTTTCAAAACGTCTCCCATGCCATTGAACTTCGAAGTCCTGTCCTGTAACTTGATCTTGACCAATTCAAAAGGAACCACGACAAACGACTCTGTAGCACCTGCGGTGGCTCCGGTCAACACAGCTAAAGACTGGTTCATGGTAGACACTCCGAAAAGGTTTCTGTAGAATTTCCCCCACTCGTCATTGGCGGCAAACTTGGTGGCTCTCTTGGGTGCCTCCATCAAAATTGGTGCCGAAATACCCTTGTACAACCTAGAAAATCCTTCATCCTTTACAATGTTTTTGAGGCAATTGATAGTACCCTTGGTCTTGTTGGTCGAGTCGAGCTGTTGTCTCGTCTTGACCACATCCAATGGGTACATTACGAGGATTTCTGACACCCCGGCAATTGCACCTGATGCAAATTGATATATGAATGGCAATGGTTTCTTATCTGCTGAAGACATTTCCGATACTATTCGTCACCTAACCGTTCTTTCTTCCCTTCTAGTTACCTTTGAACTGCTCTATAGACTTGTATCGATCTATAACGTCTGAAGAGAACCTTGGAGTTTGTGAATTTGTTGATCAATTGATAGCTAATTTTTCACATAAATTTCCTGAGTCAGAGGAAGCTCTCCCCATTTCATCGTCTTGTGTGCAGGATGATACTACTCGCAATCTTTTTCCCCTTCTGAGGGCTATTTAGTTCCATTCAACACGGCGACTGGCTCATACTACGGGTATACTAGCCGAGCCGTGTTCTCTGGTCTCTCGAGTGGTGCCTCCAGCGGTGTCTTTGGCGTATAGCTCTGTCTTTGCCCGAACAAGCTATCTTTTGAGAGTTGTTCAGAATAGGCCTCTTAGGACTTTAAGCGAGTATCTCTGGGTGAGGCCATTTTGTGACACAAAACCGTTTTTTTTTTTTTTTCTTTTTTGGTCCTCTGGAACCCTATGCAAATGTGCTCGAGGTTCATCTGTCGACGACTACTGAAGAGCAATTGCGGTGACGGCTGCAACTAAAATGGCTAGGGTTATACATCAATGGCCTCGCTGAATGATTGAGTGTCTGTTCTGGGTGGGAGAACTATCAGATTCAGCTGGGCTAGCTAAAAGCCGGTGAAGGCCGACTGCATCATGGACGACTGCTGCGTTGTGGGAGAAAAGAAGGAGGGGGAATATGACAACTTTGCAAAAACCCCCGTCGCAGAAATACTTGGAACCCATCAAGATCGTCGGGCCCCCTCTCAAGCTTCTTCTTGCCAGTAGAGACACACTGAGGACCGTTAGGTGAGCGCGAGCTCGTGCTCGGCGGGTAATCCCCAGAACAAATTATGTTACACAAAGTCGATAATATAAAAAGGGCATCACGATTTTTTTTTACAACTTCTTCTCTTTTTCTTTGTGCGGCAGCCAGAACTATTACCGTGTTGCTTGTCTTTTTCAGAAATCCCAACGAGTTGGCAAGCGTCAAGTTCTCGGCGAGAATAACATCTTTGTTTATAAGAGTAAAGACCATCTTAGCGCCCTATCAGTATTGGTTGTGTTCTTGAGTTTTTCTCGGGTCCACCGAGCTAATACTGAGGGCTGGTAGGTCAAACATCATACTTCCATGGAACCCATTGTAGATTACAGCACAGTTGTAGTAGGAATAGACCTCGTCAAATCCAAAGACCCCTTACTATGGCGAAGGAAAAATTCAAAAACACGCCCACAATGATAGACATTTTGTGCCTCTTGTTGAAGACGGTGTCGTCACCAAGTACGAATAGAATGCCGATGACGCCCAAAAACACCCCAATTAAAAGGCCTAGAAGTAAGTCCTCGTTGCTGTGTGCGTCTTGCAAGTCGTTCAGCGGCTGGGGAGGGAGTTGTTGATCGTCGGCGTCGGGGTTGAGGTCTGCAGTAGCCGCTCTGGTGTTTCTGTCCGTAGCGGTAGCGTTAGCGTTGACGGTCGACTCAATCCACCTTTCTTCCATCAAACGCATATTTCTTTGCGTTCGCTCCTCTTCCTCCAAGTCGCTGATCTGGTCGTTTCTAGTTCTGCTTGCCGCAGACTGGTCATAGATGAGCTGAAACTGGGTTCTCAAGTCATCGATGTCTTCCTGAGAAAATCCTTGCAGCAAAAGACGGTCGAAACCAATCACCTCCGGAGCGCTAGTACGTTCTTGTGCTCTGTTGTCAAGCTGGTTCTCTTCCTCTAGCTGCAGCGCCGTTAACTCGTCCCCGACCACGCAGTGAATATAGACTTTGTCTTCCCCTTCCAGCTCCGCTGCTGCTGACTCCTGACTTCTGAGCCTAGCTTTGGGTTCGAAAACCTCTTTTCTGAAGTCAGTCGACTCGTTGAGCACTCTCCCGTTATATATAAGGCGAAGTCTCTTGTTGTGACATCCTTTAGCCTTGGTTCTGATCATGTTCTTCAACCATTTTACGCTGACGAGCTTGTTGACGTCGTCTTTTTCGAGGTTTATTGAAATAGGTATTAGCAAATCATGAATCCCTTGCTCTGAGTACTTGAGATTAGTGAATCTAATCGCTATTTGGAACTTCATTTGTCCTTGACGTCGTACTCTAGCTTTTAACCAGAGATGATACTAAGATTTTTGATTAGTGCGATAAAGTGGCGAGCCAAATGTAAATCTACTCCATTGAATTTTACTACGAAGAACTCACAACGATATAGCTTCATCCCATATGTCGAGAGTAGAAGAGAAAGTTGACCAAACCAAGGAGGCTTTAGAAAGGGACTCTTTCAGCAACGATGAAAACTCGTTAAGATATGCCGCTTACGCTAATAGAATAAGAACTATTTTACTAGCTTCTCATAGATACGTTGCTTACACCTCAGATATAGGAGAATCGTTCAGACCAGTGGCACATCCATACTTGGTGAAATTCGGATATGGTATCTCTTGGCTCTATATTCTTGGAGATGTCTCGTATGCTTCGTGGAAAGTGAAAATGAAGTCAGAAGGTGTCTACACTAACGACTTGAAGCCGTGGGATTATCCTTACCCTGAACCAAACCCTGTTGCTGCACAGGCATTTAGGGACTCCAATGAAGGGAAATTGGTGGATACAGATTGGAGATTAGCGGCACTTAAAAGAGGGCTTTTCCAGAGTATTGCTTCGATGGGACTTCCAGCATTCACAATCCATTCGGCAGTGAGGTACTCCTCTGTTTTGTTCAAGAACACAAAGATTAAGCCTTTGAAGACATATGGGCCTGTCGGTGTGGGTTTGAGTATTGTTCCATTGCTCCCATACGCATTTGACGAACCTTGTGAGAAGGCAATAGATTGGATTTTCGATAAAGGCGAGGATTTCTATATATCGTCGTCGAAGAAACAAAATTAGACGTTGCTTTCTGTTTACAGACATAGTAATTTATATAAACTTTGAACACTTTGTACAATTGTTCTTGTAGGTTGTTACTAGAGGAGTCGAAATTCAAGCTTTCCTATTTCTTATCTGCTACTGAGGCCTCGAGTAGTTGAGAGTATTGCAATTTTTACACGTCCTCGCATCCAAGTCGTTATCGTACTGCTCTATCGCCCATTTGACCTGGGTGCCTAAATCAGTACAATGAAATTCAATTTCGTGGTTCATCTCTTTGCAGTTTTGACAGTACCATCTTAGCTTATCATTGACACCCTTCGGTCTATCCTGCTCCACAACAAGACCGATTGTATCTGAGAAACGAACTGGACTATGCGGAACGTTCGATGGCAATAAAAACGAGTCGCCTTCTTCTATTATGATATCTCTGAACTTTCCTTCGTCTATCACTTTCAAACACATTTTTCCCTTAAACTGATGAAAATACTCTGGTGTTTGATTTATGTGGTAGTCCGTTCTTTCATTAGGTCCTCCGACTATCATAACAGTGAATCCATTTTTGTGGAGGCAGTAATTATTGACTGGTGGCTGAAGTAACTGGCCATTCTCTTCGATCCATTTATGGATATTTATGGGTTCTGCCAACATAACTTGTTGAAATTGGTCAAACCTTAACTTTGGATTGTTTAATGGCTTATACGGCTGATTCGCAAATTATATATCAAATGTTCGGACAACTATAGAGAGACAGGCTAAATTTTTCAGCCAGATAATGACCTGACTCGAGATGATTTCCGATATTATCAAGAATTCAGTGCGACAAAAAAAGCTTCCCCACCAGGAGTCGAACCTGGAATCTTCTGGTTCCAACCGAGAAGTGGTTACGTAATCGTAGCCAGACGCCTTGACCATTGGGCCATGAGGAACGAAGCTTAAATTTGACAGTCGCAACACTTAATATATACCATTTAAATATACTTTTTCACCATATATTTGTTTAAGATGATGGTTGATGTAAAGCACCTTTTCGTCAAGGGGAAGGAGGCTTCCAATCTGGAATAATTGTTTATGCGCTCGTCAATTTAGTTCATCTTTTACTATCGGTTTTTTCGATCGGTGACCTATTTGGTCAGAATTGGGGTCGGTAATCCTTTACCATCCTTATATCAAGGTATGACATTGGCGCTTTTGTATCTGTAAGCTTCAACTAAGCGCTAATTTGGGTTTTAGCAAGCCCTAAAGGAATTCTCAAAAGGGCTTCATAGCTCACACGAAAAATGAAAAGCTGCGTGCTAAAAGCCGGCTACAATAAGGATACTTGAGATCGACAGTATAAGCACCATTAAGGAATATTTTGTACATATGGAAAAGTATAGATATTAATGTTCCAAAATTGTCAAGTTACCAGTAACAACTACATTCTCTAAGACAGAACCATTAGGAATATCTATCTTGTCACCGTCATTACAGACAATGATGACAGTTCCCTTCAAAGTGACATTCCTACCTAAGGTAACGTTACCTGTGATGGTCAAATGGTCCAACTCCAAAATCTTTGGCATATGTGGAATCTTGGATTGGAAGCCAGACACCTTTTTAAAGTGAGATCCCAACTTAATCAATGGGTTGGAGAAGCCATCCCTAGTTGGATCCAACTTCAAGGCACCATGCTCCAAGTAGAACAAGTCAGACTTGACCAAAAGCAAGTCCGAACAAGTCTTGACAGGCAAGAATCTGGATCTTGGGACTACAACACCATGTGCATTCTTGAAATGCTTGATAGCGGCACCAACGGCGGTTTCCAATTGCAAAACATTGATGTCAGAGTTTCCCTTGGAAACTGATTTCTGGTTGGGGATGATTTCAGCATTGATTGCATCAGCTTCAACTAATTTCTTGATGGCTTTCAAGTTGATCCACAAGTTGTTAGTGTTGAAGTACTTGAATTTTTTGATCGACTTGAAGTCTTCAACGTGTTCTTTAGGAACTTGGGCAATTTCCAATAATCTAACTTGACCCTCGTAATTTATTAATGTACCACCCTTCACATCGGCTCTGGTCTTGTCGGTCAATTCCATTATGTACTCAGCGCCGGTGTCGATCATGTGGTCCAAGATTTTGGTGTCGACAGTGGCACCCAAGTTGTCACCGTTGGAAACGAACAAAATCTCCCTACCTTGTTCCAAAAGAGCATCCAACTCACCGGAGGAGACCAAAGATTCGAACAAGTCACCGTGTCCAGGTGGGTACCAAGCCTCCAAATCATCATCAAACGATTCAGGGACGGGCAACAACGAATCCTTGAAGATTCTAGGGAATCTGGATTGGTTGAAAGTTCTGACCCTAATTCTGTGTCCCTGGTACTTCTTGATGATTTTTGCGGTATCTGCGTCTGTGTTGAACGAGTTCATCAATAGCAAAGGGACGTCTGCATCGTACTTCCTATTCAAATGCTCAATTTGTCTGACTGACAAGTCCAAAAATGTGTTTCCGTCTCTAACTTCAATCACAGATTTAGGACCCACACATCCCATAGAGGTACCCAAGCCACCGTTCAACTTCAAAACAGCCAATTTCGAAAGGTTGTTGCTCTTGTTGTCTGTTAACGAGTTGTACAGAACAACTTCACTTGGCGATGGAGACTTGATCTTGTCCCACTCCAATGCTGTACCTGAGGCTTTGTCGGTCAAATACCTTCTGAACAAAGCAAAGAAAGAATCCATCTCATTCTCAAACTTGGCCCTTTTAGTCTCATCTTCAACTGTGTCTGCCAAGTTGTTCAATGCATTACGCATTTGAGAGGCTGCAACTGTTGTAGCGGTATTGTCAAATGCCTGGTGTATGTTAGTAGGTGTATTCTTTCGAGAGAATTGTCCCTGCTGTTGTCTTTTGCTGAAAGAGTTGAGTGAATCCCTTGATTTGGTACAAACTCTTTTTGTAATCACGCTATGGATCTAACGCTGAAGCAAAAATGGGGAGGTAAACAAACAGCGATCTGAATCAGTTACTTACGAATGAAGACTGTGATTTGGTGTGTTTCTTTGATGGTGCAGTAGACATCTTTTTCTAGCTTGCTTATAAGATAGTAGTTTTTTGTTATAAAGAGTACTACTTAAATATGGGTTCTCCTAGAACACTTGTGAACAAGACCGCCAACTAAATAGTGAGTACACGCTTCGGGAATTTTTTTTTTTTTTTTTTTTTTTTTTTTTTTTAATTACATTCTCAACACATTTTGTTGCTATAAACATTATTTAGCCATCGGCTACAGTACGAAGTTCGATCTTTAAAGAGCAATTAATAAAGGAACGTCGGTGCTTTCACCATCAAGCTCATTATCGATATGACGATAACATTATGTGAGTTGAACAGGTATGTGCTTGCCCAAGTCAATTGATTTCTGAGGCTTCTAATCGGAAAAATAAAGACAACTATAATCGCGAAGCTTGCTGGCTGGTTGCAGTGAAATAAATTAAGGTACCATGCCCTTCTCGGGCCATGTTCTTAAAGGAATAAACATTATTGCCCAAGCCTATTGTATACGGTGTAAATTAGTAGTTACTCATCGAAGCTTTTTCTTTGGCATCGATTGTTCCAGCATCATCCAGAAGAACGTTGAGGAATATTCTCTCGAAAAATTACGGAATGTCTGATTCTAGAGCTCTATTTTGCAGCCAGGGTTTCTGGAGCAAGGTCAATAGAATAAGCTAGATGACTAGCTTTAGGTGTCTTTGGAATGTCATTGGACAAGTTACAATAACACTTTGGATATACACATGTAGCGTTGGAAGGAGGATAATCGGAATTTGCTCTTGAGCAGCAATTTTTGGCACTTTCCGTAAAAATGATATTGCTAGCAGATGACCGGCAGGCCTAGTGACTTCAGAACTGACTTGTTATGGGGATAAAAGAAACGATCTGGAGATAAATGCGAGAAGAGGAGTAGTAGACAAGGCCTATAGTTAAAATTGGGAGAGAAAGGTTGGATGGACTTCCATAAGAGAAAGGGCCGAAAGGTTATACTAGCAGTTTTATAAATGTAGCAGTTTGGGTATAGTGTAGAAAAATAGAAAATCAGAAAAATAAGTTACAGTGGCCGAGTGGTTAAGGCGACGCCCTGCTATCAAGCGGTTTAGGCGTTGGGTTTCACCTGCGCAGGTTCGAATCCTGTCTGTAACGCTATGTTTTTTTTTTGTTTTCTCGGGAACTGAGAAAAACTACAGAAGCTAAAGCTGCTTATCCAGCTACGACGGGAGAGTAGTGGTGAACAATGTATTAAAATTGAGCTCATTAAAACATGCCTTGCAGAACATATGTATTTTTAGTGTGAAAGGAGCCACTGGTGTCGTAATTAATACCAGCAGGTGTTTATGGCCTTGCAACAACAAGAACTCTGCATTTATCCTCAGATTCCGATGAAGGGTCATCGATTAACATGACTCGATAATTTAAAGCTTCTGATTCCTTATAGTAATGCCACTGGAAAGAGACTGACAAACTAATGCAGTTAAGTGTCCAATTGAATTGGATATAAATGGAATAACCTTGTATATACACTGAAGAGAGTATAGTAGAACACGGGTTCAAAATAGGAACGTAGGTACGCAGCTGAAATTTCCATGGAAGTAAGCTAAAAGTTTAGTGTTGTTGTGTTGTCTAATTGAAGTGAAAGGAATGATTTTCACACCTGCTTGGTGAATTAGATGCCAGTCTTAGATAAAATATTGTTCAAATCGTCGATCTTTTTGTCGGGGGTCGCTGCAGGGGAACGATTGGCTACCTTAGGACTCAACATGCCGTCAAATGAGTAGCCTGGAGCAACTTTAATTTGCTGCTTTTTCACCCAGCTTTCAAAATTCTTGACATCTTCGTCGTCTTTCTGGGCAATAAGATCTCTTTTTATGCTTTCTGCCTCATCTATCCACTTGATCAACTCATCTTTTGTAAGGTTTAGCTTGGGAGGAATCACTGAGGTCGATAAAGTGGGTAATAGCTTATTGTAATTTGTCTCCAAAGTTACAGGCTTTGGAATTTGGTACGCTGGATTCTTCACCAAGGGCACACGTTGTAAGATGGGATCAGCTAAATTGTTAGAATGCAATCAGATCTTGATCGTGAAGTCAGACTTACGTTTATCTGTATCGTCCATAATTGCTTGAGCATAGAAACAACTATTAAGGTTAAGCGGTTTTCTGTCTTTAAATTTACATAAATTGTAGTGCGATCGTATTCCATGCTTCTCTATCAACTACACATCTTTGATCTTGAAAATACTTTATTGAAAAATATGTTATATAATACAAGGCTGTCGAATGTTGGTAAGATTAACCATTAAACCTGAGTTCGAATACTCGAACGATTAGTTGTCTTTAAAGTGACGAATGAGGATGTAAGCATTTTCCTGTTTTAAGTTAGACAATGAACGATATCCACCTTCCAAGCACATCAATAATCCCCCAAAAGAAATGTAGACCGACATCTTGTGACTGTTGGCATTTTCCTCGAATTTGAAAACAGTGCCATACATCACATAATCGAAATCATCAGCTAACGACTTGTCACCGGCTTTTGGTGGCCTCCAAGATCCACTGGAGGTCAACATAGAGGACTCGTTACCCAAGGATGAAGCCAACATTATAGTAAGCGAGTCGTTGTCTCTCACAGGGAATAATTCGCTATTTATATCCAAGGTGATCTTTATGTCCAGCGAACTTGACGATTGACCCGTTATACGTGAAACTTTGTTGTATCTTCCCGCATCAACGGATTCGACATTGAACATGTCTTCAAACAATATACTCGACATGATGAATGAGCACGGAAGTAGTCGGTGAAGGGGTAGATTGTGAGAGAATGAACTTTTCTAGAGTATTAACGAGATGATGAAAAATTTAATAGGAAAGGTCCTTGACCGGAAATGATGTGATATACACGTGAAATACACATTTCCGGTATACTCCCGTTTAAAGAGACTACTGCTAACGAAGGTGCCGCTAAAAGTTTTAATAAAAGAGGTGTGGCGAAGTGAGCCTTTTATAAATGGAATTAGGTAAATAATAGTAGGACAGTCCTAAATTAGAAATTTGATGTTAAAACTTCTTCAACCTATACTTTAGACTTCCCTCTCTCTCTCTCGATAAACACTCAATTTGAAAGCATGTTGAACGAAAAGCCGGTTTCAGTGCACGAAGAGCACGAAGTGTCGGTCAAAAGCCAAAAAGAACAACCAGTCACAAAAAAACCAGCTAAGAAGTGGGTATTTCTTCTACTTGTTCCCTTTGTCATATATTTAGGGATATCAAGTATGCTGTGCCAGCATGGTAATAGGTTTGGCATGAAGCCCCACCACGACGGAATGAGACCACATCACGACATGATGAAAGATCACCATAATATGATACATGATTTTGATTTCACGAGCAAATCTCCAGAAAATGCACATTATCATCATCACGAAGACGACCTTGTGAATGAGGTACAGGGAACTGTGCTCAAGAGAGACTCGAAGTCAAGCTCTAGCGAATCACATAAACACACGAAGCCAATAGACGAGCCAGCTATCAGATTTTTATTCGTTTTAGCTGCTATAGTGTTTCTCAACATGGTTGCTATATGTATTCACCATTTATACTTGAAAGCTACCAGGTCAGGAAAATCATATAGAAATATTGAACATAATATTTCTCCTTTTTAATAGCATAGTCACATAAGTTTCCATTCTCATGTTGCACGGTATACGTAGTAACAAAATCAGCGTCAACCTGCAAATCGTCTCTTATCGCAATACTCATATTTTTTCAAGATGACCCCCCTAAATTTATTACTACCTAGATTATAAAATATATATCTTCCTTTGTTATAGAAGCAATTAACCTGATAGTTCATTAGGTTCAATCCAGCATATCGTTAAGCAAAAACAGAAGTTTTAGAAACTTGTTTTGATCTTGACTTGTGAAGAAAGTGTTTAAACTCTGTACATATAATGCTGAATATTGAAACACCAACCTTAACTAGAAGAGTTCTTCAAATAAGTTGTTCTATTGCTTGGTGCTTAGTTGCTGCAGGACCAGTGTTTGGCTTTGCAGCGTTGAAACCCATCTTATTAAATGAAGGAGTCTATAGCAAAAAATGTGACTTGAAAGCCATCAATCGTACTTTGGAACAAAATGCATTCGGTTTGTCAGGCGATGCAATCATGTTCGGCACAACTCAAAAGATAGAGCCGTGTAAGGAGCAGGATTTGTCATTGAACTTCATGTTTACACTAGCAGCCGTCGTCACCAATGTTGCTGCCTTGCCTGTTGGATCAATTTTAGACGCATATGGCCCTCGAGTCAGCGGTATTATAGGTTCAATTCTTTTATTTTTGGCTTCAATCTCGTTTAAGTTTGCAGAGCAGATCACATCATACGTGTCTTTTTATGACCCTTATTTGTCAGGATACACTTTGCTTGCATTGGGAGGGCCCTTCGTTTTCATATCTTGTTTCCAGCTTGCCAATAGCTTTCCAAAGAACTCAGGATTGATTTTGGCATTATTGACTGGGGCGTTCGATTCTTCCCTGGCCTTGTTTTTGGGCTACAGGTTACTCTACACTCATGGCTTTAAAATCCATTTGGACAAGTTCTTTACATTTTACATGATTGTCCCCGTATTCATCTTTCTCTGTCAGATTTTTATAATGCCATCACACTCTTACAAAACTGTGGGAACTTTGGCTAAAATCACAGAGACATCAATTGACGAGACCGGTAAGCCTATGGATCGTGATTTGTTACTCCCAGAAGATAGAAACTCCGAGGAGGAGGTAGTGAGTTTCCAACCAACCATCGCAGAAACCACTTCATCATTGATGAGGCGAGCTTCTTCTAACAGGAGAAGCTCTATTGTTCTGCGGTACTCTTATGCTTCAAGACTCTCGCTGAAGTCGGTTTATGAGCAAAATGCAGAAGACAAATTGATCGAAACATCTGGGGGCGTCTTTGGGATCATGCATGGGTATGAAGTGTATGATCAGCTCAAATCGTACTGGTTTATATTAATGACACTTTTTACTACCCTGCAAATGCTTAGAATTAACTATTTTGTTGCCACTATCAGAAGTCAGGAATTGTACTTATACAAAGGTGACGAAGAGGTTGCGGCCACGATTAACCACTTTTTTGACTTGGCTTTACCTTTGGGTGGGTTGGTCTCAATACCTTTAATCGGTTTTATCATTGACAATTTCACAACATTAACAATTTTGACAGCATTAACTTGTGCCTCCCTCTTTATTGGCATCATGGGGCTCTTGTCATGGTTACCAGGGACGTATGCGGGAATCCTTTGTTTGGTGGTCTTCAGGCCCTTTTACTACACAGCCGTTTCAGACTTTTGTGCCAAAGTGTTTGGCTTCGATACTTTTGGCACTGTCTATGGTGCTCTTATTTGCATAGCTGGGCTCGGGAACTTATTGCAACAAGTGATGGATAGGATCACCCATGACTACTTTCACATGAACCCTATCCCGGTGAACGTTCTTCTTACAGTATTTACAGCACTTTTCGGTGGATCTTTGATACTATTTGTCAATTCGCAAGAGCACAGTCTCAAAAGGAAAAACCTTGAATTGGAAGCTCAGGATGCTGTTGTGCAAAATATACCCAACTAACTTTAAGTATTGTATATTGAGTAATATTGAAGTCATACGTTAGTTTGTCTGCGTCGTTTCTTTCGTGCCAACTCTGCAACTAGGTCGGGATTGATCGCAGTCATTTCTGGAATAGCCTTGACCATTCCCTCTATATGAGACGTTCTTATTATTTTTTGCAGGAAGTCGTCTTCCAACAGCACGCCCTCCACACTCTCATTATCAGTGGAGGTATCGTGCAAACTCTTGTCTGCATCTGCATTCGTCTCAGATAGATTTTTCGACGGAAAGCTAGATAAAATCTCTTTTAAATCTACAGCTTGTGCCATTTTCGTCCTTATTTCTTCTTAGCCTTCTCTGCTTCTTTCTCTTTCTTCTCTACTTCTCTTCTGGATCCTTGGATGAGTTCCAAATGACCAACTCTTCCGGCAATCAACTTCTCAGTAGACGTAATCAACCGTTTTTGATGCGATTTGATTAACTTCCCAGCCAGAATAGCAGGGGCTTTCTTAGGCTTGATGATCTTTGGAGCTGCTGCTTTAGGATTCTTTTGCTTCTTAGTAACCCTTCCAGGCGCTTTCTTGTTGAGTTTCAACTTACCCTGCACCATCTGATCTTATCTTGCCTAAACACTCCCTTTTAAAGATTAGTATAGCTTGAGATGAGTTGATGTTGATAGGGTCGTGAATGGCACGACCGTTTTTTTTTTTTTTTTTTTTTTTTTTTCCTTGTAATCTATATTGACTCCGAATTAATATATAATTAATAGATATATACTTTGAAGATTCTTGGTTAGAAATTTGATATTTCTTCAACTTTTTGTCAAAACTTCTTACGTATCATTAACGAAGGTTCCAAAGACGCAGTCTTCAAAATGAGCTCTGGAAACTTTCTCATTTTATCAGGCCCAAAAGCTCTATCGCCATTTAGGGTTAACAACTTAACTCAAGAGATTGAAAGGAAATTGGGTAGCGAAGGCATCGTCGAGGAGGTAAGATCATGTTACATTCATTACGTTTCTTTGAAAGAAAACTTGACTGAGCCGCAGTTAGTTTTGTTGAAGACCTTGTTAGAGTACGATTCGCCCGTGGATGGGTCAGATGTACTCACGAAGACATTGATCGCCGCTTCCACTATTAGTGGGGACGAAGAGGAGACCAAGATTGGATTAGACGATGACACTTATGTGATAAGAGTGCTCCCAAGATCAGGCACTATATCGCCTTGGTCTTCAAAAGCCACTGATATTGCACATATTTGCGGCTTGAAGGACAAGGTTGAAAGGATCGAACGTGGGTTGAGCTTACTTGTCAAAGTCAGAAAGGGCTACACCATATTGCCAAAGTTTGAATCCGGAGAAATCTTGACCTCTGTCTTCGACAGAATGACTCAAAGCTTGTACATTGGGGACAGTATTCCGAAATTTTCAGATCTCTTCACCCATCACGAGCCAAAACCTCTAGTACACATTGATTTGATAAATAATCCAGAAAACTTAGCTTTTGCTAACAAAGAGATGGGTTTGGCTTTGGATAAGGGAGAAATAGACTATCTCCTTAATGCTTTCGCTAAAGTTATCGGTAGAAACCCAACTGACGTCGAATTGTTTATGTTTGCCCAGGTCAACTCTGAGCATTGTCGTCACAAAATTTTCAATGCAGACTGGACTATCGATGGTGAAAAGAAAGACTTGTCTTTATTCAAAATGATCAGAAACACTCATAACAAAAACCCTCAGTACACCATTTCGGCTTATTCAGATAACGCGGCTGTCTTTGAAGGTCCAGAGGGCTACTTATTTACACCGGACTTTGTCACCAAAGAATGGAAATCCATAAAAGAAAAAGTACAGACCCTTGTAAAGGTCGAAACACACAACCATCCCACAGCTGTTTCTCCATTTTCAGGAGCTGCAACTGGTTCAGGTGGTGAAATAAGAGATGAAGGCGCTGTAGGTAGAGGTTCTAAGTCGAAGGCGGGCTTGTCTGGATTTTCTGTCTCTGACTTGAATATACGCGACTTACCACTTCCCTGGGAGATGGATGTCGGTAAACCAAATCACATCGCTTCTTCTTTGGACATAATGATTGAAGCTCCTATTGGTTCAGCTGCTTTCAATAACGAGTTCGGACGTCCAGCCATTAACGGATACTTTAGGACTTTGACAACAGAGGTAGAGAATAATAAAGGTGAAACTGAGATTAGGGGATTTCACAAGCCAATAATGTTGGCTGGTGGAATGGGATCTATCAGACCAGACTTGGCATTGAAAAACACAAAAATCACACCAGGAGCCAAGCTTATAGTGCTTGGAGGACAATCCATGTTGATAGGATTGGGTGGTGGAGCAGCTTCGTCTGTCTCCTCCGGTGAGGGATCTGCTGATTTGGATTTTGCTTCTGTTCAAAGAGGCAATCCTGAAATCCAAAGAAGAGCGCAACAAGTCATTGATTCATGTGTGTCCCTAGGAAGCGTGCACAATCCTATCCAGTTTATTCACGATGTAGGAGCAGGTGGGTTATCTAATGCTTTACCTGAATTGGTTCATGACAATGATTTAGGAGCGAAATTTGAGTTGAGATCAATTTTATCATTAGAGCCAGGAATGTCTCCTTTGGAAATTTGGTGTAATGAGTCGCAGGAAAGATACGTTTTGGCTGTTGCCCCTGAAAACTTGGAGAAATTTGCAAAGATATGTGAAAGAGAAAGAGCTCCTTTCGCAGTCGTTGGTGAAGCAACAGAAGAACAAAGATTGGTTTTGACTGATTCATTATTGAAAACTACCCCAATTGATCTCGAGATGTCCATTTTGTTCGGTAAACCACCTAAAATGTCAAGAACAGCTTTCACCGAACCACTTAGGTTGAAAAGTTTTTCAACTCAAGGTATTGACCTTAGTGAGTCTATTGATCGTGTCTTACAATTGCCTGCAGTAGGTTCTAAGAATTTCTTGATCACTATTGGTGACAGATTTGTTACCGGATTAGTAGACAGAGATCAGATGGTGGGGCCATGGCAAGTTCCTGTTGCCGACGTTGGAGTAACTGGCACGTCTCTCGGTGATACTGTTCTAAAGACTGGTGAAGCGTTATCGATGGGTGAAAAGCCTACTTTAGCTTTGATTTCAGCCTCTGCCTCAGCTAAGATGTCAGTTGCAGAGTCTTTGATGAATATATTTGCTGCCGACATTACCTCCTTAGATAGGGTGAAATTGTCTGCTAATTGGATGTCAGCTGCATCGCATGGCGGCGAGGGTGCTAAATTATATGAAGCCGTAAGTGCAATTGGTTTAGATCTTTGTCCAGCATTAGGTATCTCAATTCCTGTCGGAAAAGATTCAATGTCAATGAAAATGAAATGGGACAATAAGGAAGTAACTGCTCCCTTATCTTTAGCTATAACCGCTTTTGCTCCCGTTGACGATACCTCTAAAACTTGGACACCCCAATTGCAGAGAGAAGAAGACACATCTTTGGTTTTGGTAGACATATCCTGCACTGACAGGAAAGCACTCGGTGGTTCCGCTTTAGCGCAAGTCTACAAGCAAGTCGGTGATGATGCACCAACCGTTCGCTCAAGTGAGCAGTTGAAGAAGTTTTTGCAAACATTAGTCGTCTTACACAAGAACTTCAATATCTTAGCTTACCACGATAGATCTGAAGGTGGATTGCTTACCACTTTATTCGAAATGGCTTTTGCTGGACACACTGGTATTGATATTGAGTTAAGCGGGCAGGATGTTTTCGAAGAGTTATTCAACGAAGAACTTGGGGCTGTCTTCCAAATCAAGAATAAAGATTACAAGTCATTCTTGGAGGTCTTCGAAACCAATGGTATCTCGAAAGACTCCATTACGGTGGTAGGAAGGCCAGACTTCTCTTCAGAGACTCAAGACGTCAAGATAAAGTTTAACGGTCATGAGGTTTACAACAACACTCGTAGCAACTTGCAACAAACATGGTCAAACGTTTCCTACCATATCCAAAAGTTGAGGGATAATCCTAAAACAAGTCAGGAAGAGTATGACTCCATAGCAGACAACAAAAATCCTGGTATTTCTTACAACCTAACTTACGCAGTAGATGATGACTTGAACATTCTGGACTTGAAGACCAAACCAAAGGTAGCTATTTTGAGAGAGCAGGGTGTTAATTCCCAACAGGAAATGGCATGGTGTTTCCAACAAGCTGGATTCACTGTTGTTGATGTTCATATGACTGACATATTGGAAGGCAGAGTATCCTTAGACGATTTCGTTGGTTTGGCAGCCTGTGGTGGATTCTCCTATGGTGACGTTTTAGGAGCAGGAAATGGCTGGGCCAACTCAGTATTGTACAATCAAAAAGCACGCAATGAATTCAAAAAATTCTTCCAAGACAGGGATGACACCTTTGCTTTCGGTGCTTGCAACGGATGTCAATTTTTCAGCAGGATTGCAGAGTTAATCCCGGGCACCGACAACTGGCCTACATTCGAGAGAAACTACTCTGAGCAATATGAAGCTAGATTTGTCATGGTTGAGGTGGCTCAAGACGCTACCGATTCCATCTTCTTGAATGGCATGAAGGGATCCAAACTTCCTATCGTGGTTGCACACGGGGAAGGAAGAGCATCTTTCTCTTCTCAGGAAAAGCAAAAATCTTTCACAAGCGAGCACCTCAGCGCAATAAGATACATCGACAACTATGGATCTGTCACTGAGCGTTATCCATTCAATCCTAATGGCTCGCCAGACGGTATTGCCGGTGTTACCTCTAAGAACGGACGAGTTTTGGCTATGATGCCTCATCCTGAAAGAATTTGCAGAAGGGAAGCTAATTCCTGGTACCCTGCCGACCAAGCTGAGTCGTGGGGAGGATACGGTCCTTGGATAAGACTTTTCAGATCTGCCAGAAAGTGGGTAGGTGATAAAACAGCATAATTCAAAGTTAGTATAAAAATGATATAATAGTGATAATAGAGTAATATATCTTTGATTAATTTAATCGGAATACCGGCCAGTTAGCCCCGGAGCAGGGTTTGAATGATCTGTGGCTCATATAAGACTTCACTGTCCCCAGGGTAGGTGACTAGCATGTCTAAGAGGAACATAGTATCAAGTAACGGCAGATAAGGAGAACCGATTACGTAATATATAACATAAGTAAAATTTTCAAAAAAAATCATGGTCGTGCACGCAGAGAAAAAGTTTTTCAAGTCTACTAGGTTGAAAAATTTTTCAACTAAAACTTCTTTTCAACTTTAAAGAAACCTATTTCATCAATACAAAACAGTAAAAATGGTTAACGCAATCTTGTCCAAGAAAAGAAAGTTGGTAGCTGACGGTGTCTTCTACGCCGAATTAAACGAGTTCTTCACCAGAGAATTGGCTGAACAAGGTTATGCTGGTGTTGAGGTCAGAAAGACCCCAAGCAAGTTGGAAATCATTGTCAAGGCTTCCAACACTCAAGGTGTCTTGGGTGAAAAGGGTAGAAGAATCCACGAATTAACCTCTTTGATCTGCAAGAGATTCAAGATCTCTCAAGAAGGTGTTGTAATCTACGCTGAGAGAGTCGAGGAGAGAGGTTTGTCTGCCGCTGTCCAAGCCGAGGCTTTGAAGACCAAGTTGTTGAACGGTTTGCCATTGAGAAGAGCCGCCTACGGTGTCTTGAGATTCGCTATGGGTGCTGGTGCCAAGGGTGTCGAAGTTGTCATCTCTGGTAAGTTGAGAGCTGCTAGAGCCAAGTCCCAAAAGTACTCTGACGGTTTCATGATCCACTCTGGTCAACCAACCAAGGACTTCATTGACATTGCTATCAGACACGTCTTGATGAGACAAGGTGTTTTGGGTATCAAGGTCAAGATCATGAAGGACCCAGCTGCTAACAAGTTCGGTCCAAGAGCTTTGCCAGATGCTGTCAAGATTGCTGAAGCCAAGGACGAAGATGAAATTATCCCTGCCCCAACTGTCAAGACTTACAAGGCTGTTGCTGAGGAAGTTGAGGAAGCTGCTTAAGCTTTTTATGTATATCCTACATTAACAATACATTGAATATATAATTTACATTTTCATTTCACCTAATCCACCTAATCCACCTCATCCACCGTTTCTGATCCTCACTGGTCAATCAGCTTGTAATCACCCATACCTTGAAGGTTCCCAGGGCTGATAAACCTATTGGTCTTTCCTCTAAGCAGTCTCAACGGTGAAAAATTTTGATTTTTCCCTTTTTGTGTAACTTTGTATAACCGTTTGGAAAACCGTCTGGGGCAATGGAAGTGACGCTTGCACCATACAGTCCAGTCCGAGGCCGTGATGATAACGGAGGTTCACATCCATGGCTACGATGAGTATAAATACCAGTGGCATGGACGGATAATCTGGGATTATAAAATCTTCAAACTACAGCCATACAAATGAACACTACTCACACATTCTTACAATTATCGACCGATGTTTCACAACCTTTTGTGATTCCCGAGGTTTCTCCCACAACGAGATCTTCCTCAATCCTGGGGGAAAGAGCATACTTGTCGCAGGACTCTGAATCAGAAGACGGAGAGGCGGAAGTAAGAGAGGAAGTAGCTTCGGTCATAGAGTTGGACCAGGAGCACCACTTACAAGCATAAATCTCTGAGAGTGTGATATAGGAGTGGTTTCCAAGCCCAGAAGTGCTCCTCTGAGGAATGTCTTGGAAAAAACGGTGACGCTTGATCTTATTGCCGGCAGTAGCAAAGACCTTATTTATTTCAACTACATACCTTATTTATTCATGAATGCGATGTCTACACTTTTTAATACTGGGAAGCCACTGTAGTCGAGCTCGGGGAGCGGGTTGTGGGTGTGGAAAACATGCCATATTCATTAAATGTCACTATTTACATATA
Organism: Millerozyma acaciae; assembly: GCA_001600675.1. NCBI lineage: Eukaryota > Fungi > Ascomycota > Pichiomycetes > Serinales > Debaryomycetaceae > Millerozyma > Millerozyma acaciae. The sequence goes on along the minus strand of BCKO01000002.1, from coordinate 609,071 downwards.
GCGGTGTAGAGGGGAGCTTGTGGCTGTACGCACTTTTAGACGACAAAACAAGTCCGGTCAAGGCTCTGGTCAAAGCTCTGGGCAGAGTCTGGATTAGCAGACCCAGACTTTGAACAGAGGGCATTTTGCTCTGCCGTGAAGCACGTCTTCTGGTCTCACTCTGCGACGTGTAGAGCCAGAGGAACGGCGAGGGACCGGCGTTTGCCCCAAGGCCTGCTGCGCACGTTACAGGGCCAGTAGCTACCCTATGTTCAGTAAAACTCGTTGTACTTCTTAGCGTAGTACGCGGTGGACAAACCCCCTAGCAAGGTCAAGATGAGTGGCACCGGCTTCTTGAAGCTGGTGGGAATCGCTCTGCCCAAGCCGGCGGCCAAGAGGGTGGACGACGTGCCCAAAGCAATTTCCAATCCGTAGTCTGCGTTCTGCTTCAACAAGTAGCCTGCTGTTCCGTACAAGATGGCAAATGTGCCTCCAGCAATCAACGAAGGGAGCGAGCCTTTGCTCACATACCCTTTGACGCCTCCAATTGCACACAATCCAGCTAAAGTAAATGCGGGGTGTTCCATTCTAGCCTAGGTATCTCTTTCTTTGTCAAGTTTGATGAAAAGGATCAACTATGTTAAACTTTTTAACATAGGGTGATGTTGAACCAGCTTCGATCACTCTATGACTTCCGAGTTCCGGTGTCCGAAACTCAAATTATCACGAGAACGCATACAAAAACTGAACCGGCAAAACCACCGGAAATGCTTTTTCTACGGTTTCGACTTCGCTACGCGGATTTACATTTTCCAACTATTGGGAATTATTACTGGATGAAGTTGTGTCTTAGCTTGAGATTGTTGTAGGTACAAGGAACAGGCCAAATTAGCCCCAACTTCACAAAACTAGCTAAGCAGACTATAGTCGTAGCATGTAGGTGTAGGTTCCTCTTTTACCGCCATGATATAGCGTTAAAAGTTGGACAAATTCGATCCACTCTTAGTCTCAGTAAAAAGCTATGAAATTTTATCAAACATGCCTTGAATGAGCGTTGAGGACATGATTTCAAGGACGGGAAAATTTTTATTAGAATTGAACTTGCCAAAGGTTCTTTACAGATAAAGGAATAGTACAAAACTCAGATTATAGATAAGTGTAATTCATTCCAGGAATATACAGCATGAATATTTCGTCGATTCTATCTAGTGATAGCAGTGCTAGTCTACCTGGGCGTGGAATAGAGAAGGAGGAAGGCGAGAGAAAGCAAGACGGCGGCAACGGACCAGCAATCAACAAAACACAGCAAAATGGGATCGGGTCAGGACCAACAAGAAGCGGGTATGCTGAGGATGGGTTTGATTCGAGAAGAGACGATGGTGGTGAAGGCAGCAGAGCATACAAAAGGGCAGATCCCGAGCTCACGAGGGCGATAATACCCAGAAGCGCATTGCCATCGGCAGCAATATTGTCGGACGAAGAAGATATAAGGCGGAACGGCGACCAGCTCATCGACGATGGGAAAGATTTGGATTCCAGAGAGTACCTTCGAAAGTTCGAGCACAAGGTGAGCAAAATCAACGACTTGGATGAGATTTTGAACAAGTCTACGATGCTCAGGGTGCTCAACCAAGAGGAGAGCTTTTTAAGCACCGCTATACAGAAAACAAAGGACATTGCTGAAAATTATCTTGAGCGAGTGGTGACAGAAGACATATCGTCCAAGACGGATTTCTTGGAAGGAAAGGAGTCCACAGGCCGCAATTTCAAATGGGGCAGCACAAGGGACGTCAAGAAGCACGAGGCGGACGAGTTTGACCTAGAAGCATTAGTTGATGCCACCAAAAAATCGTCAGTGAAAAAGAGTGCTGGCAAATCCAAAGCGAAAAAGGCCGGCGATGAAGCCCTGAAAGCGGGTCCAGAGACAAAGAAGAGAGCAAAGCCCAAGAGGAAGCTGGCGGTTACTGAGTTATCAGAAGAAGCAGCAAATAAGAAAAGAAAGACGCGTTCTGACTCTGTTTCTTATTCTTCGGCAGACGAGACACTGGCTAATGGGAACTTGAAATTAAAGATAAGTTTGAAGGGCAACGAAAAGGACGAGGAAGACTCGGAAGCAGACCAAGATGATTCGAAACAATCCAAGATAACTCCAAAGGAGCAGAAAATGATCACAAAACAATACGAAAATGTTTTCGTTGCTATATGGAAGGATTTATCAAGAAAAGATGGACCTAAAGTGAGTAGATTGATGCAACAATCAGCTCAAGCCAAACTTCTCAATTTAAAGAAAACATCGATTCTTGCCGCCAGGGAAGCAAAGAGGTGGCAGTTGAAAAATAACAAAAATCAAAAGGATTTGACGACAAAGTCAAGAAGAGCAATGAGAGAAATGTTCAACTTCTGGAAGCGTAATGAAAGAATAGAGAGAGAATTGAAGAAGAAGCACGAAAAAGAATTGATTGATAAGGCAAAGAGAGAAGAAGAAGAAAGAGAATCTAAACGTCAATCTAGAAAACTTAATTTCCTTATAACGCAAACAGAATTATACTCTCATTTCATAGGGAAAAAAATCAAGACCGACCAGTTCGAGGGCAATGATGCTGATCCCAACGCCAACTTTAAAGCAGAACCTCACAATTTCGATAAGTACTCAGAGGTTCAAAATACAGAAGCTACAGACTTTAAAAGCATTGATTTTGATAACGAGGATGAAGAAGCTTTGAATAAAGCAGCAGCAATGAATGCCCAAATTGCATTGGAACAGGCTAAAACGAAGGCCAAGTCATTTGATAAAGATCCATTAAATAATCCTGATACTAATGGAGAGGAAATGAATTTCCAAAACCCAACATTATTAGGAGATATCAACATTTCTCAACCTGATTTACTTAAATGTACCTTGAAGGAATATCAAGTTAAAGGGTTGAATTGGCTCGCAAATCTCTATGAGCAAGGTATAAACGGTATTTTAGCAGACGAGATGGGGTTGGGTAAAACAGTCCAAAGTATATCCGTTTTAGCGTATCTTGCAGAGACCCACAACATATGGGGTCCGTTTTTGATCGTCACACCTGCTTCCACTCTTCATAACTGGCAACAGGAAATAAGTAGGTTTGTTCCTGACTTTAAAGTGATCCCTTACTGGGGTAATGCTAAAGATCGTAAAGTCTTGAGAAAGTTTTGGGATAGAAAAAACGTAAGATACGGTAAAGATGCTCCATTTCATGTCTTGGTTACATCTTATCAGTTAGTCGTGACGGATGCTGCTTATTTTCAAAAAATGAGATGGCAATATATGATTCTAGACGAAGCTCAAGCAATCAAGTCATCCCAGTCATCAAGATGGAAGTCCTTGCTTTCCTTCTCTTGTCGTAACAGATTATTACTCACGGGTACTCCAATTCAAAACTCTATGCAAGAATTGTGGGCTCTATTGCATTTCATCATGCCGTCATTATTTGACTCTCATGATGAGTTTAGTGATTGGTTTTCAAAAGACATTGAAAGTCATGCTCAGTCCAATACTCAGTTGAATGAACAGCAATTGAAGAGATTACATGTTATTTTGAAGCCTTTCATGTTACGAAGAATAAAGAAGAATGTCCAGAGTGAATTAGGGGACAAGGTTGAAATTGATATTTACTGCGACCTCACAAATAGGCAGAAGAAATACTACCAAATGTTGAAGTCGCAGATATCAATAATGGATTTGCTAGATTCTACTAGTAACTCTAATGATGAGAATGCCCAGTCATTAATGAACTTGGTTATGCAATTCAGAAAGGTTTGTAACCATCCTGATTTGTTTGAAAGAGCCGATGTCAAATCCAGCTTTTCAATGACTTCATTTGCGGAAACAGGCTCTTTCCTAAGAGAAACTAACGAGTTAGAATATTACTACAGCACGTCAAATTTGATTAAGTATCACTTGCCGAAATTGTTTTATTCTGAGTTATTGAGACCCTCCTTCAATAATAATCTTGTCACCAAAAATGATACTATAAGCAAGTTGTTCAACATCTATCATCCTTCTAATACCATGGAAGACGAACTAGATAATTTTGGGTGGTTGAAGTTTGTGAATGAATCACCTCAGGAGCTATACAAAGATTTCAGAATGAACCTTATCGAGGCTGCCATCGAAAATAGTTCCTACTCGAATGAGAATTACGAGAGATCGAGTCGTCTTCAGTATTTATATGATGGCTCTTTTGTCCCGCAATCCAAGCAATTATTGATTCATGAATTGCAAAGCAAAGCAGCCGAAATCAACGACTCGACCCATATCAAAGAGTTATATTCCATAAAGGACAGCGTGTATGAAGAAATGCTCATCAGCAGCTTGAAGCCAGCAGCAGAGCCCATAGCCAGTGTCCCTCCAGTGGAGCTTATCTGCAATGACCGATCATTCATGTATAACTTGGAGGATGTCCTTTTCAACACTCATATAAGGAGGGCATTAATGCCCATGTCCTTCAATGAAGAATTGCACTTAATCAAAAATAGAATTCCTGTGCCCCAATTCCCTAAGTCTAACATGTTACCAAGGCCTCTCAACAAATTCATCGACTATTCCAATATAAGAATGCCTTCAATGAACAGATTCATCACTGAGTCTGGTAAGCTTTCAAGACTAGATGCGCTCTTGGCAGAATTGAAACAAGGAGGACATAGAGTTTTGATCTACTTTCAAATGACAAAAATGATGGACTTGATGGAGGAGTATTTGACTTACAAGCAACACAAGTATATCAGGTTGGATGGCTCATCCAAATTGGACGACCGTAGAGATCTTGTTCACGACTGGCAAACAAAGCCCGAATTATTTGTGTTTTTATTGTCAACTAGAGCAGGTGGTTTAGGTATCAACTTGACTGCCGCTGATACAGTTATATTCTATGATTCCGACTGGAATCCAACTATTGACTCTCAAGCTATGGATAGAGCTCACAGACTCGGGCAAACTAGACAAGTGACAGTTTACAGAATGTTGACGAGAGGGACGATCGAAGAAAAGATGAGAGATAGAGCTAAACAAAAAGAACAAGTTCAACAGGTCGTTATGGAAGGAAAGGCAAGTTTGCCCTCAAAGAAAGATGATAATGCAAGCAAGAAAAAGGACGTCGCGTATTTGTTGCTTGGAGGCGATGGTGGTGACGATGGCTCAACGTCTACTTGAAAGTGATTTCATGTACATCGTTCAAGCCTTTATTTTATGCTACATAGTCTACGTTTTGAAACCAGAAATACACGTCAAGCTAGTTGGTGGCAGTTACCAATGTATATAAAACTAATTTCAAGATGTAGCATTGAAGTTAGAGACTTTATCACTTAAGGTTTTGTCCAAAGAGGCTATAAAACTCTCGTTATGGGTATTATTATCAGACAAAACTTCGACAGTCTTATTATTCACCGAATCAATCGAGGAATCAGTATTTGAGTGATACTTTAAGTGAGCGTTTTCATGTTCTAAGTTATAGATTCTGTTGAAACTTTCCTCAAGCTTCATTCTCAACTCTTCCTTGCTAAGGCTTTGCTTATTAGATATGCTTTCTTCATTTTCCATGTCACAGTCATATGACGTGATTTGGGTAGAGGAAAGTAAGTCTGATAAACCACTGACATTCGAGTTCATAGAATTAAGCGAGTATCTGTTGTTTGAGGAATTCCTCAAACTATTGACCAACTTTTTTTGGTTGAAGTTGTTCGATAAAGAATCTAATGCAGCTTGGTTGTAGGTCTCGTTATAATAGTGAGATGGTGGCATTATATTAATGTAGTTGTCGTCGTAAGAAACCGTTTTTCCATCTTGCTTTGAAGTCTCAGTTGTAATATGTTTTGTATCAAAAGATGAAGTTCGACTTGGTGGGGTGGCATGCTTACTTGGTTCCTCGAACACAGTCAACAAACCTAATTGCAAACCTGTTGACAATCGTTTGTATTTTTTTTCGTTCTTAAAACTTGACTTGGAATGCTCATGCCTGCTTGTACCAGTCTCTTGATTTACATTTTGCAGAGCAGCTGCATGTGATGTGTGTGAAGGAAGTGAATATCGTTTCTTGATGTTGTTCGAAGTTACTGTATGGAAACCTTTCAAATTGAACTCGCCACTTGTCCTGGAATTTCTCTTGGATGAAGTTGTGGATGATGATGGTGACGAGGGGAAAGATGAGCTTTCATTAATTTTCTTGAAAACCTGGTTGCTAAGGTCGTTTAGGCTTACCTGGTACATTTCTTTAATTGAATTTATTTCATCTCCCAACAGCTTGAATATCATCAATTTCTCATTTAACTCGTCGTTATTATGGATAGCGGCAGTTTCTCGATTATATTTTTTAAAATATTGAAGATTTGTAGTAATGTTGGATAACTTATTAATCAAATTGTTTAGGTTTAGATCATTTGATGCTTCCAAAGTTTCGTTTTCAATGGTATCACAAGCTAAAATGTCTTTATTCATCAAATTATTTAGCTCTGCCAGTTCATTTACTCTATCAAATTCTTCAAATATTAAATTGAAGGTTTTGAGTATGATATTGTGATCCGAAAGAAACTTCTCCAAACCAGTCAATTTGTTCATGACCATACAACTGAATTGCATTTTAGAGGTAATCTCGTGTTCGTCGACCCCAAGCTTATCCCAAATTTGAAATAGAAAAAAACTTCTTTCGGGCCTTTCATTCATTGTGAGTAGTTGACATACTAGGAATTTTCGCAACTGATTGAAATCGTTAAGCTTCAAAGTTATTCTTTGTATGGTCTGTTGAATTGAGTTATTGGGCGATTCATTGTCCAAATTATATGACTCTGTAGTTTTTTCAGACAACGCATTTAAATTAACGCTGTTAATGTTGCAATACTGCTCGAAAATAGGACCGTTCAAAAACGGTATCAACTTTATTATGGAGCTTCTGAGATTAAAAGTCAAGAAATCCAAAGAGCTTTCTAAGATTTCACTGGTACCTAATCTTTTCTCATTAGACCTCTCATTCTTCTTCAGCCCTTTGAATAAACTCCTTTGTTTGAGGTCTATCAAATGCGTTATAAGCTTTTTGTTGATCTTGAAATTATTTATGAGGAATTCATGAAGAAGGTTTGTTATCTTGCTATAGTGTATGCTTAAGGTAATTCTCTTGTAGCTAAAAACCCTCGTGGATATTATAATCAATATTTTGAACATCTTCATTTGGTTATGGTGAGAAATTTTTGATTCACTAGTTTTCATTCGTTGCTTTAAAAGGAATATTATCATACAAACGATTTTGAGAATGACATTGAAAGTATTTGTCTTTTTCGAAAATGCCAAATGATACTTTTTGTTGATGACATGCAATTGTGTTCCGTCGTTATTCAAGATCTTGACGAATTTCGATAGTGGTTCTTCTTGTGTACTTTTTTCCGAAGAGTATGCGCTAAGTAACTGCTGCGTTTTAGATAGAACCATAGAATCATCCAATAGATTGGAAACCACAAGATTATACTTCAACTTTTCCCAAAACTCAGTGCTGAAATTACCCAATGACAAATATTTATGTATAAATGCTTTCCATATACCGAGAGAGTTATCGACGGGTATTTGACTATATTTCTGGTAGAAATGGCTGAAATCCTGTCGAATCGGTTTCTCTTGAAATGTCTCCACTAAAGTTGGGGAGCTATATCCTTGATAAGCATCGTTTTGAAAAGGAGCGTTGAAGCCATGGCTTCCTCGTATTGTTGGCACCGAGTCTGTTTCCTCTATGCCCCAATCGCTGACCTCTATACCATTGTCTGTGAAATAGTTTGATAGAGGTTTGAGTCTATCAAAGTTCATAGTGATTCAGGATCATTGATATTAAGAAACTCAAAATTTTTTTATGGAGCGGTACAAGAGTCTGGTGCTAGCTGATCCACACTTTCTCGGTAGATACGACCTCTATATTGTCACAAGCTGTTGATATTGTAAGACTTTATGATAATAACAAAAAAACAATTATGTTTTGTTTGTTACTTCCCCAAACTAGTCACATTCTATATACAGGGACCAAAAGATTTCTACGATAGTGAAGAAGTCGAAGGGAAAAATTATATGATGAAAAGAGGCCCAATGGATACTAAAAACATGGAAATGTTCAACAAAAAGCGTTGTCGTTGTTCCACAATACCACTAACAAAAATGAACAGGAAACAAAAGACCTTTTTGAAATAAATGGGATATGAATGTCTCTTTGAAACTGATCCGACTTCAATGTTGAAGAAGGAACAAATTTAATGAAGAAAGCAAGGCTCTCATAAGCCAGGAGGCATGAGTATTACTTAGATGACTGAAGGAAGGTAGATTGTAGACAAAAAAAAATGGATAACGTTATTCGACGTTCGTAAACATGTCAACAACAAGTCTATCATCGAGAGTCATGTGTAATTAGCGACAAAGTAATTTGTTGATATATTCAAAATAACGTAATGCCACTGGTCTGATCTACAGACAAGGATCTTTGCAAGTGGAAAATAGGGGCAGTAGACGGATAACGGGTTTGTGCCCCATTAAAAGCGTATTCAAGCTATGAACTGCCCCTGCGCATTTGCTGGGAGTCCAGTTGCCGGCCTTGATACCCTGACCAGCGATGAGGGCCTCCGCGCTCTTTGTAAGGTGCTTTGAGGAGGGTGCAAGTTCGCAGTTCCTGGCGAAAATTGCCTGGTAGGATGCTTGATGCCTGGGTTCACTTGAGTAGCTATCCTGTTTGGCCTCGAATCCACCCCAGACTTGATGCTCCATAAAAGGACCCACCACTCCAGTAAAAATGTGGCTGGTCCATCTTCTGTAGTTCGTCCTTTGAGATATCCTTCTTGTTCCCCAATGCTGAGTACTTCGCTGGCCGGAACATTGATCTCGCTTAGTAAACTTTCTGCCGATTGATACATGCCGTTGGCAACCAAGTAGTGGTAAAGGTGTGCTAGTAAGAGTTGATGGGAATTTTCTGCAAATGCATTTTGACTGAAAGCCTCTCCTAGATTATTCTGTGCGTTGAATGTCATCGCTGGGTCTGCCAGCGATGCACTGGGATCTGCCTGTGGAGGATAGCCTCCCTGGTTGTCTTGCTGTCTCAATTCGAGGAACTGCAAGTATTCATTTGGATTGGTATTGTTATAATTGACATTCATATCTTTAAAGGCTAAATTTTTCAGCTAATATAATTCACTTGTGCTTATTCAGTCAAGAAGATGTATTGGTGATAATTTTTCAAACTTTTTTTCAAAGATTCTATTCAAGTTGTGTTTATTTGTCGACCTTTCTCTTCAAAGGACCATCACTCTGATTTGCTAAACAATATATTGTTGAAAGAGTTAATTCATATACCAAAAATCAGTAGGGAAATGTTCACCATAAATAGTTTAATGCGCTTATATCATCAACTCCACAACCGTATATACAAGTAGACCAATTTTTTTTCACCGTTGAAAGAAGAAACGCACCGCAAAGAAACCGAAAAAAGCACTTGACGGTAGAGAGAGACCTCAGCTACACAATTCACTATAGAGTAATTTGCTTGGAATTGCCAAAGATCAAAAGGCTGGAAAATTCGACAGAATACTTTTCTCACATATCTATTACTCAAGTCTGTCAAAACTTGACTCTGAACCATTTTCAAGACAAAAGACTTCTTATAGATGCCTTGAAAGAGTTAACATACAGTAGTTCACAGGTGAAGAAGGATCGATACGAAATAGAGGCTTCTGAAAAACAGGTTCGTGGTCGGAATGCTTGACTAGATTACAAAAAATGTCACTTAGAAAAAGATCTGGCAGAAAATTTCAATTTTTATTTCATGATTCGATTTTCTGCAAATGTCCTTCCATACCGATAACATTGCATACGATATTCAGAAAGTTGAATCTAGAGTCAGGATACGAGATCAGTCAGGAATTGGTTACTAAAAGCTTTGAGCAACAGTATTACTCGATATTGAAAGAACAGCATTTGCGAAGACACGGTTCTGGGAAGCCCGACAATGGCATAGTAAGGATAAAACCATTCTTATCGGAAGGTGGTCTAAAAAGGGTTATTTCAAACATCTACTCACCATTTTTCCAAAAAAAACCTACAAATTCATTATTTGATTGGAGGTACGACGGTAATCTTTTCGAGTTAATGAGAATGTACTTCAATTCTTGCATCAACAGGAGCTTGACGAGGCCCGAAATAACAAAGATTTTTGCGCATTTACAGAATTACTCTTCTACTGTTTCTTCAAGGTTATTGGTTGAATCCAGCTGGCTCAACTTTAAGACTGATTTCAACGGCATGAAGTACACCCATTTTATCGATATGGACAAGCCTTGGTGCATTAGACAGTCAGATTTTCAATATGTACATGACTTCGAGAACATTTACAACATAGAGTTTCAGAGAACGTTCAATAGAGGTCAGGTCGACAAACTACGGAACGTTTTAGGTGCAAAAGCCGACATATACATTATTCACAAGGACGAGCTACGGTTGCAAGCTGAGGGTCTTAAGACTATAAGGATAGCGGAAAATGAATCCAATGTCAGCTATTTGTTAAAAGAGTTCAAACAGAATCTAGAATTGTATGACTTGAATTTTAATGCCTTATATCAAATTCACCAAAGTATGATAGAAAAAGACCGGTTGCTTGTAAGTAGTCACGGTGAATTACTCCTGGTTCTACAGGTGATAACATCAATGTTGAAACCTCGTCCGTAGTGAATGCCTCGAAATTGACTTTAGTTCCAACTGCATTAGAAGCCCGTATAATAGGCCTACCTACTGACTTATGATTATACGTGCTTTATCACTATGTGTAAATATATATGTATGCTACTTATTTCGGAAGTAGCCAAAGGGCAAGTCAGGGGTGATTCCAAAATCTATTTCACACTGTTTGTCCTCCAAAAACTCTGGAGGGTATTCGTCATCATCAAAAATTGGCTTTATTTTGCCGTCATTGTCAATTTCATAATAAATTCCATGAATCATCAAATTTTCCAAGTTGCAAAATATTGAAGTTAGGTATTTCATAATTGGTCGTAATTGGTGAATGATATAAATTGTGACAAGATTATCTATTGCCATCTTACTCTCACCATAAGGGTCGTCATCAATATTACAAGAGCAGCCTTCTCTCTCGTGAAAATGTTTGTGTAATGTATGTGGCTGCCCTTTGTAGATGGGATAGTTCCTAAAATTGAAGGTTTTTTGCTTAATAGGGATGCAAACTTCTCTATCCGTTTGCAATTTCCCGAGAATGAATCCAATTAAAGTGTAGTAGGAAGCTTCTTCATTCATGCTTTCAAGTTCTTCCTCGCCACTTAAAGGTAGAAATAACTCCTTCAACTTGTCCAAGACTAATTTACAACCCCAACATTGACAAGTGTGCAAGAGTGATTCGTAAAAATCAGGTTTGTAGTAAATGAAAGATGTCAAAAAATCAGGAAGCTGTAACGTTTTCAAGTTATAAGCTATTTTCAGCTGACTGGAAGTGAAGAAGCACAAGAAGAAGGCCTCAATTAGCCTCTCATTCAATTTATTCAAAAGAGAACTGGACATGCCGATTATGTTATCAAACATTTTGAAACCAAGGGTAGACAAGTCGATCGTGAGTCTGGATAAACTGTGTAAGGTCTTGATGAAGCTACCCAAGGGAGTCAAAATATTCTCCAATATTTGATGAGGTCGCAACCATTCAAAGTTTAAGAAAAGTTCCAACTCAAAACTGATAAGATTCGGTAAGCCTTTTTTGGAGACCAGATACGCGGTCAAATCCTTGAAAAATGTAGGAAAACAGTTACAATTGTAACTTCGATGAACATTGCAATCTATCTTAAGATACAAGTGAGTTAAATATGTTAAATCGATCTTGTCAGATATGGCTTTGAACAGCAATCTTTTATCCATTCTCTTGATATAATTTTGAAGTTTTTCACTGCGAGTTCCCCTTGAGTGCGCTGCAAATGCACTAGTGTCATCGGGATATGCATTTTCTTTATGACAGTGAAATGTGGTAAAACCTTTGAGCTTTAGCTTGGTATTATCATCGCCTGCGCTCATTAGTTTGATCTTTTTTAGCACTTCCAACCCAAGTTGGTTTGTAGTGCTGCATGTGAGTGTGAATAACGAATTGAAAAGATCAAATGGCGGATTGAGTAGATCGAACGACTCTGTCTCCATCAACTCCTCTTCTTCAAGCATCAAGAAAAGGTTCGTTAACCCCTGAGGAACTACCGGCGTATATAAATCTTTAGATTTCGTCACAAATAACTTGAAGATCTTACGTCGGATATTCTCATTCTGAAGAAACCGAGTTAGTTTGTCAATGCCATTGATAAAGTCGACAAACGTTATATGAAGAAAGTTCATTTCTTGCGACGTTTTTCCAAAAAAGTCTATTATTTCTGATTGGATAAGGTTCAAATCGTAGTCTTCCTTCAACAAGTTATCTGCGTAACACTTGTCAAAGACGAAAAACTTGACCTTTTGAATAAGGGAGGGGTTCACATGTAGCGTCTTCAAGAACTTGAGCAAATTGCTTATTTTCAATACCAACGATGTATCCATGTGCTTTATCCCATTATCTCGAATGAACCTGTGGGCATCTCTGTTGTACCGCATCGGAAAGTCAGCATTCAAGATCACCGTAACTCTTTTGTATAACCTTTCAATAGCAAGCGGATACAACTTCGAGCACGTAAGCAGAAGACTGACCAAGTCAAATTGATCAACATGCTGCAATACTTCCAGAACTAGGCTTAACGGAAGCCTGGGTAAGATGGAATCTTTCGCTTTGGTAGAGCAATTCAGCATCCGCTTCACTAGCTCTTGCTCGTCGAAATCCTTAGCGCCATCATTTTTCTCTCTTGTCCTGTCAAAAAGGGAAGGATTCGGTTCAGCTACGCCATGAATTGCCATTATCCATACCTTGCTTATTGCTAAAAGCTATCACAATGCTAAGTCTTAGAATCAGTAGAAAGCAAATGTTAGAGCCTTGTCATTAGCACGACTCTAAAGATAAGTATAAATTTCAGCTGTCAAGTGGTTATACACCTGGGGCAAAGAGTTGAAGGTCGGTTAGGCCTAGGGCAACTGGAAATGAGCTACAAGTGTTTGCTACTTTGAAAAGCAAGGTGGTTTTCATGAGATGAAAGAAAAAAAGATTGAACATTTATTCAAAGTTTAGTCGTAAGCGTGAGTCAAACCGTTTAAAGAGTAGTACCTAAGTTGACATGGATTGCTTTTGCCTGAGTGTAGACAGACAAACCATATTCACCTAATTCTCTACCAATACCACTCATCTTGACACCACCGAAAGGAATATGTACGTCGGAGTCGTTTGAAGAGTTTATCCAGACCATTCCAGACTCGAGATCCGCAGCCATTTGGTGAGCAACAGTGATATCTTTTGTGAAGATGGCAGCACCCAAACCGTACTCGGACTGATTGGCGTGTTGCAAGACTTCCTCGTCGGAAGAAAACTTGGCACAAGAGACGACAGGACCAAAGATTTCTTCGGTGACGATTCTCATGTTTGGCTTCACGTCAGCGAAAATGGTTGGCTGCACAAAGTAGCCCTTGGAAAGGTGGGCCTTATCGTTCTTGCCACCGCCCAACACAACTCTAGCACCTTCTTTCTTTCCAATGTCTATATAGGACAACACTTTCTCGTATTGAGCCTTAGATACTTGGGGTCCCACAATGACGTCCTCTTCGAACATGCCACCTTGCTTATACTCTTCTTTGATGTGAGCAGCAAAGATGTTCAAGAACTCTTCATAGATGTCCTGATGTATGTATACTCTGGATGTGGAGGTACAAACTTGTCCCTGATTGCTCATGATACCGGCGGCAGCCCATTTCACAGCCTGTTCCAAGTCTGCATCCTTTCTAACAATCAAAGGCGACTTACCACCGCACTCCAAAGTGACGGCTTTGAGGTTGTTGGCTGCTATTTGCTGAATCAATTTACCAGTAGCAGTGGATCCCGTGAAGGCGATCTTAGCGACGTCAGGGTGGCTGGCCAACGCCTTACCGCAAACAGCACCAAACCCTGACAAGATGTTGACCACACCCTTGGGGAAACCAACTTCCTTGAAGAGCTTGGCGGTGTACAATATAGACAACGGAGTGATCTCCGACGATTTTAACACCACAGTGTTACCTGCGGCCAAAGCAGGGGCCAATTTCCATGCTGCCATACCGAGGGGATAGTTCCATGGAATGATTTGGCCGCAAACCCCATATGGCTCGTGGATGGTGTAGGCCAACTTGGCGGGATCGTTCTGAATAACCTTCCCTTGGATCTTATCAGCCCACCCCGCAAAATACCTGAAGCAGCTGATGCACTCGTCGATGTCATACACGGCATTCAGGTGCTTGTTCTTACCGGAGTCCCATGCCTCCATTGCTCCAAGAAGGTCTCTTTCCCTCTCCAAAGCATCTGCGAGCTTATTCAACAAGATGCCTCTTTTCTCTCCCGTCACTTTTCTCCATGTTTTGAAAGCTTCCTTGGCTGCCTGGACGGCAACGTCAACGTCTTCCTCCTCAGCTGCGTATACTGACCCGTTGACCTCATCGGTGGCTGGGTTAATGGACTCGAACGTCTTTCCTGACTTTGATTTGACAAATTCATTGTTGATGAAAAGCCCTGAAGGTTGCAAAAACTTGCTTCCATCTGGCAAAGTGACTTCATACTCCAAAGGGACTGTCATACTGGATATTTGTGGTTGTGATTATGCTGTTTTCTATGGGATTTGCTTGATTTTACTCCCTACTTGGCTGAAAAATTAGGGAAAACTCATTATCTGGGGTGCTATTTAAATACCGTTGAGCATCTCAATATCTCTTTTCCCAATTAGGAAAGTTGGTCCGGCGCTAGGAATTTAGCTTATCAAGGCATTCAGTTGCGCAAACCTCGAAGGCATGGGGGATGAAAAATTCAACCGTTTTTCAATTCTAATCCATCAAAGTCCACGATTCTTACCAATTACGAAGTGTTGGTATTACTAACCAAGGTCTTAGCTACACCTTGTAGGCTTTAGTCTCACAAAGGCCGAGGTTTACGGCAGTCTATTTTTCTAATCGTGCTTTATCATAGATTTCAGTAGGGCCAGTAACTAGAAGTACAAATAACATTTGGACCATATGGGATTTCTTTGTAGTCTTCATTCCACAGGACGATTCACGAGCCATGATGCAGTTATAATGGAAGGAGAAGGAGAAAAGAACAGTAGAAATGTCCTAGCATGGTGTAGCGTGGTTTAAAGGTTGTTTAGCGTAGTGTAGGGTGGACTAACGGGTCCACCAGAGGAACAAGACTTGCTGCGGTCGACAATTGTAGAAGATAAGGCATAGGCTGCGAAGAGGTGAAGGTGTGCCCACTGCCACTACCTGGACAATTAATTTTGGGGATAATTGAGAAGGCATATTGAAAGTACGGGCTGGGAACCAGGTTAGAAGGACAGAATATACCAGTTAAACACGATGGCTCAACAAGTGGATTTGTCGATCTTTGCTGGGCAAAGCCCAGCAAGTAACGACTTTCGAAGTGACACTTTCACCACACCGACGGTGTCAATGATTACGTCGTTGGGCAGAACGACATTGGGAGATGCTGTGTACAACGAGGACGCAGAGACCATCAGATTGGAGCAGAAGGTGGCCGACTTGGCAGGCAAAGAGGCTGGACTCTACTGCGTGAGTGGGACTTTGAGTAATCAGTTGGGGCTTCGGGTCAATCTCCACCAGCCGCCTTACAACATCTTGTGTGACAAGAGATCGCATGTCTACTCTTGCGAGGCCGGAGGCATCGCTACGCTTTCGCAAGCGATGACTCAGTCAATTGCTCCCAAAAACGGGTTGTATCTCACTTTGGAGGACGATATAGTGCCCAATTTTATTCCTGACGACGGCGAGATTCACAGTGCACCAACAAAGTTGATCTCGCTTGAGAACACCCTACATGGACTCTTGTATCCGATTGAAGAGATCGCAAAGATATCTGATTTTTGCAGGAAGAACGACGTGAGGCTTCACTTGGACGGAGCCAGGTTATGGAACGCTTCTGTTGAGACCGGAATCAGTGTCAAAGAGTACGCTTCCTACTTTGATTCGGTGTCGTTGTGTCTTTCGAAAGGTTTAGGGGCTCCAGTGGGGTCTGTCTTGGTGTCCGACAAGAAGTTCATCACCAAGGCCAACCACTTCAGAAAGCAGGTGGGAGGCGGAATTAGACAGTCGGGCTTATTGGCCTCGATGGCCATCACAGCGATCGACGAAAACTATTCCAAATTGAAAAAAACTCACCGGATGGCCAAAGAAATGGCCGAGGTTTGTGCCTCGCAGGGAATAGCTCTTGAGCTTCCGGCTGAAACCAACTTTGTTTTTATTGACTTTTCTAAATCTTTCTTTGATCCTCAAGTGGTGGACGAAATTCTGGCCAAGTATGATGTCAAACTACACTTGCCCAGAATATCCTTCCATTATCAGATATCCAAAGACGCTTTCGAGAACTGCAAGAAAGCTGTGGTTGAGAGCTTCCAGTTGTCGCAGAAAAAAGGACATGCTGGTGCATTATCTCAGCCTTCAAGTATTTATCAAAACTCGAGCCGGTGATGCTTGTGCAATACCGTTGATAGTACTACGTCATTACATGGATGAAGTTTAGGGTCAATGTCAATTCGCTGAGTTTGCTGGGAAAGGGCAAAGCCGTCAAAGACCACCATGTCTTGCGATAGCTTCTGAAAAATTTGATTAACCCAAAACTTCGTTTGTAGACATCGATATTGATATGTACCTGAGCTTCGCGTATAGCTAATTTAAATATGAGAATTTGGTATCAACAGTCAAAAAATCATCTCACCTATGAATGAATTCTATTAGTAAGTATCTCCTTCAGGACATTGATTCGCTCTTGGATGGTGATGCCACTGATATCCTGAACACCATTTTGTTTTTCACTTGCGATTTTCATGAGCTGGCCTTATCTAAACTACTACAAGATGACTTCAATTTCGAGCAGTGTTTAAGGCTTTTCAACTTGAAGGAACAACTTAAAATCAGATCGCTCAAGACACACCAGCAAAGATTAAAACTGCTTGTTTCTGGTCTTTTTACAAGACTAGTGCTCAATTTGGGACTTCACTTGTATAAACGAGATTGTCAATTTGATCCCTGGGCAGAGAAAAAGTTTTGCTATAATGACTACGGGAAACCATTCATGGCAGAGCATCCAGACATAAGCTTCAGCTCAAGCTCTTCCAACGACATGGTTGCTATTGCTCTACAGTTTGGCCAGGGGCTCCAAATAGGAATAGACTTGTCTCATTCCAGACAAGCCATCTCAGAAACCCGGTTTATGGAAGATTTCGACCCTATTTTCCACCCTATTGAAAAACAACAGCTACACAGTATACAAAACCTACGACACCGATACATAACGTTCAATCGGATCTGGACCTTGAAGGAAGCGTTCACCAAGTTGCTAGGAAGCGGCCTCAACATCGACTTGTCCAAGTTTGCCTTTGTTTCCCACGACAACCATCAACAACTAGAGACGTTGCTGCATGGCTGCTGCATTGCTGGGACCTTTACAAGAAGTGCTCTCAATGAAATGCCAATCATATGGATTCCAGATGCCTCCGTTAACACTCATGATTTGGCGCTGGACCACAACAACTTCTTTTGTGCTCTCGCAAGCTTCGACTTTACTTGTCTTTCTTCAGTGGTGTCGAATGCCCCCGACGAGCTACCGGTAATTGCGTCCCTTGTCCACCAGAAAGGGCCAGGAGCAAAAATGGCAAGCGTCGAAGTCGATTTCCACCGTGTGATTGCAGCAATTTTATCCTAGCAACAACTCTCCGACGCCAGCATCAAGTCCACTCTTCATCTCCATGTGCAAGATACCCAATCACATCCACACATGTCGACCACTATTGTCCGTCTGGCCCGCAACAGCAACTGTCCCTCTACACCGAGCAGTGCACTGAGCGACACTGCGACCATCACAGGAAAACACCGTCGCAGGTCGCACTGGCCCCTACTTTTTCCCCCCAGCCAAAACTACACCGGCCAAAACTACACCAGCTAAAACTACACCAATAGCTCGAACTAATATGTTTATTTTGTCGTACAAAATAATGTTACATACTCCGACACGATACGGTCCATTTTCAGCCTGCTTCAGCACACCTAGAGCAACAAACCTCCAGCAACCATAGCGGCAGCGCTGAGTCCGAAACCAACATTCTTGACATTGGCGTCACCAGAACTCTTGGATGACTTCTTACTGGAGCTCAGGCCACCACCAGACGACTTGGAGCTCGACTTGCCGGAAGACTTGGACTTAGACTTACCAGACGACTTGGAGCCCTTGCTTCCTCCAGATGACTTGGATTCACTGGACTTGGACGAGCTGTCTGCTCTTCTGGCCAATTCGACCTTGTTTGGTTGTGCTGCTTGGGCACTGATAGTGGCAGCGGTAGCTAAGGCAAAAATTAAAGTAGACACCTTCATTCTGTGATTTTCTTTCTTCTAATAGTGTGAGCGGATTCCAGTTAGACTGCTGAATTGGGCCTATTTATACATTTGGGTGTTCCAAATCCTCGTGGCATACACTCAGGTTGGCCTTCAATACAACTGGTCTCTTTTTTTGGAACCAGTGTCTATAATTACCTCAAATGCGTGTCACCATGGTTGTTCTGCATTTGATGCTCAAAATAGCACAGGAGAGCAAGGTCCGGATACTTGCTCTGTATTTGTTCTGATAACATATTCCACAATCGTGGTGATATGAGCCAAAAATCGTGTTCTCTAACACTAGATTAACGCCATAATAGGCCTGTAATAGGCTATATTGTTAATAGCCCAAACGAGTTGGCCATATAGAGTGGGTGGATTTTGCGCATACTGTCAATTTAAGGCTGCTTGTTAGCCAATTTTGGTTGATCGCGTGGGCTAAAATAGTAATGATGGTATTATTAGCAAATTGAATCCATTGACTCCTTGGACAGGGTGGGCGAATTTGAATAGGAACTGTGTCAAAGTCACAGCCTACTTGTGATAGGTCGAGTGCTCAGAGAACCAGATACACCATGTAGTAATTTGTATAGATTGAGGAAAAACAGCTATAATTTACGATAAGTTTGACACCCCAGACTTCTGCCCAGGGCCACGGCTAAATGCAACAGACAGAAGAAGAGAAGCATAGCAAGGTAGCCAGAGAGAGCAATTGCGAAGGGACACAACAGACAGGGCCAGAGAGAAGGACAGCAAGGAAGAGGAGCGTAGAAGGAGAGAAGAAGGAGAGAAGTTTAGCTGTAGAATGGAGCCATAGTGCGAGTTCCGAGACGTCAAGTGAAACAGGCGGAAACGAGCTTTTGACACCTGCCAAAGTCACCTGAGCCGGCAGACAAAACACCCGAACACCCATACTTAACAAACACCCCAACACCGCAACACCCAATCTTTTTGACACTTTTGACACCACCCTTACGTGGCGAGAAGCTGGGGGCTGGCGAAATTGGCGTTTTTTTCCCAGCACCAGTGGACCGACACAGCTGCCCCCCAAACACAACAATAGACAAGTGGGCTTAATTGGAAAGCTGAGCTCAAGCTGAAAATAGCCTCTTTCGCAGCATTCTTTCTGACACAGACTATGCGACAGCGTAGCAGGGTGATTTTCTTTTCGGCGAAGCAGAGTCACTCTAACGCGGCTGGTGGGAGCTGGCGAAGCGGTGACAGAGTTCTAGCGAAACGCTTCACCCAGGAAAAGGACCCAGGAAAAGGAAAAACCGGCGCGGTAGCAGTACGAGCATTATTGAAGGGCTAACTGCTTCTAAAAAAAACAAACCCTCTGCTAAGCCAGGTCCAATTTCATAGTAGTTATTTTTTCAAATGTTTGACGTGATGAACTTGGGCAGTGTTTAAGACTCTAAAAACACAGAGCCGAACGGAGCGGCGCTGGCAATGTTTCGGAACAACTAGCAGCTGAGCCTCTGTCAAGCATTTAGAGATGACAGTCCAACTCCCAGGAGCTGGGGTAGGGATAGGTGTACAACAGGCGTACAGGAGGCTGGTGAGCAAAGTCGACTCTAAACTGCGAATTGTATCATATATATTTTTTTTATTTTGGGTATTTTAGAATGCTACGCTTAGGCGAACCTTCGATGCTCCGTATAGATTTAGTGGCGTTTTATTTTAAATAGACTTGACAGCTGTTGACAGTCGCGAAGGCTGAAAAAARAAAAAAAAAAAAAAAACATCAAATGACACAAAATCGCTGAAGATGACACAAACCCGATATCACGATAACATGACACAAAAGCAGAAACAAAGGAAAAAACCATTTCGGTATATAGGCTTTCTTAATTTTTAATTTTTTTAATCTTTTTTTTTTTCGGATTAAAAGATCGATCTAGCGCACGACCAAAGTTGTTTTTTTTTTTTTTTTTTTTTTTTTTTTTTTTTTTTTTTTTTTAAAAAAAAAAAAAAAAAAAATTTTTTTATTTTTTAAATTTTTTTTTTTTTTTTTTTTTTTTTTTTTTTTTTTGATTTGTTTTGAGTACAACGATAACAAAACACCCAAAATCCTTCTCGTCCATAGCGGCAAAAGGGCCATGAAGAACTAGGGCAGTGGCAGTGGACGGTCAAAAATACAGATGACCTCCGTAGATGAGATAGAGCTACATCCTCTCGTGGTTGACAAACACGAGCGGTATTTCCACATGTGTTTGTCGACCCTTCCTTCCAGAGCACAGTCGGAAGACTCCAATAAGTTGGCGTTGATTTATTTTTGTTTGCACGGATTGGCGTTGATCAAGCGTTTGAACTTGGAAGGAAACACGAGAAAGCAGTATGCTGAGCAGATTTACCGCTTTTTAATTGAGGACGAAGCTGAAGAGCTTACGTCTTTCAGGGCAAGCCAGACGTTGGCACTCGGGCCTGGAAGCTCCAGTACCTACGATTTGCCTTGTCTCTCGGCGACTTTTTTCGGACTATGCAACTTACTTGTGTTGGAAGAAGATTACTCTCGGCGCATCGATAGACACAAGATAATGAAGTTTGTTCTGCAATGCCAGGTGAAAGATGGGTCTGAAAGAGGAGGATTCAGGCCCGTGTTGGACAGCGAGAGGCAGCCTTTTGGCGAGACAGATTTGCGGCTTTGTTACTTAGCGGCTGGCATACGTAGAATGTGTAAATATGATGAGTTGAAGAAAGATGAAAGAAAGCACGACATAGACGTGGATGCGTTGGTAGAGTTTGTGTTGAGTCGAATCAACTACAACGGAGGCTTCAGCTCGGTAACACATACCGAGTCGCACTCAGGGTTGACGTTCTGCGGCATCACTTGCCTACACCTCTTGGGGTTCGAGTTCTCTGCAGACAAACCCTGGGTCGAATTGACAAAAGAATGGCTCGTTCAACGACAGATAGACTTCCCCGATGAGCTTTACGAAAATGAGCACTATTTTTACTGGGATCCTGAAGAGGCCGGAGCCTTCAATGGCAGAGAGAACAAATTTGGCGATACGTGCTACTCATGGTGGTGCACTTCTAGCATTGCTTTGCTCGACGCAAACTACTTACAACTCTTGAACTTGAAAAAAGCAGCACAATTTTTGCTAAATCACACCCAAAATACCCTTCTTGGTGGATTTGGGAAAAGTGCCGATGCTCCCCCGGATCCTTTCCACACATATCTTGCCTTATCGAGTTTGGCCCTCTGGAAGACAACACAACAATTTGAGTTTGTAAACCAGGAACATATACAGGAGGTCAGCATAGCATTGGTGATCACGGACAGCTCCCTGCAATTCTTGAAGAACACCATTTACATCCAAGATTGATCCCCAGCCAACTCCATTTCTATCCGGGAGTTCATATTCCTGTATATAATCATAGGTTTTTCATGGGTATTATGTCATTTTAAGAAAACCATATAGATATTCCAATAGGAAGTAAGACATTTAGTTGCATTCGTTCTGCCATAAATTTAGTAGTGAGTAAAGCTAGATAGTTTAGGGCTACCCTTCAAGCTAAGAGGTGAGATCAAAAAGAGGAATTGAAGGTGAAAAAAAAAAGATATTCACTAAGGGTAAAGAGAAGAACATAGCATATTGTTCTCATTTTGTTGAAGATCAAAGAATAAGACATTACATTTTGCCTTTGATGGAGCAAATCGAAGACAAAAGTGATAAAATTGCTCAAGACTTATCAAAGGCGGCTAAGCCGCCTCAAGCTACCACTCACTTGGTCGCAGGCTCTTTGGCAGGCTTGATATCTGCTATAACTCTACAACCGTTTGACTTGTTGAAAACAAGACTACAGCAGCAACAGAGGTCCAATGTGTTCTACCGAACAACGATTTCGAAAGAATTGAAGAAATTGTCTCATTTTAAAGATTTGTGGAGAGGTGTCATCCCGTCGACCCTCAGAACCTCAATTGGGGCCGGTCTTTATTTCACCATATTGTCATCGAGTAGGACCCATATTGCCAAGTTGAGAGACAAGTCGACCCAGAAGAAAGAGTCATCAACAAGCGTGTTGCCAAGGTTGTCTGCCCTAGACAACCTTTTATCGGGGTCCGCGGTCAGAGCAGTGGTTGGCGTCATCACAATGCCCATCACGGTGATAAAGGCAAGATACGAATCCAACATGTACAACTACAACTCCATGTACGAGGGTTTCGAGAGCATATACTTGGACGGTAGTCAAAAGGGCCAAGGCAAAGGCTCGGTTCGGAATTTTTTCAAAGGTTCCCTTGCCACTTTGGCTAGAGACTGTCCTTACGCTGGGTTGTATGTTCTATTTTACGAATCATTCAAGAACGATGTCTTTGACAAAATAATTCCAAAGTTTGAAAGTGACTCTTCGATCCTATCCAGGTCCAGTATAGTGAACTCGTCGGCTGCTGTTCTCGGGGCCTCCGTCTCTACTACGATTACAGCGCCTTTTGACGCAATCAAAACGAGGTTGCAGTTGTCTACTGTTCCTGGCAAAGCATCTTCCATCGTTGCCGTGACAAAGGAGCTACTCAGCGAGAAAGGTGGTGTCAGGAATCTTTTCAGAGGCCTTTCGTTGAGGTTTGGCAGGAAAGGTCTCTCATCTGGGATAAGCTGGTGCATATATGAGGAACTAATAAAGTCCAATAGAGGTGAGATGTTAGTTTCAAAGGCTAAATCTGCATTTTCATAAACTATGTATTTAGACATTGTATAGCACAGAGCATGTAAATATTTAAATATAATCAGCTTCATTAGCATAGAAATCAACCTCGGGAACTGTATTTTTGATCACCCCCTCCATTCTCAAATTCTTCAAAAAAGTTGATAGCGCTTAGAATAAACTTCAAAGTTTGAGTTCCCAACTATTCGAATCAGCAATGAATGAAGAGCTAGTTAAAAGCGCAGTCTCGTTTTTGAGGGATGAGTCTGTGGTGTCGGCTCCTGTCGCCAAAAAAATAGAGTTTTTGGAGTCGAAAGGTCTTAATCAGGAAGAGATAGAGGAAGCGTTAAAACGAGCTAGTGGGTCAGATACTTCCAGAGAAAGTAGCCCAAGCACTCAGCAGTACAGCAGCCCAGCTCTCCAGGCCCAAGCTCCTCCTATTGACTACTACAACATCCCACCTCCTCAATTGCCAGAGCGTTCTTGGAAGGATTACTTTATTATGGCAACCGCTACAGCGGGCGTCACGTATGGACTCTACCAGATAGTTTCACGATACGTGATTCCTAGTATCATACCACCTACGAAGTCGTCAATCGACCAGGATAAAGAGAAGATCGACGAGGAGTTTATAAAGATTGATAGCTTGTTGAACCAGTTGTCTACGGAGCAAGGTGAAATCAAGAAGTCAAATGAGGAGAAGCTGAAGGAGATAGACGTTGTTATCGAAAACGTTAACGACTTCCTCTCCAAATACAACAAGGACAAGCTCAAGTTTGATGACGATTTGAGGCTCATGAAGTTGGAGCTCGACAACTTGAAGAACAGTATTGAGAAGAACATGTCGTTGACCAAGGAGAACATAAAAGACGAATTGGAAGACATCAGCACAGAGTTGACATCTTTGAAGCAGTTGATCAAGGCCAGGTCAGAGAGAAACTCCAGCAGCGACAGCAACCCCACCGCCAGGAAAATCACTCCTGCTTCTGCTATACCTTCAGCCTCCGAAATCTTGAAAAAAGCCAAACAATCCAGTTCTGCCAGCAAGCCAGCAGACCTGAAGCACTCGCCCTCAACCTCCAGCCAAGCCTCATCGCAAACCCCTCTCTCAAATGCAACAACGGTTGATGGTGTATTCGCAGCAGGAATTCCAGAATGGCAAATGAACCACAAAGAAAAAGAAGAGAGTCAAAATGGGAACAACCAAAAGGAACAAAAGCAAAGCCTAGCGTTTGAAGAGCAGGCAGACGATAGTAAGCCATCCATACCTGCTTGGCAACTCAATTCAAACACAGAAAAAAATGCCGATGATTTGGTGAAAGAGAGTATCAATAAAATTGGTGTTCCTTCCTGGCAGCTCAATACAAACAAAAGAGACGATAAAACTTTTGAACCAGGTCAGGCTTGAGACCGTCCCAGGAGACAACTATATAGCTTTATCGTAACGCTTGATGTGTACATGTGTATAAGCATAATCTCAAAATCAGTCGTGCAGTGCGCGTAGGCTAACGGGTTTTTGAATTTTTCAAGAGAATTTCCATTGTGCTTTCCCACAAATTTAATAGGTAGCGTCAATCTTTTCCAACTTTGATGTGTTTCTGAAGTTCCACTCGTTCATTATAGACATACAATTTGCATCTGCATTTTTCATTTCGTTTCTTCTTGATAGCATTGCGAACAAACTTATACTTTTGGTTCAGAAAATAGGATTGGAGACAACCACTAGGTTTTTTAGTTCAAGTTATCATAGATTTGGCTTTTGAACTGTTTAATTTTATTCATTATCATTAGGGACAGCGGTTGCAGGTAAATACAGCTTTGGGGAAACAGACGTAAGGTTTTCAAAATTTTGGTGAAACATTGGTAAATCGTGCATAGTTGGTATAACTACTTTTTGATAACGTACGCACAAAATGGCTAGTGACAGTGGCTTGAAAGTTGATTCTCATACGACTCGGTATGAAAAGAGGAAGTTGTCGTCGGTCGCTTTCAACAACCAGTTGGAAGTCATAGAAAAGTCGCTCGCCGAGAAATCCAGGTCTCAGCAGCACCGCCAACAACATAATTTTTCTCAACATCGGTCCAGTTATGCTCCTAACAAAGCGAATCACAATTACAGTCAATCACAGCAAAACAAGTACGCATTATCTGCTGTCGCGGCAGCAGCAGCAGTCCAGCAGCAGCAGTCGTTGTTTCTTCAACAATATCATCAACAGATGCAGATGAAGTATAAGGACAACATGCAGCAGGAGACTAGCCCCATGAACCCGCCCATGGGAGGCATGTTGGAAAAACAGAACTCATCCTTCTCGTCCTTGGTATCAGACGGCAACCCACAAGCGTCCTATGACTATCCCAGTCCTTTTATGACGGCTACTGGAAGCACTAATTCGTTGTCTTCGCCAACAATGAGGTCTTTAAATCACTCAAATATTGACCTCAGCTCACAATCTCAACCTTTGAACAAAGCACAGAGTATCAGTCAGCTGCAGAGCCAGGAAGCCGTCCAGCCAGGAAATTTGTTCCTGTCCTATGGACAAAAATCGGGCTACATGTTCGATCCTCTTGTTTATGACAAGAGTGCTTTTGTCAATCCAGCGCCTTCCACTTTCATTCAAGCCCAACATACTTCGAACTCCAACACGTCTGACGGCTCTCCTTCAAACGCATCGGTTCTGTCTACGTTGGGACTGAGGTCTATTCAGTTGATGAATTCCAATAGCGCATCTTCTAAGATGTTCTCTCCTTCTCTTTTACCAACAGTTGATACTTCTAAAGGGACGTGGAAAAATTTGAACCAGTCTAATACGGCTACCACGTCGTCGATTTGGGGGAATAACTATGCAACACTGAATCCTAATTCAGTTCCTCCCACACCCACAAGTTTCGAACACGAACCCTTCGGAAGTACTATGCCCCAAGATAAGTTTAGTGGCTCTGTTTGGTGAAGACCCATTAAAGAGAACTACATTTACGCTTTCAAGCCTCTTAGTTACCTTAAAGGTTTTTATATTAATGTTTAACGTACTATTTATCTTTTAAGCTATAAAGTGAAAACTGTCACTCTATAGTATGGAATAGCCCGGGGAATAATGGGAGTTGAATTCTATTGTCTTAATTAGATTTTGAGGGCCGAAAAGTCCTTCTATCAATGTTTGTATAGCTACAACTCACAAATGAATATATTCTTTGCCCGATTGTGCTCGACAATTGAAATCTTGTGTATTGTGATGTAGAGGTGTAGAACTCCTGGTGATAATAGATGAAAACTCAGAGTGCGATTTCAAGAAAATGAAGAAATATTGAAGAATAGACCTTACTTGTTAAGTATATTGTAATGTCATTGGGAGATACAAGTCCTTCTTTGAAAAGCTTGGTGGATATTTCGCTTCAAAAGAAGGTTACAGAAAAGGAGTTTGTAAGCTTTTTTGAAGAATTGAATTCGAAAGCTCCAATCGATTTAAAAGAATTCCAGGAAAAGTTGATAAATGTGGACTTATCTAGATGCAAACAAGATGCTAGTAAACTTCAGATAGGGTATGCTTTGGGAGTATCGCTTTCTTCTAAGGTGTTTTTGGATGCATTCTGGGATAAAATACCTTCATTAGATGAATCTTTACAATTCCAGTACTTGAGGAGACTATTCAACTGTTTCCTGGCCAGTTACTTTTTTGACACTATAGAACAAAACGTGAAGCTCAAACTTGTCAATGATTCCTATTTAGGCTACACTAATACTATGACAACATCATTTGAGAACAAAACAGGTTTGACACCAATTCAGATAAATATATTGAGTCACATTGTACTTGTATGGTCGTTGATTATCAAAAGAATAGGAGCTCAGTTGGACCTTACGAAACTTAAGAGTACAGCAGCTGCGTTGATATCTGTTTTACATAAACACGGTCTATATCAGTTATCAAAATATTTCCGTCATTTTGTTTCTTCTGTATTCGAAGAAGAGGAAGTTGCAAGCCAAATTGATGGAAACCATAATATTGAAGACACGTTTGGTAAAACTTCAACGTATCAAATGATGAAGACAATAGCACCAATGAACCCTAACTTCAAAAAGGCTGCTATCTTCAAGAAGGTCAAGACTTTTCTTTGGGTCAATGAAATGATGAAAAAATGTTCGTACTCTGAAGCAAACCTTACTAGAATCCTACAGAACAACCTTTTGGTCACTTCAAGTGGAGCCCAGAATATTTATCTGATGGCTTTTGAATACATTAGTTTCCTGTTTAATGGACTCTCTTCCGTTGTGTTGTCCAATCTTCCAAACTACGTTACATTGAATTGGAAAAGCTTCATCAGCACAAAGTTGGCACTACTTTTAAAAAACTCTATAGCCCAGTTGCATTTAGTAGACGGAGAAAGAGAGCCATTCTCTAAATCTACCACTTTGGAAGAAGCGATTCTAAATGCTTTCAATTCATTTGATGAGGAGGTTGTCAAAATTGTATCCAACTTTACTTTGAGCAATTCTAAAACATGCGATTTGCGTCAAACCTTCATAAAGAGTTGCATATATAGCCAGCTATTACCAACGAGCTCTTTTCACAAGCTCTTTCCTATGGAAGGAAGAATTACTGTTCAATATTTGCAGAGTGAAACAGACAAATTCACTAAGAACAGCTATCTCGGAGACCAGCTAAAGAGTAAAATCATGG
This sequence comes from Millerozyma acaciae, assembly GCA_001600675.1. Taxonomy (NCBI): domain Eukaryota; kingdom Fungi; phylum Ascomycota; class Pichiomycetes; order Serinales; family Debaryomycetaceae; genus Millerozyma; species Millerozyma acaciae. The sequence goes on along the minus strand of BCKO01000002.1, from coordinate 581,264 downwards.
ACAGCGCCCTAGATTTTGTATCAGTAAATGAGCTGGGCTTGACTGAGTTCATAAACACGCTTCCTGAACTCTTGGAGTTTCTGGCAGAAAAACAAATGGAGCTCAGCGCTGACGTATGCAAATATATCGACGAGCTAATTGAAGAGAAAAATAGTGAGATGCTTAGCAAAACGATATATTCATTGACATTGAATTATGAGGTTTTGACTCTCATATGCTTTAATATTGAGGAAGGGCCTCGTGGTCTCATAAAAAGGCTTCTTTCTTACATAGATGAAAATGATTTCAACGTTGATGATGACGATAATTTTCAAGAATTGTATTCATATTTTGGGGCGCTTATCCTTGGTGTCATACTCATTTTGCAATACTTCAACATTGATTGTTCTGAAGTATCAGCTGAGCAGTCCTCAACTATAGAGTACATCAACACCTTTTATTATAGGCTTTGTGACAACCTTACTACTAAGTACAATCCTGCTTCCAAAGACGACGAGACAATCGTTGAAAACTATAATAGTCTCTTAAGCGATTGGATCAGAGCTTTATTCGACGATAATAATGATGGCTTATCAGACGACTTAATAAAATCAGTAAGCATAAAGCAGGTTTACAGAATTATTCCTATTATCTATCAACAGTCTATAATAGCAGCAAGGCGGTCTAAGATCAGTATGAAAACGTTGATAAATGGGATTGACTATTTGTCACAAGCCTTTTTAATACCGTGTACCTTGTGCTTGATAAGGTGGTTAGGGCGCCGTCTATCTATAGAAAAGGCCGATGGTAACTCGGCCTATTTGAGGGTCGTCCACACACTCTTGAAAAACGTCTTGGGAAATGTTGGTGAACAAAGCTATGAGTCGATCGTGATGTTCCAAATGGTTTTGAAAATCGAAGGTAAGGCTTTCCTTTCTGTAATTGAAGGATCAGATGCATTAAAGACCTCTAAGACTTCTCAAGAAATCATGGACTTGATGCGCCCATATGTGATAGATGGTGGGGAAAAGATGCCAAGTACAAAGCTTGATACTAGCGTGAACATTTGTGATGAATTTAAAGCACGGGTCTTAGAGTTGAAGGACAACCATAATTCGAACTACGGAAATGTGTATGAGCTTTATGATATCATCGGAGAAGAAGAGCTTGTAAAATACTTGATCGACACAATTATATTATATCAAAACTCAAACAGTGGAAGCGATGATATAAAGTTCTTTGTTCATATTTCTACCTATCTTATCTTGCTATCTTGCATTGATACGGAAAAGGACAAAACGAGCTTCGCTGAAGCAATCAAAGGGTATAAGAAGGTTGATCATGCCGAAAACACTCAGGAAGAAAAGGCGTTCACCTTGCCTATGGATTTTCATTACTCCAGTGTCTTCAATGATTCTAGCGCAGTATCTTCACAAGATGATTTATTCTCAGATAAGCTGCCAGAGAAGTTAACGTCAGTTGCCTTGAAGCAGTCTTACAAGCTTGAAAGATATATGTATGCTTTGAACATGTTATTAAAATATAGTGGAGAGACGATCGTCACAGAGGATGATGCTTTTCATAACGCTGTGTCCATCTTGAATAGCCAATTTCTAGATGAATTGGCGCATTTTTCAGTTCACGGGATAGCATCCAAGTAACGTATCAGGTTCAGATGATGGTTTAATGCAAGTATGAGTAAAAGTCGCTTACAACTTTTGCTACAACCAATAACCTTCGCCATATTAATCATATTTGAAATGTCTTGAAAGTATGAAGTTATCTACTCTGGTACCTTCCAACACCTTTAACACCAGACATTTTATAGGAAATTTACGATATCATAGTCTTATCACTCTGATTTAGGAGTAGGGTTGTAATGTTCTCCATATTTTGAAAAAATCATGTTTTGCTACAACCATCCGTCACTGCTCATTATACAAATGGGACGTGAATCAATTTTCAAACAACCTGAGTCTACGGGATTACAAAGAACAGCAACAACCCAAGGGTTTCATCAATCTTTGGTCGCCCAGAATGTCGAGTCACTATCTACTTAACTTCTCAAAATAGCTTTTGAGTAGATAAAAGATGTGGAGCAAGTGTAATGTGTAAAATAAATACATTTTGCCAAAGCATGAAAGGATTCAACAAGATCAATGTGCCTTCTTCAGTTTACTCTCTCACGTAGCGATATCAAAGGAAGTGTTCTTTGAATATTGTGTGAAGGAAGATCTGCTTCTTAAAGGACGCGTCTCGAAAATAATCCAATATCAACTCTTTTTTTGCATTTGATACCAAAATACCCAGGTTTAAGTATTGTATTATCTTTTGAAAGAGATAGAGCTTGAGTGTTGGATAGATGATTTGTGTAGCAAATGAGTCAAGGTAAAAGATCATTTGAGAACTTTAGTCAGGATCAGGCACATTCTTTGCCTGCTGCATCGCAAAATATCCAAAGCTCCCAAATAGAGCTTGAATCGTCGCAAGAACAAGTTCTAAACAAAGTCAAGAGACCAAATGGGACAGAAGAGCCATCAGAATTTGAAAGGGAGTTATTGGATATGACCCAAGCTGCTGGTAAAATGGGGAATGAGGAAGATCAGAGCTGGGAGAGACCTCCATTGCCATCAGACTTTGATCCTGCCAAAAGAGATATTTCGTTTCAACAACTAGATGCAGAAGAAACACAGAACGAGGAGGAATCCACTGCTCGTTTTTTTGGGGTCAGTGAAGAGGGATATTCTGTCTTGTGTGAGGTGAAAGGATTTCTTCACTATCTCTATGTGCCAGTGCCGAAAGGCTTTTTCAAAGATCAGCATTTATCCCAATTTACAACATACATGAGTCTGAATTACCTGGGTATTCGTGGGATAGAAATTGTTTTCAAAGAGTCTATTTGGGGCTACAATAAAAATATCAAGACTCCATTTTTTAAAATTTATGTTGACAACTCCAAGAACATTACCAAAGTCAGAACTGCGTTAGAACGTGGAGACGTAAGGTTTGAAAATTTGTTTCCACCCCAAAATGTTACATATGATAACATCAACTATCTATTGAGATTGATGATCGATTGCCAAATCAGTGGTATGTCATGGATCACCTTACCTAAGGAAAAGTATGAGGTAGTACAGCCTTTCGAGAAGATATCAACTTGTCAGATAGAGTGTAGAATTCACTACAAAGATCTCATTCCGCATAAGCCAGAAGGCGAATGGCTCAAAATGGCACCATTGAGAATCCTTTCATTTGATATAGAGTGTGCTGGGAGAAAGGGCATCTTTCCTGAGGCCGAACACGATTCTGTCATTCAAATTGCTAACGTTGTGCTGAAAACTGGTCAGCTGAGGCCCTTCATCAGAAACGTTTTCACTGTTGATACCTGTTCTTCGATCATAGGATCCCAAATTTTTGAGCACAAGACTGAAGAGGAAATGTTAATGCATTGGAAGGATTTCATTGTCAAAGTCGATGCTGATATCATAATCGGTTATAATACGGCAAACTTTGATATACCATATCTTCTTGATAGGGCAAAAGCATTGAATTTGAAAAACTTTCCTTATTTTGGTCGTCTTGCCTATGTTAAGCAAGATGTTAAAGAGGCTATTTTCAGTTCGAGGGCTTATGGTACAAGAGAAAACAAGGTTGTAAATATAGAGGGTAGAATGCAATTGGACTTATTGCAGTTTATTCAAAGAGAATATAAATTGAGATCCTATACTTTGAATTCCGTTTCTTCCCACTTTTTAGGAGAGCAGAAAGAAGATGTGCAGCATTCTATTATTACAGATCTTCAGAATGGTACTAAGGAGACTAGGCGTCGTTTAGCGGTATACTGCTTGAAAGATGCGTATTTACCTTTAAGACTTTTAGAAAAGTTGATGTGTCTTGTTAACTATACTGAAATGGCAAGAGTCACTGGTGTTCCGTTTTCGTATTTGCTTGCAAGAGGTCAACAGATTAAAGTTATATCTCAATTGTTTCGTAAATGTTTGGAAGATGATATTGTTATACCAAATATGAAAAGTGAAGGCAGTAATGAGGAGTATGAGGGAGCTACTGTTATAGAGCCAGTAAGAGGATATTACGATGTACCAATCGCTACTTTGGATTTCAGCTCTTTGTATCCATCTATTATGATGGCTCATAACTTATGCTACACTACACTCATTAATAAACTGAGTATCAAAAGTCTTGGGTTATCGGAAGATGATTATACTTTAACACCTAATGGAGACTACTTCGTCAAAGAACATAAAAGAAAAGGGATTTTACCGACTATTTTGAATCAGCTTTTAACAGCTAGAAAGAAGGCAAAAGCAGATTTGAAAAAGGAAACCGATCCTTTCAAGAAAGATGTGTTGAATGGTAGACAATTGGCTTTGAAGATTTCTGCAAACTCGGTGTATGGTTTCACAGGTGCAACAATAGGAAAGCTTCCATGTTTAGCTATATCGTCCTCCGTCACAGCTTTCGGTAGAGAAATGATTGAGAAGACAAAGAATGAGGTTCAAGAGTATTACTCTACCAAAAATGGACATCCATTTGACGCCAAGGTTATTTATGGCGATACTGACTCTGTGATGGTCAAATTTGGTCATGAAGACCTTGAAACTTGCATGAAATTGGGAGAAGAGGCCGCCAACTACGTCTCCACAAAGTTCAAGAACCCTATCAAACTAGAGTTCGAAAAAGTATACTTCCCATATTTATTGATTAACAAAAAAAGATACGCTGGGTTATACTGGACTAATCCCAATAAATTTGATAAAATGGACACTAAGGGTATAGAAACGGTCAGAAGAGATAATTGCCGTCTTGTACAGAATGTGATCACGAAAGTGTTGGAATATATTTTGGAAGAAAGAAACGTTAGCAAGGCAGAACGCTTCGTGAAACAAACTATCGCCGACTTGCTTCAAAACAGGGTAGATTTGTCTCAGTTGGTCATAACCAAAGCATATTCGAAGCAAGATTATGCAGCAAAGCAAGCCCATATTGAACTTGCAGAAAGAATGAAAAAAAGAGACCCAGGTTCAGCACCAACACTTGGTGATAGAGTTGCATACGTCATTATTAACTCCTCTAGTACGAAGAACTATGAAAAATCAGAAGATCCTTTGTTTGTATTGGAAAACTCGTTGCCTATAGATGTGAAGTATTACTTGGAGAATCAATTAGCGAATCCTTTAATGAGAATCTTCGAGCCCATTTTGGGAGAGAAGAAGGCAAAAGAGTTACTTTCAGGAGCACATACGAGAACAATCAAGATGTCAGCTCCAAAGACGGGGGGCTTGATGAGATTTGCAAAGAAAGCTGAGCTTTGTAAGAATTGCAAATCTCCTTTAGAATCGTCCAACCATGGTGCTTTATGTAATAATTGTATTCCTAAGGCAGCAAAATTATACGGGGATGCTTTAGCTCAAATGAACTATTTAGAGAACAAGTTTTCGAGGTTATGGACGGAATGCCAAAGGTGTCAAGGTTCGTTACATCAAGAAGTTTTGTGCTCTAATAAAGATTGTCCCATATTTTACATGAGGAAAAAAGCACAGAAGGATGTCTTCGTTCAATCACAAGAATTGAAGAAATGGGATGAAACTAATTGGTGATGTTGCATACCATTCTCTTCAGCGTCGTCTATGGTAGTAAGTGATGAATACATTAATAAGTTTATCCTACTTCGAAAGATTCTCTCTAAACAAAAGTCACGTTAATGCTGAAAAGGCAGAACTATATTGATATAAATTGTAGTTTAAATTGAATACTTTCATTCAATTGTTTCGAATCTAGAGTCATCTAAATCCATTGCATCACTATCACTGACCTTGGAAGTGAAAAACATGGCGCTTTCAGTTACTGATCTGTTGCCCATACTCAACTGTCCAGGCCTCGTGACGTTATCATTCGAATTTGATTTCTTCATCCTTGGTGATTCTACTGATACACCATCAGAGGGAAGAGGAGGAGTTGAAGACACTGAATTGTTACCATTCGTACCAGAATTATTCATGGTGGAATTGCTATTAGGACTGGAAACGATACTCAACAAATTTGACGTGTGTTCGGAACTTTTTATTGAGCCCATCTTCAAATTTTTTGCAAAGTCTAATGTTCTATTATTATTGTTTTGCTTCGACAATTCCTTCAATTGTTTAATATTATGAATACATTTGCTGATGGTCTGCATTAAAAGTTTAGGTTTCAATGGTTTAGAAACATAGTCATCCATACCCTTAGCCAACGATTTTTCTCTATCACCCAACATCGCATGAGCCGTTAAAGCAATAATAGGAGTACGGAAGCTCAAAGAATCGATTGGGTTGGACTTCTTTTCCCACTGTCTGATTTTCTCTGTTGCTTCAAAACCACCCATAACTGGCATTTGCACATCCATCAATACAACGTCATACTTCTTCTTCTGTATTGCTTCGAAAGCTTCGAGACCATTTTCTACTACCTCAACCTGGTGTCCATGCTTCTCCAAAATTTTAACAGCTAACTTTTGATTGACCAAATTATCTTCAGCCAACAAAATCTTATAAGAAATGGACTCGTCGCTCTTCTGTGCTATTGATCTAGACTCCAAAGCGGGAATAATAGCACTAGCCAAATCACTAATTGTGCAAGGAGTGTTTCCGTAACACGAGATACCCAAGTCTATACAAACTCTCATGTTCAATTCAGGAATGGAGTGGTGTAAAAGGACTAGAGGGATATACTTCACTTCAGAAAGAAGACGCAAATTCTTAGCTGTTTCGATGGAGTCGATCATGATAATATCGTACTTCACAGGGTCTGTCAAATTCGCATCACTTATATTGTGTACAATAGTTGGAATGAGACCCAATTCTTCGATTCCATTTTTGATATCATCGAGTTCATTTTCCTCATGCTCAGTAGATATGAACAAGATATGATGATTGCTGAATGGTAACAATTGTTCATTATGACGGGTATACTCTATTTTGGAGGGAGCCACACTGACAGTGAAATAAAAGTTTGAACCCTGACCATAGTCTGAAGTGACCCAAATCTCACCTCCCATTAAATGAATTAACTGTTTAGAAATAGACAAACCCAAACCAGTACCACCGAATTTTCTCGTAGTCGAACCATCTGCTTGACAAAAAGTATCGAAAATGAGACCAAGTTTATCCTTTTCAATACCAATACCTGTATCGTTCACACAAACTTCCAATAAAAGCTTATCACTATCTTCAACAACCTTCGAGGATTTTTTAACACTTACATTCACCCTTCCTTTCTTTGTGAACTTTATCGCATTTCCCGCCAAGTTCAAAATGACTTGTCTCAATCTGAAAGAGTCTCCGATTAAATTGTCTGGGAAAGAGGAATCACATTGATATGTTAAATCTAACGACTTCTCGATAGCTTTCACTGCTAATGTTTTCAAAGCTCCGAAAACAGTACCACGCAACGAGAAATCTATTTGTTCTACCGTCATTCTGTTTGCTTCGATCTTTGAGATATCCAAAATATCGTCAATGATTGTCAATAAGGAATTTGCCAAATTATGAACAATCGATAACATTTCTCTCTGATATTGAGTAAGTTCGGTATCAAGAGAAAGCTGCGTCATACCTATTATACCATTCAATGGCGTTCTGATTTCGTGTGACATATTTGCCAAGAACTCAGATTTAGCGCTGTTTGCTAATTCTGCAGCCTCTCTAGCAGCCGTATTCCTTTGAATTGATTCTCTCAAATTCAAAACCATTTGGTTGATCTTGGTCTTTAATGCGTCCATCTCACCACTGGCTTCAACAGTAATAAATCTTGTAAAGTCACCATCAGTAGCGGCGGCAGTGATCTGTGCGAAAGCTCTAACTTGTGATGTCAAGTTTGAAGCCATTGTGTTGACATTGGAAGTAATTTCCTTCCAAAGACCATCTACATCGCTGACTTGTGCTTGAATACCTAATTTACCATTAATACCGACATCTCTAGCCACCTTTGACACTTCTGAAGCGAAAAGTTGCAAAGAGTCCACCATCTTATTGATAGTATTTTTCAATTGAAGGATCTCACCTTGTGCATGAACGTCGATTTTTTGTGATAAATCACCGTGAGCAACAGCGGTTGTAACGGTGGCAATAGATCTCACTTGGTTTGTCAAATTTGTTGCCATTAGGTTGACGTTTTCGGTCACAGCTTTCCACGCCCCTTCCACATCTTGCACGTTCGCTTGTCCACCTAGAATACCGAGAGTACCGACCTCTCTTGAAAGAGTAGTCACTTCCAAAGCAAAATTTTGCAATCGATCCACCATTTGATTGATGGTGAGTTTCAAATCTAAAATTTCACCTTTACAGTCAGCAGTGACCTTTTTCGACAAATCACCTTTGGCCACAGCAGTTGTGACATTAGCTATGTTTCTGACTTGTGTGGTTAAATTTAACGCCATGGCATTTACGTTGTCCGTCAACTCTTTCCAAATTCCTTCTAGCTTTTCAATAAATGCTTGTCCTCCCAAGATGCCTAGAACACCGACGTCTCTAGCCACCTTGGATACTTCAAATGCAAATTTTCTCAATTGATCCACCATTGTATTTATAGTCATTTGTAATTGTAAGATCTCACCCTGGGCATGTACATTGATCTTCCTGGACAAGTCTCCTCTGGCCACCGCTCTAGTCACGTCTGCTATCTCTCTCACTTGGTTCGTCAAGTTGAGCGCCATGATATTCACGTTGTCGGTCAACGATCTCCATATACCAACACTTCCCTCGTTTTTCGCCTGGCCACCCAACTCTCCGTTGGCCACTTCAGTTGCAACCTTCGTCACCTCGTTGGCAAAAGCCTGTAACTGGTCCATCATGGTGTTGATGGTGATCTTGACCTTCAAGATCTCGGGGTCCGACTCCACTGTATGAATCTCAACCTTCTTCGACAAATCTCCCATCGCCACGGAAATGACCACCGTCCCAATCTCGGAAAGCGCTTGTTTGAACGCCCTGTTCGCGCCGTTGGATGTCTCTAGCTCCTCGTTGAGCTCCTTGATCTTGACATCCTGCTGTTTGATGTGTCTTAATATGTCTTCTCGTATCGTCTCGTGGTGTTCCCTGAAGAGAACAGGGTCTTCCAAACATTTCATGAACTCCACTGAATTCATCTCTGGATTTGGAAGTTTACGTGCTTTCTTGTTCGCTGGTGGAATTTTGACCGATTTGTTCTTATTACAACCTCCCCCTTAAAACTTTACTTCCTCTGTCCAACAACCAGTTCTCGTTTCCCAAAAATAACGACCGCTTTTGGATAACAACAATCTCTCTAGTCCTGGGCACCTTTTTTTATCCTTTTCCAGCAACTTTCCTGCGAAGTCCTGGTTCCTCTACCCTGTCTGTTGTTGGAAACGACAAGTCTTTAAATAAGTTGTTGAAAAAACGAGACAATAGAATCGTCTTGGTCTCCTAGCCGCTAGCCGCTCGTTGATGAACTGCCTCTTTTCAATCGATCAAAAAAACTTGATTTTCCCTCAGGTTCAATCAAGCCTCAACTTCTTATCAGAACTGTCCTACTTACGAATTGGGACTATATGACTAGTTTAATTAAATATTAGACGGACTATGATTAAGTGCGTGTAACGGTGAGGAAGCCCTTTAGCTTTAAAAACCGGATTTCGTGTTCAGTCCGGTTTTGATGTTTTTTTTTTTTTTTCTTTTTTTCTGTGCAAATTACGTAATTGGTTGTACTACAAGTTACGTCAGAAAAAATTGAGGAAACTGGTCCCAGGTTCGAACTAGGACCCATGTCTCACACGGCTATCTCGTACCGCTGCACGATTTGGCCACAGAAGTCCTAAAATTAGGACAATCTTTGGGGGAAAAAAAAAAAGAAAAGAAAACTTATGTGCAGAACTCACTATAAGATTTTCCAGCTACTGGGAAGGTTTGCACCCACTTTTCTGAAATGGCATAGTAAGAAAGTGGGATCTTTGGAAATGATTAGGAAGCCTATAGATAGAAGGGGGAGGACCTCGTTTTGACATTCGTAAGTTTCCAATCAAAATAGGAGCTGGATATGAACACCAGGAAAGCTTTGGAGAGTATCGCTGTGGTTTGTACAATGATGTTCTGGGTCGCATGCTCACCAGTAAAGGTTGCGACACCGGTAGATACTGCGACGCCAGAAGTATTTAAAGGAATAAATTTGGACTTGGACATTGAAGAGTTAGTTTCTCAAGGGGCGCAGCTTGCAAACAGCAGCGTTCATGTCTACAAGGTGGAGCAGAACCAACGGCAGTACAACTATACCAAGTACGAGTTGAGCAGAAGGGAGGATTTGAATGCGAAAAAAATGGAGTATGTTGCAAGCCAGAGCCCTAGAAGCGTTGTTTTCTTCAAGGACACAAGAACCATTTTGGTTCCGGCCGAAAAGAGCTTTTCAAGGGGCAAGAAGATGGTTTTGAAGTACTACGAGATTGACGGGGGAAAGAGCGAGCCCGCCCGACAAGAATTCGAGCCTGTGCTTTTGCCGGCAAGCTCGTGCTTAACGTTTGAAGGGAAAGGAGCAGGCTCGTTGACAGTTGGGTACTCTGTTGCATTATCGTTGACAGGGCCTCTGGTCGATGGGTCAATTACGGGTCTGTTGACCAACTTGGCCATTGCGTTCAAGCATAGCGTCCAGGCAGTGACGTCGACGTCTTTTGGAGGGTCTTACGCGTGCTCAGCAGAAAACGGCACTAGCGTACGATTATTCTACAAAGTAGCTACCGTCGAAGTGGAACCGTCACAGAGAGCAGTATTGTACAATACGAGGAAGAAACTACTTTACAACGGCAACTGGATGGACATGAAAGCACAAAAGTTTCTTGCGGACAGCCTGCCCATGTACTTCTGCGGGACGGCTGACAAGATTGACTTACAGTGTGAGAAGCCTGGGGTAGAGTATATTGATTCTGAAGGCAACAGATTCGACTCAATAGTAAATGCCTAGTAACCTATGCATGGTATATTTGATTTTAGTACAGATAGTATATATGGTTTAAAGGATATTCAAACGTCTGAGCACCTCGCAGTTGGGCATGGGCATTTCTTCTGCTTCTTTCAATTTGTTGAAGTCGGTGGAAAACCATCCCTGCGCATCTTCTATTAATTCGTTCTTCAACAACTGTTCTTTAGAGCACTGGGCCCTTTTTTCCTTGACATACAAAGCTTCCACTTTCAGGTCGAAGCCCTTCAATTGCCTGGAGTTTGACTTGGACTTTTTCATGTAGTTTTCGGTTACGTAAAAGGGCACCTTGTACCGGGGGGTGGTTCTTTTAATGTTATGCACTGAAGATTTCAGAAATGAAAAGTCAGGAACAGACGATTCAGAGAATAAGTTAGATAACAACGGAATGACGAGGAAGAGCAATATGGGTAAAAGCTGTTTGATGATATTAAGGGGCGACTGCTCTTGCTGCTGTTGCTGCCGTTGCTGTTGTCGCTGCTGCTGTTGTCTGCGTTGATTTTGTTGACTTCTCGAAAATGCGTTGCTGGCGAAAAATGGGTGGTCGTCGCCACCAAAAGTCTGGAACGTGAAGCCTGAATTGCCAAATGAGAATGCTGGTCCTCCGGCCGAGTATCTGTTCCCGCCAAAGAATAGGTTAAATATGTCCTCTTCAAAAGTGCCATCAAACCCTCCTGTGCTGGCAAAAGCACTTGATCCTGCTCTGGAGGTTCCACTTGAAATACCGCTAGTCCTGGAATCAGGATCGCTCCCTGTTTGATCATAAATTCTCTTTTTTGAGGGATCGCTCAACACACCCCAGGCCTTGTTCAAATATTTAAACGCCTCTGATGATCTGGGATGAGGATTCTTGTCCGGGTGTAGCTTGACCGCTAATTTACGATAAGATTTTTTGATCTCTGAATCGCTAGCGTTTTTATCGACCGCTAATATCTCATAAAACTGGTGTGGTTTATACGATAACACCCTCAACACTATTGTCTCTTGCTCTTTAGTGTAGCTGGACATTTTGATTATGCCGTCAGATTCTTGATTGATGAAACTTCACCTGTTAAGCCAAAAATTGATCCACTAGACAACCTTCAGTATTAATGTATGAATGAATGGCGGTTTTGTTCACGTTTCAAGGTGAATTAAGCTTAGCCCTCTATTCCAGTGGTATAAGGTTGGGTTTTTCTATCATACGGACTATCTTCGTAAGCACACGTCTACGGAACAGCAGAGAAATTTTTCGCCCTGAGAAGAAAAAAAAATTGGGGCGAGCTGGGAATTGAACCCAGGGCCTCTCGCATGCTTGTAGTAATCAATTTAGTGTAACTAAATCGTCGCCCAAAGCGAGAATCATACCACTAGACCACACGCCCGATTTGTGTTAGAAGACTAAATTTCAGCAGTATAATCATTTTTGTCTTTACTTTGGGAGTCCAGAAATGAAGACGTTAGATGTCTATGGCTTTGTAACAGATACAACTTAATTACCAAGATTTGGAAGTTACTAGAGATGTGTGGTCCTTTGTTCAAATATTTTAGCTTAGTCCAATGACATCCTTGTTCAGACTTGTTCTTAATTCAGAGTGTGAAAATCCTTATTTATTGCGAAATTGAGTACAAGCTGCAATTTCAACGTCGTGATTCTTTGCACCCAATTGTATTCTTTTAAACACTACGATTATTACGCTCTTCTACTATAGAAAACCTTGCTCTAGCCACATATGAGCATACTAGGGGCATTTTAGAAGCCTACGCAAGCCTACACAAGCACGCAAAAGTGTCTCATGGCACATATTAGTATAGATAAGAGCACGCGCGACCCCTAGACTTACAGACGTCAACTCACCTTGAGTCAACCAATTTGCCTGGAACGTGACTTGGACAAGACACCAGAATATGTCTCTGACTGCTGGGGATGTGTGAGCTCTGCTCCATATATAGTTTTGCAGGGCCAATGATTTCGTGGGGCCAGTGATTTTGCAAGCCCAGTGGGTTTCCTGGGGTTGTAGCGACTGAGGTATTGAGTTGTCCTTTTGGGATATAAAGATGAGTTTCGGATGCAAGGAAATCCACCTTGAACGCTGATAGCCACTCGCAAGAATTTGGAATCAACCACTGTAGCTCTAGGTGTCACTCCAAGGGTCCAGAGGCTTACGGCGACTTGTGCTCTACTCCACTTCAGAGCAGCGGGGGCCAAATAGAACAGAATAGTAATTGCCAGTACAAGAGCAGGACACTAATCTCGTCGTGCTCACCTGGTAACTTTGTGCCATTTTATACTTAAACCGTGCAGATGTCAGAATCACTTCGTTTCCACTGCATCCTCGGCTAAATTCCTCCCCCCCCCCACAGAGGGTTTGAAAAACATATATAGTAAAAAGGGTTAGCTTATTACAACATATTCAAGGTTACAAGAACCAACACAGCATTCGGAGTGAAAAACAGCGTGGAAAAAAACACCCAGAATGACTACATTAGATAAGAGTTTCGTTCAGAACGGCTCCTGGAAGCCAGACCTTTTCAAAGGGAAAGTCGTTTTCGTTACCGGAGGAGCTGGCACCATTTGCAAAGTACAGACAGAAGCAATGGTTTTGTTAGGAGCCGACGCTGCCATCATCGGCAGGAACGAAAAAAAAACCATCGACGCAGCAAAAGAGATCCAGAGCTTGAGAGATGGAGCCAAGGTCATAGGCATCGGCAACGTCGACGTTCGCGACGTCAAGACGTTGGTGTCCGCAGCCAAGCGGACGGTGGACGAGTTGGGCAGAATCGACTTTGTGATCGCTGGCGCCGCAGGTAACTTCTTGGCCGACTTCAACCATCTTTCGTCCAATGCCTTCAAGTCCGTGATCAGCATCGATCTTTTGGGCTCCTACAACACCGTCAAGGCCTGTTTCGACGAATTGAGGAAGAACAAAGGCTCCATTTTGTTCGTCAGCGCAACCTTGCACTACTACGGTGTTCCCTTTCAGTCGCACGTCGGTGCTGCCAAAGCCGGTATCGATGCCTTGTCGAATGCGTTGGCGGTGGAGTTGGGCCCTATTGGTATCAGATCCAACTGTATTGCACCCGGCATGATCGGTGGCACTGAGGGAATGTCCAGGCTCACGCCCCCAGGTTCCACTCCGTTGGAGAAGAAAGTGCCATTGCAAAGATTGGGGTCGACCCAGGACATCGCAGAAGCCACCGTCTTTTTGTTCTCTCCTGCTGCGAGCTATGTTTCTGGAACCGTTCAAGTTGTCGATGGTGCTGCTTGGCACATAGGAAACTTCATGGGCGACTTATACCCTAGTGCTATTATTGCCCAGAGTACCGACACAAACTCTAAGTTATGATTATTTATTTCATTTTTTTAAACACCTTTCAACAACATGATTAGTTTCTTAGTTTCTACACCGACTAGGGAAGAATGCGTAGAAGCGTAGAAGCTTTTGGGGAAGAACCGAGAAGTCACGTGCGCACATTATAAACATCGACCAGATTCTCGTTATCGAAAATCTGGCCTAGGTGGAAGGTTTTTCGAGATTCAAAAGCAGTGTAGCGACGAAGTATCAATAGCGATGTTCCCAGGATCAGGCAGAAACACTTACAGTAACTATGGCCCACCACAGGGCCCACCACCGGGTAATTATTATGGACCACCGCAGGGCCCACCTCCAGGGAACTATTACGGCCCACCTCCAGGAGCACCACCTCAGCAGTATAACTATGGACCACCATCGGGACCTCCACCCGGGCAAAACTATGGAGCACTGTCCGGTTCTCCATCGGGCCAGGGGTACGGCCACCAACAAGGATACGGCCAGCAGCAGGGGTACAGTAGATCTGGAGCGCTTCCACCCACCACGCCGCAGGACTTTGGCCAGAACTCGGGGATGACATTTCAGTATTCCAACTGTCAGGGTAAAAGAAAAGCGTTGCTAGTCGGAATCAACTATATGGGGACAAACAACGAGTTGCGAGGATGCATCAACGACGTTAAAAACATGAGCAGTTTCTTGAACAAGAAGTTTGGCTACTCGTACGACGATATGGTGATTTTGACCGATGACCAGACACAAAGAGCCCGCATACCGCTCAGAGAAAACATTCTTCGGGCAATGGAGTGGCTAGTCAAGGACGCTAGGCCCAACGACTCGCTCGTGTTCCATTATTCTGGCCACGGAGGCGTCACCAAGGACTTGGACGGCGACGAAGAGAGCGGCTTCGACGACGTGATCTACCCACTTGACTTTGAGGCCTCCGGCCACATCACCGATGACATAATGCACGACATAATGGTAAGAAGATTGCCTCCTGGCTGCAGACTCACAGCGTTGTTCGATTCGTGCCACTCTGGTACCGCTTTGGACTTGCCCTACGTCTACTCCACAAAGGGTGTCGTCAAGGAGCCAAACTTATTGAAAGACGCTGGATCTGGCGCTCTCAACGCTTTCATCTCCTACGAGAGTGGCAATATCGGCGGCGCAATCTCTTCCTTGAGTGGGCTCGTCAAGAAGATCTCTAATCTGGGCAGCGCAAACAGACAACAGGTTATCAACATGAAGGCTTCTCCTGCCGATGTCATCTCTATATCCGGTTGTAAAGATGACCAAACAAGTGCCGATGCTACAGAAAATGGTATGGCTACTGGTGCTATGAGTTGGTCGTTTATCAAAACTTTGACTGAGATGCCTAACCAGTCGTATCTTTCGTTGTTGAACAATATGAGAACTTTGCTAAGGAACAAGTATTCCCAGAAGCCTCAATTGAGCTGTTCCCACCCTCAAGATATGAATTTACAATTCATCATGTAGTAGGTAATGAACTCTATATAGCTTAGTATTAGAGAGAATAAACCATAAAGTC
Source organism: Millerozyma acaciae (assembly GCA_001600675.1). Lineage (NCBI taxonomy): Eukaryota > Fungi > Ascomycota > Pichiomycetes > Serinales > Debaryomycetaceae > Millerozyma > Millerozyma acaciae. Next base: position 565,466 of record BCKO01000002.1, on the reverse strand, counting down.
GTGTTTTGAAAACATTCCACGCTCAGAATTTACGTAGCGCTTCATTTTGATTTTGATTTTGATTTACTCCATCACACCAATATACTTATGGGCAAATAAAGTATGTCGGATAAGTTTGGGAGACATAAGTCTACAAGATGGCTCAGGGCGTCAGTACCCACGTATGGTGAAGACTGGGGAGATGATTATGATTACGACGACAGCTATGACTATGACTATGAAGATGATAATGCTAAAAATGAGCTCCAGTCGGAGTCTACACCACATCACGAAAGGAAAGTACAGGGCGAAGAAATTTTAGAGCGGGAAAAACGAGACAGCAGCATAGAGAGTGAAGATGAGACGGGATTCAAGGGAAGCGGATCAAAAGACACGAAAGGAAAGGAAACAACCAAGTCTGAGTTTGGCTACGAAGAAGAAGAGCATGGTCCACCGAGCCATAATCTTGTTTTGTCCATTGACAGGCTTGAGCGACGCAACATGAGCTTCGATGACTCGTCCAGCGACGAGGACGATATAGGCTTACCGTCAATCATGGGCCTGCGTGAGGCATCTGTGGGGGTCAGTACTGATGACATCGCCAGTAATAATGACAATAGTGGTGCTAGGGCACCTCTGCAGTCGACCACGCCATCGCTGCTGAAGAAGAGAGCTGCTCCTCCTTCAATTACTCTTCAGAAAGATGCTAAAGACAAGTTCCAGCCACCAACACCAACATATTCGACGTCGCACCACCCTCTTCCCGATACGCCAAAGTCGAGCAAAAGCTTCCAATCCGACGTTGATCTGATTCAAAATGAGCCAGAGAACTTGAATGTGAGAGACAAGAGTCTTTCTACACATAGTGAGTCCCAGTCCGAGGCAGAACGCGAAGAGAAGCCTTTGCTCAAGGCAGAGATTCCACGCGCTAATACCATTTTAACCACAGGCTCCTTAGAATCGCCATACTCGGAGACAGTCTCGCCTTTAAATTTATCCAATGATAAGCATAAACCAGAAGGCTTGACTAAAGCGGCCGAGCACATTCACAACGCCAAAGTGCCAGAATACCAACAAGAGGACAAAACAGAGCAGGATGGAGAGCAAAACTCGAAATTTTCAGATGGACAAGCAGAGGACACAAAGGGGACCCGTCTGGACGAAAAGATACATACCGATGCCCTCTCATCGTTGATACATGACCTTGAGAATGCCTCATTAGCTCAGCAAGATCATGGAAAAGATTATACAAAACAAGAAAATGAACAAGACAGCCACCAAACAGATAACGAGGATACAACTACAGAAGACGTTTCCATGTTACCAAAATTAGACTCCATTCAAAACTTCACTTTACCGGATTTTGAAAACCACTCTTTCAGCCAAATTGATGATGAAGATACTGAGATCAAAGACAAACTCAAAGACAAGGAACATGAAAAATTCAAGGAAAGAACAAGAAGCTTAAACTTTAACAGTCTTTCTAGAAAACAGCCTTCGCTGTCAGAACCTGTTTCCAAAGCAACAGATAAAGGTGACGACGAGAAAGCCGATCCTGATATGCATGGGAAGAATTTTTCGGGCGCTAATAGACAAGAATTGGTTTCCGTCGACTATGCGAATATTGCTGATGCCGTCAAAGGCTATATGCTTGACCAGAAAGATATAGCAGCAGATGATTTTGCGAACAGAAATCTACCTGTAGTGAACGAAGATGACGACAATCAAACCGATACCGATAGTGCAAAGGAAAGCGAAGGGAGGAACAAGGATGATGAGCTCGCGAAGCCAGGAAAAGACAATGGAAGTGACCAGAGTAGTTTGAAGGATACAGAAAGCCTCGCATACAAAGACTTCGTTTCCAGGAGAGTTTCCACTGCAAGCACGAGTACATTCAGTATGGGGAATTGGACTCCAAATCCAAGCAATTTTAGGGACCAATTCATTCTGGGAAATGATAACGAATCAAGTATTAATTTCAATCCTTATGCGAGTGACCAGTCTAACTACAACAAGTTTGTAAGATCAAAAGAAGGTGCCGACTCATTATACCAAACGGCTTCAAATAATAGCTCGTCATCAGTACCAGAAACAATAGACGTCGCATTACCAAGTATCAACGAGGATCCTGACAACAACACGTTGAGTTCCAACGAGGAAGACAAGTTAAGGCCTATTGATTCAGTGTTGAAAGATAACCCTCACGCTATGAATATGTTCAGAGAGGACATGTCATCGAAAGATAGTTTAGTGAGAACAGAGAACAATCGTGACATCGCAACAGATGCAAAATCAGAGACAAAGCCAGAGACAAAACCAGAGGCAAAACCAGCAGCAAAACAAAGGTATTCTAGTCTTTTGGGCCCAGATGACTCTCAATCAACAGCCGCATCATCTTCCAGGCGAATGCTTTCAACATCATCGAACAACAGCACCACAGACTCACTTCCTCAAGAAAAAAGAATCACAAGCTCCACGTCGGGCATTTCAGCCGTTTCGAAACCTGTGCATAATACGTCTGTCATTTCACCTCCAAGCAACAAGTCTTACAACTGGAAGTCAATCATGGCTACTTCTCAACCCATAGATCGTATTCGTTTATTGAAGGAAGCACTCGAAAGCGAATATTCGTCTGACACAGGTCTACAGACATGGCTTACAGAGACTCTTAAGCTGTCTGAAGCCTCTTCAAACATTCACATTGGTAAGATTGCAACAGAGGCTTACAAAAATGCTCCTCACAATGACATCAGGAGACATATCTCTATCAGAAGTAAAGTGTCTATCGTCAAAGACAAGGTCGAAAATTCAGGGCTACAGGCATCCTCCATAGGTAAACGTTTCTTCAATCGTGGAAAGAAGCTAATGAAGTCTTCCACTAATAACGATTGAACAGATGTATAGATGAGTAGTAATTTACGTTTCACGTGATTATCAAACAAACCCCACGTAAAGTCAAACTCTAGTTCATCACCCTTACCAGTGATAACATGTAAAAGCTGGCACTTTAGGTATGATAAGAAGGAAACTAGGGGCATTCATTCTCCCAATATTGAAAGTCATATTCAATCATACGCCATGGTTCATATGGGCCATAATAGAATTTGTGTTGGATATTTGCTTTTTTTGGGTTAGAAAGCTCTATGAGTTTTACAATAGTAAGGATCCACTCAAAGAGTACTTGAAAGACTTAAAGAACGTCAAAAACTATAATGAGTGGAAGAAGGTTGCAGCAAAGATAGATAGACTTACAAACATGGACTTGTGGAGGCAAAATTTCATCTCAAAGCATTACGATTACATTCTAATCGATGATAGACTAAAACAATTGAGAAAGGCCAGAGAGAACCACGATTCACAACTAATAATGTCGTTATTCAGGTCGGGTTTAATAAGGAACTTTGGAGGCATATCGCAGAAACGATTATACATAAAGTCATATTTGGGGACCAAATTTAAAATTGAAGAGTATATTACCGAGGTATTGAACTGCTTGAACTATTTGAACGAGTCAATAAACTCACCTTTGGAGAAAGACACGGATGAGTTTATACTGAACAGTAAGCAGTTAAAGTTGAATTTCTTCCACGATGCCAGACAGTCTTTTGGCTTTACTGCTCTTCTACTTCAAGGAGGATCGTTATTTGGGCTTTGTCACTTAGGAGTTGTTAGAGCATTATATTTTAAAGGCCTATTACCAAGGATCATCGGAGGTAGTGCTATTGGGGCTGCAGTAGCGTCGTTAGTCTGTACACTAACTGATCAAGAGCTCATACCTATGCTTATATCCATAGTAGACGTCATGGCTGACATTGATACTATGAATCATGATGTGGATGAAAGGTATGGAAATGTAATAGAGAATGTGGTTAAGAAAGGATATTCACAGGATATATTGGTGTTTCTAAAATTTGTGCGTGATACTATTGGAGATACGACGTTTGAAGAAGCGTATCTCAAGACAGAAAAAGTTTTGAATATCGTCGTTCACCCCACTCATCAGTCCATCCCATCTTTGTTGAACTACATAACAGCACCCAATGTCATAATATGGACCGCAATATATGCGTCTATAGGCACTGGCGTACTTTCAGATAACGTACAGCTTTATGTCAAGGACTTCAACAATAACATAGTTCCCAAGTCACCAAACTATAATGTTACTTTTTTAAAACCTCAAGATGTCAGTTACCTGCAGCTGTATTTCGGCTCTTCAAGAAAGGAAGACTCCTCCTATGCATCTGGCAAGACTAAAAAAAGCTTTCATTCAAGCTACAACTATCGGTCCCAAAAAAATTCCCCCTACACAAGATTGACGGAACTATTCAATGTTAATCACTTTATCGTAAGCTTGGCCCGCCCATATTTAGCACCGTTATTCAGCAATGACTTGGAGCATGTATCTCATGGAAAAATACCTCATTCCCATGATTTGGCAGAAAAAGTTAAACATAAGGCATTTAGCATGAAGAGTACTAGTGGTGAGGAGAGCGTCACAAAGGCCACTATTTCAGACAAGTCAAAGTCATCGATGTATGACATCGAGAAATACACTAAAGACTCCGGCTACAATTTCTATAAACTAACAAAGACACTAATTGGAATGGAAATCAAACACAGGTTGGAGGTAATGAATAAATTGGGTATACTATCAGACTTGATGAAGAGGTTTTGTGTCGACGAAAAACCTTCAACTCCCCAATCATTGACTAGTATAAGAGAGATAACTATTGTGCCTGAGTTGAAATATCTATTAAAAGACTTTAGCAGAGTTTTTGACGTACACAAGACTATGGAGAACATACCCTACTGGATATTGGTTGGAGAAAGGTCAGTCTGGCCTCTATTCCCACTTCTTTGGACACGATGTTCAATTGAATTTGCATTAGATGACTTGTATAATATACATAGGAAAAAAAGTTGATAGGTAATGAATTTATTTTGATACTACCTAAAATACAATTTAATTCCCATTTCCTTATTCACATAATAAATGTACTCATTTTCTTGGATTTGTAGAGAAGGTATATCGAGTGGAACATATCCTCTATTAATTGTCAAACTCCCTGTTATATCTTTAGCTCTGCCGGTTTGCAAAGGAGCCAATCGGTAATTGAGACAAGATCTGTGATGGACTTTTAACAAAAATTCAGTAGTCTTGAATTCGGGATCATCATGAGAACACGAAAGATTCAATACTGAGGGTGTATCGTGGGATAAAACAAGATAAAGTTGCGCCGAAAGGTCATTTAGTTTATGTATGTGCTTCAACAAACTGTCAGGAGTCAAGTTAGTTGAGCTCAAAAGTATCTCCGGAGAATCGATGAAGACAACCTTTCTTTTTGAAGTATTTGACTTTATACCTTTGGCAATTTTTTGAAACATCTCGCCAATGCTTTTATCAGTGTTTGAAGGATCTTTGATATGGTGTGTGAATAAATCGCTGAAATAGTCAATGAACCTGAAGTTTTCAACTGAATCCAAGTCTAATCCAGTTTTCTTGCAAATCCTTTGATAATGTTCCACTGGATCGGAAAACAGTACAAACGTTACTTCGGATCGACTAGGTGTTTTGTTATGTAAGTCTTTATTCACAGCTGTAGCAGTTCCTGTCAAACTGTTCTCTAGTAAAGCACTAACAAGCCACGAAGGTGAAGTGCCTTGTACGCAAGAGACTATAGATAAATGCGACCTACCAGAATCTAAAAGCTTGTCTGACACCAAAGTTGCATCATTAAACACTACTAAATCTTGTTCTTGAGTATGTGACATTAGTTATTGAAGAAACTAGTGAAGCTCAATACATCTCCAAGTTCATATAGGTCCGATCACATGATACAATTTTCAGGTCCTTCGACGATGAGCTTATACTGGGATTTAAGTGCTCTTTTCGTAGCCAATTCTACCGGGAACGTTATAGCTTCGGCCATTGCAACCTACCAGAGAAGCTCAGCAATTGAGAGTGGCGTAAATCTGTGATTTCAACAGTAGAGATTTAATTAGTAGAAGCTCGCTTAGCAGCACTTCGAACTGCGAGAAGACTCTGGTATTAAAGAACTGTGTCTGATGGACAAATACATATTACGCTACTTTGATGGATATGTACAGATGTGGATGGGAAATATGTGAAACTTTGCAGCCGTATTCATTCGGTCAATACTGAATCTTCACCAGTGGAGAACTCGTCGAACTTTTTGAGGGCAACTTGATATAACAACAACATGATTGAACTCTGAACACCTGTCCAAACAAACCTGGGACCTACTCCTGAAAAAAGGCCGAAAAGACCTTCATTTTTGTAAATCAGACCGAGAGCCCTCACGATCGAGGCTTTCTTCAAAAGATTTGATATGAAGCCTTCGCTAGCCTTGGAGACTGGTTTAGAGGCATTAGGAGCTGCAAACGGATCGACATCAACGACATTCGTTGCTGTCTGAATTCTCGTTTTTATAACATCAAGAGGGGTAGTTAAGATACCTGCTAGACCACCAGCTGCTGCACCGGTGAGTAACTCTTGTGAGGCAGGCAAGTCATCAGACTTATTGTAGTAGATTGCCATTTGACGGAATTTTTCATAGAAAGCAAACTGCAAGGCACTGAATGGAAGGTCCCTAAATAACGTTTCTTTGTAGCCGAAAATGAATGTAGAGGGACCTTCTACCTTGGATATAGAGGAAATGGCATTTAATAACCCTTTGTAGTTGTAACCACAACCTTTTGTATGCGGATTATTGTATCTGCCTTGTAGCTGTAAACGTGTTTTAAGAACTTCTGAAGGTACGTAGAAGACACTGGATGCCATATCTCCGAGAATACCGGCAATGAAATAGGAAAGTGTTTCATTTAAATGAAAATCGTGAATGAATAACCTCTTGGAATATTCGTATGTTCCAAAGAATGCAGCTGTGGAGGGAAAAGATCCCAAGATCGCAGGTGTATAGCCACCGTAGAGTCCTCGAAAAAAACCCTCTTCCTTGAATATGGTGAAGTATGCTGGGATCATATTCTTATATTTTATGTTGTACAGAAGTCCTTGTTGTCTAGTTTTCACAGTATCTAAGGAATGCATAACCGAGTCACCAACCATACCTCCAAATCCTCCTGCGAGCATACAATTTATAATAGGTGACACCTTTTCTGTATAAGTGTCAGCTAATGATGAGCCTCCGGAGCTGGAGGCGCCCTGATCCTGCCAAATCAGATGTCCATCATGTTGATGATTGAAAGTCAACGGTATCGTGGACGAAGTGAATGACTGAGCCATCTATAGGTACTATATTATATTTGTAAAATCACCGAATATTACCTGTTATAAAACAAGTCAGAATGTCTGTTATAATACGCTTATTTCAAAGTTTCAAATTTAATTGAGGAAAAAAAACGGGTCTGCACCCTTCTATGTGAAATTGTTTGGATCTATGTGTTGATTCTAAGCTTTATAAGATTTGAATTAATTGAGGTAAAAACTTCTTCAATCATCCGTTTAGTCTTATACTGCTTTTTCCAAAATGCACTTTGAAACTAAACTGTATCTTGTTTTTCTCTCAAAATCCAAAGTATGTTTTCTGTGGTCTCTAAAGAGACAATAAATAATGATTAGCGTAGTCTCAAGGAAGAAAGAAGTAAAGTATGGATATGTTTTCCTCGTACTATAATTCGATGCTGTTGTCTGCTTATATACAGGATCACATATATGTTCTTCACCAACGTCAACGCTACGGATAGCAGGGTTATAAGAAGGCGCCCCTAATTTCATGAGGTGTTCAGTGGGTAGAGTAGAGAGTCGGATTTACTCTTAAGAGTATCAAAATTACATAAAAAATGTTGAAAAGCTAGTTTAGTTTTGAGAAACTCTCTTAGCCAACATTAAACTAGATTTTAAATGTGACTTAGATACAAAGAGTATAACCCCAGATTAGAGTGTCAAATTACTATTAGAGATCTCTCAATTCCTTAGCATTTCAGAAGAGGGAAGAGTCCTGAGGGATTCGACCAAACTGTACATGAAAGTTTTTATCTTTTTCACGAACAAAGGTCAGTGGAGGTAGATGATTGCAGCCAGAAGTCAGCTTTTGAGTTAAGCAACAAGAACAAAACATCAGCAAAGAGGCTCAAACCTACTTTTAGTAGTAGCACCCAGATTTTATACGTTGAAAATACCGTCACTTAATATCAACGGTGTTTTCAATATATTCACGTGACGCAATATCAAAAGTCAAAAATTTATCAGTTCAAAAGGGCCCTACTTATAGAGAAGCTACTTTTCTTCTAAAACCTCATAAATATAGATATGATATGATCAGGGTGTTGTCAGCCGGTACCAGAAGATATTTCATATGTCACAGGAGGTTTTATAGAGTTTTGGCTATGGAGTCATCGTGTGATGATTCCTGTGTTGCCTTGTTAGAAAAAACTCCTTCACAACTGGTCCCACGAGTAATTGCCCAAGAGAAAAGAACTCTCAACTCTGTGAATGCGGGTGGTGTCATACCAACAGAAGCACATACGTTTCACCAAGCTGAAATGGCTACCATGATTTCAGATTTCTGCAAAAAGCACGGTCTTACCTCTCAAACACCCCCAGGCCTTATTTGTTGTACTAGAGGACCTGGCATGCCCGGCTCTTTGAGCGCAAGCTTGCAGCTTGCAAAGGGACTTGCTGTTGCCTGGAATGTTCCTTTAATAGGAGTCCATCATATGCTAGGTCACTTGTTAACGGCCAAACTTCCGAAAACAGAGCAGCCTGAGCTAGGGTCACCTAAGTATCCTTTTTTGAGTTTGCTTTGTAGCGGTGGGCATACTATGTTAGTTCTTTCGAAATCGATCACGGATCATGAAGTCATCATAGATACCATAGATGTAGCGGCAGGAAATTCATTGGACAAATGTGCCAGAGAGATAGGCATCACGGGGAACATGATTGGAAAAGAACTAGAAAGGTTCGTTGAAAGGATCCCAGCGGATTACAAAGAAAAGTTTGCATGTATCAATACGTCGTCAACAAATAACGAGTTCAATTTTCAGCTTACTCTTCCCCTTCGAGGGCCCAAGCATCAAAAGATCCCTGACACATTGATATTTTCATTCGGCTCATTCTATAGTGCCATCAAAAGCTACAAAGAGAAACACTTCCAGAATAATGAATTAGATTTACTCACTAAACAATTCTTAGCCTTCAAATTCCAAGAAACGATCTTCGATCATATAATAAACCGTATCAATATAGCTCTCTTGAAATATTTTGATGAAAGTGGGAATGAAACAGAGTATAAATTTGAAGGTGTTGAAGATTTTGTTTGTTCTGGTGGAGTTGCCTCGAATAATGTTTTACGAGAGAAGTTGAAGAAATCATTGAAGATACCAACGAGTAAAAGTTCATTAAAGTATAAAATACCTGATTTTAACTTTCACTTTCCAGACTTATCTTTATGCACAGATAACGCTGTAATGATAGGGGTCGCTGGGATCGACATTTTCGAGACTTTGAAGTTGAGATCTAATTTGAAAATACAGCCCATTCGTAAGTGGCCTATGAACGAATTACTTTCTGTAGATGGCTGGGTCGCAGTAACTGACAAAGAGTACGAGGAGACAGTTAAATAGCAGGGACATTAGAGATTAAAAAGGCCATTCCACGCTTGTAAATAAATACAGAGGTGCTTCATCTCACCATTCTTACTATGATCATTCTTCAGAACTTGTATCTTCTAAATCGTCCATAGGATCGTCTAATTCAGGCCTGTGAGGTAAAAACGGCTCCCTTATATCGTATGTATGGATTAATGAGCACCACGTTTGATAATCAAAGCTAGCAATATGATGATTAGTTTCACCATCCGTGTTTATCAACAGACTTTGTAATTCTTCAGGGCCAACTTTTTCTATGAATGGGGTACCGTTTGTATCTCTGAAAATTTTTAGCTTAGTATCTTTCACAAGAAAGCTCGTGAAGAATAAGTTCTCGATTGACTGAGCAAACGAAAACGGATTAATAAAAAACCGATAGAAATTGACTGCCTTGGAATTGCCCTTGTCTATAAATGTTTGGTATATGTGCTTTACCATTTGGGCAGTGCTTTTCTCTTCAACCCCTGAAATATCAGAGGCATCGACAAGTCTAGCCGTTGTTGATGCTAAGTTTTTGGTATCATCGACAGTCCGATTTCGTATGGCCGGCCTTCTCTTTTCTGTTTCTAAAGGTCCAAAAAGCGAATCAGAGTACACCACTTTATTACTTACCGATAAATATAATGATCCCAACTTTAACCAGTTAAATGTATTGAAATTGTCCTCAGAATTATCATTAGCGTTCGACCTAGATTCCTCCAAGTTATCCGTCTCGTAATGTGCAGCGTCTTTGTTCAAGTACGACTTTAGCTGTTTTGAAAACTCGTCCTGATTCAATGATACTCCCATATCATTGAACTTCAAATTTCTTGCATTTATAGCTGCAAGCTTGGACGTATCCATGAATGCTTCTGCATCTTTTAGTTGAACTTTTGTATCTCTGTTATGCCTTTTTTGTACAAGCTCATAAATAGCGTCTAGTTCTTTCAAATAGCGTATCACCGTGGGAATAGCTTGTCCTTTATGTGCTTCTGAATTCAAGTTTTTTATTCTGTCCTTTAACTGTTCATACCTTTCTATAAGTGACTTATTATCAGTATCACCCGTTATCAATATTGAGGCATCATCGCCATCAACTCTATCACCATTAGTTACTGCATTGTTTGTGAAATCATCATTCAGTATTCTTTGAAAGGCATCATCGTCTTCTTCAATATCACTCATCAGGATCGTCGTGCTTTGAAGGAATGCTAAGTTATGCTAAACGTTGGCGAATTTTCTATGGCAGATAGTTATGTAGTTATGTAGTTTTGATAGTAATATAAACTTCTTGCGCGTACCCAAATTTTGAATACGAACCTTTCTTACTTGATGGGACTGGGATGGAAACAACAGGTAAAGATATTAAGCCTAGGAGGATTTCAAAGCTTGACAGTTCAGTGGTCAATAGGATAGCTGCAGGTGAAATAATTGTTCAGCCCGCTAATGCTTTGAAAGAACTTTTGGAAAACTCAATAGATGCCAATGCAACTGCCATTGATGTATTAGTTAAAGAAGGAGGTCTCAAATTATTGCAAATTACTGACAATGGCTCAGGAATAGACAAGGACGACCTACCGATGTTATGTGAGAGGTTTGCAACGTCAAAGTTACAAAAATTTGAGGATTTGGAGAGTATTGCAACATATGGCTTTCGAGGTGAGGCATTGGCAAGTATATCGCACATAGCTAGACTATCAGTGATTAGCAAAACCAAAAGTTCGAATTTAGCCTATAAGGCCAGTTATCTCAATGGTGAATTGATCAATGCAACTACGAGGGATAAGTCGAAACCAGAACCGAAGCCAATAGCTGGAAAAGATGGTACGCAAATCACTGTTGAAGATATTTTCTACAACGTACCTTCAAGACTTAAAACTATCAAATCCAAAAACGAGGAGTTCATAAAGATCTTGGACATTCTAGGACGATACGCTATTCACACCCCTGGCGTGGGCATCAGTTGTAAGAAGTTTGGCGAGCCTCACTTAGTTCTCTCTACGAGACAACTGCATTCTACAAAAGATAAAATAAGAATAATATATGGCAATGAGGTTGCCAATGAGCTCATGGAGTTTTCGCTTGATGGAGAGGCTCTTGTGTATGAGGAGGGAACAGTGAAGGATCGCTTCGGGTTGATAAAGGTGCTGGGCTATATTAGCAGTTCAAACTTCTCCACGAAGAAGAAAATTCAACCCATTTTTTTCATCAATAACAGACTAGTTTCATGTAATCCCTTGAAACGAGTCATAGTTTCTGTCTTTCAATCCTTTTTACCAAAAGGAGATCTCCCATTCATTTTTTTGAGCTTGGAGATCAAGCCTCAGAACGTAGATGTTAATATCCATCCTACAAAGCGGGAAGTGAGGTTCTTATTTGAGGACGAGATTATGGAACTAATAAGGGATAAAACTCATGATTTGTTATCCAGTATCGATACCTCACGAAAGTTCAAGACTCAAAAAGTGCTTTCAAGCTATTCAAGGCAAGAGGAGACTAGAAAAAATTCTGACTGTAGCATTTATCCAGTTGGCTCATCTCAAAACCCCTTCAAAAAACAAAGACAGGAAAACAAGTTAGTGAGGGTAGATGCAATGCAAACAAAGCTAAACTCATTCTATGCTACTGCTTCGAAAGAGTCTGAACTGTTGGACGAAAAGGGAAATGCAACGCAAAATGAATCAAGTAGCATCGAAGCCAATTGGAGCCATTCACAAGAGGAGTCACAAAGGGATGTGGACAAGGTAAAGATAGAAGGATATACGCCTTCGTTGCGTATATTGGCAGAGGAGAAGACTGACAAGGAAAGATGCGAGGTCAAGCTAGAAAGTGTACTAAACTTACGGCAAGTCTTGAAGGAAAAAGTAAACAAAAGGCTCACTCACATCTTCAACAACTGCTCGTACATCGGAATAGTGGACGAACAGAAAAGGTTATGCTGCTTCCAGTATGATGTAAATCTTTACATGTGTGATTATGGCTCCGTTTTGTATGAGTTTTACTACCAATTAGCACTAGCTTCGTTCTCAAATTATGGACAGCTTCGATTGAGTACAACGCTTACTTTGGAGCAAGTTCTCGACCCTTTATACTCATCTGCATTGGCCAACGACCTAAAACCAAAAGACGAGGTTATTAGGCCTATTCTTCAAATGAAGGACATGTTTGAAGAGTACTTTCAGATAAAGATTAGTGGGACCACGTCAAACGAGCACAAAATAGAGTCCCTTCCCATGCTACTAAAGAATGTGTGTTTCCCACCCGCGAAGCTCCCGTACTTCTTTTATCGCATAGGTGCATCCGTCGACTTCGAGGACGAGCAAAATTGTCTACAAGGTATCATGAAGCAAATAGCTCTCTTGTATGTACCAGAAAGTATTCCAAGTGCACAAGCTAGTACTACGGAAAGCGAGTCGGAAGCATATGAAAACGAAAAACTCTTTACAGGAAGACAAGAGCTCAATTATTTATTAGAGCACACCATTTTCCCTATGTTAAAGAAACAATTTTTAGCTACTGAAAGAACATCCACGGATGTCTTCCAAATAGCAGATTTACCGGGTCTATATAGAGTCTTCGAAAGGTGTTGACTTACATAGTTTGCAATCATTATCACAAGTATACGACATTTGAAGATTCACGTTACGCGACATTAATGTTGAAGTTGGGGTTTTTTTGAGCAGTATCATTTCTATGCTACGGTTTTGATAAACTCTGAGCAGAATTTCCTTAATTTTGAAAACAACCATATCGAGTCTAGAATGAAAATTGATAGCAATCTATATGAGGATTATATGAGTGCAATAGTTTTCGGTTATTTCCCGAAAGATATTCTTGAATTTGAGAACTCAAGTGAAATTTTTCAAAGGGTTGCATTTATTGATTATCAATTGGAGACTACCACTCACCAAATCTTCGGTGACAATGAGTTGGTACCGCTCAACTTCAGAGAGTTCAATAAAGATAGCCTGTTTGACGTACTCTCGCAGCTAGCCACTTACGGAGAATCAATTGAAATGAAAGATGATGTTAGTCATGTGGAAAAGCTATACTATAGTACTGTGATGGCACATGTCTACTTTTTGAGTGACAGGAGAGAGGATGCACTTCGTACTTTGGGAAGAGACAATCCCGGGTTAATAAAGAGTAATAAAAAGTCATCGCAACATGACCTTGTCAGATACTTGACTTGTCGTCATACAGTGTTGAGAGGTTTAAGTAGTTCCGAGGCTTTTGAAATATGGACCGCGTATCTTCTACAACTAGAAGCTCCATTCAAGAAGTCAGATGTCTCTGGACGCAGATGGTTTGATACTCTCTGTAGAGAAATTACAATCTTTTTATCAGAAAAGAAAGGAAGCAAACTTTCCTTCAAAGAGGACGTGTTGGGTTTGTCAATTGCAAAAAATAAGAACATTCTACTTGCTTATGGATGTTTTCTACTCAGGGAACCAAACGCAAACGTTATAAGCACATCATTTCATGCCGAATTTCTGGAGGCTCTAACATCAGAAATGCAAACTTTATTAAAAAAAAAGGTGTCTTTTCCCGATGCAAAAGATACGAATCACAGGTTGGATGACTTCATCAACAACATAGACGAATCATTGAACTACATATCTCCTGCTAGAAGACCTTTAAAACATGCTCAAGTGAAGAAAGTTTTGATTCATATTACACAATCGACATATCAGAGTGAGGTAGTCTTGAGATACTTGATTAAAACTCTCCTTGCCCTTAACGAGTACGATGAGGCGTTTGCTGCACTTAGAACATATTTGGACTACATACACAATGAAGTAGTCAATAACCGGAAAATCGAGGATATTCTTGCCGTTATCGATATATACTCGAATTGTATCAAATCTTTCAATCCTTCTAACTCTTTCAAAACATCATCAGAAGGTAAAAAGAAGTTTTCATTCGTATCCTATGATAACGTGTTACAGTCCTTGAGGAAATACAGTAGCATACTTCAAGAACATTTGAGGAATCTTTCAGGGATGTGTTACATTGACTACTTCGAGGATAATGATGATCCTTTGATTTTCTTGTACAGTAAAATTAATAAGAACCTTATAATTTCGACACACTCAAGTCTAATCAAAGTCATGTCTATAGCTTGGGAGAGTATTGGTGAATTTCACCATTATTTATCGATCTATGAGAGTAGTTCGATTGAAGACTTGAATCATAATGTTGACGTTGTTTTAAAATGCTACAAGAATAGTTTGATAATCAATTGTCAAGGTAACTTCACATCCTTATTCAAATATGCTATGGCATTATCATTCAGCAGAAAAATAGATCCAGCGACCAAACTCTGCAAATACATTTTGAAAAAACAGCCACAGTCATTCAAGGTTTGGAATCTTTTGATTCTATTGACTAGCTCGTCAGCAGACGTGAACGATGATGCAGAGCCAAAGACTAAGCCCGTGGTGAGCAATGGCGAACAACTTAATGGTCACGCTAATGGCTCAATTCATCATAAGGTCAGCTCTGATGATCTTCATGAATCACAAAAGTTCGTTAATAGTGCCTTGAATATTGCTGGCATTTACTTATCGGATTGTGCAAAACAAAATGCTCAATTGTCCGAGAGTGTGAGGTACGACATCCTCCAATTAAAGCTCACACAGTTAGCTATCTTCGAGTTGTTTCATGGGCCTCACTTCGCAATTGAATATTTACCTGAGGTATTCATTTTGTTTCATGAGCTTTATGATATCGAGAACGATACCCCACAAAATGGAGCATCGAATAACGGGAATCCCAATGGGAAAATTAATAATGGGACTGCTCATCATACTGTTAAAAACGGACTTGAAAGAATCACCCTGAAAAAGAGTTCTTCGGGAGATAGACAGCATGCGAAACAGAAAATCAGAGAGTTATCAAAAATACGCAGAGGGGATAATAAAAGAGGACCTAGTACAATACCGTATAAAACATCCAATGTGGTAGAACGAAAAGTGCTTCAGGACTTGTGGTTGTGGGCTTGCAAGCTATACATAAAAGTTGACTGTTTGGAGGAGGCCGAGCAATGCATAGTAGAGGCGGAAACGGTAAATGGGCCTAATGCAAGGACATCTATTTGCTTAGGATACTTGACCTCAAATAACAGAAAACGATTGTCTTTACAGGAGTTTGAAAGAACGTTAGAAACATTGAGTGGGAGTGACTACTTTTTCAATAAAGAAGAATTTGGCGAGGCTTTATTGGGAATGTGCAAATTATACATGAGCAAGAGCTCGGACGCATCTATTTTCATTTCAGAAAAAGATCAATATGCTGGCTTGGTTAGAATGAAGAATAATTTGGAGCAGTATTCGAAGTGCTGGACATACGGTTATAACAATAGTGAAGTCTGGTGGTATTTGGGCTCTATCTATGAGACAATTGATGATAAGACATTACTCAGTGAAAGCTTATGGAGATGCGTTGAACTTGAAGATACCAGACCTGCCAGGAGTTTTAATTGCTGCTATGGCTTGAGTTTATGAGTCGCTAAAACATGGTGATCATAAAGTAATTATCCATGTCTAGCATATATACGACTTGTAGAACTAGAATTTTAGACATTAATTTTTTTCAATCATCATCTTGTAACTAATGTAACACTATATAGTGTCAACTTATCACTCTTCCGGAGTCCGAGGATGGGGAAGTATAGTTCTGTTTCTTTTGTCATAACATATCATTGTGTGCAATGAAGCACAGCTCGCGAACTAATTTGAAAAATGAAAAAAAAAGTCAGTAACAAAAGTTGACAGTTTAGATTGCGTTGTAAAGATGACAGATGTTCTACCAAGACAAATAACATACTGTGGAGTTTGTACATATCCACCAGAATACTGCGAGTTTGGACTTTCGTTCAAAAGATGTAAGGAATGGTTACAAGAAAACGAACCGGAATTGTTTGAAAAATTGTACAGCGAAGATGCTTTAGCTAACGCTACATCAACTTTATCGCTTGAGAAAGAAGAGAAGATCAGCAAGGACTTGGAAAAGAAACAGGCTAAAGAAGAAGCCAAGATGGAAAGAGAGTTGCAGAAAAAATTGTCTTCTAAAGTGACAATCAAGAGAATCGAAAGAAACAGAAGAAAGCATGTCATATCTATCTCTGGGTTAGAAGTTTTCAACATCGACATGAAGAAGTTGGCTAAAACATTTGCATCCAAGTTTGCAACCGGTGCCTCCGTTACTAAAAACGCAGAGAAGAAGGATGAAATTGTAGTTCAAGGTGATGTTAGTGATGAGGCTAAAGAGTACATTGAAAAGTTATTGCAAGAGAAAGGCTTGGATGAAGTCAAAGTCGAACAAATCGACGATAAAAAGAAAAAGAAACTAACAACGCCAGCTCCTTGAACCAACAATGACAATTTAAACACGTCATTTCGGGTTTCCAATAATTTCTGTTAAAACACACATATGGTCTATGATCATTGGGTATAAAGGATCGAATAGATTGTACTGTTTCGGCACATCAAAAAAGAAAAACATAATAAGCTTTTCAAATACACCTTACATATATTTTTTCATCAGCTTAGCATGTAGACACCTGAAAAGCCTCTCCTGTCATCGCAGATGCTTTCAACAGCCGGTTGATTTTTTCTCATACCAAATAAACGAAATGCAACGAAAGATCTCAAACCTTAGGTAAACGACGGAAAGAAGAAATAAATACGACGTGGTGTTTTTATCCAGTGCAAGCTGGATTTCGGCACTCGACGCAATCCTTTTTTTTTTATAGAACAGAGTATCCACAACCCGAAACGTCACAGCCTTCTGACAATGCCTTTCCAAAGCACATATCAAAAAAAAAAAGTTTCTTAGATTGTTAGTGATCTAGACTGCAACAGCCTATGAAAATTTTTTTTAGCCGGCAATTAGGTAAGGGTAATGCCCACGTCAATACGAATTTAGAGCTGATTTGTTTCGAATAGGTACTACGACGGTGTATTTACTATTATAATGTAACTAAGAAAAGTTTAAACTGTGACATAAATACGGTACATTTGATTATGTCGCAAACTTTTACTATTATCATGTTCCTATTTGTTAGTATATGGTTAACTGCGCTACTATTGATTACACTAACTACCGGAATTACAACCTTGACCAATATAGGTTACTTACTTCTGATAAAACAAGGCATTAGATTTTACAATGCATGGCAGTCCATAGTGATGATCCCCTTACAATATGCTGAACTTCTAAGTGAAAGTAACACTTTTCTTGTCTATAATCTAGAGTAGAACAAATTCTTTAATTACAATGTATACGAAAATGAAATATAGAAAGCTAATTACTAGCTAAGAACGGGAAGTATGTTGTCAAGTATGAACAATTAGATGAACTATCAAGATACTCACAGGAGTTTGGGGAGGACATATTATACTTTTCTCAGAAGGAGAATAACCTAAGAATGTTATAATGAAAATACAACGTTGCATTAAACACTAGATAATCTAGCATCCACAAAACGAAAACTGTAACGGCATTCTACAACGTCGTATATGATATGTTTATGCGTCAAGTCAAAGAATATTTCTATTGTACACTGCATAAAATAGGCGTGTGATGCATATCGTAATTATGTAACTGGTGCAGACGAAAAACGCACCGTGCTTTTTTTAGTAATCGAAGCCACTCCCGAAGAAAGCATACCATCCACCGGACCAAGTTGTGTGGCAGAGACTTTTAAAGGTTTCAACAACATAGTCCGGGCCCTGGGAGAAAAACCGACACAGTGCAATTGGTAAGGAGGATAGGGGTTGAGATACTATTAAACTGAAAACAGATCGACTCATTTCAGATGGTGTATCGGTTGCTATTGTATTTATAGATGTATTAATAATAGTAGCATGAAGAGATTATATTATATATTACTCAAATGAGATTTTTTTGTTGAGCCATGAGAATGGCTCCATGCTTTGACATGAGACGTTAAGCCAGAGGCAAAAGAGGCCCATACCCAGAAACTTTTTGCGTACGCTTGGTTCTAGCCAACTGCGCCAAGTATGACAGAAAAATTCGAGCGAAAATAGCTCGAATTCAAGAGAGTAGTTTTGAAATTTTTGGAACATTATCAGCATTGTTCAGCGCGTGAGAGTCTTCGGTGGAATTGGGTGATTTGGACTCAGAGTTCTTTGGCAAGTTTTTCAACGGGGGGAGGATAGGTGAAATGGCGGGTGTGTTTTTCACCGAATCATTGAAAGACGTGGACGTGGTGGTCTGTGGATTAGCGAGTAAGCTTGAGGAAGACATTGATTCCGGCGAGTAAGTTGTACTGGCTTTCAAAGATGTGGAAGGAAATGCAGCTGTAGGTGTAGATTTAGGCAAACCACTTTCTTTCATATTTGCGACTTGAGGAAGGGGCATGCCCGCGTGTATGGGATGTTGTGTGTATACGACAGGAACCGGCTGGGTCATTCCAGCAGCAGACATATAGGAGTTTTGTGGATACAGAATCGCCATGGGCTGTGACACCTGCTGTCGTGGTAAAGCTTGAGACACCGGTTGAAACTGTTGTGGGAACGGTTGTCCCATAGAATGAGTTACGGGCTGTCCTATGTTTTGCACCAAAGTGGAGCTCATATGCTGTGACATAGGTTGTGAGATGGGGACTGGCTGGAGTGAAACATAGGGGCCGAAAGGCGAATGAACAACATGCGATTGCTGAGGCATGTTCATTGCTGGAGACGCCTGTACCACCGGATATGGCATCGCGAATGCCTGGTTCGTGGTGTATCCATCAGTAGGTGACGCGGAGGAGGAATTGTTGTTGATTGTAGCGGTGGGAGCTGAAGACGAGGATGCCGAGGGCTCTTCGTCAGGCTTGTCCTGGCGAATGCTTTGATTATATTGAGCCATCCGAAGAGCGTTGCGGGCATTGGAGTCCAAATTTAAATATGCACAGTGTAACTTGCCTTTCAAGCAGTTTAAACAAGAGGGTAGGTTTTCATCACACTTGATCCTTCTTTTCTTACATGTTCCACATCCCAAATGTGAGTTGCGGTGCTTTCTCCGGGAATTTTTCTTCTTCCTTATGCTGGATTCCTGTCCTTCGTTCTTGGTCTCATCCTTCTTGACCGCTGGTGGTACTGGGTTTTTCAAAGCCGAGTTGAAAACATCCATACTTTCTTCTTCCTATAAATAACTTGGTAGCGACTCGGTGCCTATAGCTAACCTTCATTCACCAAAAATGATTGATCTGCCGTGTTTTAACCTCTAACGTATCTTTAAAGCTCGCTCTTGCTCACGGTAGCCTTAATTTGTTGTTATTCTTGTCGAAGCTTGCGGCCTCCACTATCCTTTTTTTTACCGTAAAAACCTTGTATCTACCAGAACTGCCTATATTTCTCGTGGCTGGGGTCTTCAAATTGAATTCTTTAACCTACTCTTTCAAACGCCGTAGCCAACGACTATATAGCTTCAACTTCAACGATAAATACTCGTCGACTTCGTTCTGATGTTGAGAAAAATTTTAAAACTAAAGAAAGTTCAAATCGTATAAGAATATGAACTGTACTTTTCTCCGTATTTTACTTTATTTTATTTTATTTTATTTTATTTTATTTTAATTTTTTTTTCTTAAAATTGTTTTTTTTTTTGCGATTCCTTTTTAGGCGCCACCTTTAGTATTTTGCACACTGACAACCCTTGTTGCTATTTGAACAGTTTAGATTGGTTGTTTACGAGAGACAAAGAAACGATCTACGTCTTAACTCCTTATGTGCGTTTGCGGCAGTGTTTCGGGCATGCTGGACAATAAAGCGAACTTTCGGCAGAGTATTGATGCAGATGTAATGCTTGCCGGACTATGCTATATGGGCTAATTTTAAGTGACATAACACGTCTCACATAATGTTGAAGGGAACAAAGTGTTGCATAATGTGAGAGGAGCACCGCGTATTTATTCAGAGAAAGATGCAACACTATGTAGTAGCAGGCCATACGTAAAACAGAATCTTTTTTTAATTATCGAGATGCGCAGGGTTCCTAATCAGGCATTATTGCCCCTGGTACAATACTAGGCATGATGTGCACACTGGAAACGCAATTTCCGCGCATGCGGCGAATTCTATTTTTTTTTTTATAAAGTCTGTGCTTCGGCAAGGGGCACAGTTTGTGTATATACTCAATCATTTACTAGTGTAAAAGAACAAGGCCTGCAGAAAACGTTTTGGTCCATATGCCGTACGCATTCTTCTAAATTGGCCGAACCGTTATCGAAGACGGCGCAGCATTTCTCAAGAGGAAAGACGCGCTAAACTAAAACTTGCGTTACCGAACGGCCTATTTTATTTTGTTTAGTTATCGCTCTTACCACAGGCTGGGGAATGGATGCTGCCACTGACTGGTGCAAGTCATGACAGAGAATGTAACAGTTTCAACCAGCAAAGCACTAGGAAGGTTCTGGGAATTCGAAACCAGCCCGCTGTAGTTATGCGATCAGCCAATCGCTGTGTATGCAATTGAAATATGAAACTGAAGGAATGGGAAACTGGCATGGACAGAAAAAACTAAAGTGCATAGCAATCGAGGTAACCAATTCCTACGAAGCCTGCAATGGTGGGTTAGCGTGTACAGCTATTAAAAGCAGTACAGAACGACAAGGTCTCATTGGAGGAGCTGAGAGGTTTGAGCACTTTACGGGACTCCGCGGCAGACCATCCTCGGTATTCCTCGGCCTTTTTTCTCTACTCTCTCTTTTTCTTAGCCAGCTTAGAATAATATCTCTCTATGGGTCGGTACATTTGAAATAAAAACGACAATCGTGCAGCCCATAAAGAAGCTGAGACGCCAATATTTTGTAGATACGAAGATCTTCACTAAAAAACACATATCAAGGGGAAGGGAAATGCAGGCCACGTTAGCGGACAAACAATTGGTTTAGCTGCATTGGGTCCTAGCAAAGTTATCACCGTGAAACCATACGTGGCCAAGGCGGTGAACAACAAGACATTAACTTGTACATATGACTAGCTTCTGCACCCATACAGACGTGCTTTACAGTGTAGATAAGAAGTTGCTTTCTTTTGTTCATCTGTGGCTTATTCCGTCTGCCAGAAAGTGAAACTACGGACTTTAACGGTTTCGGTAGGGCCCGAATTCCGTTAAAACCGAACACGTATATAACCGAATGCGTCAAGCAGAGTCCATTGAGCCTGTTCAATAGCAGTGTCCCAGAATGTTAACAACTATTGTGGATCGGCCCTTGTTTAACATAGGGCAAACATCCATTTCGTAGGTAGATGAGGGACAATAAAAGTACTAGCGCACAACAAGAGATGCTTTTGTAGCTCGTTGAGTATGTAGTGTCGTCCTTGCATAGCTTCTTTGCGAGCAGGTTTAATGCTCGTACATATTTGAAAATTAAACAAAAGACGACGAATAAGAGCACGGTCCCTTGTTGGGGAAATCCCGCCTAGCCCTGACGTTTGCAAGCTTTGGACACAACTCTGATGCTTGACCGCTTCAATAGAAGAGGCTCAATTTGTCAATTGGCCGTGTGCCGTCTTGTAGGGACAGGGAAGAAACCCACATGCGTAGTATTGGAGATGCCGTGGCAGTATTTCAACCATGATGAAGGCCATGCACAATGGCCCTGCTGTTGCAAGTTTTTTTTTTCTTCGTCTTATGCTTTCCATTATTCTGCTTCACTACAGGAGAGCGGTTTCCCAGTAACATTTATTTACCGGCAAAATGTTTTTCCGCCAGCAAGAGCGTAAGAGCCAAAAACCACTGTCCTATTACAAGTAGCAGGTAGCCATTGGTTACGACTTCTTTCCTAGAAGAGTGTTCAAGGGTTCCAGGCACGACAACAATAACTCAATTAGATCGGTCAATGTCTATGTCCGTCTTTGGCTTTGGCGGAAGATACGACCGATCAAAACTTTGCATTCTCCTTTTCCACCATTTCACACTGTCCTTTTTATTGATGTCTTCCATCAAGAGGTCTTCCTCGTTGTTCAGGTCCAAAAGAGAATCGAATTCCCCGTTTTTAGATCTGTGGAGGTCAGATTTTCGAAGATTCATCCTGTATCCTCCATCAACTTGCGAGACATTGAAATCGCTACCCAAGTTTAAGTCTTTGAGCATCACCTCTCGAGTTCTGCCTAAAGACTCGATGTCTGCTACCCGCTCCAAAGTGTCCGCAAGCAACTCGTCAAACTTTGGCTGCGAGGCAATTTCGTGGAAGGCTCTCATCATCGGTACTGAATCTGCTCTTACTCTAGACTCAGAGTCGATGGTGAAAACATTTAAGTTATCATATTGCTGAATGTAATCTGGTCTTGTCATTATCTGTCGAGCTCTCCAAAGAGGTAACTCTGGAAGTTGATGATCTTTTTCTTTGTCCTTCGGGTCGGGTGAATCTTGTGAAATGAGAGTATTGAGCCTGGTTCTATCCATGTCCACAAACTCTCGCATCAATAACATGGCACTAGTTGAAAATTTACCACTCTCCATCACATCATCATCCATCTCACCGCCCAAAAGTCCACATTGATTCAAAAACCATGTTTTTTCTCTATCAATTATTTCATGACACGCCTTTATGATGTCTTTATGTCTAGCAACTTGTGTAACATGCTGGGGCCTTCCACCTACAAGATCGTAAACCTTGTTGCAAACAGACTCATCAAGCTTCAAATCTGGGTGTTTTTTAGCAGGAAAATACTTTTCTCTGTTGAATTTGAGGGCCTTCAACGTCTCCTCTCTGTTGAAGTCTCGTACATTTATAAGCTCTAAACGAGTACCAAGCTTCTTAAGCTTCTCGTACACCCAGTAGTCATCAGAGTTGAAAATCATGGTAACGAGACCTGAACCACTTAATGCTTCAGCTTTTTGCTGCAAAAGCTCTATAAGCTTCACCCCCTCCTCATTTTCTTTGATTAGATGCGAATTATTGATAACTAAGACCAATGGTCGGTTATTAGTTTTCGAAATTCTTTTAAGCGCTACTTCCTCTAGCTTGTTGAATGCTCTTTCAATGTCTAGAAGGGCTGTGGTATCTCTGGGACCACGCATACTGAAGAGAGCCCCAATATAATCCTCGGCATAGGAGTAATTCAATGCTCTTCCTAACCGAATACGAAATATTTCTGGGTCAGCATGTGCATCGAATATGGCAACATTATAGCCATCAACAAACTTTATTGCTTCCATAATCAATGAAGTCTTACCAGTACCCTTTTCGCCAACTAACAAAAAGTATTGTCCCGTTATTTTTCCTGACACAATGTCATTCAAAAGTTTCTGCTGAGGCCGTTCCACCCAGTACAGAGACAAGTCAGATTCGTTGCAATCATCATTATCATCTACCTCAGTATGTTTACTGGTTCTCTTGTGAATGGCCAACTGGTAAGAGGGATCGCCATGGTCGAACGCATCATTAATCTTATCGAGGACATGCGAATTATAAAGTCTGTGATACATCAAGCCTGCGACACCGAGTATGGCTATCGAGCTGAAAGTAATGCCTATGGTTTCCAAACATTTGAAAAAAAATCTTCCGATCTTAGATAAAGCTTCTTTTAACTTATTTGGTGGCTCCTCTTCAGGATCTTCCTTTTCTTCTTCTTCTTTCATTTCATCGACATCATTTTCTTTACCACCATTTCCATCTTTACCACCGCTACTGTTATGCTCTGAGAAATCTTCTACATCCCTTCCATTCTGTTCTTCTTTCACGTTTGCTGATGATTCTTCACTTCGATCAGTGGCAACTTCACCTTCCTCTTTGTTGCAAGGCAGGTCACTCTTTCCGGCCTTGCTATTTTCCTCTTTATTATCTTGGGAATCAGAGCCGTTAATGGGTTTACTGGCCTCTTTGTTATTTATTGAGGAACCATTTTGCTTCTCTCGATACAGGCCTTTGACTCTTTCGAATTGGGTGTCATTACTGGTTGTTATTTTGTCATGATGACCCGGTGACCGTTCTACTTCAAGTTCTTTCACATCAGTACTTAGAGTTTTCTTCAAAGGTATGGTGTCCAAGGTAGTTTGATAATCGTCTTCCGTTAATTTCTTGCTATCGTAAGAACGTTTCCTTTCTTCTTGATCAGGAATTGCCTTATCCTGATTTTTCTTCGCTTTTTTAATCTTCTTCTTTTCCTTTATCAACTTCTTCTTTTCACTCTTAAGCTTCTCGTTCGCTTCCTCTAAGTCCTCATTTTGCACTTCATCTACTATATCAAAGGGTAGTAATGGGTTGACGAGATTTGTGATAGGTGAATTGTGAATGAACCTTACATTGGGACTCACCAAGAGAGCCTTTTTTGGCTTCGTCTTCAAACTCCAATATCGGATCCCACTCAACAGGAAGGTAGATATTCTTATCATAGGGTGTCAATTATACGAATTGATGTATTTATTTACAACTATTTGCTCTACGCGAAGCACAATATTTTTCAAGATAAATCAAATCTTGCCTCAGTATTAATGGAGTATAAGAGTTTCGATCTAATCAACTCTTTATCCTTGTAGTCAGGAAGCTTTAAAAGATTCACACAAGTAGAAGCAGTAGGTAACCACTCAGGCCTGAAACCAGCATTTCTTATGCCAAACTTTGGGTTGAGAGAACCAAAACCTAATAAAGGAGCTCTAGAAACCGACGTCACAAACTTGATTAGCTTGCATCTTTCTTCGGCCGTCATTTCAGAAACAACCTCCCAGAAGTAAACAACAGTAATATCATCATCAAAATATCCACCGTATTCGACATTTTGCTTCCAGTCTTGTATATTGACATCACTTTCTTCGCCTGAGATCAACATTTGCAACTCCCTGGAGTCAAACATACTGAGCCATCTGGATGAAACAATTTGAAAGAGGCCAGTTAGGAAATACTTTGTTTGAATGAATAGTGACTGGTTAAGCTTGAAGTTTGAAATCTGGTGCACATAGTTTAATCTATTTGACATGTCAACTTTTGTACTCTCTCCTCGTGGCGGATTCAAGTCGAACGTGTAGTCAACATTGTCAATTTTTTCATCAATGGTGAAGGTGAGATCCAAGTCTTTCAACTCTTTTGCATCCATACTTGTCAACTTCATGAGATTTGTATAAATTTCTCGATCTAAGTAACTCAAATCATTAATAGAATTCTTCATTGACCCTCCTAAGCCTTTGTAACTACACCATTTATTGAGGAAAAAAGGAGCGAACGAGATGTCAATAAGAACATTCTCATGGAAGCATTTTCCAATAATATTACCCAAAAATTGCAAATACTGAAGTTTCTGTCGTTGCTCATTCACATCAACTCCTTTATGTAGTTTCTTTGAGATTTCATCGTTAGGATATAGCTGATGATCATCTGTTTCTTTAAAAAGAGCAAACTTTCCTCCTGGGGAAAACCCCTCCATTGCAACGCTTGTCAAAAACTCTTTGGTAATTCCTCCACCATCGATTCCTGCTTCTTGTCCCCCTTCATTATTGAACAATGTTACACTTAATTGGTTTTTGAATCCAGAGCCATACTTGTGAAAGCTATTAAAAGCATCTTCGAGTAAATGTTCTCTTCTTATGTTAGCTTCTAATCTTTGTTGGTGCTGGAAAAATGAAAAGGTATCTGCACCCGAGATTCTGCTTCTATCCAACTCGATAAGACTTTGAAAAATCTTTACTCTGTCTTTGAAAGGAACAAAAAATGGCATCTTTTTAAGAATTTCTAGCTTGCAAAACGCATCACCACTTGCTTTGAGAATTTTGGTCCTTTTCGAATCGGACTTATTTTGGATGTCCTCAAAGACATCACTATCCAGTGTGTTGTTCTCTACCTCTAATATTCTCTCTTCTTCCTCAATGACTAAATGCAATATGTTATCTATATTAAAGTTTAAAGTGTTTGTATTCCAGTAATTTTCTGGCAAAAAGTGTAGCCTCGTGTTTTTCGAGTATAGTTGATTCAACAATGAAATTGACATATCTTTTAGTTTCTCATATTCATAAAACAATTCTTTGTTTGTATAATTGAATACAAAAGTTAAACAAGCTTTTTTCAAAAAATCAAGTAATTCTTTCACTGAAGATAAATTTAATTTATCATCCGAGAACGTTTCTAAATCATTTGAAACAATCAACCAGTAGGAGTAGAGAACTTCAAAGGTGAACAAAAGCCTCCAGAATCTCATTATATCCCTTTCGCCCACCTTTGAGTAAATTTGCTTTATCTCACTGGAGACAAGATAATCTTTACCTAACATTTCATCACTGTTGAAATACTTGTATAACTCATCTTTCTTTATTTCTTGGAAAAACCACGAGTAAGAGCCTGGGGTGATTGTTATGAGCATGCATAGTTTGTTTTTTAAGGGTGGTATCAAATAGGTCAAGACTGCAAACGTACTGATGACCAACTTTGAGAGCTCACCGTCTTCTTCTGTGAAGTACTGAATCGCCCGGCTTATGAACGTTGCGGAGTATAATCGCTGGTAGGAGTTGTACACCTTCTTGTCGACAGCGATGTACTTAAAGTTGTACTCCTCGTTCCGGTTTTCATCGTTCTCATCACTGTCGTCAATCAGGTCTTTATCTACAATCGAGAACGTAATACTGGAAATCACTATCCCCAAATTGAAGTAGTCTATGGTTTTGAAATCCTCGTTACCTTGTATCAATAGCAAATTAGCGAGCAAAGACGCTTTGCTCGTCTCCGGTAGAGACTCTGCGGTTTTAGAAAATGTCTCCCGAGATAAGGACAGTCGGACGGTGTCCAAGTAGGAGCGGGTTTCTTGATCTCCGATCTGCTCAAATAAGTATGGCGATGACAAGAACTCAACAAAGTGGCCGTAAGAATCCTTGGTGTTCAACTGAAAGATTAGATCAACAGCTTTTTTCCGAATAGGGAGTGGGTACTCGCGGTTCGTCAAGGCCAAACTCAAGTTGTGAACCACACCAGGGTACTCTGCAGAGTGGGTATCATAGCTTCGGTGCAAAAGCTCAAGACAGTCTACGATAGCGTCAAATATTGAGGTGTTGCTCTTCTTCCGCACAACACACTGAAGCCTGATGGTCTCATTCATGACCCTGATCAAATGGCGCAATTGATCTCCATCAATTTGGTATCCATGCCCATTCTGTAGATTTCTTTCTAGCCCGCTCATGAATAAGGCTAGGTGGTCAACGTCTGCCGTTACCACGTCGTTTCTATGTCTTTCGCATATAAAGACAAACTTACTAATCCACCTTTGCCATTCACCGATCGATTTCCACTTCGATCCCTCCCGGACCCACTCCTCCTTCACCTCTCGACTGGCCCGGTCAAGATCGAGATACCGCCTGACGTAGGACTGAAGAGTAATACTTGCATTTTCTTCTCGTCTTGCCAACTCTCGTTGTCTTCTTTGCAATCGAGTTTTTTCCAAGTAATTCGAGTTATCATTTTTCTTGTTTCCTAGGTTGACAACTCGTTTCTTAGTCTGTCCCGTAAAGTTGAGCATTATAGCTGCTTGATAGCTTGCACTCAAACAGTGTAAAAAATTATTGTAGATAGTACTTTTAGTGGTCAGTTCTTTCTATGTGCCATAAAATTCACCCTAGACGAACTAGACTGTACCGCATAAAATGTTCGATCGTTTTTTAATTCTTACCCTATCGAATGATGTCCCTTATTTCAATTAAGCATACAGTTGATTCTTCTTCTATGCTTCGTACCTGATATTTTTGAACTTTCGATACAGAAGGCTAGGGTTGGTTCTTCATTAAGAAAAAAAAAAAAAGGACTTGTGATATTAAGTGTTCATGATTTCAAAAGCTTGATTTGAGACTTTGTGAGTCGACAGGTATAAGGCACAATCGCTGGTTCAAACCTGGCAATTGGACATGTGTGATGTGGATTCTTTATATTCATTGGAATGCTCCCTTATATCTTGACCTGCTTTCGCCCAAAATAGGTTAACGTATTGGTTCAATTCTTAGGTATTCAGAAAAATCGGAAGAGGCATTAAGCGGGATATTCAGGTTTGAAATCCAGTAATAAACAGTAGTAGGTAGTGAAAGGTGGTTTCATCGTGGAAGTGAACAAACCTCGACGATTATGAAAATCTACTGATGTACGAGAAATTTGTGTCGAGTGGATATTCTTGTCGTACTACTTGCATTACACTCCATCGCCTATAGTTGTGACATTACAAAACACCCTGAAGCGGCGATTTCCCAGCCAAGAGAAACCACTCGCTCAATTGTACCGTCTCCACAGATTGAAGTATAGTTATGATGGGTATTGATCGTGGTGGTCTCGTCAATAGGGGATCCTAAATTTTTCAGCTTGTATTGAGAAGAGGTTCAATTACATGCGGAACCTAGGTACAACTTACAGGGTCAACTTTAAAACGTTGCTCGAAAGAAACCTTAAGAGGAACAATACATACTGGCGTGTTCTCCAGCAGAGTCTGTCTTACTGTAGCACCGTACACATTTTGCACACCGAAGGGTCTTCTGTTAAATGAGACTGTATCGAAATTATTTGTAGATAATAAAGTTTGTTCAGACAAAGTAAGTTAAATCTTTATTGATAAAGTCCGACATTGCGATCCATATCCTGTGACATTCCCAGCAGCTGGCATCCCCATACGTGGTTGACATTATCTTTGGAAGCATGGAAGGTACAACTCCGATCAGCGACTTGAACAAGGGAAAGCAACAACATAAGGCCCCAGAGGCCAACGCCAAAAAAGCGAAGAAAGTGAGGAAGGAACAGACTGATGAAGAGTACCAGCGACAAAGAGAAGAATTTCGTAGTACGGGACCCACAGTGAACACGGAAAATTGGCTATACGATGAAATCTTGGCCGGGGACCTAAGTAAAGACAAAAAGACCGATAGAGTACTTGTTCTCCATGCATGCGAGAAGGCATACTACAAGAAGGACTATGAGAAGTGTTTAGAGTTGATACGAAAAGGTGAAAGTATTTTTGGTGTCGACTTGAACGAGGAGGATCCTGAACAAGTGAAGAGAGACTTTGAGGAGTCGGGAAAGAAAGTCAAGAAGAGTGCCAAAGTGGAAAGGCACATTTTAGAATTATTGTACATAAAGAAGGCTTGTCAGCGTAAGCTTGGCCAGTAGGCAGAGAACAAGTACCGTTGTGAACGAATACTGCTGTAAACTAGGTGGAACTAGATGGCTGGGTCTATATGAGGGCATCTCTTTTTACGTGGATTCTCACTTCAACACAACTTACTTTTCTCTTTTGATATATCGCATCATTATAATGTTTATCATTACTTTGTTCGTCGTCCGATTCATTGGTAGGTATGAACTCATCGAGAACTTCGACTGTTCCGGTGAGAACATCAACTTTGTATTTCAACTCATCCTGGAATTTTAGTCCAACGCTCAATGTTTTCTCTATAGCTTTCCCCATTCCTTTGATCATGATGTACTTTATTTTCTTATATTCTCCGCCCTGGTGTTTTGATCTTTTAGAGATGCTCTTGTCAAATTTATCTAAAATTTTTTGTATTCTTTTAACAGCAGCAATATATGGAGTAGATGACTTCATCAAGAAAGTGGTTTCGCTCTCAACTTTCAGTAGTTTCTTTGTATTGGCTCCATGCTTGATGTGATAACCTTGGACTCTTTTACTGTTGGATTTTTTCTTCTCTTTCATGTTTATATGGTTATGTAGTAAACAAAACTTTTCCGTTTCTACCTTTACAATTATAAAGAAGCACTGTATGAAACACTCGGCCAAATCAACGTTCAAGACAAAGGGAAGAAACTTGGTGACGGTCACAAAGAAGAAGTCGTTGATGTTCGAATTATAACTAAATAAACTGCGATATAATTATGATAAATTCTGTCGCGTCTCGTCTTGATCATCACCACCTTAATTCAACGTAGAAAGGAAGATTGAAATAAAAAAAAGAGAGATCCGTGTTTTAAAGTACTGGTGCATCAGTATTAGAGGTTAATTATGGATCTCAGAAGGAAAAGGCCCATCGATGAATACCAATTAGAGGTAAACTTCGAGACTGGAGAAGACAAAGTCAAAAGATATCAGTCAAGAAGAATACACTCTCAGGTACATCAAGAAACAGTAAACTTGTTGATGCAATCTCAGAGAGTTCTTCAAATTCACGAAAGGTATCAAAAAACTAGGGGCGGAGAAGAATTCAGCCAGGAACAGGACATTGATGAAACTGCAGAAGAGGCTAGTACATTTCGTCAAAAGCCATTCTGGCCCGTAATTACTAAGTTGAAATAACTTCAAGAACCGCATAAGCCTACATTATAACGAAACAAGCAGAAATGTATACTAAATATATTACATAGTGAAAAAAATAAGTCGAAACCTATGTCCGGTGACTATATGAATTGATTAGATAGAATCGCGTTGAAGGCAACGCAAAGCATAAATACATATTGATAACGGTATAGAAAATAACCTTCACAGTTAGTTTCTCTTCTTGGAAACTTTCTTGTTCCTGAGAAGAATCTTTTGTTTCTTTTCTTCCGCTTCGGATTCGCTTTCGCTGAGCATCTCTTCGTCTTCGCTCATCAGTTCCTCTGATCCACTCTCTTCTTCGGCCTCGAGTTCGTCCTCTTCCATCTTACCTTCCTTGGAAGCTTGTTTCTCGGCCTTTCTCTTCAACTCTACTTCTCTCATTCTCAACAATTGTGGATTCTCTTCAACCAACTTTCTGTCAGCAGCCAACTTCTTCTCCTTGTTTCCTCTCATTCTATTCTTGTAGAATGCTCTCTCTCTCTTTTGTCTGATCTCTTCCACCCTTGCCATGGCTTTCAAAGTTGTGGCAACCAAATCTCTGTTATATCTGACAGGAACATTCCTCCTAGCAGCAAATGTCAATGTAGAGTCAACAACCAACTCCTTACCTGCTGCCTTCCTAAACGCCTTGGTCCATCTCAATTTACGTGGGTTACGACGTTGCTTGAACGCCTTATGGCACTTTGAACGACAAAACCTGAATTCTTTGGCGTCGTTTCTAACAAATGTGATACCATGCAATGGATACACTGGTGACGAGCAAAAATGACACGAGTAAATTCTCATCTTTCCTTATTTATGCTAGTGAAGTCTAATCACAAGGTGGGATGGTTATTTCAAATCTTTAATGACAGAATTTGTTCTTTTTCAGAGATAGAATGAACAGCTGGTGCCAAATCCTCTATATGCAATTATAATGTTCCTTATATATACCCAACCGAAGCAAGAGGTCTTGTCTCTTGGTGTTATATCAACTTTA
Source organism: Millerozyma acaciae (assembly GCA_001600675.1). Taxonomy (NCBI): domain Eukaryota; kingdom Fungi; phylum Ascomycota; class Pichiomycetes; order Serinales; family Debaryomycetaceae; genus Millerozyma; species Millerozyma acaciae. The sequence continues at coordinate 533,660 of BCKO01000002.1, read as the reverse complement.
CGTTTTCAACAGTATACTCTTCTAAAAACTTTTCTTATCATAGAGCTCTTCTCTTCTATGAAAATTTTAAGTTACACAAAATCACTGTCCCCGATGACTTCCAACGGTCTGATTGACAGCAAATAGCTGCTTTGAAATGAGCTTTTTCAAGAGAATATTGTCCTTGTGGTCTCCTACAACTTGCTGCTTGAAGCTATGAACTATTCTACGGGTATAATGGGCTGTTTCCCTCGCCTACTTCTACACATCTCTACTGACCAATTTAAACTTTTATCAAGAATGGGATGAAGCTGACGACTACATGTTTTTGAGACCATGTAAAAAAGCAAGTGTGTTTGAGAACTCTCGACTTGCTGTTCTCACGAGTTTCCATCATAGCAGATCAAGTAGTTCAATATTAGAGTAGTTCGACACACTAGCGTCATCCAAGGTAATGATAATTGCAAACCGTTCCTCACATGACCAACTGAAAAAGTGAAAAAAAAAAAAAATCACCATAGTAAAAGTTGGCTCGAAGTTACTAGTGCCACTACATAGGCTTTATCAAAAATGGCGCCCTTTAACATGGAGATTCCAACTTTGCCCATTCCCGGTGAAGGTGGGCAGGTTAGCAGTGCTGGAATAACACAACAACAACAACAACAACAACAGCAGCAGCAGCAAGAACAGCCATATTACACTGGCCAACTTCAACGTAAAAAAGCAGAGGAAGGCACCGCAGAATGGTATTTCGACCAGACCTGCGACTGGATGGGTAAACACCCCTGGTTGACAGGAATAGGTGCTTTTGGAGCAGCCTACTTCATTGCAGGGTTCACAAAGTCCAAACAACCGGGTATAAACGGTAAAGCATTCATAAAAGGCGGGTTCGGCAGCAAGATGACAGCCAAAGAAGCATTGCAGATCTTAAACTTGAAGGAGAGCACGTTGTCTAAGGCCAAGTTGAAGGAGCAGCACCGTAAGTTGATGATGGCGAACCACCCCGATAAAGGTGGATCTTCGTTCTTGGCCACCAAGGTCAACGAAGCCAAAGACTTTTTGGAGAAAAGAGGTGGTATGAAGCCAAAATGATCGGCGACTTGACTGGCTCGACCAGCTCGGCTAGTTCGACTGACTTGACTGGCTTGACTAGCATATATTTATACAGTGGTGCTTGTTCGATGGTTGAAAACCTTTACATTCCATAGAAAACTGTTTTTGAGAAAAGTCGGTGGTTTGAAACCCACTTTTCACAAAACAGGAGGCAAATTCATGTGTATCAAAGCGTCCAGAGACTACCTTTGAAAACACTCCTACATTGCTTCGTAGATTATGTATATAAAAGCATTAGTAGAAGAAGACTAATTTCATGGTAGAATTATTGGTCGTGTAGAATGCTGCTATTTTAATTCCACTGAGCGTCCCGGCCGTTTTGGCCAAAACATTACCAACCCTTCTTACTATCAGGTGAAGAACACTTCTCCATTCAGACGTTAGAACGCTTGACATAATCATGACAACCTACGAGAAAATTGTCAAGGGTGCTACTAAACTAAAAGTTGCGGCACCCAAACCTAAATATATAGAGCCGATCCTTATGGCTACGCTGATTGACCACAGCATAGACTCAGAAAACTTTATGACAATCATGAGGACATTACAAACACGATTGTACGACAGCGCTTGGTCGGTTGTTTTCAAGCTGTTGATAGTAATTCATATTATGATCCGAGAGGGGGACAGGGACGTTACTTTGAATTATCTAGCTCATGAGAATCCAAACATGCTCAATTTGTCACACTCGAGCATTGTTAGAGGACACAATGCTAGCAACGACGTGAGATTTGTTGTCAAATACGCCAAGTACTTGCAAACGAGGGTTAGGCAATTTGAGCTCACCAACATAGATTACGTTAGGGATGAACGCTCCAATAACAGTACTAGTCAAACGGGAGGTAGGTTACGATCATTGTCAGTCGAAAAGGGTTTGTTGAGAGAGGCCGGCAGTGTCCAAAAACAGATAGACGCATTACTCAAGAACAACTTCATGGAAAATGAGGTTAACAACGATATTATTTTGACTGCGTTTAGACTCTTAGTTAACGATTTATTGGCATTATTTCAGGAACTTAATGAAGGAGTTATCAATCTTTTAGAACATTATTTCGAAATGTCGAAAATTGATGCAGAATGTGCATTGAAGATATACAAGAAATTTGTTGACCAAACTAAATATGTTATTGATTACTTGAGGGTAGCAAAGCATTTAGAATATGCTACACGCTTGCACGTACCAACTATAAAGCATGCACCCACAGCTTTAACGTCATCATTAGAAGAATACTTGGATGATCCTAACTTTGAGGTAAATAGAAGGCAGTATTTGGCAGAGAAACAAGGAAAGAACAGAGATGTCATCCATAAAGCTCCAGCTTCCGCCTCAAACCAAACTAGACTACACAGAGAAGTTGGTTCTGAAGCATACAGTGCTCCACAGCAGCATCAGGCTGCACAAAATAACCAAACATCAACTCAACCTAATGCAGACTTACATAGACACCAATCATTGATTGTTCAACAAACGGCATTCAATCCTTGGGGTGCAAGTTTAGCACAGCAAAGTCCTTCATTTCAACTCGCTCCTCAACAGACTTTGGCTGTGCCCATCAGTTTTAGCAGTAATCCTTCAATGCCTCAACAGTCGACTTTCCAAACGGGTGCTGTTAACCCCATTTCTCAAGATACTAACGGAGCACATGTTGCTGCAGGTGGCACCAACAATATATTTGGTCAGCAAATCCAAAACCATTCTACAGGAGGAAATCCATTTTTGCAACCTGCAATGACTTCTGCAAATACGTTCAATGGCTCAGGCTTGTCTCAACAAGATCTTCAACAACAACAGCAGCAGCAACTCCAGCAACAGCAACAACAATCTCAGCAGCAACAACAACTTCAACAGCAAGAACAATTCCAGCAACAACAACAGCTTCAGCAACAACAACAGCTTCAGCAACAACAACAGCTTCAACAACAACAACAACAGCTTCAACAACAACAACAGCTTCAACAACAACAACAGCTTCAACAACAACAACAGCTTCAACAACAACAACAGCTTCAACAACAACAGCTTCAACAACATCAGCTTCAACAACATCAGAGCCCTCCTCCATATTTATCGCGCGCCAACACAAATCCTTTCTCCGGGCTCTCTTCCAATACAACTGGGCAACTCCAGCAAACTGCTACTGGATCAACAAATCCGTTCGTAAACACAAGGTTTTCTTCGAACGGTAATACTACTGCTTTTACAGCTGGTAGTACTTTTTCACCTGGAGTTTCTTCTAATTCCACAGGAGGAAACCCATTCAAAGTATCCCAGACTACTCTGAACCTTTTCCAAAGAGCTGAAAATCAAGGGATACATAATATTAGACCACAGCCTACTGCTGGTGGGCTAGAGACATTGCCAACAGTTCCTGTATTCCCAGAAACACAACAAGAAAGCCAAAAGCAAAACTTTTTGAACAACGCCAGAATGGAATTACAACAACAAATGACTAGCAACTATCAAAATCAGTACCATAACGCACCGGGAGTATATAATGCCCAACCACAAAATCAACAAAATGGCATTTATGGGACAGTTTATGATGGGCCAAGTTTGATTTGATGTACAAAACGATTATTATACTTAGCATTATTAATGATTCTTTTTTATATATATTCTATCAATAAAATAGGTTTCACAAAATCATTGATAACACATACAACAAACTAGCTGGTATTATCCATTTGAGCCAAAACACATCAAGCGTTTTGGATGAGAGGGATGAAGATGAAGATGATGGTTTCAGAGAGTCCAGTGATGAACTCAGCGATGAATCCAGTGAAGAGCCCAGTGAAGAGGAGCCCAGTGAAGAGTCCAGGGTAGACTTCAGAGCTGCTCCAGTTGATGCGCCCAGACCTGAGCCGTTTGACAGGGTCAGGGCATCTGCAGCTAAGGTTTTCGAGGAGGATGCACTATCCTTACCCTTTTGTGAAGACGCCAGGGTCGATGAGCTACCCTTTCCTTGGGAGGCTGTAGACTTAGCTGAAGTAGAGCCACTTGCAGATGATTTACTATCAGAAGACGTCGATGGTTGTGAAGACGATTGGGAGGAGCTGGTATCCTTAGAGGAAGAATCACTAGGATTCTCATTGACTTTATCTATTCTTCCGTTTACTTTACCGTCTTTGGCATTGATTGAGGACCACTTGCCCGATTTATCCCCGTAAGAGTACTCAGAACCCGTCGAGTAATCATTGACCACTAGTTTGTTGATATACATAGAAAATGGAGCCTTGGAATAGTCTGTTTCTCCCCCAGCCCACTCAATGGTACCAGCTTGATTAGATGAGTCACCGCCAGCCCAGATACCTGTCATCAAGTACATTGGGGTTTGTGGGTAGCCTTCGGAAGATGTGTTTTTCAAAGTTCTAACGGCATTACCATTGAAGTACCACACACATTTTTCTTCTGTCCATTCTACTGTGTAGTTGTAGTACTTGCTCTGAGGGGATCCACCAGAGATATCATGGTACTCACCACGGTCGTATGTCTCTGTGCTTCCTTTGGAAAAGTAATTGGATTGAAATTGTGTATCATCTCCTCCCAAGAATTCAATATCAATTTCGTCTAAATCGTCTGACTGAAGGTAGAATGATGACACTATACCTTTCCCACTCGCTGCCTTAATATGTGCTTCAACGCGTCCGAACATAATGTAAAACTTGGACTTCAAAGAGGGATTATCGAATCTCTTTGCTAACGTGAGTTTAAGGCCCTCGTCCGAAAAGGAGACTCCTGACTCGGTAGATACAATATTAAAATCCAGCGACTTACTTTTGAAGTCGAGTGATATATCTGTTGCCAATGCTTTATCTGCTGGACAGTTTGTCGAGGAGATTGGGTTACAGGCTGCTGTACTCGAGGCAGCGTAACATTGAGATACCACTGCGCCAATGGCTAAAACTTTTTTGAATTGTACCATTTTTTCGTTCCACTGATTTCTGATTCAAGGTTAGTTCCAACAAGAAAGCTGCTCGAAACTTTTTTGTACTCCTTCCAAATCGACCCTTTTATATATTACAACCACATTCCAACCTTCTCTCTGAACAGTCCACGCCTGTAAATGTAGTATTCGCAGCCTTGTTGCACATATTTTTCACGGTCAGGTTTAACGCGAAACCGTTTTGCTAAACTTAGTTAAATTGTGATACTAAGAATAAACCCCAAAAACATTCACCATCACAGGAGGCTATGGAACTTCACTATCGTGTACAACATCCCTTGCGATATGCGATTAGCCATGGTTTTACTCTCAAGGGTTTTATACGCGAGAGTCATTGAAATTGTTGACAATGCCCCTAACAAAAGGCTGGATGATGCCTTAACCGATACCATACGAAGAGTGAAGTATTTTACTAATGCGGAAGAAAACACAGAGTGCAATGGCTGCGTCAGTGTTGACTAAATGGTAGTCTAAGCACCCAGTCGAGTACACAAAACTATGATGTCTGGCTCATCAATAGCCACCAAAGCTCCACACATCTTTACTATAGTCTTCAGTAACCATCGTGTCCTCGCCAAACTCTGACTGCCACCTGGTGAATCCTCCCTTCAATACCCATACGTTTAGATTGTCAAAGTACGATCTGCGTCCCTCGCCAATCGTCTCCAACGAACGCAAAAACATAAGCGCTGACTTTGGTCCTCTTGCCTGAGACAATGCACAATGAAATACAACGTCGTCAATCTTTTCTGCCTCTAACGCTGCCTGAAGTTTTTCCAAGTTGTCGCTGAACTCGTTTGCTGGGTAATGCCAGCATCCTTTTATATGGCCGCCAATATAGTCTGAATCCCTCACGTCAACGACGGCAAATTTTCCTTCACCGGACGGCGATCCTTTATTGAACCACGAGCGGAGTCTACTGCAACTAACGAAATTTAAGTCTGAAATCGAATATATCTTACTCATTTGACTCTATTTCGTCTTCGTTGTTGTTTTTGTTGTTTAACTTGATAAAGTTGGCGGTAAGTGGGAAGAAATCTTTGTATACTACTATTTATGATCACGTGCTTCTATCAAAGTTTTGTCTCTGGGTTCGATTACGCCGATTTCATGCTAAATGAAGCTAAAAATCTCTAGCTAAGGTGTCTATGCGGGAGCCTTGGACCTTCGCAACCAGACTACGGCGTTTTGATCTTCATTTTGAAAACTAATATGGCGGTAAATTGGTAATAAAGACTGCAGTCAATGAAAACGTTTGGTTTAGTTTGTGCGAATAAAGATAAATCTATTCCCCTTGGTGAAGGTTTTTTTTTCTTAATATCTACTTTATTCTTTGGCTAGACAGAAATTGAACGCTTAGAGGAATTGACAGAGACAGTAGGACCAATAGCAATACCAACAATGGCGCTTGATGAAAAGCAGAAGGACAATAAAAGCATCAGCAGCGACGTGAAAGCTGATAGTGGATTAAAGCGCACGATTTCGGTGGAATCAATTGCGCCTAAACTAACGTCTTTATTTAGAAAGAAGAAGAGAGTTAGGGACGAAGAGGAAGATACGCCTGGGCCAGAGTCTCCAGAGGAATCGGGAGAAAGCAGTAGCGAGGCAGAGAAGGGACATCAGACAAAACGTAGAAAAGTCAAGACTCAAGAGGAAGAGGCGTTTGAGGCTAGAGAGAAGGAGTTGGATGAGGCATTGCCGGAGGATATTAGGAAGTATAGGCCCTTGGGGTTCAGCCTCAACATCCCTCCACAAGATCGGCCGATCAGAATTTATGCGGACGGTGTTTTCGACCTTTTCCATTTGGGTCATATGAAGCAGCTTGAGCAGGCGAAAAAGTCTTTCCCTAACGTTGAGTTAGTCTGCGGGATTCCATCAGATGTAGAGACACATAAACGGAAAGGTCTTACTGTTCTCAGCGATAAGCAAAGAGTTGAAACTCTCCATCACTGTCGGTGGGTGGACGAAGTGATACCCAACGCACCCTGGTGTGTAACTCCCGACTTTTTGATCAAACACAAGATCGACTACGTCGCACATGATGACTTGCCATACGCGTCGACAGATTCGGACGATATCTACAAGCCTATAAAAGAGATGGGTATGTTTCTCACAACTCAAAGGACAGAAGGTATATCGACGTCCGACATCATTACCAAGATCATTAGAGACTACGACAAGTATTTGATGAGGAATTTCGCTAGGGGTGCTACAAGAAAGGAATTGAATGTTAGTTGGTTGAAGAAAAACGAATTGGAGTTCAAGAAACATATAAATGATTTCAGATCATACTGGACGAAAAACAAGGCGAATATAAATAATGTGTCCAAAGACCTCTATTTCGAAGTGAGAGAGTACATCAAAGGAAAGAAGTCCGAAGTATCATTGCTTTTGGATAACAACTCGTCCCACGGTGAGTCAGAAGAGCCTCAAGCTAGAGCCACCTCTCCTTTGTCCGATTTTGCATCTAAATATATCGGCAATGCCAATAAAGAGCTCAACGGATCCAATAAATCATTGTTAGCGAATGTGAGAGAGTGGATTAAGGGAGATGATTCTCATGATGATTATTCTACTAATGACGAGACTGATTCGGGAAGCTTTTTCTTGAAGAAAGCCTCTTCAAAACTGACCAGTACTACTGATTTACAATCAAAAGCTTCTCAGAAAGATACACAGCCATCGAAGAAACCAACAGCCAAAAGCCCTTCGTCCCCAAGCAAAACCAAATCAGCTCAGAAGAACGTGAACAAGAGAACTAGAAAAGCGGCTTGAGTATTCAACATTGATTCCCTCATTCCTTACTTGATAAACTCTTAATCTTGTATTTTGACTAGTGACGTTTATTTAATAGTAAGTAAAAACTTCATCTAAATTGTGTCTCACATTAATACTCGAATTTTTTTCTGTCATTCTCTAATCGTAACTAATTTCTGGATTTAAGATATTGTAACACTAGTTGAAAACTAACTCGTTTTTGTTGAAGAAGACGCCGCTGGACCCTAGATCCAATGAAGGACTTCACCATGGTTGATACCGTGGATCAAAAAACTGGTCGTGATCGAGTTGAAGACCTATCTTTTGATGGTTTATCAAATGTGGAGCTCCAAGCAAGATTACGACAACAGCATGAACGGCTATTGCAATACCAACGAGACTTATTACTCTATGACACAATATCCGGGAGTGCTATTAATTCACTGCATGCATCTTGGAACTTCACTCAAGGACTTATTGTCGGACAATTAAGTGTGATATTAGTATTGGCTATTTTCATTAAATTTTTTGTTTTTGCAGACTCTTCGGCTCTTCCAGCTTCAAGCTCATCTATAAAAGACATATCAGGTGTTATAGTGAAGAAAGATAAGAAATCTTCGAACTCAGAGGAAAGCTCAGGTAGCGATGGCTCTCATACCACCGGTGATTTATCGAAAATAACTACTATACTCGAAAAGACATACTACGACGTTGATAATCATGCTCCAGAATCGCTTGATTGGTTTAATGTGTTAATAGCACAGACCATTGCACAACTTAGAGCAGAAGCTTTACTCTCGGAGAATATCTATCATTCTTTGAATGACTTTTTGGACAAGCTGGATTTGCCAGAGTATGTCGGAAAAATCAAACTTACAGAAATTGATATAGGCGATGACTTCCCAATCTTTTCCAATTGTCGAATTAAGCACAGTGAAGGAGGATCAGGCAGACTTGAGGCGAAAATAGATGTTGACTTATCTGACACATTGACCTTAGGCATTGAGACAAATCTCTTATTAAATCATCCGCGTCCCTTAACAGCTGTGCTTCCTGTCCAACTATCCGTCTCGATCGTCCGGTTTTCTGGGTGTTTAACTGTGTCCTTAATTAATATCAAAGATCAAGAACTTATAAACATGCATGACCTTAGCACTGACGGCTCTAACGGGAATACTGCTAGAAATGGATTTCTGACAGCATTGAATGAAGAGGGAAATGGCGTTAAGGAAGCACATGAAGGTTTGAATGGATCTCAAACATCATATCAGACAAAGTTGGAAAATGAGCCTACAGGTACTGCTTTGATGTTCTCATTCTCTCCTGACTATAGATTAGAGTTCACAGTTAAATCGTTGATAGGATCTCGAGCCAAACTACAGGATGTACCCAAAATATCCGCCTTGGTAGAGAGCAAGTTAAGGGCATGGTTTATCGAAAGATGTATTGAGCCGAGATTTCAGGTTGTGAAGTTGCCATCCTTATGGCCAAGAAGAAAAAACACTCGAGAAACTGTGAGTCAGAGCACTAATACCACATCCGAAAGACTGGATGAGTAAATAGATCAAGTTACTATCATGATCCACAATGTATTCTCCCTACTAATCTGAGTATCAATTGGCAAAAATTTCGGGAACTTAAGACGCACAGGAATGATTAACGTAAAAACAGATTTCATTTGACACTCGAAGAGAGCTTCTTCCTTTTCTTGCCTTGATGCTTGTCTTAGAGAGCGCACAAATTCAGGGCGATACTAACTTTGTTCTTACAACATTACACATCAATGTATAGGTCGAAAACATTAGCGACATTGTTTTTCCTTCATGAAATACTTCCGAAGCTTATTCCCTAGAACAATTACTCACGTATTAAAACCATGATATTTCCGGCAAAGCTTAGAGGTAAGAGTAAAGTAATACATAGAAGTTATTTGTGAATGCTGTTATACTATTTCAATTGAGTATAAATTAGTGACTGTAGAAAAATTAGATGAGTCCAATTAAAATTTTATCTAGTTATTATCTCAACCTCATAACTACTTCATTACTACTTCATTCCAGCTCCAGTTCATCACTCTCCTCACTACCAGTCCCTTCTTCTTCGCTCTCTTGTTCGGAATCTTGCTCCTCACTTGAGTCCACATCACTACTGCCCTCAGAGCTGAGAACTTCTTCATCCAGATCATCGCTGGTGCCACCGAAAAACTCATCCAAACTTTGGAGGTTATAGGTCTGTTTGGGGAGAACTTTAGTTTGTTGTGACGTGATATTTTCTAGCCCGTGAGATCGGGTGATGTTGGCTGAGGTATTTTGAGTCGATGAAGATATTGATAAAACATTTCCACCCAAATTATTGGCATGGACAGGGACCGGCTTACGGATCGACTTGGGAGGAAGGGTCTCTGGATCCGCCCATGGAGGCAATGCTAAGTAATTTGATAGTAATACGGTACCATACAGTGACATGTTTTCATACTCAGTGTCTTCTTTTCTAAAGTGAGGGGCTGGTTTTGGAACACGCAAGAATAAAGAAGCGAGGTCAAAATGTTGATTCCCAGTATTCAATAACACATGAAATAGTCTCGCTCTATCTCTTATATCATAGGAAGGATCATAACTGGACAAGTACAAAATATGCAAAAACATTTTGAATATGATCCCTTTTTCTATAAAATCATTTATCTCCTCATTATTGTAATCAGCTTGACCTTTTAATTTATCAAGTTCATAGGTCGCAACTTTGGCTGCTAAAACCAATAGTTCATATCTTACCTTTTCATCCTCATATGCAAAGTTTTTGATGAAAATACGAAGAACGTCTGGTCCAAATGCGTTATCTGATGCTTCAGTGAAATCACCAATAATCCAGATGATGCCAGCTTTGGCATCGCCTTCCAATAGACCCGTTTGATTCTCTAACAAATTTGAAAGTCTGTAAACAGTTTTCAAAATTTCTTTTTTGTCATTTTCTCCTGCTGAGCTTTGAATTTGTTGTATCAAATAACGGATTATAGTCAATAACTCATTCAATACTACTCCTTTTGTTTTCGAGATTTGATTCAAACACCAGGACAAAACTCTTTTTCTCCAATACGCAGAGGTTTGAGAACAATAACCGATAGCTTTGATAGCTTCACAGCTAATTTTCTCGTCATAAGAATTCAAAGAGTAATATTTGAGTTCTTCCCAAATATATTTGATATTATCTTCATTCACAAGTTGAGACAAGATTGAAAGTTTTGTTCTAGCAACTTCAGGTCCATCAGTAGGGTATACATAAAACTTCTTGAATAGCCCATCGAAAATTGATGCGTCCACCAAAGATATGGAGTAAATTATTTGTAAGGTGAAGTAAGAGACAGCATCATCAGCCGAGCATGTCGCTAATCTACTAAGCGGCTGATGTATTCCAAATTCTTTGTACATAGATGGTGGCGTGAGACTGAAAAGTGCTCTTGATACTGCTAAAATAACAAACTCTGACGAGGAGTAAACCAAAGGCCTCATAGAGTTTATGAATAACTGCAAATCAGTGTCCATTGTAACGGTGTAATCATTATGAGGAATTTCTGCACAGTCATCTGGCAAGTCTATCTCTTCAAACATCTTATTTTCGAAATTTAATTTTGGTCTTGGTAAAAAGGACCTCGAATACACAGTCAATAGTTCAATAATAAACCCTTGGCTCCACTCGTCCATCAGCGATATGATATTGCAAAGTCGCCTAAAATTTCCGTGTATAGCAGCCCACTTCTTCAGCGAAGAAAGAGTTGGCATGAGCTTATAGTAAGTTTTTAAAGCAGCAGCTACGACCGAAGTATCACTGTCCGCCAAAAGCTTGGAAAGAAATGCTAAAACCTGCTTCCTTGGTTCGTATATATCATACACCTTACCGATTGCTATGGCAGTTGCAGCTCTAACTAAAGGCGATTGATCTGTCATCGTCTTCTTGATGCAGATCAGCACGATCGGTGTTATTGAGGGTATCCTTATTCCCGCCATTGCCTTGATGGCTGCTGCCCTCGAAACTGCATTCTTATCATTCAATGACTTCTGTATGGAGTTGATGGAGAGTAACGCAGTATCTGGGTCTTTTTCGGCGTATCGTGTCAAATATATCAATACCAACCTTTTCACTTTGGGGTTAGATGAAGTGATATTTTTCACAACATCTGCAAAATAGGGAAGCCCATCTTCTCCTCTGCTCAAAAGCGATATAACATATTTCATCCCGTTCAAATTCTCTCTATCTAACCTTGAGTTTAGTAATTTTGAAACTTCCAATGGACGTAGTGATACAGGTGTATCAGCAAGTCTTGATCGCGCAGACATGGCGGCCTCGATCGTCAAGTCCTTAGCGGACTCTATCATCGAGGATAGTTTTGCCAACGATTCTGACATCTATCTTGAGTAGGGTTTACGTTTATATTCTACAAGCTTGAAAGCTACATTAATACATATACATAAATCTAGATTTCCTAATTAAGTAATAAGTTACACTTGTCGCTGTATTATATCTGAGTTCCTAAATTTTCTTTCTCTTATTCAACTTGTTGGCAGCAGTTTTTAATCTCTTACCCATCCAAATCTCCTTCCTTGTAGATATGTATTCCTGTGGAAAGAACTCTCCAATCGTGGATTGAGTTCCTTCCATTCTTTTACGATTCATGTCTCTAATTAAAGGAATCATAACTTCATCCACCCTTTGTTGCGACCAACTAACGTTGTACATAAGAAAAGACCTGATCTGATTCAAATTAGGGACCCCCCATTTAAATTTGGTTTCATCTTTATCTGTCTCTGGCTTTTTATAAGCATCAAAAACAACCTGGTCAGGGAAAGAGGACCCCAAGAACAATTTTCCGTTCTTTATTCTATTAAGCAAATTCTTCTTGACGGAATTCAGATCTTTTTCATCGAGCTTTGGATTTTGAAGAGAATCGTCAAACCACTTCTTGAACTCTTTCAAAGAGCCAAAAGTTGCCAAAATTTCCATGGCTAAAACGGGGCCAATGCCTTTGATACCTGTGGTATAGTCACTACCCAAGAGTAGTGCTAATTCAATCAATTTATCCTGATTCAAACCAAAATGAGATTCAATGTCCTCCATAAAATAACACTCTACATACTGTTTTTGATTGAACATATTTTTGTAGATTCTGTTACCGCCAAATAGAAAGCAATCACTATCATCAGTTATAATGCCATCTACTAGATTCAACTTTAAAAGTTCAGCACATTGGGCCTCTGCTTCCATGGGTGCAGTTATGAATGGAATACCGAATCTTTTCAACAATTCTTGTACATCACGAATCATCGAATCAGTAACCTCATCCGAATCACGCTTGGCCTTAGAAAGTTTTTCTTGAAGTAATTGTTCATCACTTACCCCGGTTTGGCTGGAAGGTATTTCATGACTCGACTTTATGAATGTTTTAAAATCCTCATAGTCATCTTCCTCTGTTCTCATATCGTTCATAAGCTTTTCTTCGTCGTCTTCTTCAAAATTGTAATCTATGATAGTAGGTCTACGTTCCTTTTTTGGATCTGCTAAATTCTTTGACGCAGTTTTCAGTTGGCTCTTTACCGAGTTGAACTCGGTATTTGACTTCACGGTACTTCTCTTTTCCTTTTCGAATGCTTGTTGATCACCTTCCATAGATCTTTCGTCGATAACTTCCACTAGTGAAGTTTGACTGTCGTCCTGAACGTCTTGTGCTGTACTTTCCATGTCACTATCTGACTCTATAAGTTGTTGGGCCTCATTCCAAGATATCAAGCCATCTGTGTTTGTCGCAACTTCCCTTGTGGTAACATTATTTGGCGCCATCGAGCTTATATATCCATCTCGTGAAGGAACGGCATCCTCGTTGAACCATTCAGGAATTGGGTGAACTTCTTGCTTCTTAGCGTCTTTTTTATTCGGTTCACCAGAATCGTCATTACTCTCCATTACTTCATCTTTATCTTCATCTTCATCTTCATCGATGACCTCTATCTCTTGAGCAGACTCAGCATTCCTGACATCAGAGACTTTTTCTATGTGATTTGCCCCTGAATTATTCGTAGTCTTTCCAGCTGGATTATTTTTATATGTAACAGGTGTCTCACTCGTCGAGGAGTCTTCTGGTTGTGCACTAAAGAGCATTGAATTTTGTAAAGATAGCTTGGGAAATGTCTCTAAGTTTACTGGTTTTTGAGTTGGATTCTTAAAATTATCTTTTGCATGCGGCTTGTCTTTTAACCCGTTATTCCAGTTAAGTAAACCTTGCTTGTCTAACTTTTTCTCCTTGATCAACAAGTCGTTTAAGTCTTTCTTAGAGTCTTCGATTGCCTTCCTAAGCTCCCTATCGTTTTTATTATTCACAAAGTGTGGTTCATCATTTTCGTAGTTATCGTAAATCGATTGAAGGATAGCCTTCTGAGTTTCCAAGTCTTCTTCCTGATTTGAGTCTTGACCTAAGGGGACGTCATCCCATTCTGCATCATCGTCTTCAGAATTATTGTCTTCAATAAGTGCTTTTGGCTTCTCAGTTGGCACTTCTTCGTCTAAAGCAATTGCGGTATCTATAGACGCTCCATTACTTTCAAGTGACAATGTCCAACCATCGTCATTTCTCACCAACGCATATTTTCTGTCCTTGTCACCGGCTATTCTTCGCGTGATATTCCCGTTTTCTCCCATACCACTAACATCCATGAGCTTCTGGGTGTAGAAATTTCTTTTCTGTACTTGATTAATTTGAAATCTCGAGAATTCCATACTGTTAGGAAACAAGTCCTGTAACTGATCTTTATTAAATCCCATACGAAGCCTTGAATTGAGTCTCAAATGCGATAAGATCATATATTGTGTGGATAGCTTGAGCTTCAGAAACTCTTCAGAGTTGGGATCCACCGAATGTATATCGATGCCATCTACTTGATCATAAGAGTCATTAACATACTCCTGTCTTTCATCTTCTGGTATAATCCGAGTATCGTCTTTCTGCACCTTGAATTCCGTAATCATGGGTAAGTGATACTCATCTTTCTGATAAAACTTTTGGTTTCCATCAGGTGTTTCACTGTCCTTGCGTGCAACCTGAAGCTGCTGAGGATGACTATTTTCCAAATCCTCCAAGTACACTATATTCTCTTCATCCTGGCTGGTTTTACCTCTACCTGGCTTCTGCCGCGTCCTGTCCACTGACCTATGTAGCTGCATCGCCAAAAGCTTTTTAGCCGTCTCCAAAGTGCTCTCCGTCTTATCTTGCCTTCGTTCCTTTCTCTCAGCGATGGTTTGTCTCTTCAAGGCTGGCGCCCCTCCATCGAAAACAAAAACAGGCAAGATACCATAGTACAACAATTTGCATATCCGTCTGAAGAACCCAACTATGTGTGACTGTGGTAAAGCGTTTCCCTTGCTATCTCTCATCGCTTTCAAAAACTGGTAGATCCAGATCGAGGCATCAACTGCAAGCTTCTTTCTCGAAAGCGCCTCCAACCGAACTGGTTTTGCTGTCGGTCCTATGATATCCCATAATGAGTTTACACCCATGATGACTCAAGTTGTAGAACATCAGCTAGGCAATGCTATTTCGCCTTCAGTTTTTTACTAACAAATCTTGCTTTTGATGTCTCTGGATATCACTGATTATGTAATATATACACTATCAATACTCTTCCAATACTACTAGAGAAAGTTTTTCAGTCTTTCAACTAGTATCAGCCTGCTAAGTATAGAAGTCTGTCCCGCCTTAATGTAGGTATGCATCCAGAATGTCTACTGGTAGCAATTATCATCAATATACGGCCTGTTGATGCAATAATATTGCGGCTGAAAGTTGCAAAAGAAAGAGTTTCAACAACTCCACAAATCCATATGAAAACTTTTAAAGCACCAAGAGTCCATATACAAATTCAATTGAACAGAACCTTTATCCTTTTCATGGAGATGAACTCAGACTCAGAAATTATTGTGAGAGGGAGCGGACTTGGACATTCAAATTTCAACATGGTGGAACCACATCTGTCTATACAGCAGCAACAGCAGCAGCAATATTCACCATATCTTTCTCAGAGAAATTACATTCTCATGAACCCTAGTGACAGAAATCTACTTAGTGGAACTAACAATGCACATCAGGATAACCAAGTCTCGTACACAGACAAGCATTTGTCTCCTTTAAGGCCCGGGCATATCATCTCGCCTAGTAAGAAAGCACCGGAAGGGTATATCTGCGTAGGACGAGTCATAGAGTCTCCATCGAAAGGGACGCCGATCACACCAACACAGAAGGGGATGCTATTGTTGAATGAGGATACAAACATCATGAGGCAGGAATTCCCATCCAACTTCAATCCTCGCAAAGCGATAAATATGCCTTCAAAAGAGAAGGTGAACAAATGGATTCAGAACATCCCCTTTCATGTTTTCAACGACGAGATACTCTTGCTGGAGTGCTACCCGGGCGTGCCTTCCTCCAAAAGTAACTCTGAGCCATGCATGGATTACGCTGACGATCAGGACATCTTTGAACTTCAATGTCGTAGGATCACAAAGTATGCGACCCAGTTGTATATGAACGAGAGTGAAAAAGTCGCTAGGTTCAACAGAAGCTCTGATGACGAGGACCTTTACGACAGTGAGGGTAACTACATCCAAATTGATGACAATATCGATCAGATTGAGACTTCTTTTGACAACTTTTTCAACGACAAAAGTAGTAAGCCTATAGAATATATCATCAATACAACATTATAAGGTGGCTACTATTCATTTATTGATAGTACCGATGAATTGTTTGTGTATTTTTCAACTATATGAATAAACTCATTTCATCTATTCTGTAGTTGGGATTTTGAGGATCCAATTCTTCCAACCTGGGGTAGTATGGTACCAAAGCATCACTGTGTTGTATGTAAGCATTATTGTAGATCTTCCAAAATGGTTTTCTAACTTTCCTGGCGGGATGGAAGAGCCCAGCCCAAATGTAGTTACTAAAAGTACCAATCCCCAAAACTAGTCTCAATGAATCAAGTGCTTCTATTATTCTTGCAATGACATGAGGAGACGTTTCGTATACATTGGGGATTAAAAGATTGAGAAAGTGGATAAAAACTTCATGATAATCATCGTTTGTTAAACCGACACAGTTTACAGCCATATGTTTGATAACCGTTGCTGCAGTTTGTCTATGCACTTGATCACGGTCAGTTAAAGCGTCTTCAAGAAGCGGAGTGATCGCAAACAAATAATCTTTGGTCGTCCTACCATCAATGTACTCAAATAAAAAGCTTAATGCCTTCAACACGCCATTCTGTACATTATTTTCGGGAGTTCTATACTCATTCATCAAAGCGGGTAGCACGGTGAAAGGTGCACAAGTTTCAGCAACAATTCCTATTGCTACTGCAGTACAAACACGAAGCTGACGTTCCTGAACCCTCAAGTTATTCAAAAGCATGGCAAGTACATCTTGGGGCCCGATGGTCTTAGCAATAAAACCGAAGGTATCATTCGCTGCGATTCTGATTCTCTTCTTGGGACTCTTTAACATATCCAAAAGCTCAAAGCATATTCTCATCCACTCTTTAGCATTAATTGTTTCGGCATTTTTCTTAGCAATCAAGCCCACTAGTTTGATACAAGCCTCTTGTACCTTTTCTTGTCTATTTTTTAAAATTGGAGTTAATGTTGGAAGAATTTGATTTAATGAAGGATTCGAAAGTCCATACAAGGTCTCTTTATCCAAATTACTCATACATGCATTCAACGCATTAATGAGAGACCCCAATACTTCTGGGTAAACTTCACCTAATGCTTCGTATAATATAAGTATGAGTTTTTTCAACAATTCTTCATCTCCTCTAAAACACTCTTTAATTACTGGTGCTATGATGACAATAAGATCAGCTGCTTGCTGTCTTACTTCTGCTGATTTGTTTTTCAATCGATACAAAATTGTACTAATGATGGAATTGATATGAGGCTTGAGTCTGGTATTCAAAGCCTTAGCGACTGAGCTGAAGGCAAGTAGATAAACCCTGTTTTGGGTGACCTGTTCTTGGAAAGCATATAAAACACCATCTATGAGCTTGACTTCTAAAACTGCATCCATACCGAGAATCTTATTACTGTCATAAGCGACGATCCTTTGAACACTTTCAATGCACATCTTTCTCAAAAGTTCATTTTCATCTTTCGCAAATTCTATTATCAAGTCTAAAACTTGTAGCAAATCAAACTTGTTGGCTAGCTCAACTGTCAAGTCGACCACTAACTTATTAAGAGATTGTGAATCTGATGCGGTTCTTCTATTCCAAAAATGCTTTAAGAATGGCTTCAATATGATTTTCTCGTAGTTAGGCACAAGTTCTTTAGAAAGTGGAAGGTTGATACTTATTCTGAGGATTGTTTTTTTCATGTCCTCATCTGGAGATCCGAATTCACGAACTATCACATTCATCAACTCCCTGGTGTAATAGTTCGCATACTCATCGTAATTAGGATCATGACACATCAATGGAATGATAGAACCTATGCATTTCAAAAAGCTTGCTAAACCTTTCCCTCTATGATTTCTGAGTCCGAGCCAGGCGGGCTCTAAAATATCTTCGAATGATTCAATACCATATGGCTTTACATTCTCTGCCAAATTTGCTAACGTCAAACCTGTGATACTACGCACCTGAAGCACTTCATCAGTCAATCCCGGTTTAAGAACACTTGTTATTTGAGACAAATAAGGTAGAACTGAGTTACCATTTCCATTTCCGAGTAAAATGCAAAGCTGTTGAATTATTTTAATACCTGTATGTCTAACTGTCCAACTCTTTTTTGATTTGATAACAGCTTTCAAAAAAGGTAAGAAGTTTACCAATCCCAAAGTATTCGCAACCACTGCGAAAACCCTTGATGTGATGTTTCTGACATATTCATCCACATGGTCCAAGTCAGGTCTAAGGTTTGCTATCATATTGGCCAATCCCGCTGCTTTAGTCAATCCAGATATGATCTCTCTGGCCTCCAACCTAAGAGTAAAATCTTCGTCTATCAACAACGGTGATATCACCACTAATATTTTGTGAGTATAGGGTCGGACTAGTTCATCAAGCTGAAATAAGATCCTACCGATTAACTTTACTAGAATGTGCCTTTCATGGTCGTCTGTATTGGGCTCCAACAAAATAGGGAGTATATTATCAAGAAGAACTTTGGGTCCGAAATAGCGAGAATTGTCCGTTATTTGCCTCAAAGCCTTCTTTCTGGTGCTTGGAGTACCATTTTTCACCTTCAATAAAAGTTTTAGTACAGCAGACTCTTTATCCAGCTGGTTGTTCTTATTATGCAATAATTTTCCAAAGTACTTCACGTCCTCTTTTTTGAAAAACTCTAAACCCTTTACTTCGGGAATATCTGTTGGTAGCTCTTCCTCGATCAATTTCCTGTTTTTGATACTCTGGACCTCGTTCGAGGGCATTTCGTAATATTGCAGACCTTTCATTAGTTCACTTGTCTTCTCATTTAAAACAGCCTGCGCATCCTCTAGATTTGGTGCATATACCGGTATGTATCCCAGAGGCAATATCTTGCCTAAAATGTCTTCTGTTAAATGTAATCCCTTATATGTTGGGATGATATCGAGCGACTGTTGAAGTTTATCGCCTTCTTTTTTTATAATGTCATTACTCGTACTACCTTCAGGGGACTGTTGCTTTTCTATTGTAAGTGTTTGAGATTCCAATGCCATCTTCTCTTCTGGGGTAACGTCCCACCTTCTTTTTCTACGTCTAGTCCTGACGTCCTCATCGTTACTCACCTTCAGCTCTATAAGTTGTTTCACTCGGCGTTCTTCTCTCTCAAGACTTCTTTTTTCAAGAGCTTCTTTATATGACTCTCCTTCATCCGGATTCAACTCTGTACTTCTCTTATACTTTTGTTCCTGATATTCATTCCTGGTCAAGTTATGTTTCAAATCAGAGCTTGATATTACATCGTCCTGATCGTTCTCATCCTTTATCTCATTAAGCAACTCCGTGGGTATGGTGTATGACCCTATCAAGTTCCTCCTCTTCCTCGTATTAGTTGCCATGATTCTCTATAGCCTAACCTCTTCGAAATATGCTTCTTACTTAGAATCAGTCATATCGACTAGATGAGTCGTGTATAAACGACTCTTTTTATATAAAGTTATGAAGAGTTCTATAAGGTTGAACGACGAACTATATGACTGATAGAAACTCCGTTGTCTTATTAAACAGGGTTCTCTCCTTGAAGGAGAGCTCGCCTCTCATTGTCATTACTGACAGTTTATTTCAAACTTCATATTACATGGTTCAAGAATTTATACATAAAGCCAATACTCAGAAAGTGATCTTCGTTTCATATGAGACGGTCAACAGACCTCAGTATGCATCTTCGTTCATTGATTGCTCGGAGAAGTCAACAGCCGAAGTGATAAAGTCTGTCAGAGAGAGTATTACAAGCATAGTTTCAACAAATAACGCAGCAAAGATTCTTGTAGTGTTTGACTCACTTAACTACATATCCAGTGAAGGCATTGCATCGAGCGTGGCACAGATATCGGGCAAGAACATAACAATTCTTGGAGTCTATCATACCAGCATACTACAAGATAAGGCCAAAAACCTGACATATCCCAGCTCTTACAATTTATTGAATTATATTGCTAGTTCGGTGATCGAGGTACATCCTTGCCAAGATGAAAATCTCGACGAGGAAACGTTGGAATCATCATTAAGTAAACTTTATTACCCCAGGAGTCATCACATCAATAGCCACACTTTCAAAGCTATTCTTCTTAACAAGAGGAAGTCAGGAAGGTCATTGCAATACCAGTACATAATCAACACCTCAGATCATACATACGCTCCAATAACGTCATCTACTGAAGAAAATGTGGAAGATGAAAGTTTGCTCAAAGACTTGACAACATTCAATTTGACTACGAACTCGAAGCAAAAATTGGCAAAGGAACAAGTTGAACTTCCATTCATGCAAGCACAAGAGGAACTTGGTTCTTATGGAGGAGCTATTGTCTATGAGTTCGAGAAAGACGATGACTATGACGAAGAAGATCCGTACGAAGACCCATTCTAGTTATTTAACTGGCCTTATTAATATATATCATTCCAGAAAAGTGATTTGATAAAGCTTATTATTCGAAAGTAAACTATTCTTTCACTGTTCGATGTATAACTTTTACTTATTATGTACTTTTATTGAGAGAAGACGTCCTGTACTCTCTTAGTGCTTTATCTCTCTCCTGTTCCAAACATCAGGATGACTTAGCCTTAAATTTCAGTTTAAAGCGCTTCACTACTTTAGAAAGTTTGCTCTCAGAAGCCATTTCTTCCAATTCCTGTTCTGTAATGGTTTTTTTCGTTAAAAGATTGAATATAGAGCCAAATGCAAGTGACATAATGGTACATGTCAATATTATAACGTTGTATGGCATGGAAAAGTCAGGTGTAGGTAAGGTTAATAATAAACTAGTCGTTCTGAGCTCGTAAATGATGTTTCCTGATTTTAGGACAGACACCACTGCGGGTTCCACTGCAAAGCCATGGTTTGCATCAGGAGGGTATTCAGCATAAAGCAATAACGATTTATCAAAATCATAGTTAAACGTCAATGCTGTATTTGCAGGTAAGCTTATGGATAATTCTAATTGTGATGGTCTTTTTCTATCAATTGCAGGTTTGAAGTACGTCAGTTTGACAAAGCTTTGCCCCAAAATGTTCGGATATGTGCCAGTTGAATTCCTTAATTCGAAAGTTAAGGTGCTCAAGTAAGCTCTCATGAACCATGGGAGAGTTTCGGAATAGACAAAACTAGTGTTGGTAGAAGTGGGGTTGAAGATACTCACTCTCAATCCGCCTCTATCCTGAGAATAACCCGTTAATGAGCGGGAAACGAAAAGAGGTGGTTCCTCAATGGGTGCCACCTTTGACGTATCGCTAGATTTGAACACAAAGTTGAACTGACCAGTATTTTTAAGCTTGTATTGTATGACATTCGAGTCGGAGGGAACGAGTGTTTCTTTTGTAGCTTGGTCACCATTCTTCTCTTCAACTTCAACATTCCACTTTTCCTTATCAACCAAGATATCGATACCAGAATTTGTGACATCGTCCTTAAGGGCAGCCCCATTTATAACACGACCAAAGATCGTTTGGATATCCCATGTAAGCTCAGTTGGATCACTGAGAGGAAAACATTGCCAAACATCGTGAAACTTTGACTCATCACAACGCAATTTTTCCCCTGGCGTTGGTTTAGGAATCCCACCCTCTTCTTTTCTTCTTATTGATCTCATAATGTCAATAACGGAAACAATACTTTGATCCAAAACCAAATGACAATTCAGGTTATCATTAGTGCAAACAGTATTGATGTCCAACGAGGTACCATGCCAAAGCGAGTCAAATACCTTGTGGCCGTCCAATAAAGATGAAACTCCTGCTTTTCCTCTAGTAGGCAACACCTTCAAAAAAGGAGTCAAGTTTTCGGTGCAAATAGGCTCACTGGGTAACGAGGCTCTGAACAAGTAAGCTTTGTTTTCCGGAGACAGGATAAAGGTATTTCTGCTTGCTTCGATTCGATATCTAGGCGATGTTGTGATAGAATCATCAATAAAATTCAACGAAACACAAAATAACCCCGACAAGGAATCAGTGAGTCTGAACCAGCTTCTTTTGGCATCCTCAAGGTTGGGCGCCTCGATAGCAGCCCAAACCTCTACTCCCGTTCCTCCACTTTTCGTTCCATTCATTGGCAATTTGCCCCATGATTGCGGGTCCCACCACCCTTGTGTGAAGCGCATGTGTAGTTCCCTCACATTAGAACTCTCAATTATAGGCCCAAAAGCTTTGGGAAAAAGCTCGTAACTTCGGCTGTCCTTCTTCTCTTCAAATTCCAAACTATCATTGTGGTATTCTAGGTTGATTGGTGAAGACTCAACATTGAACTCAAACGAAGACAAGAGAGTGTTTCGTGGTAGCGGCCTAAAAGTAAGCGATTCTTCATATGTTTCACTAGCTTGACTTAGACCAAGCCATAACAAACCTAGTATGAAGTTCCCAATCATCATACTTCAGTAAAGCTCTTTGGAATACACGTCAATTCTATGATTTTTTTCGTATCTCATACTTTAATTTTGTCACGATCAAGAAATCTTTGTTTACAGTTCATAAAACCAATATCAAATTTGTTTGGCATATACTGTGAGCCTGAAGATGCTGAACCCACCCGTAGAGGCTTCCCTTCTAGAAGGCCACAAGGAGAATATACAGCCCCTTCCAGGTGGACGCTCGGCTGATAAGTTGGCACGGAACTTAGTAAATCTATCTAAATCACAGTTAAGACTGAAGGAAATACAGCAGAAAGAAAGAGAGACTTTTGAGCAGCAACTAAAACAATTTGATGAACTAGACGACCCTTTGCAAGTTTACCTAGACTATATACATTGGACGCACGAGATGTTTCCTCAAGGGTCCAATGCCAACAGTGGGCTATTGGCGCTATTGGAAAGATGTACTTCATGTTTTAGAGACGTGTTACATTACAAGAACGATCCTAGATACTTACGGGTGTGGCTAGAATACACCAAGTACTCTGACTCGCCGAGGGATATATTTGTCTACTTGGCTAAAAAAGATATAGGCTCCGAGCTTGCATTATATTATGAAGAATTTGCAAAATATTTAGAACTCAATGGGAAGGTGACGGACGCAAAGCAAATATATGAAATGGGAATTGAAAGGAACGCGAGACCTATCGTGAGGCTTCAAAGGTCATACTCCCAATATTTGAGCAGGCAAGGACAGTCGTCAAGACCTTCAACATCTAGCGAGTCTAACATACGCAGTGCGTTATCTGTGAAAAGAGGCAATGATACCCAACTCAACGTGAACGAGCACAACACTAGTAAGAAGAAGGCAAAGTTGCAAATATTCAACGACGACTTGGATCAGAGTCTGGAGTTTTTGAAGTCGCTTCAGGAAGACGGATCACAAACAAAAGAGCTTGCCAGTGTCAAAACAAGAATAAAAGAAAACTTGTTCCAACCTAAGCCTTGGAGTGGAGAGGTCCTTTCCCAAAAAGTTCCTCTTGCTAGGCCTCTGTCTGCTAAAGTGGAAGTCTTTAAAGACACAGAAGAAGAACACACTATCATAGGCTCAATGAATTTCGATGAGGATGGTAAGAAGCATACTACAATCAAGCATCCAGGAAAAATGAAGGAGGTCTTGAAATTGAATCTCGAGCTCCTCTATGACGAGCACGTTGAATTGAGCTTTGTTGAACTATTAGCAAGAAAAAGAAAACTTAGGGATTCCGCCTTGCGATCCAATAAACCTGCAACTAGTGTAGATCAAGATATTGAAGATGATTCGACTATTACGCAGAGAAATAACACTTTCACTATTCCATTGAAAGATGAGATTCCAATACTTGATGATAATGGTGAAGCGGCCGCTCCTCGGCCATCTTCTCCAACCATGACACTATACTCTCGAATGGCCACAAATGAAGTCTTGTCAATGTTTAACGATGCCGGAAAAACTCTACACTCTGACGACGAAGGTGAGAAGACAGATGGTGAAAACACAACCAACTACGACGGGTTCGTTACGGAAACTATACACCCTATGGTGACATCAACCAACGTTCCACAGCCTCTTCTGAATACGCGAGACGTAAATGAAGAGCAAAAATTGCCCAGAATAACCACTCCTCCAGTATCCTTAGATGAGCATGAAAGGAACGATAGTGCAGATAGCTCACCGTTTATTGAACGACCTCTTTCTTCAATCATCGAGTCAGATCAAAAGATAGTTTATCCTGCAGACGAAGATGTAAGAAATAGTCTTCTAGATGGTCTTACTGTACCTATTACGTCTTATAAAGGTTTTCACAACTACCGTCATACGGTCGTCAACAAAATGGCCAAGTTTCGTGAGATTACGAATAAGAAGACAAAGCTAATCACTAAAGGTTCTCGCAACTCCATCATTGATTTCTGTGGTGACGAGATATATTGTTTGAGATACGAACTAGGACAAGGTGGTTACGGTATTGTATACTTGGTTGAGACTGAAAAGGGGGAGTTGAAGGCATTGAAAGTTGAATCTCCATCATCAAGGTGGGAGTTTTACATATTGAGTCAAATTCACTTGCGTTTGAACAAACTAACAGATAGTGCTCTGTCCCTCTTCGTGAGGCCTGAAGCTTTATTCTCATTCAAAGACGAGGGGTACTTGTTGATGAACTACGTCAGACAGGGCACCATTTTGGATATTGTCAACATTTATAGAGAACAGGGTGTTGCTGTTGATGAAACCCTCTGCATTTTTATCACTGTGGACCTTCTCAGGATGCTTGAAGCTTTGCACAGCATCGGCATTATACACGGCGACTTGAAAGCTGACAATTGCATGATAAACTTTGAGCTGTCCAATAACCTAGGCAATTACAACAGAGCGGGCATAAATGGATGGGGAAGAAAATCAATTACCTTGATCGACTTCGGTAGAGCTATTGACATGACCCTATTCAATAGCGACGTACAATTCATCGCTAACTGGGACACAGACCAACAGGACTGTCCCCAAATGAACAAACACGAGCCTTGGACCTACGAGGCAGACTACTACGGCCTAGCATGTATTATACACACTATGTTGTTTGGCAAGTACATCGAGATCAAAGAGCTGCACGGCGGGAGAACCTCGCTCGCTGCTTCTTTGAAAAGATACTGGCAGGTCGCTTTATGGGAGCCATTGTTTGATCTTCTTTTGAACCCATATCCTCGCTACGACGGGTCCTATACTAAAAAGCCTCTTGTCAACGAACTTCGCAATTGCAGAAACCGTTTACAAGAATGGCTAGAGGAAAATAGTTCCAAGAGGAATTTGAAAGGAATCATCACCGATGTGGAAAATGAACTCAACAAGACGAACAAGAAACTACTTAATTGCCTTCGTTGATCTCGAATCTTCTTACGCATGCATCGAATAATATAACTACTGTATAATACATTAATACTTGAAAAGTTCAAATAGTTCCATTTCGCTACTTTTCCTCTCACTATCTCAAATCTTCATTGTTGAACCTCCTTTTTCACGCCTGACAAAGCATTTCCATTCCAAAGACTTATGTGCTTCGCTGAAGGTTCGGTGGAAGACAAGAAGACCATCTCTCTTTACGACTGTTTTTTTTTTTTTTTTTTCATCGCGACAATTGGTCAACATACGCTTCCGAAGGTCGGCTTCCAGCTTACGATAAATCTTTTGGCGGAAGCTTTCTTGTGTAGGTTAAAGAAAGTAAGGAGAAGAAGAGAACACCAATATCAATCTTATCAATCTTTTTAAAAAAATTTCAGGTAGTCAAATTATGGGACAAACAAGCGGCTCGAGCTCATCAGAAAATAATTCAGCCTTAGCGAATTCATCGTCCTCCGCAACATCTTTCCATACCAGCATATTGATTGTCGGAGGAGCTTATGCTGGTTTATCAGCAGTGAGAAGTCTTGTGCACCATTTGACAGAGGCAATGAATAATCCTCAAAGCAAAGCCAAGTTGGAGGAAAGAAAGATCAGTATTACGATGGTGGAGCCAAGAGCAGGATTTTTGAATATTCTTGGAATCCCAAGAGCAATTGTGGACACCAAATTTGCAGAGACACAATACGTATCGTTCGACGAGTTGGATGGAGTTGTGTTTGACAATGTGTTATCGAAGGATGAGGAGGTGATGAGCAAGTTGAACAATGTGAAAAAGGAAGATCGTGCTGGATACACCATCAACTACGTGCATGGAAGGGTCCTGTATTTGGACGAAAAAGAGGCCCAATATACTCTTATTGGCTCCCAAGAGAGTGCATCGATTGATTTCGACTATGTTGTGATGGCTACAGGCAGGGATAGATGCTGGCCTACTACACCTGATGCTTTCACCACCAAAGGATATCTTCAAGAAATGGGCAAAGCCAGAAGCGACATTGAGAAGAGCAGCATAGTATCTGTGATTGGTGCCGGTGCTGTAGGCATAGAGATAGCCGGCGACATCAAGTACCATTTTCCTGAAAAAACGGTGAACCTCATCCACCCTCATAGCACATTTCCTCCAGAGCCCCTCAGCGAAGAGTTCAGGACCCTAGTAGAGAAATCGCTTACCAACTCAGGCGTCAACGTGATCTTGAACTCAAGAGTAGCTCGGGAGCATCCCAATGGTGATTTGGAAACAACCTCCGGTGACATTATCAAGTCTGACTTGAACTACTGGTGCACTTATCATAAAAATAACATTGAAATCTTGTCAGACAGTCTCAGGAAAGAGTTGGTCACTCCAAAAAGCCATGTCTTGGTCAATGAGTACTTGCAAGTGATAAACAAAAACAAAAAGTTGGAGAACTTCTTTTGCATTGGCGATATCGTCGAGTTGCCCATCATAAAAAGCGCTGGTTGGGCCATGTACATGGGAAGACAAGTTGCGAAAAACTTGGTCTCTCACATACTAGCAAATACGTTGGTGGAGCCCTTCCCTGACTTGACTCAAATGCCCAGAGGTATGGTTTTGGTCGCAGGAAATGGCGAAATTGTATCTGAATTGAGCGGAGAGGTTGAACTCAACCATAAAGGTTATACACTAGAGTACCAAGACTACTGTATGGGTAAAATAAGGGCCACTTTGGGAGTATAAAAATTGTTGTATATATGTAATATAGATT
Organism: Millerozyma acaciae; assembly: GCA_001600675.1. Classification (NCBI taxonomy): domain Eukaryota; kingdom Fungi; phylum Ascomycota; class Pichiomycetes; order Serinales; family Debaryomycetaceae; genus Millerozyma; species Millerozyma acaciae. Next base: position 506,132 of record BCKO01000002.1, on the reverse strand, counting down.
ATTCCTGTGTTACTCAATAAGAAGGCACAGCGTAAGAAAATTCTTGAGCGGTTACTAATTTTTTTCTTTGATCTCAAAAAAATTGTAACATTTATATAGACCACAGACTAAGTGGAGGATCGCTATGAGCCAAACAGGGTCCGATAACCTGTCATCGCTTGAAGTTCCTGTGATACCACAAGTTAAAAGAAAAAGAGGACTTTCGCTTCGATCCCAACTTTTCAACAAAACGTTGATACAAACACAAGGCCAAACAACGCATCAGGAACAAGGGCAGACCGCAAATGGTGATACAACAAACGGGACACATGCATCCAGTTCCGTGCATTCGTTACAAGAGCAGCCCGGAATTTCTGAGCATGGTCAACAAAGTGGACAAAATCAGGGCCAAGTTACACCTTCCATCGACGTAAATAACAAACCTATAGCACCAGAAATCAATATTGACTCTCCGTCGGAAGAGCCCGCAATTAAGGAATACTCGCCTTACAATGTGTTGAATTTAAACTTGAGCCGGTCCACAGTACAACTCTCGGCCAACTCTACGAGATCAGACACATCATCAACGTACTTCATAAAGAAGAAAAGGAGACCTAGGAACAAGGCAATTAAATTATTGATAAACATAAAAAACCGGATTTTAGGCATCAACGATCTTAAACCCACTGGATATGGCAGAGTGCTACCTTTGAGTGTCAATAAGTCAGACGTCAATGACTACTTTGAGGACGAATACTACGATAAAGTTAGTGGGTCATACATCGATGAAAGAAATGGAGAGCCGTACTGTAACAACGTCGTCACTTCTGCTAAGTATAGTATCTATTCGTTTTTCCCAAAGCAGTTGAAAGCACAATTCTCAAAGGTTGCTAATTGTTACTTCATGGTTGTGGCCATCATGCAGATGATACCTAGCTGGTCCACTACAGGGCACTATACGACAATCATTCCATTGATGATATTCATGTCCATTTCGATAGCAAGAGAAGGTTTCGATGATTGGAAAAGACATGTACATGACAAGGAAGAAAACAACAAGATGACAACTGTGATAAAAGAAAACGAAGAACTTAGTAACTACGATACACATTCCATAACCACTATCATGACCGAAACAATCCCTGTCCCCAATAGTGGTGGTACCCTTAATCTTTCACCCACATCAACGAATTCCGATTCTGAACCTGATTTACAGTACACAAATAAAGAAGCATTGAAGAAATATAATCTCAAGGAATATCCCATAAAGTGGAAGAACGTTAAAGTCGGCGACGTCGTCAGCGTCAAGGAAAACGAATGGTTTCCCGCCGATGTCGTACTTCTTTCCTCAAGTAATGAATCTCAAGAGGCATTCGTAGAAACCATGGCTTTAGATGGTGAAACTAACCTCAAGCCTAAACGTCCTCATCGCGAACTTGGGTTGAACTGTTCACGAGCCCCGAATTTAAAAGGTTTGAGATGCCTATTGACTGTGGAGGATCCAAACTTGGACTTGTACAATTTCGAGGGACTGTTTTCATATAATAACGAAACCTATTCCTTGGGCCCAGATAATGTCATTTATAGAGGTAGCATTTTGCGAAACACTAAATCCGCTTTGGGTGTGGTTATTTTCACAGGTGAAGAAACTAAGATCAGAATGAACAATATTAAGAACCCAAGAACAAAAGCACCTAAGTTGCAGAAGAATATCAATTACATCGTCATCTTCATGGTATGTGTGGTTGTACTTCTTTCTGCCTTCTCTACCATGGCTCAGAGAATACTTTACAATAAGCACAAGGATAATGCATGGTATCTATACAAGCAAGATGCTGGTGTTGCTGCTACGTTGATGGGTTTCATTATCATGTACAACACTTTGATTCCGTTGTCATTGTATGTCACAATGGAAATAATCAAAGTTATGCAATTATGCTTTTTGCAATTTGACATCGATATGTATCATCCCGAGACGAACACTCCAGCTGATGCAAAGACTGCCACTATTTTAGAGGAATTAGGTCAAGTCAGCTACGTTTTTAGTGACAAAACAGGAACCTTGACTGATAACATGATGATTTTCCGAAAGTTCAGTGTTTGTGGCGTTAGTTGGATTCATGATTTAGATATCAAACTAGATCATCTTGTGAGCAACAAAGATGATACGTCTCCGCCAGTAAGTCCCAATAGAGAAAATACTTTCACTGATGGTAAAAAGAGCTTCCAGTCTGCATTAGATTACCATCCTCGATTAAGTACTACATCCATTGTTAGAGAGAGTATGGATGTAAAGTCTATCGAGTCTGGAGTCACCTGGAAGTCAACTGCTCAACCAAAAAAGGCTCAAAATTTGCTGAATTCCTTGTACCTTTTGCGCTATCTACAATTGCATCCTCACACCCTTTTCACCAAGAAGGTAAAATTTTTCCTTTTAAGTATTGCTTTATGTAATACCTGTACCCCCAAAAAACGAGATTCAGAATTTACAAAAGATAAAACCGATAGCTCCTCTGAGTCTCTTTCTAATGATGGATCTGAAAGTGATGAGAGCATAGAATACCAATCTGCCTCCCCGGATGAATTGGCTTTGATCCAAGCAGCAAGAGATTTGGGGTACGTTGTCTACGATAAACAGAACAACAGATTGCACTTGAAAACTTATCCTGATGGATTTGATGCAGATCCGAAGTATGAAACATATGAGGTATTAGACGTTATTGAATTTTCGTCTTCTAGAAAAAGAATGTCCGTCGTTGTGAGATTTCCAGATAAGCGAATTTGCGTTATCTGTAAAGGAGCTGATAATATTATCTTGGAAAGATTAAAGTACAGTGAAATGGCCAAAGCCAAAGCCAGAGAAATCACGCTCAACTCTACGGACAGAAAAACACAAGAAGCAGATGTGGTGTTACAAACCAGATTATCTCAAGAGTTTGAAGGAAGGAAGTCTATAGGTACATTGAGAAAAAGTTTGCATCTCGACAGCACGCCAGAAAAGTCAAATGTCATGAATTCGATCGACAATTACTTGATGAATAACGATGAATCTGAAATCGATAATATCGCCTCCCAGTCAAGGAAGTCCTTACACTTGCAACAAGCCAAAAGATATAGTCTTGAATTGTCAGCATATGGTGCCAAACCCGGTACCTCTTCTTCCACTGAAAATTCAAATTCGCAGCCGAACCCTTTGCCAAATAATTTCATTCCTGGGGATAGGCTATTGGTGAATGATGAATACTTAGTGGAAAAGACTTTGGAGCATGTAGAAGAATTTTCAACTGAGGGTCTCCGTACTCTTTTATACTCTTTCAAATGGCTTGATCGAAGTGAGTTCGAAAGATGGTCCAAAGATTACAGTGATGCTAAAATAGCGTTAACAGATAGAGGAAAGAAAATTGAAGAGGTTGGTGCAAGGATCGAGGATGACTTCGAACTTACAGGTGCCATTGCAATTGAGGATAAGCTACAAAAAGGAGTTAGTGAAGCAATTGAAAAATTGCATAGAGCTGGTCTCAAATTATGGATGCTTACTGGAGATAAAAGAGAAACCGCCATTAACATAGGGTATTCTTGCAGGCTTATCAAGGACTATTCCACCGTGGTTTCATTGAGCAGTGACTCAGGGTTACAATCACTTCAAAACGCCGTGCTTTCTGCTCGAAAGGATATTTCATCAGGTAGGGTTGCTCATTGTGTGACTGTTATAGATGGCGGTACACTCTCTGATGTTGAACAAAACAAAGAGATGATGGATGAATTTCTCGATTTATGCATTGAATCAGATTCCGTGATATGTTGTCGTGCTTCTCCTTCACAAAAGGCAAATATGGTAAGCTCGGTTCGAAATATTAAAAAAGATGCTGTCACCTTAGCGATAGGAGACGGTGCCAATGACATAGCCATGATACAAAGTGCAGATATTGGTGTTGGAATAACTGGTAAAGAAGGTTTACAGGCTGCGCGATCTGCGGACTATGCAATCGCCCAGTTCCGCTTTTTGCTCAAGCTACTTTTAGTAAATGGTAGGTATAACTATGTGAGAACCTCCAAGTTTGTGCTTTGTACCTTTTATAAGGAATTGTTTTTCTACTTGACTCAGGCAATCTATCAGAGGAACACGTTATTTTCTGGGTCCTCCCTATATGAAAGTTGGTCATTATCTATGTTTAACACTTTGTTCACGTCCCTTCCGGTGCTTTGTGTGGGTATGTTTGATAAGGACTTGAAACCAGCAACTTTACTTGCTGTGCCAGAATTATATGCTAAAGGAAGACTCTACCAGGCCTTTAATTTGAAGGTGTTCATATTTTGGATGACTTTGGGTGCAATGCAAAGTGTAGGTGTTTCGTTCTTAGCGTATTACATGTGGGGAGAAACAGCATTACGGGATAATACGACCTTTCCTTTGGGTAACTTGCTTTTCACGAGTTTGACAATTATCATCAACTTGAAGTGTGAAATCATCGAGATGCAAAACAGGCAGTGGCTTGCCTTTGCTGCCTTCATCATATCTGTTGGTGGTTACGGTCTTTGGAATGTACTTATCATGATGTTATACCGAGCCAAAGATTCGCCCATTTTCTTTGTATCTTATGGTCTCCTCACGTTCGGTCAAGATCAGAGTTGGTGGGCTGCATTATTAGTTCTTATCACCATTCCTGTCTTGTTCGATATCTTCTTCAAAGTCTTCAAATTCATATTCAGTCCTGGTGACGATGAACTATTCAAAGTCTTTGAGAAAGATATCGACATGAGAAGGTTCTTCGAGGAAGAGTCATTCGAAGAGCTTCGCCAAGGTTGGACCTATCCAAAGGAAGACTCTATTTTCAGAAAAAAAGCTATTCAACTTTTCGACTGGGTCAAACAAATTTTGGGTGTATCTTCGAACAAAGATATTACTGCTGACGAATTTGAACTTCAAGAATCACCAGTACATCGGAAAAGAGCGGGCACTAACCCCAATCCAACCGAACTACCTCCAGGGTCAGAGGCAAGCGCCGTTTACGCAAGTGAGTCAAATGTTCATACATCAGAGCAAGATTACGAAGTTTTGCCAAGTGGAAAAAGAGTTAAGCCTAAGAAAAGAAAGTTCTGGTCGGATGTGGGAAATAAGATCAAGGATAAGTTTGATAGAAGTGACGAGGACATCAATGATGAGGATGTCAACGCAATTATAGAGGAAAGATTAAATGGCTTGAAAAAAGAAGAGGAAGCTCGTCTGAATATATAGTTAGTCATGAAACCTATCTGTGTATGTTCATCAAAATCTCTTCGCGTAAGCCATATTCGTAGATGCTTGTAATTTCTCCAGCCGAATAACATTTACGACCAACTCTTCATGTCCAAAACAAACATAGTCATAGTTGGTGCTGGTGTGATTGGGCTCTCTGTGGCCTTGGCAATATCTGAAAGATTTCCAGGGCATTATGAGATGACCATCATTGCCGAAAACTTTGCAAGTGATCACAATTATCCCCCAGAGTACACTTCTCCGTGGGCAGGAGCACATTTTAGGCCATTTCCTAGCAAAAACAAGACAGAGTTCGAGGAGCAAAAGCTCACAAGGATAACTCAAGACTATTTCAGGATACTTGCAAAGAATCCTCGCTCCACTGTTAGGTTTGTTGAGGGAATCGAATTCTTCGAAAATCCTGATTATTACTATAAAAACTTGACCGATGGTTACAGAGATGGTATAGATGGATTCGAAGTGATACCATCTAATGAGCTCCCAGAGGGTGTTGTTTTTGGGACTAGATATAAAACATGGGTGTTAAATGCACCAGAGTATCTACGGTACCTTGAGGATCTACTCAGATCCAAATACAAAGTACAATTTGTAAAGACTAGATTGAACTCATTGAAAGATGTGAAGACGTATCACTCTGAACCTGTTTTATGTATCATCAATTGCACGGGGAACGGATTGTTGTACCATGGTTTCATAGACGAGCAGTATTTCCCAACTCGAGGACAAACTTTATTGGTAGACCCTCCTAAGGATGCAAATCTTGCAGTGACCATAACTCATCAACTGAAAGATAACGAGTGGACATTTTGTATTCCTAGACCTAATAACGGAGGTGTTATCATTGGTGGTACTAAACAACCTAATGATACCTACAAACAAGCCAGAGAAGAGGATACAAAGGCAATTATTCAAAGAGCCTCCAAACTTTTTCCATCATTGATGAAAATGACTGATAATGGAGAGAAGTACTTTGACATCAGAAAGATAAATGTTGGCTTCAGACCTACTAGGCAGGGTGGATTAAATTTGCAAGTAGAAAAGTTAGAAAATGATATAATCATAAATGCGTATGGAGCAGGAGGAATGGGATATGAGTTATCTTACGGAGTGGGTGTGACAGTAGCCGAAAAACTACGGTCTTTGAAAAATGACTGGAAACTTTAGCTACACTTGTTCCTCATCGTTGGGGTTAATTCTTAAAAATCGAATTCTTATTGCTTTTAATTAATACTGGTGATTATAATTTATGCCTCTGAAATTTTGAACACGAATGTGGTCAAGGTTGAGAGAGCGATGAACAAGCAAATCATATTAGGGCCTATTTCATCCGCATATTCAACAGCTTTTTTCTCTCTGATCATAATAACTCTCCATACGTACTTGTAGATAGAGTACAATAATGTGAATAATGCAGTTACAAAAAATCCAATAGATGCTGTTAATGCTGATTTGTTACCATAATTGAGCAAAGCCATCGCAGTTGCACCCAAGATCATTCCAATTGACAACCAACTCAAGAAAGTACGCTCCGTTGCAAAATAAACTTTAGGTTCAATTCTGACAGGAACACAAATCTTTTTACCCTTTGGAATTTTGTCCGCAAAAGTTTTGTTCAAATCAAAATTTGTTCCTGGCTTGATAGTAAATGTTCTATCGTCATTAAAGAAATGAAGAAATTTAGCGTAAACGCTTCCGACTTTATCGGAAAAACTATTCCCTGAAGGGGCAGAGTAATTTGATGGTAGTAAAAGAGGACTGGACTCGTCCAAATTCTCCTCCAATGGGTTCACGTCATTAGAGAAATGTACGCCAGTATAGCCTGATGGAAGGGTACTTGTCTCCAAAAGTTCTTCTTCGTCCATCTCACCCCCTGAAGAAGACGATTTTGCTCTTTGAGCGTTGTGATGCTGAATACCAAACTCTTCTTGTATTTTCTCTTTTCTGATATCGACATCCATCTGAGGAAGCCAAAATGGGATCAAATTCACGTAGTCTGGTAATAATGTTGCTCCACCATGTATAAATTTAGAGAACTTGGGGACAGCTTCAACGAGATGACTAGACACTAAGTCTCTAACCCAAGAAGGAGGCTCTTGTCCCAATTGAGTTTGAAGCTTGACTTCTAAAACGGCATAAGGGAACCTACAAATATCCCTTTCGGGCAACTGAGAAAATGGGTAGTCGACGCCAATGTCCATTCTCCTCCAGTTATTGTTGGTTCTATCGAAGCCATCAAAATTGTCCTCTCTTATCATTGATAATTCAGTATCTAATGAGATACGAACTCTTGCGTCGCCTGGGAGTTGGAAAGCGGTCCGGTTGTAAAAAGATCTAACAACGGGACGCATTTTATCTTTGATAACACGATACTGAACCTCCTTGGCCAAACTCTCCAAGTTGTCGATTTCTTTTGGTGATTTTTTACCGTCTTTTCTCATCTTCTCAAAAATCTTGTCGGTGGTTAACTCTCCACTCAAGTAACTATTAACTTTTTTCTCCTTCAATGCAAATCTCGCTTTGACTGATTTCTCTCCCGTCCAATCTTCTCTGTGAGTTTTTCTCTCAACGAAAATCTGATCAGACTTCATGCCTCCATACCATCTTAACCTGATGGCTTCTGCACCTTCGTCTTTTCTCAATCTTCCGTAGTAAAGGTCCATATCTTTGTTATCAAAATAGATCGAAGTAATGGCACTGTCTTCTGGTTCAAACTCTTTTTCGGCGTTGAACACCAAAACGGGTAAATGCTTCAAGATGATCAACTTCAACTCAGTAATATTGTCAGGATGAACCCAGTATTTAGTGGTTTGTCTAACAAAGTTTTGCTGCGATCCACCCGCAGAAGAATCTCCCTTCACCGGATTACCTTTGGTACGGACCAAGTCGTATAATTTGGACAACTTGACAATCAAACTGTCGTAGTTGTCCTTGTAAAAAGCTTTGGCGTTCAACCTGGCCAGGAAAATGGGCTTGAGCGTAAATTTCGTCGTCTTGTCGTGTTTCTTCAAGATCTTTTGGAATCCAGTGTAGTTCAATCTGGTAAACCTAGCCAAATCATGCACGTCGGCAATGATGTCTGACAACTCGCCCTCTAAGTCTTCGAAATCTTGTTCCTGGGGCTGGTCGTCTTTCTGAGGGTTTTTCAACGCCTCTAGAACCTCATAAACATATTTTTCCAGTTCCTTTATTCTTCTTCTCACCTCGGTGTTTTTCACCTTGGTGAAAGAATAAACCTTGTCGAGCTCTGTCTCTAACGACGCTAAAAACTCCTCTTCAAACTCATTAGTCCACTCGTAATCATTGTCTTTCAAGTTTTTCTTAAGCTGGTGCTTCAAATCATCATAAGCTATGTAATAGTAGCTATAGTTCTTTATAAGTTCATTTCTCAAATGTTCCCCGAATTTCATTTTACTTACTCCTCAATGTATCCAATTGACTATTTGATCTATAACGCCAAGGGACTACGAGGATTTGAACTTTAACTAAAATTAGCCGCTTGAAGTAGACAGCTGAATTATTGAGTTTGGATTTTTGAATGGAAAGAAAATGAAAAAGTCGAACCAAACGCCGCCAACTATAAGCTATATATTACTGGTGATAATGATCATCAGGGTACCACGTGTAGATAATGATGTTTTTAATGAGAAAAAAAAAGTCAACAGGTCGTACCCGGATTCGAACCGGGGTTGTTCGGATCAAAACCGAAAGTGATAACCACTACACTATACAACCGATTTTTAATGCAAAGATGTTACAATCTATTTATATACCGAGTATGCACTCCCTATAAATGAATGGTTGTAAAAAAAAGGTTTTTAAAATCTATGGTTCTTTTTTGTTTTCATATTACCAGTGTCTCCTACTGCGACCCAGCTCTTTAGACTTTGGTTCAAATGTTGCTTGGCCTCGTTTATAAACAAGTCATGAGCTAACTGTAAGCTGGACTCACCACAAACTGGAGCGAAAGTTCGGTAAGAATTAAGTGATGTATTTACTTTTTAGAGCGGTTAGCGCCAGGTGAGAAAGCAATCTCATCAGTTTTTCTATATGTTTTCTTTGCTTTCTTCGACGGATCTAGTGCCTCCTGGCCTTCAGCTAGGCAACTACAGCTAGAATTGGAAGGTTTTTGGGCCCCATTGAACGTAATATATGGAGATCAAGTACAGGGACTAGTGGTGTTTTACTAACAGTCAAGGTTGCAGCCTAGATAGAGCAATTGTGTGCAGTACCTTCTGTTTGCAAGTTGGTGCTCCCTATACAGTGAAACGTTGACGGAAGAACAGTCTATATACCAATACTGACGGTAATAGGGAATGGTGTTTGCTAACGCAGGGAGGCTTTTCACCGCTGGGTTGAGAAGGATTCACCAGACCACGAGGGTCAATGCCGATTTTTCGCACGCTATTGTTGGAGGGGGAGTTGTTGGAACAGCGATTGGTGCTGAGCTTCAAAAGGTGCCGGGAAATAGAGTATTATTGATAGAGCAGCATGACTCTTTGGCATTTGAGACTACTTCTAGAAACTCGGAAGTTATACATGGTGGGCTTTACTATCCGAAGGACAGTTTGAAGGCCCGACTCTGTATCGAGGGGAAAAACAAAATCTACGACGCCCAAGAGAAAGGTGTTTTCGACTCGGTGCAAGTAGCCCTACAAAAATGTGGTAAGTGGGTAGTAGCACAGACTCCAGAAGAAGGGGAGTACTTGGAGAAATTGCGTGAGAATGCTCACGAACTAGATGTCCCCGTCAGCATCATTTCTCCCAAACAAGCTGCTGAACAATTTCCGCTCATCAAGGCTGAATATGGTGTGCTCGAGTCGCCAACTACAGGAATAATCTCGGCTCATGACTACACTTTGTTCTTCGAAACAACATTCGAGAACAGCGAAGGCACATTGGGACTCAATACAGAACTTGTTGATATTGAATACTCATCATCCATTCCAGAATACACCTTGACTTTGAAGGAAAGAGGTTTAGACGACACATTTCAGCTCACATGTGAGAACTTTGTCAATGCAGCGGGACTTCATGCTCAAAGAGTGTCCAATATGCTATTACCTAAAGAAAGATATATGGAGAGCTATTTCGCAAAAGGAACCTACTTCAGCTATCTGTCTAGTACCCCGATCAAGGCGTCTGAAATTACTACAAAGCTTGTTTATCCATGTCCCAACCCCAATGCTTCCTCGTTGGGAACACACTTAACCCTCGACTTGGGAGGACAAATTAAGTTCGGGCCAGATCTCGAATGGCTTGATGTGAAAGATGCCAGAGACATAGACTATCAGCCAAGCTCTTTGAATTTGCATGACGCCTATAAAGCGATTACAACATATTATCCAAGTCTTAAACCGGGTGATATTCTGCCCTCTTACTCTGGAGTTAGACCTAAAATATTCTCTCATGACCAAAATATGAAGCAGTTTGCTGATTTCATAATTCGTGAAGAGGAAGGTTTCCCCGGTTTTGTCAACCTAGTGGGTATCGAGAGTCCAGGCCTCACTTCCGCTTGGGCGATTGCAGATTATGTTAAAAATATCTATCATAATTAGAGTTTGCTCCGGATGCCTATCGTATACTCTTAAACTTTTATCTTTTTGTGACTAGGTTCATCATTATCCTTCTCTACGGAGGCCTCTTTCTTCATAGGTAGTTTAGTTGGCTCTGTGGGCCTTGGAGACTCGATGAAATACTCGTGTAATAATGCAGTAGTCAGATCGCATCTCTTTGCAGGATCCAATACAGTCATCAGAATCAACAAGTCTAATGCTTTCTCTGTAGCAGCACTGAATCTATTTCTGAGTTCTTGTCTTGATGGTGGAGGATATATACGTAAAGCATTGTACAATGGCAAGTTGGACACGTTGGGCCAAATCTGATCTGTTGGTGTACCCAATGCTCTGAACGTCACATCTAGCTGATCCACATCGTCTTTCCCTGGCAAGTAAGGTGTCCGAAGCATAAGTTCAGCAAAAATAATCCCTACTGCCCATATATCAATCGCTCCGGTGTAATGACGAGCACCAAATAAGAGCTCGGGTGCTCTATACCATCTCGTTACCACGTTCGACGTTAAATCCTCGTTTGCATTACCCAAAGACCTTGCAAGCCCAAAATCAGCTAGTTTTAGTTGTCCGTCTGGTGATATAAGAAGATTGTTAGGTTTCAAATCCCTGTGTAGTATGAAATTACGGTGACAGTGATGTACACCCCTTAAAGTCATCAACATCCATGACTTTATATCTCCCGGGGTGAACACGATGGATTGGTCTTTGATTAGCATCTCCAAATCACAAGGCAAGAATTCCAATACCAAATTTAAATTGTTCGCTGTCAGAAAAACATCAACTAGCTCAATAACATTATTGTGTTTCAACTCTTGTAAATATTTGACCTCCCTAATAGCAGACATATCAAGTCCATCTTTGAAAAGTCCTGTTTTAATCTCTTTTATTGCAATTCTTCGAGATGTTGATATCTGCTTTCCTAAATACACCACAGCATAAGTACCTTCACCAACTTTTTTATCTTTCGAGTACCCAGTCACGGCGGTCTTGTGCTCTACCTCGCTCACCGTTGAAGACATTCTTGGCTTATCTTACGCTGACTTTACGTTGATCTACTCTTCAAAACGGCTTCTACAAAATCCATATTTCGTGTATAAATCAATTATGCTAAGTAAAACATGTCATTATGATAGTTAAATGGTTAGAAAGATGCTCTAAGTATGCAATTCTATGTGAAGAAACGATTAACGGCATGCAAGAATAAAACAAAACTGAAAGTACTGGTGACTGGGAATTTCTCTGCTTTTTTCTGGGTTTATATATAGTGAAAATGTATGAAATGTGCTTTTTTCAATCTCATACTGGAGAGCATCAACATCTAGTTTGTAACGGAGCCAGGCACACACTCCCACTGTGCAAATACATACCAACTATTTCCACTGTCACCAATGACCAAGCCTCTGTAGAGACCCACTTCTTGACACTTAATGTTGCATTCATAGACTCCAAAAGGCTGGGTAGGATCTGATTTGTTAAGCTTGTAGTACTTACCAGATGGTGACTCAATTACCATTTTGAAGCCTTCATTAGCTAAAAAGCTAATGCTGTTGATTCCTGAAGAAGGGTGTTGTTCGATTTCAAAGTTGTACGAGTTTTTCACGACAATTTTGTTTGTCTGAGGCTGCTTAATGTACAAATCATTATTCTGACTTTGAACAGTAGGAAATCTGGAGACGAATTTGCATGGTCTGTAAGTACCTTCATGGCTGAGTGAAATTACTATAGCAAGCTCGTGAACATTGTCGAAGTATTTCTGCATTCCTTTCTCGCCGGCATAGATTTGCAAAACCCCAACGGACACATGTTCAGGAAGTAAGGCCTTGATTTTGGCTATTCTTTTATTCCCCGACCAGTATATTTGAGATAAACTGAGTTCATTAGTTGTTATTTTTGAGGTCTTGATCAAGGTGAAAAGCTCAACATCGATGGGGATCTCAAGTTCAAACTCAAATATTTCCAAGTCTGCTAGATTAGTTAGCGCATTATTGAAATTTCTAAACTTCAAGTGGTTCTTGTAAAAGCCTGAATAAGTTCGAGGTAAGTAGAATGCCACACACTGGTCAATAGGAGGAATGACGTGTTGTAAATCAATAATTGAAGGTATATGTGTAGAAACAAGCTTCAAGGGCTCGCATAAAAAATAGAATTCATTGAAACCATTAGGCTCATCTCTTATATTAAACAAAGACCCGTTTTTGAATGATAGAATGTCCAACAATAAAAATTGGTTTTCCACCAAGACTGATAACCAACAATGGTTCAAAACATATTTTTCCTTGTGATAAAACTCATTTGGCTTTTTCCAAAAACCCAAAACAATTTCAGATGAAATACGAAGAGCATCTAAAATCTTTTTGAATAAGTAATTGAGTTGGTATATTGATGCTTCCCCCTTGTATATTACTTCATTGAGCCTAGGCTTGATCTGCAGTATTTTGCCATTCTCTTCTATAATTTTGATCTTGCACAAGTGGAGCAAAACACATCTTATTTGGCTGAGTTTACACGTACCAAATTTGATACTGATGTCATATATCAATTCATTGATGTCTGAGTCGGTGTCATAAGCTGACATGAAATTTTCAATCTTTTTCAAAGTACTTTCAGGCAAAGCTAAGTTCGCTTTTTCGCTCTCTTCAATATCACCCAAATATTCATTAGTGTTTATGTCGGAGATGTAGTCCAACGGTTTGATTATAATGGAAGGATCTTCTCTAACCACTCTTCGGGTTCTCTTTTGCTTATCATAAGTGTTCAAGGAATTCATTCTGTTCAATTCCATTTTCAATGTAGACCAATCAATTTCTTGTTCAACTTGAAGTTTTTGTTCGATAAGGTTAGCTTTCTCACCTTCCTTCTTCTTTTGAAGTAATTTCTTGAAGATATTTGGATGTCTCGACTTCTTGTCTTGAAATATAGTCTCCATAAGCTGCTTGTTGTTGATCTCACTCCTTGATTGAGAGCCAGTGCTGGCTCGCAAATCATCATTGATTGACAAATTGCACATACCAAATTCTTGTTGTTGACGTAAACCATTTTCATGCTTGTGTCTAATGAATGAGCCTGCACTAGTGGCACTCAATTCAGACAAGTTGAGGACGTCACTTTGTAATGACTTTGTAGAATTCTTCAACTCTTCTGTCGCTTTTTGAGACAATCTCAAATATTCTTCTTCGGTCAAGTAGTCTCCAACCTCATCGCTTGGGGCAATGAAATCATCAGCATTGTATGGTAAAACTTGAGGCTGGCCCTCCTTATTAACCTCCACTGGCTCCATTTGGGTGGTTTCACCTGCTTTGAAAGTCTCAAAATTGTAACTTTGAGCAAAGCGTTTAGGTGGAGGTGGAGGTGGCGGTGACGAGCCATCACTCTCTTCATCTCCATCAAAATCGTCCTCCTGTTCAGTGGATACGATCTTTGTTAATTTCTTGCTTAAGTCGTCCTTAGATTGGTAATTTCTTCTTGATGAAAGCACGTCCTCGCTGACGTAGCCAGAGTCCACAGAGTTGTTGTGAGTAATTATGTCTTGGTCTAGACGATTTTCAACGGCGTGCTTTGGACTTGTCGTATGTACTCCATTCCAGAACTTTTTTGGTTGATCTCTACTAGGTGATCTTTCATATGCATCAGTCACATAACCAAGGCTTTTGGTAGGCGTTCTAGCTGAATCATAAAGCTGACTTGGAGGAGGAGCTTTATTGGAGGGTGGTGATACCTCGGGGACAAAACTTTCCACTGTATGATTGTTGAATAGTGGAAGGTTCTGTTTCAGAGGACTATTGCTAGAGTATTGGAGTTTAGTATTATTTTGAAGGGCCGATGTTGAGTAATTCATTGGCGACTCAGCTTCAGCATGATCATAGTATGGCGATCCCGACTTATGTTTTACAAATTGAGCCTTATGGCTCTTTGGAGTTCGCTGGTTTTGAGGCGTGATCGCTATAGAATTTCGATAGCTTTCCTCCTGTAGCTTCTGAATTTTCTTGATTTGATATTGCAGTTGTTGCTGGAGGGCCTTGAATTTCTCGATTTCTCTCTCCTTCTGTCTCTTCAATTCCTCCTGGGAAAGTCCTTGTGTAAAATGCTTGTTCTTATAGTTTGGCGAGTGATTCTTGTGCATTCTAACTATGCTTTGTGATTGTCCTGGCGAAACACTGTAATACTGACCGTCGGAACGGTCAAAGCTGCTGTCGTATCCCGGGTTGCAGTCATAGTCGTTGGCCACGAACGATCTATCAGAGTAGTAGAGCTGGCTCGCTCTCTTGGGCAGGTATCGAGTTGAGTAATGCAAAGGAGTGTTATTTTTGCTTCCTTTGGCCCTCTGTTCATAAGTGACATCCTTGATCGGCGTCGATGGCTTGGAGTTCGAGTTTGCAGGTGAGTTAGTCAACGAAGTATTGAATCGATCTTCGAGAACTACCACATACTCCTTGGGAAATATACCTTCTGCCCCGTTTCTCCTTAACCTACCACACCACCAACTTTCGTCAACTATCGAGGTAACCTCTACAATCTCTTCCTCAATAAACCCCAAGTCTCCTTCCTCTTCTCCAGCCCACGAAACTTTGGTCTTGACTTTGAAAGGTATAGGTGGTAAAGCCATGAGTGTATATGTCGATCAACGTCAATGCTGGGTTTTGAATCGAGCGTTACTTCGATTCAAGGTCGTTGTATGATGGGATGAACTAGAATACCACTTGAATCGTGATGTTCCTTGGTTTTGCTTTAGAAATGCTTAAATTCTCGGTTGTTGAACTCAATGCTCCTTAGGCTTTTTTTGACACTAAAAAAAATCGTTCGAATTGTTCGCTTCAAAGCCTTCGATTTTGGACTCAACTTAACCTCCTCTGTGTACCTATATGCGGCTACAACCAGTGAGAACTGAACTTTTTCCATTACTAGTTATCGACATAGAATCGATTTTTTGAGTAATTGATATTTATCACCGAATTAGGAAATTGGTAAATAGAAAAATATAAAGTATACAATCTACTCAAATCAAGCCTCAAATCAAGCTTCTTATTAGACCATAGATCTGCAATAGGATACATGATATGGGAATAGATGAGGCACATAATTCTATGCAGAGGGGTTTTGTATTGTTATGCCCTGATTATTGCTGTTGACGAACACCACTGACAATGTCATCAACTCTTAACAAGAGACAGGCACTTTCGATACCAGTCTTGATGGATTGTTGCTTGATGACTTCAGGTTCCCAGATACCGTACTCGTTCATGTCCACAACTTTTCCTAGCTCACCGTCAATACCAAAAGTGTGCTCTCCATTTGCGTGTTTAGCTCTCAACAGAGACAAGATTCTTATGGGATTACCTCCACAATTTTGTACGAGAGTTCTTGGGATTACCTCGAAAGAGTCAGCTACTGCCTGATAAGGCCATTGGGCAACACCCTCAATTGTCTTTGCCTTCTCTGCGAGCTTCACACTTACAGCCATTTCGGTCGCACCACCGCCTGGCGACAAACTTGGCTCGAGTAACACATTTCTAGTAACGGCCATGGCGTCGTTGAGGTTTCTCTCGATTTCGTTTAAAATGTCCTTGGAAGGGCCTCTTAATAACACTGTACATGCTTGTGGATCCTTGCATTTGACCAAGTAGGTGAAGTACTCGTCGCCAATCAATTCGACGCTGAAAAAGCCGCAGCGAGTGCCGATGTCTGTTTCTTTCAAATCCTCTATTCTGTTCACTATGGTTGCACCTGTAGCTCTGGCAATTCTATTGTTATCCGATTTCTTGACCCTTCTCAAAGCAGTAACGCCTCCTTTGAGCAAGTAGTGCTGAGCTAAGTCACTAACACCCTTTTCCGTTATAACGAGATCAGGCTTGAACTCCAAAAGCTGATCGCAAAACAACTTGACTTGCTCCTCTTCTATTTGCAAAATTCTGTTCCAGTCCTCTTCCTTGGTAATTTCGATATTGGTTTGTGACTCGCCCTTCTTGTACTCCAAGGCGCAATCCAACAAGATGATTCTGGGATTCTCAATTTTTCTTCTCATCTTGGGATGCGTGACATCCTTATTCAACAAGATACCATCCAACACCTCACTGTCTTCGACCTCTCCGCCTGGTATCTTCTCGATACGAACGTACCTCTTTGTATCAATCTCTTTGAAACCGTCTTGCTCGAGGGTGATTGTTTTCACTGCTTTCAAAGACAATTCACACATCTTTCTGGACCACTTGTTGACGTACTTGGTACCGATCGATGCCTTGATCAATTTGAGCATGGCCTCTTCATTCTCTATGTCCACGGGAACTGAAACTTGATGGATGATTTCCAACGCGTCGCTCAACGCTTGTTTCAATGCCTGAATAATGACGACGGGATGTATGTTCTTCTCGATGTATGGGAAAGTCTGGGCCAATATCTCTCCTGCCAAAATAATCACTGTCGTAGTACCATCTCCAACTTCTTCGTCTTGCGTCCTACTCAACTCGATCATCGACTTGGCTGCTGGATGGGAAACATCAATTTCTCTCAATATCGCGTGTCCGTCGTTTGTTAAAACAATTCCTCCCATTGGATCCAACAACATCTTAAGCATAGCTTTAGGCCCTAAACATGTTCTGATGATATCTGCTACTGCCTTTGCTGCTGTAATGTTCGAAATCTGTGCCTGGCGTCCGGTCTGCCTTTCGGTAGACGTGTTCATATAAACAACTGGTGCCTGCATTCTCTTTTGCAAAGTTAAAGTCTGCTATTAATGGCTCCGTATGACAAACTACCCTTCTACTTAAAAAAAAAGGTGTTGGCCGTTGATATTTCAATAATTTTTCTACACTGACCAAGATGATTGATTATGTAAGCAGTTTTTAGAATCAAGTATAATTGCAATTTTTTGCCCAGTTTACATACCTTTATGCGCTAAATCAAGGTATGTAAGCCTTTCTGACTACATGGCTGTAGTTAGAGGCTTTTTCTGCTTCTGAAACGACCACTTTTCAGTTGGAAAGAGGTGATTTTGATGATTTTGGTTTAAACTGTAAAAAAAAATCACCGAACCTGCAATACCACTTTCACTAACCTGCAAATCTTGATCCACTGATAGATATATGACGACTTCTTCTCTATATTATTACCCTGGGCTATCTTGTTTGGTTCTGATGGAGACCATAAACTCAAAGTTCGCCAGCATCGATGATTTACAGCATTTGGATGCAAGAATTTCCGAGCTTCTTGCAATGAAAGAGCACATCAATGATGTATTCAAACGCAAGACCGGTGAAGCAAGTAACATTGAAAGCAGCCCGTCGAATTTACCTGATGGTTCAGCTTCGAGGGTTGATGACGTTCTTCAGCAAATAAGGTTTTTGGCCGGCTTACAAGGTGGGGACGAGGTAGAAGCGAATTTAAAGAGATTGAGACAAGAATACGGTAACATTGGTTTGTTTGATACACTTGAAAACTTATTTGAGCGTAAGAAGATGATAGATGCTCGTGGAGAATTCCTTCGAAGAGCTTCGGGAATTGAGAGTGAGCTCAATTCGCTGACAGAGATAAGCGTGGAAACTTTGCTAGAGATTAAACAGAGAATTGACCAGCTCCAAGAAGACTCGAACATTAGCAGTTCGAACCTTAGCGAGCGGGCACTTGATCAGCTTTTGGAAGTGTTCAAGTACCAGGCCAACAGAACAAGGCGAGAGATAGAAGGCAAATTGAGAGATTTGTTGCAAAAAGAGGGTTGGCTTGCGCCCGAGAAACAATTGGCAAAAATCGACTCAAAGACCCTTTCAAGCTTGTATAAGCTCATTGAAGATTTTCTCCGATTACAAGAAATGATCAAACCCCCTGAGTACCCTGAAACGTGGTGGGCTATTGATATTCTTTTGGAGCCTGTAGTAGTACGGTTCAATTACCACTTCAACACGAAGAAGGAAACCAATAAGATTTCCAAACCAGAGTGGGCTCTAAATTATGTTGAGAAATTTCTCTCTGAAAACCTAGAATATTTCACCGTTATTATGAGTGAACCTTTCAGAAATCATACTGCAGTACTTTCCTTTGATATTATAACAGGAATGCTCCAACCTGTGAGACAGAAACTTTTCAAAATGATTGGCACATTGAATAAGAACATCACTAACTTCGACGAGAATCCTGAAAATTTGGAGAAGTGTGGAAGACTCCTCTCCCATTTGATCTTCGAGATTCTTTCCTTTGATCAAAGATTACGAACTGCCTACAACTACAACCCTCATGTGAAAGACTTGAATGAGCTTCCTTCACGGAAATGGATGGGTGTTATCGGAGACATCCTCTTGAAAGAGGATGAAGACAACTCTGCTGCATCTAACTGGCTAAGCTTCGAGCAAAGACTAGCGATGGAGCGGTTTAATAGCGAGATCTTGGAAGCAAAGAATGCGTTCAGGATAGATGTTGACTATCAGCTACAGGAACAGGACAAAGAGTCTCTAGAGATAATACCAAAACCTACATACTCGGCAGCGAACCTCGTGAAGCTTTTCGATAATTTGACCAACCATCATAAGCATTTGAACATAGTAAAGTATCAATTGAAATATGTATCTACGATTCAGTTGAGAGTCATCGACTTGTACTGTGACAAATTGCGCAGCATATTCAAGCGAGTGGACGAGTCGATAGGTCTGAAACTGGTCTTCAACTTGATACCGGGAGGATTGAACAAAGATACTAATGTATCAAATGATGCGAGCGAATCCAAACTTGCATTCAACGGGTTACAATCTTTAACAGAGTTACTTTGTCTGACCAGCTTCATCTGCTTTAATTTGGAGTTATGGTCCGAAGAACTTGTGTTCGTGCAGCTTTGGAACAGTTATAAGTCTATCAGTTCGGGTGACCATCCGATAGATTCAACAATCTTCGATAATTCTATCAACGACTACCGCTCCCTTGAAGAAAGAATAATCAAGTCCTACGACCTGTTTTTTAAAAAGCAAATCAAATCAGCATTAAAAAACTATGTGAACGCTACTCAATGGGACATAGCCGATTTCAATAACGAACCATCGTCGGACCTCTCGCCTCTCATACATTCGCTTCCAAACTACTTGAGCTATGTTGAAAAATGCGTTTCAGACCAGGACTACTACATAATATCTAATAAGGTTGTGTCTCAGCTTTGTCGAATTTTTTACGATTTCGTTATAACCAACAACCACTTCAGCCCTAGTGGTATCAAACAGTTACAGCAAGACTTTAACTTCTTGGTCCTACAATTGAAGCATGAGCTTCTCCTAGTTCAGGGTCATTTCAAATACTCCAACCGTGACAATAAGGAATTTATCAAAGTGAAGCAATGTATTCATTTCATGACCAATATCCCTTCTTCCACTGCAAAACTTATCCTTTCAGATGCCAGACATATTGAGGTTTCCAGAAGTGAATTTGAAGACCATCTAGATCACTTGCTGAACCATGAGATCCAAGATCTTGTTCATCGCATAGTTTAAGTATTATCATAATTTTCGCAATATAAAAATCTAGTATTTATATAAACAAAGAAGAAGCGGTATCATAAGACACTATTTTCCAATCAGCAGATGTCTTTAAGTCGTAGAAGGGTATGTTAGTACAGATATAGGCCATACAAGTAATTAGAACAAAACTAACCGAATTCTAGAAGTTTGGAGTGACATTATTTACTAATGATTCAAAAAAAAATGGAAATCTACAACAGAACTGTCTAGCTAAACTTTATAATGTTGAGGAAAGCAAACAACATATTGCAATCCCTAAGAAGATAGGAGGGGTCTTGGTTGGAAGAAGCAGCTCGTGTGACATCAAAATAAGTGGTGAAGATGTTTCCTCCAAGCACTGTCGGTTGAGTTTAACGAGTACCAACAATCAAGAATATATGTATATTACAGATTTGAGTAGCAATGGGACTTTTTTGAACGGCGAGATACTAGGTAAAGGGTCATCTTCGCTTTTAAGGAGTGGAGATACCCTAGACTTTGCTAAGACTGGAGGCACATACATTTTTCGGTATACGTTTGACAATGGTGCTGATAAGTCGAATGCTAAAAAAACCTTTTTCGACGACTACATTCTCGGTAAACATTTGGGATCTGGACATTATGCTGTTGTCAAAGAAGCAAAAGATAGACATTCCGGCAGTATTGTGGCAGTAAAGATCTTCCATCCCAACAAATCATCTTCAGAAAACTCGGATGACGAAGCCAAGCTCCAACAAGAAATGGACTTATTGTTATCCATTGATCATCCTAATATCGTGAAATTTATTGCTAGATACGTGGAACCCATAAACAACTACTCCGTGTCTACTTATTTAGTTTTAGAGAAAATGAATAACGGTGAGCTATTCCAGCGTATCATCAATAAGCTGAAGTTGAGGCAGGACGAAACAAAAGCAATATTTAAACAGCTTCTAGCTGGCCTTCGCTATCTACATGAGAATAACGTTATACATCGTGATATCAAACCTGAAAACATCCTTTTGGATATCACCCCAAGAACTTCAGATGATCAAATACAAACTGGCCCTTGGGATGAGAATGAATGGGACTTGCGAGTGAAAATAGCCGATTTCGGTTTAGCCAAGTTTATTGGAGAGTTGAAGTTTACGAACACTCTATGTGGAACCCCAGCTTATGTTGCACCTGAAATTCTATCAAGTAAAAGACACTATTCCACCAAAGTGGATATTTGGCTGAGTGGTGTGTTGTTGTATGTCTGTCTTTGCGGGTTTCCTCCGTTCAGTGAGGAGTTAGCCCCTCCTAATATGAGAGAGCAGATACTTACTGGTAAGTATGCATTCTATTCGCCTTACTGGGACGACATAAGTGATACCGTCTTGCACCTTATTTCCTCGCTACTTGTTGTTGATGCTGATGAAAGGTTCGATATTCAGCAAACATGTGACCACCCTTGGTTTGAAGATTCAGATGTGGTAGAGGATAGCTCGGAAAATGTTTTGTCGGAGAGCTTCAAAAGGGAGATTTGCAGATCCGAAAGTCAACCGCTCAGTTTAAGAGATGAGTACATGTCAAGCATTAAGATGGACAGTCAAAAGTCTTCTGTGATTTGATAAAATAGTCTATGTACATAATATTTAATACCCAAATAAACCCTTCAAACTATCGTTCCTAGTTTTCCAAAAAGTATTTATTATCATTTGATTGTTTTGTATTGTGTGAAGCATTGCTTGAGGAGCGTTCTTTCTCGAAAGCGCCTGCTTTAATTTCTCTTCTATGGTTTTAAGTCTCTTGACTACTCTCTTTGCGCCACTGTAATCCTTCAAAAATATCAAACTATCGTATTGTCCTACCAAGCAAGTAAGATCACCACTAGCTTCTGTTCCCAATTTGAACCACTCTAAACTCTTGTCATAATTTCTAAACACATTCATTTCGAGAAATCCCAATGATGCAAGGCTTTCTTTAAGTCCCTGGCTTGAAGCTTTCTCGAGATGATACCTCGAGAGCTCAGGATCTGTCACGGAATAAAGCTGACCCAAGTAGTAATGTGCTTTTATCGTGAAGCTATCCAATACTCCAAACTTGATCGCTTTTTGTAGATGTAACCGTGCTTTGGTCAAGTCCGGTCTAGGTTTCTTGTAGCTGTAGTAAAATATTCCTAGATTGGTGTATACGTGGCTGGCCACTATCGTGTCTGGTTCTAATTGAATGAACTCGTGCCAATACAAACTTGCTTGTTCGTAATAGCCCTTTTTAAACGCTAAATCACCTGCCATCTTGAAAACTAATGGGTGTTTTATCTTTGTCAATTCCTCTATCAATTTGTTAGCATGGACGTAGTCGTCTTTATCTGTATTTTTGTCTTCAATAGTTTTGAAAGCTAACGTTGTTATAGCATCGTTATCTCCCAATTCTGCAGCTATGTGGACTAATTCATCTTCCAACAGCACCAAATTTTTGTTGATGGCATTGGTAGAAGTCCTTATGAAGGCTAGCACCCGTCTGCAGAGCATCAAATCATCGCCTTTTGCATACTGTGGCAATTTTATATCATCCGGCCTGTCCAAATTTAGGTAAACTGCTTCCAATATGGGGATAATCTTCTTGTATGGTAACCTACTATCATTATCGAATAAAATTCTATTCAAAGTTCGTTTTTTAGGAAGCAACGTTAAAAGTTCTGGCCGCTTGGTCGATACAGTAGAAGCCCGTCTTACAAACTGGCTCACTCTATAGCCCTGAGCTCGTATCATACTGTATTTGAACATAATAAGCTTACTAAGTAGTAACTTCTCTACATCATGGTTGAAAAATCTATATTATTATATTGTTACTCACGTGAATTTCTTTAAGAGACGCCAGCTGCACTTTAACTTCTTTCTTGACTGATAAAAGGTAGCTGTTGGCGTTCCTTGTGATAGCAGGAGATGTTCTTGGGTTGTTGTAGTTAAACAGACTGTTTTGTAGCGTAATTTAGTGTATGATATTCATCGCTTCATGTTATTGACAAAGTAGTTTTGGCAAGAAAGCGCAAAAACTGAAGAAACCTGAGAGAAAAGGTACAACGTACATGATGGCCTGGTCTTGTCAAGTCAACAGTGATGATTCTGAAGATGATTTTTACATATAAGTAGATTTGCTTTCTCAGTCCTCGTAGTTAAGAATTGAAAGTCATTAAATTCAAATAAAACCGCTATTGTAATCTATAAAACTATCTACTTGATTATTAGTAGATGCACTTGAGGTATTGTTTTCAGCTGTAGAGCTATTCGGAAAGTCACTTCCTGCCAGTAACTCAAAAGGCTGATCATTATGACTGTTCAAGTGGTCAGCATAAGATTCGGAACCAGATAAATTGTTGAACGGTGAGTGATTATGATGAGTATAAGATTGAAGATCCGTTGAAGGGCTGTTTATGAGATTTCTGTCATCCTCGTTATTATTATTATTTTCGTTGTTCGAATTGCTATGCAAAATGCTGCTTAAAAGCGTGGAGTTTGGGGTCTGCTGGGAATTGAAGAAATCGGGAGTGTGGGCCGTGAATATTTCCCCGTAGGCTTCATTTTGATCGCTAGTTTGGGATTGTGTGCTAGAAGGAAGGTTGTCATCGTTGGCGAAGAGATTGGAGCTAGGATTGTTGCTGCTTGTGACTGAGTTGGGAGAAGGGTCGGAGTCCAACCCGATTGGGGACTTGTAGCCGTTGTTCCACATATTGAGATTGGGGTCAGTGGTGAACTGAAGATTCCCACCTGTGGTTGTAGTGCTATCCAAGTTTGCTGGATCATTAAGCTGAATGTGAGGATGGTAGTTCGCCGATGGAGGAGATACGTGGCCATTTTCTAGAATGAACGCGTTCAAGAATTGTAACGAACTTTTCACGCCTACCAATACGTGCGGTATTGAAGTACCGTTTTCGCTGTAGTAGGCGGATGCAACTTGCTG
Organism: Millerozyma acaciae; assembly: GCA_001600675.1. NCBI lineage: Eukaryota > Fungi > Ascomycota > Pichiomycetes > Serinales > Debaryomycetaceae > Millerozyma > Millerozyma acaciae. The sequence continues at coordinate 481,938 of BCKO01000002.1, read as the reverse complement.
GCCTTCACTGAAATCCTCACAGATACTCCACTGGTTCGAGTTCCCGTTTACGCCATTGAAAAAATACACCGAGAACTTTGGTTGATGCGACAAGCTGATCCTGAGCTCGTTGTTGCTCTTGTCGATGTTGTTGTCAAGCAAGGAACAGCTCAAAATGCTCGAGATGGGATAAAAAATCCTGAATAGTATTTTTGAGTTATTAGACATAGCACTGAAGAAATAGTTGATCTCGAAATTCTTCTTAGAGAGTAGCACTAGCAAATCCGCATGGGCCATGACCTTGTTGAGCGTAAAAGGCGACAAGTTCACGAGGCTGTTCTTCAAAAGATTCTCCTCGTGGTATCCGGACTTGATCCTCTGCCACGAGCCAACGGATAGCGACGAGCAGTCAACAAAGCAATACTTGTCGTTAACCTCTATCGGGATTTTCTGACCCCCAGAAGAATGCCACTTTTTGGGGCTGCTTTGGCCTTCGGTTACGCTGAAGCTGTTCGAACGACTGGAATGGATGCTCGAAGCTCCACCCTTGGTGCCTGCACTCTTACCCATCCGCTCAAACTTCCTCAACTTGGCCCTCCGGTTCTGAAACCAGATTCTCACAGCTTTTTCCGTCATGTTCGTCTTGTCGCTGATTTCTTTCCGTTGTTCTGGCGATGGATTATGGTTGTTTTCAAACTCCTGTAACAAATAGTCCAAAACTTCTCCTGAAGCCCGGGTCCTCTTGTTTGTAGTACCGTACTCATCAGAGGACATCTTTGACATTCAAGGTACCTTCAACTATACTTCAATAGGGGAACTTCTCTACTCAATCTTTTTCCAACTAAATCCAGAAAAAAGCCAAGTATTTCGTCAAAAAAAAATTCCGTAAATACCTTAAACTTTTGCCTACGTTACAATCACTACCTCTTTTTGATATATTGTAACTTTTCTCTTTACTCTGACGTCTTTACTTATAAATTTGTTAAAGTTGGCTGGGTATAAGGCTTCGATAATTTTGTGTAGGATATTCATTTTTTTTTTTGTTTTCACGTGGAAGAAGAATTTCCATTCGTTCCTACCAACAACGACAGTATATAGATGTCTATGAGTATATACTAGAGATATATATCGGTGAGGTCGAGGTCCTCAAAGGCGCCGAAGCAAAACTTCAAGTCCTTCCATTTTTTTGGAGCCAGATCGGACCAGTTTTTGAAATCTGCGAGTAGAGAGTCCACTAGGAGCACGGACGGGAGATTTTTCACTTGAACAAGGTCATTGATCAAGCTCCTGACATTCCAAGGGAGGGCGAACAAGTTGGAGTGCATGTTCTTGTAGTGGTGGATGTTGTAGATTTGGGACACCAAGTCTCTGTGCTGTACGAGAGTGGTAGTTTCTAGTGCGTGTCGGATGGCCATTGAGTAGACCAGGACGTCCTGGTATATCTTGCAGTGGCCGCCCGTCGCCAAGGGCCCCATGCACTTTTCGCTGAGGTCGCCGAGAAGATTGCGGTCCGACAAGCCTAGGTTGTGCAAGATGGTTGCTAGACGCAAGAGATTGACGATGAACCTGGGGACGTCGCACTCGGAGTCGGCGGTGAAGCAGCGGTATATGTTGGGGTGGTGCAAGTGCAAGGCCAAGGAGGAGAAAAGGGGGATCCACTGGTCGTTGAGAGGGCCGGCGAGAGTGATTTTTACGTTTTGCAGCAACAAGATTTTGAAGCTAGCCACTAACGCTAGCGACTGAGCCGACTTGGGTTTTTGAAACTCAAAAAGCTCCCTGATGATCTCGTTCTCTACTACTGTGTGTGCTCTGATGACGACTTTGGAGTCGAGTCCTGCTAGCGGACCTAAAAACATTCCTGCCATGCTGAGAAGACCAATTTTTTTGTTCCTTCGGAGCTCTGGTTTCTGCGAGAGTAGCCGAGCTAGTAGATGTACAGCGACGGGGGAGCCTATAGAATGGGAAACAAAGAACAAAAAGTCACAGTTGTCCAAGGTTTCACCCCAGTTCTCCAAAAGCCCGTATAGTTTGTCCACTCTGTCCTCGATCCTGCCTTCACCTTCTAATGCTATTGTTTGTATGTCATGTTCCTCATCGTTATGGGCCTCGTTGAGCCACTGCCTGACTGCTTCAACGGCATAATTCACATACTTCAATGAATTCCCTGTAGACAGACCAATCAATGTTTTCACCATTTTTATGGGCAAAAACCCGTGCACCCCAACGACGACCACTTTCTTGATCAGCAGCCTCCGCTTGCTGATTGAAGATGGAAGCAGCTTATACAAATGAGTCTCGGACGAGTTCTGCCGGTACAACAAATGTTCTCCAAAGAGCCTCAATTTCGTCACCGTGGTGATAGGACGATAGGTTTCGTCGATATGCGGTATCACTCTGAAGCGTCTTCTGCGAGACTCATGGCTCAAGGGTTTGGCTTTTCCATCTGGTGGCAAGCCGCCAGTACCTGAACCATGGTGGTGTTTCAATGTGTTGGTTGCAGTTGGGTCTGCCAGAGCATCCAGGTTCAAAATGCTATTTTCTCTGACTTCGTTAGGGATTACCGGCCGCTTCCTCAACGAGTGCTTTACTGGCTGTGTCTCCGTGACAGTGTCACTCACAGCAAGCTCGAAGTCGTTCAAATGGGCCTGCCCGTCTACTGAACTTTTAAATGCATAGTGCGAGGAGTCTTTGGCGTTTTCAATGGCATGTCTAGCAGAACGAAGTAGTTCTGGCTCGGTGGCATCGCCTCCGCCAGACATAGGATCTTCTATATTACCTCCCCAAAGCCATGAAATCCATGTTTTGCCATTCTGCCCTGGGTCTTGTGACCCCAACGAGCCATTATCTGGCGCCAGCTCGCCTTTATGCCCTTGTTTTCCGTTGGTAAGCACCGTATCGCTTGCCCTCAGACCTTCGGGCCTATTCGCCTCCACGCCGTTGTAAATGTAGCTGAATATAGACGTTATCTTTTGGTATGGCTGGAGCCACTCTGAGCTCTCGCCCATTACTGGGCTTCTGCTATTGCCACTGCTTTGATCCTTGCTTGCTTCGTCATTACCTGCGCTCGTAGACCCGGACCAAGCCCACCATCCATGCTGAGGCAATTCCTGCTTGTTTGCCTCTTGCCCGTTGTTATGGTTTGTGTTTGCTGTTGGTTCTTCTCTCTGCTGCTTGATGTCGCTTATACCTCTGGTAACCGAATTAATTTGCACAGAAGGGCTCTGGCTGATCTTGTTGTCATCACTTGCTCCTGCAATGCTCTTATTGGCACGAGCCGTGGGCTCTGCCGTGTATTTAGGGTCTTGTTCCTTCCCTGATAAAAGTGACCAGTACGACGGAGTAGCCAATTTTCCTGACGAATTCTCGCTCATATCAAGCCAAATTTTGCTAGCTTACTCTTCTGTCCATGAAGGGTGCCTCCTTCACTCAATCGACCGTCTACTCTATACCAGAATGTTGAAAATGCTGAAAGTTGTTGTTTTATAGCTTAACTATAGAGTATCATTATCGCGATATTGATTTTGAGATACACCAAAACCACTAAAAAACGACCAAAGACCCACCGGAAACTAGCGAAATAAGGTAGAATGAGCTGTCATGGGAGAGCATGGTAGGTGGACAGAAGATATAGTGAGTCGATTGAACACAAGAGATGCGTTGGAGAAGAAAGATGCTGAGTATTTCAATGCTTTCTCGCAATTGAGTGAGCTTGCCAAGGTCAATAAGAGCAGAGATGAGGATACAAGCAAGGTTGTACGGGAGAAGGCCAGAATAGAGGCAGAGAACAAAACGTTAATAGAGAGCATCAACAGCTATGTGGTGCAAGTTGAGAAGTTGGAGGTAAGAACAAACATGCTTTTGAAGAAGCAGGAGCAATTAGAGAAGGCCAAGAGGGCATCGCAGGCCAAGCTCGAGACAGCGTCGATGGAGATTACAGAGAAGAACCGGACCATCGAGATCATCAACGACGAGCTCTTGTTGAATCAGATCCAGAACAACGTGCTCAACGACCAGGTGGAGAAGTTGAAGCAAGAGAACGAGACGTTGGTGAAACGGTGGATGGACAAGGTTAAGCACGATGCCGATAGGTTGAACGAGGCCAACGAGCTGGCCGGAGGGTAGTTTCTTTGGAGCAGCAGCTTCCGAAACTGCTGTTGCCGTTCTAATGAAGCAGTTTTAATGAAGCAACAGCTTCATGCAATTTTCTTCTACAGGCTCTGCATTGACAGAGAGGCATTAGTCTATACCAGTTCGTGTATTCATAGTAAATAAAGCTGTCGCAAGTTCTTTGCAAAACCCACAACGGCGACCTCTCACTCTATAAATCATTTGGAGGTGTCAACGACGTATCTTCCCAAAATCTTACCCTCTTCCATAAGCTTGTAGATGTTTGGAAGCTCGGACAAACCGACAATCTTTATAGGACACTTGATCAAGCCACGGGAGAAGAAGTCGATGGCCTCTGCGGTGTCGGCTCTGTTACCAACATAGGAACCCTTGATGGAAACAGATTTGACCACAGCGTCAAACACAGGTGTCTTGACCTGGGCGCCGGCTGGCAAACCAACCAATACAACGGTACCGCAGGATCTGACGTACTCGCATGATTGAGCAACGGCTTTCTCGGAAACAGAGACATTGATAACACCATGGGGCCCGCCGTTGGTAGCCTCTTGCACCTCCTTGACGATGTCCTTGGTGGTGGTGAAGTCGACGAAAGCTTCTGCGCCCAACTTCTTGACAAATTGGCCCTTTTCCTCACCGCCGTCAATACCGACGACTCTGTAGCCCATGGCCACAGCGTACTGGATGGCCAAGGAACCCAATCCACCACCAGCACCGGAGATAGCGACCCACTGACCAGGTCTGAGGCCGGCAGTCTTCAACGCCTTGTACACGGTGATACCAGCACACAAAATGGGAGCAACTTCAGCCAAGTCGGTTCCCTTGGGGATTTTGGCAGCTTGCACAGCGTCGGCTGTGGCGTACTGTTGGAAAGAACCGTCGTGAGTGTATCCAGACAAGTCGGCCTCAGGACAGTTGGGCTCGTTGGACTCCTGGCAGAACTCGCACAGCAAGCATGAACCGTTCAACCACTTGATACCAGCAAAATCGCCGATTTCCCAGCCCTTGACGTTCTCTCCGAGGGCAACAACGACACCGGCTCCCTCATGGCCTCCGACCAAGGGCAACTTGGTTGGCAAGGGCCAGTCACCCTTCCATGCGTGCAAATCGGTGTGACAAACTCCAGAGTACTTGACGTTGATCAAGATCTCGTTGGCCTTTGGCTTTGGCACAGCAATCTCCTTGTACTCCAAAGGACCGCCGTTCTTCTCAAACACAACGGCTTTCTGGCTGCTTGGTATTTCTGACATTGCTTCGTTGGTGATAATTTTGCTAACTTAAACTTGAAAAATTCCAATAATTTTTCACTCGCTTTCTAGTACTCGGCCGATAACACTAATGATTTCTCACTACAATAACTGACTCTGTATTGAGGTGATGATTAATGTTCAAGAGTATTACTAGTCTCTGAAGAACAACCCCCAACTCATCTGGTTTCGGTGCTGATTCCTCTCTATTTATAGTTTCTGGCAGGAAGAACTCCGAGATGGGTGAGCCCAGAGGGCTCGGACTGCGAAGAGCCTGCTGTAGCGTGCTTTTCGACCATGGAACCCATGGAACCAGCAAAACATCACCCAACCATGGTCCCAGCCAAGCTGCCATGGGCCACCCATGGCAGCTTGGCCCACCGTTGGCTCCACTCTATTCCGAACCCGTCGTTGATGTCGAATTACAATATACAAGCAATCTGCCTCGTCTTCGCTCATCCCAGTGGAAGTGAGAGTTGAAGAAGCTTTTGCAGGGATGGAACCGAGTGTTTCGGAATATTGGCTCCATGGTCTTGTTCAAGCCTTCAAAGAACAATACATGGGAAGGCCATTCACGTAATCGATATCTTAACTCAGGACGTCCCGGAATTTCATTGACGTTCAGGCCTTCTAACGGCGGGAAGTTTTCGGCAAGAAATGCAGGAGGATCAAGGTAGAACAAATCGGATTCGTCCTTGTATGACAGAATGGTGTCGCTGTCAGATAGATGGAGTGGGGGCTCGCAGGTAAGAAACCAGGATCTTGTCGTAAGGCCGGGGTTATTGATGTTGCTCTGCCAGGGAGTAGAATGGCAAGGACTTAAGAACCCAAACGAGCGAACGTCGGAGGAAGTCCGAAGGTAGTCGATGGCATCGATGACCCCCCTCTCGTGTACGGTGGTGAAGTAGAGGGACACCGAGACGTTGAAGAGGACGAGCAGGGCGACGAGCCAGGACGGGATTTTTCTGTAGGTTTTGCTGGCGGACTGGGCCACAAGGAGGATGTAGACGGGCATCAACTGGTAGATGAACCTAATCTCCTTGTGGGCGATGGTGGAAAACACGGCGACGACGACCAAAGAGATTTGGCCGAGCAGGGTATTGAAATTTTTCAATCCAATCAAGGAATGCAAGTACCATGGCAAATACGTCATTGTGACGATAGGGACGGCCTGGACGATGTAGAAGTGCCAGGGAGCGCTGCCGTAGAAGATGGAGAGGTTCCGGGACACGTTGAAATCGAAAAAATTGTAGAGAGGAACGGTGGGGTGGCCGTAGAAGGCCCAGTCCAAGAGGGTGGTTAAGCCTACCACCACCACGGCCACCAGCAGGAGATAGGCGACAAGCGCGAGCAACTGGCGTGGGTTTGGCTCTGGATGTGGTGAATGTGGTGATGTTGGTGGACCTGAAGGGTTGACTGGGATCAGCGGGAGGGGGAGGTGGGACATAACGAGTCTGGAGCCCAAGTAGAGCCAGATGATGGCGTTGGTGGGTCTCACCACGCAGCTGGTGACGGCCACAACGGTGCTAGTAGTGAGTCTGCAGTAGTCGAGCGAGTTGTCCCAGGGCCACAGAGCAAGGGCAATGGTGGTTAGCACCATTTCAAGACTGTTGGAGAAAGACCGGGTGCTCAAGTACCAGTTGAACGGGCTAAGAAGGGACAACCCCAACGCCCACCTTGCAATGGACTCGTCGCCAGTGACGTTCTGGCTCAACCTGTAGAGAAACACTTCGCCCACCGACGCTATCAACGCCCCAACCACTTTGGGGGTCTTCAACACCACGACGTCGGATCCGGCCATCGACGCTATCTTGTAGCCCAAAGCGTAGATCATCGGATGGAGAGACGATCTCAATCCTTGTTCCCACTCCCAAGTGATGTACCCAGACCCAAACACCATGTTGTAGGCGGGCTCCAAGCACTGGTAGAACTCGTCTGGTTGGAAAAAAGTCCGGATGCTGAACGCGTTGGCCAATCTTATCGCCAACGTCACTAGAAATACTTTCCACGTAGCGATGGGGTTGAGAATGTGGGTTTTGGTGCCATTTCTGCCGCCTTTTGGGCTGTCTCTGCTATCACGGCTTTCTTTGCCAACGCCATTGGCCTTCGACGTGGCCTTGCTATGTCTGTTTTTCAACGAAGCCGTCATTTCTCGTGGATCAGAGTCTGTCGATGGTGTATCTTGAAACTATTTTGGAGTTTTGAGACTGGCCATATAAATTCCACTACACCAATTTTCACCCATGGAGACCGCCGGTGACTATGATACCTTGCAAACAGCTGGAAAGGTAGTCGCCGAGTTGGAGCAAAGCAAACTTGATGTCTGTTTGGGCAACACAGGCTCTGCCAGGGCCAGATGCGTGGAGGCCATCAAGCTTTTGAATAAGTGCTTGAAAGCTGGGGACACACAATTATCCACGATAATAAAGGCTATATCAAAGTACGCTTTACAGTTTTACGACGAGATCAACAGGGGAGCGGCGCCAGACTACGAGGAACGAATTTTATGGATCAACTCGAAATCAAAAAACCTGTTCTTCCCACCCGAGATACAATTTTCAGATGATGTAACTTCGTTTTCTGTGAGAACAGCAGCCCCGACGGAAGGGGACCAGAAGCAGCAGCAGTATCAACAGCTGCACCAAGAGTTGTTTGACGAGCCATTGCCGTTGAAAGATGGGGTTTTTGCAGAATACCGTCAAGTATCGGCCTCAGAGTGGCCCACAGACCTCGAAATCTTGTCGTCGATGTACCAGGACTTGCTCTCCAACTGCTCATTTGTTTCCTCGTTCTTGTCCATCGTGGAGAGTAACAGCAGAGCGTTCTTCCAAGACCTTATACGGCCGAGGAAAAGTTGCAGCATTTACACGGTGAAACTCTACTTTAACGGGGCTAGTAGATTGGTTGCTGTTCAAAATACATTGCCCTCCATACCCGATTCGAAAAGGAGCTTGATTATATCTTCACAGCAGCACAAAAATGTGGTGTGGCCGGCGCTTATAGAGAAAGCATACTTGAAAGTCATGGGCAACGGCTATAACTTCATGGGATCAAACATGGCTAACGACACTTTCATGTTGACCAGATGGATACCAGAGATCATTCAGATCTCCAGCAACAACTTGTTGTCTGAGGCCAAGGGCCTCTCTGAATGCTACGAAAGCGGTAATGCAATCATAGGAATAGGCACCGGTGCAATGAGCAAAGAGTTGTCCCTCCATACAAGTCTCATTCCTCACCATGATTACGTGGTTATGGGCATCGAGCAGAACCGCCAGGCCATCACGCTCAAAAACCCTTGGGAGAGCACCGTGAATAAAGACAACAGAGTTTTCACTGTGGAAAAATCGAAAATCCACTTGTTCAAGTATTTCTACGTGAACTGGAACCCCTCGGTACTCTTCAAGTACGTTTCTACATTGCATTTCATCCACAACAGGGCCTCGTCGCTGTCTCAAAGCGAGTGGGTCGACAGCCCGCAGTTCACCTTTTCAAGTGAAGTCGCCAAACTGGAGGAAGTCTGGATACTACTAGAAAGGCACCTCACGCCGAAGCTGAAAAACTCCAATGATACCAGCACAATAAACCTCAGCATCTATGAAACGGCATCGGGGGAGAAAATCATGGTCCCAAGCAGACACATTTGTGCTTACAAAGAGTCGCCCACTAATAACCGGCTCCTCCTTGCCAAAGTATCTCTTGCACCACATACCAAGTACACATCAATAGTGTCCAGCTCCGTCAATTGCAGCTTCACCCTCCACTTGTACAACAACGTTTCTGAACATTTCAAGTTCAGAAAATCAAACCACAAGCTCCCTCACTCCCTCGACACGGTGCAAGGCTCCTGGACCACTGTCACCGGAGGAGGAAACTGGTCCTGGGCATCCTACATCAAAAACCCCAGCTACGAAATCGAAGTCGCCCATGCTCCCATCAACGTGTCGCTCTTCTTGTCTACAAACTTGGAGCAGCAGCCGGTCAACATCCATGTGTTCCACTGTGACGAACACACCAAGGGAAAAGCTCTCAGATCCTTCGACAGAATCAAGCTCTTGCTAAACGAAAACTACAACAAGGCCTACCAGTACCAAGAACTCCGCCTCACTCCCGGAACCTACAAACTAGTTGTCTCCACCTACGACAAGCAAGTCTATGGCAACTACACCCTCTCTCTTCGCCATGACGGCCAACACAACGACGTTACCGTGACAAAGTCTCCCTCGACCCTAGGCCTATTTCTGCAGAAATACCAGGTTCCTTGGAACAACTGCAACAGATTCAAGCTACACTTTGACTCCCTCGAACACAACTCCCGCTTCTGCTTCCGCGTGAGGCACTCAAACCTGCTTGACTCCGAAGACGACTCCTACTCCAGCTATCGTCCTAGCTTGAGAGCCTCTGTCTTTGATTTTCATTCATCTGCTGGAATTCAAATAAACGCAAACTGGGACAAATCGCTCTATGGGACTTACGTCGATTGTGACATCCCCAACAGAGGCTCGTACATCCTCCTAGTAGAGAGATTTGAACAGGGCCAGGGTAGGTGTATCGTTGACGTTGGGTGCAACAAAAAGTTCACCATCAAGTAAATCACGTGTATTAGTATAGTTGTCGATATTGACGTGTACAGATTTATCCAACTTTTGTATGTAAAAGAACCCCCATAGGCAAGGTAGAGATGAAAATTGATGTTATTCAAGTGATCTTATCGGTCCTACCATTAGTTTCATGCGCAATTGCCGCAATTAGTGATGCTGAGGTTATCAATTTGGTCAAGACCAACGGGAATAAGGTGTTGAAACTTACGGATGAAAATTATGAGAGCTTCTTGCAAGGAGAGAGAGACTACCACTTGATTGTGATGTTGTCGTCGTTGTCGACGCAGATCAACTGTATCTTGTGTAACGAATTCAAGCCTGAGTTTGATGTTGTGGGAAATTCGTGGTACCAAGACCACCCCAACGGGTTGGAAATTGAGGCCCCAGAGGGCGACGAAGAAGAGCAGGCTGAGAAACACAATGTCCATTTTTTGTACTCCGAGTTCATGGACGCACGTAAGTTCTTTTCGACGTTGCAAATCAACAACATTCCCAAGGTGATCCACTTTCCTCCCACTAAGAGTAACAGACCCAACGCCTACGTCAACGAGTACCAGGAGTATCAATTTTTCCAGGGAGACCACAAGAGACTTCTTGCGGCGTGGTGTGAGGCGGTTACTGGGTACCGCTTCAACATCTACATTCCACCGGACTACTCGAGAATAGCCATCAATGCCATCATCACGTTTTTAACCATTCTCGGAGTGAGAAAGTTCAAGACCCAGGTCATTTCGTTTGTCACGTCCCGTTTGTTGTGGAGTGCGGTGTCGTTGGTGTCGATCTTGTTGCTTACCTCGGGCTACATGTTCAACCAGATCAGAGGCGTTCCTTACTCGAGGGAACACGATAACGGACACGTTGAATACATCATGGGTGGCCAGCAGAACCAGTTCGCCATTGAAACGCAGATTATGTCGTTTGTGTACGGATGCTTGAGCGTTTTCATGGTGGCCTTGGTCAAGAAAGTGCCAGACATCAAACACCCTCAGATCAAGCTCGTGTCGGTGATCGTCTTGTCCTTGCTCATCTTTGTCTTCTACGGCACCTTGATCTCCATTTTCAACGTCAAGGGACCTGGCTACCCTTACAACTTCTTTCGTCTTTTTTGATCTAGTGACTCCCTGATAGATAACACCCAAATACCTCCCCATGTTTTCCATGTACTCCCCATTTCATACTATGGGCTGCCCAGCACAAACGGGAACGCAAAATCAAAATCAAATTACCAGTTACCAAATTACCAAACCGCCAAGCTACCAATCGATATATACACATACAAAGTTAAGTTAAGTTAAGTTAAGTTAAAATTCTTCTGCAAGATCTAACAAATCGGTACAAAATTAGCAAATCGTTACCAGAACTTTCTGCCCTCGCCTTCTTCTTCTCCTGTCCTCTCCGTCTACCCACTAATCTTCCCCTAATCACCAATTCTGTCCACCCTCTTCTCGATCTTGTTCAACGTCTTAATCGTACCTCCCAATCTTCTTCTCACATTTTTTATCCTGCTCATCAAATTTGCCACTTCCTTATCGCTAATGCAATTGCTGTCCTCTATCGCTACCTTTCTGAACCCTTCCAACCTTTCTTGGATGATTTTAAGACGCGTTATCAATATATATTGTGAATGCCCTAAAACCTCGAAATCCTCCTGTAGTCGATCTAAAGGCCCACTTAGCACCGTATGTGCCACCAATTCAATCTGGTGAAGGTCTGATACCTCAGTATGGCCTCCTGGTGTCTGTTCTTCTGCTCCCTGCCCATTTCTTTCTAACTCTGGCACCTCTGGCTCAATTTGTTCCGCTATCTTTTGGTTCTCATTCTTAACCAGAGAATTTTCTTTCAACAAATTTTCACCACCCATCATCAACAGCAACAATCAACTGACCACAACCTGATAAGTCTAACTAGCACTCTCAATTGAACTAGTTCTACTGGATTAATATCAATTCGTTGAACAGTTGAGCTTCTCACATGCAGTTTACAATCACTCGCAACTTAATTTATAAAGAATTGTAGTGGTTTTTAAGACACTAAAACAGTTTTTTGTTGATACAAGAAGTGAATTTCATGATGGTGGATGGAAATCACCTTGAAAAGGATAAGATATTGTACAGACAGCTAAAGAGCGTAAAAGCAGGAGAAGTACAAAGATTTCACATTAATTATACCCCAGGTACAAAGAAAGATGCAGATATAGTAAGATTTGCACCTAGTTTATGGGTAAAGATTAAAAACAAAGAACTGATAGCTCTTAGGGCAGCATACTTGGCGGGACCATATGTTCTCTACGTCGACTGTCGGACAGAGGATTATAACCAGAGGAAGAAGTGTTTTGTGACTGCAGAACAGCCAGTATTTGAACCACAGCTTTTACCGGGCCAGTCATTCTACGCCGAACTATCGTGTCACACAATCAAGGAGTCATACAGCTGGATCGTGGATGTGGTGTCGCAGATTGTGTTCAACAAGACGATAGACGTGGATTTTGAAATCAGTATTGGCACATCCAAGAAGGTGTTGCACGAAGCGCTGATATCAGAGCAAAGCGTCGCCAACAGCAGTAAGTTGGGGTTATTTGTGCCCTCGCTGATACTATATGTGAATAATATGGAGACGCTTGACTTGTGGAACGTGCCGGTGCCAGACGTTTCAAAACCCATCCACTTGGTCATCATCACTCACGGGTTGCACTCTAATATCGGCGCCGACATGCTCTACTTGAAAGAGCAGATAGATCTGTTCTCCAAGGGCAACACGGTGGTGAAAGGATATTTCGGTAACATAGGGAAGACGGAACGAGGCATCAAGTATTTGGGGAGCAGAGTAGCGGAGTACATCATAGACTTGGTCACCAACAACGAACTATTGAACAACAGTAAAGTGGACCGTATATCGTTTATTGGACACTCGCTTGGCGGGCTAGTTCAGACTTTCGCCATAGCGTATTTGCAGTATAATTTTTCGTGGTTTTTCCAGACCATACGGCCAGTCAACTTCATCACACTAGCGTCACCCTTATTAGGTGTCGTCCATGAGAACCCTATCTACATCAAATTGGCGCTCCTGGCAGGTTTTGTTGGTAAATCGGGGAGAGACCTAGGGTTGAAGTACACAGAAAACAACTCCAAACCATTGCTACTTTTACTTCCGTCCGGACCTACCCACCAGGTACTTAAAATGTTCAAGCGCAGGACGGTGTACGCCAACGTTTCAAACGACGGTATCGTCCCACTCAGAACTTCTGCATTGCTATACTTAGATTATAAAGGTTTGAGCAAGTTGATGCATTCGACTAAAAAGGGGAATACTGATAGAGACAATACGACAAGCAAGATACCAGACTCCAAAGTACTTGATGCCAACTACAACAACACCAACGAGAAGGATGATTCGATATTGCCACTGACGGTGCAAGCTATGATGTCCTATTTTATGCCTCAGAAACAAAGAAGAAGCTCCGGATCAAAGTACCAGCGCTATCAAACTAATGTTGAAGACGCCGACTATGATGAGGATACATCAAATGCTGATGGATTGTTAGGGAAGGAAGGTGCAGTATACAGCAAGCTACCCAAGCCTTCTTTCATGGAGTCAGCGACGACGGTGATACTACCCCCATTGCCCTCCTTGAAGTACATCACTGATCCCGATGCCAGAAAGGATGTGATTATACATGACAAAGTGTACCAGGAAAGTGATTTGCCTCCCATGAGTGAAAAGTACCAGAACAGAAAATCTTCATGGGACCAGGAACACAAATCCTCAAATAATTCAACTAATATCAATAATAGTAATAATAATAACAAAAATGGTAATGGGAATGGTAGTGGCAATAACGAACAGATAGTAGACATGTCTTCGAAACGTACATCTTCTGGAGGATCTCTGTCGAGTATAAGACAAAAAATCTTGAACACTATAGACTACACATACGATGTCGAGTTTCTAGAAGAAGAGATTGCTAGGGAATACCATAAAAACATGAGTTGGCGCAAAGTTTTGGTAAAGTTGAAGCCAGATGCTCACAACAATATCATAGTCAGAAGAAGGTTCGCTAACGCATATGGATGGCCGGTCATAGACCATTTAGTTCAAAATCATTTTGGAGATTCTGAAGACGACAAAGAGGCAACGGTCAAATCCAAAGCTTCTGAATCCACGATTTTGAATGGCCCAAGTATCAACAAGTTGGACTCGTTGGATACGGAAGTCGATTTAAGTAACATTCTTTCTCGAGATTTGCTCACCCAGCAAAATGAACTCATCGATGAAGAGAAAAAGGACGAAGTCGTACCAGACCCTTGTGAGTACAGCTGGATCAACTCAAAAGACGATGCTGATGCGTTGTTTGCTGTGGGTCCCACAGGCCTCTTGTCTGATGTAAGTGAAATGGTAGGCAATTTGAGGGATCAATGGTACAACTATAGTCTTCGCAGCAAAAACTGCTCAAAACATGATACAGAAGCCGAAAGGCTAGTTCCTCCTGAAAGAATCGAAGAAGTGGAACAAATCGATAACCAGGACAGCGATCTAGGAGTTAAACTGCTTGTTGGTGATTTTGTATAACTAATGAAATCTTCTACTTTACCGTCTGTAACATATATACTATCCATTTATCATTGCTTGTCTAAAATGATACACACTTTCTTAACCCATTTACTGTATAACTGAGTCCTCTGCGTCCTCAAACTGCTCATTACCGTCGTTTTCTTCATCTTCTCCCATGTCTTGATCCTCTCCAGCTTCCTCTTCTTCTTCCTCTTCTTCCACTGGGAACAAAGTATTAATCTTGTCTATTATGCCCTGGCAAGTTTTTTCGTCAAATCTTTGGTCACATTCCTCCACCAAAGCATACAAGTGAACCATGGACCTTGGGAGCGAATTCACAATCTGAAGCTTTTCTACCTTGACCAAGTCGAAGGAATTAAGATGTACCATTAAACTTTTGAACGATTCATCCGAAGTTATCGCAGAGCTGGGTGTCTTTTCAAGATACGAAGTGACATCTCCAGTTATCACTTCCAAATCTATTCCTCCATCTGTAAATCTTCTCTTCTTTTTTTTATCATTTTTCTCTTCATCCCCCAACCAATTGTACTTTTTTTTCAAGCCGTGAAGGTGCTTAGCAACTTCATAGTTGGAAAGGAACAGGCTCCTTTCTACTAAGATCTTCATATATGCTTCAACTTGAGCAGTTGTTAGTTGATAATTTTTCGATTCGATGAGTTTATACGCGAAGAGCTCTATATAAATTTATCACCAACTTTTTGACTAGTAGATGGAAATCCTGAAGAAATTTGATGACAAAAGTCACTTTAAATCCTTCAGCATTACATCTACAGTTTCCGGAGGCCTCAGTTTCAGACGTTGTAAAGGTTAGGATTTTTGCTCAGGTTCTTTACTACGATCATACTAAAGCAGTTTTGAACATCACCAAGATACCCCATGTTCCAAAATTTGAATACGAAACCAGAGATATTAGAGATGTTGACGCATTGGAGTCAATACCGGTAAATGTGTTCAATATATTGGAGACTATGGACACAGAAATGACATACCCTGGATGCATTGTTAACTTGATAGGGTTTTTCAACGGAAAAGACTTAACCATAGTAGAGGGATACCCCATAAACGGGTCGAACGTTTTGGATGGAAACAACATGAAGACATTGGTCGAGATGAGTCAGTTAGAAGAGATCTAACAAAGCTGTGAGAAATGAAGTAAGCACCAAAACACAGTATTTTATTACAAACCTATGAAAATTTACTGATACGTATGATTATTGTCCTGAGGATCGCTTTGGTTCATGAGGTAAGGTACGCCAGCTGAAGAAAACGCGGGAGCATTTGCGGATGTGAAAAACTGGTCCCATATTGATTCATTGGACACTTTGTTGATCATTTCGAAAGTTCGTTTACCGTCCCTGGTAAACGAGGCACCTTGTTCGTTATTCATGGGCGTGCTCTGGTGACCCTGGTCCATCAAAGGAGCTTCTTCCAAGCCTGAAGTTTCAGGGTTCATAAAAACTGAGTTTTCCATTTTTAAACCTTCACGTCGCCTAGCAGTGTTGGGGTCGGGAACAGCGTATTTGGGAGAGAGGTTCAAGTTGGACTGGGTCGACAGTGGAGACATGCCTTCCAATGTATCAAAGAAGAAGTTGAGATCATTCAGTGAAATATGAAGAGGATTTGCACTAGCTCCCTCGTTGGGTGTTGGCTGAATATCGTTACTTATCCATTCGAAGCCGCTTGTTGCGTTTAGCTCCAAGCTATTATCATGGATACTTGGTTGCACCTCAAGCATGTTGTTTCCAGGGCCACCAACGTTTTGCGTTTGGATAGAATTTGATTCTTCGTTCAAATTGTAATTGTAAACGGGTGCAGAATTACTGCCCTGATTACTTTTTGTTTCGACCTCCAAATGCTGTACAAGGTCTTGTAAATTGGAATTAACGTAACCGATAGGCTGGTTATTAGCAATCTGTTGCGTAGACGGAATCTTTGTACTAAATCCTCTGAGAGTCTCGTTATAAATCAACTTTATTACAACAGCACTCAAGACTTCGAAAGTCTGACAACAAGAGAATGCTGCGTTGCATTTGTCAACCAAAGAAGCCAATACATTTATACATTCTTCTGTGACCTTCTTTACCTCATGGAAGGTATTTTGCTTGCACACCACCTTGCTATTGTATATGGCATATAAGTAACATGATCCCGCCATGAACACATTATGCACAGCAGCCCAAGTGTAGTTGACAGATCTATTTTCATGTAGTTGGTTGTAACAGTGAATGATCTCCTTTGCTGCATCTTGCATTTTGCAAAAATCATCCGTAGAGAGCTTGTAGTTTTTAGGGGAAAGCCCATGAATCATTAAAAGCGTGTGGTTATAGTTTAAATTGAAGAACTCTAAATTGAAATCGCAATTCATTTTCCTCTGAGTCTTTGGAGCCTGTGCTTTCCAGTTTTGTAGTCTTTCGATAATGTCCTTCTTCCACTCACTCAAGGTTGAATATATTCTTGGAATCTCAGAGTTTTCATATAGAACCCGTTGAACTTCAGATTGAATCTGCCGTATCTTGAAAAAGGCAATCGATATAACTTTATAGGTGGGCATTCCACTAAGGTTTTTCAGATAGTCTATATTTTGTGTGTCATTGGGTACTATAAGAGCATCGTCGAGTTCTGAGGGAAATGGCGTGTTGATACACTCCTCAGGAATTCCAACAGGTCTTCTCAAGTAGAAGCATATCTGCCTATCTAAACTGTAGACACACCAGAACAATCTTCTTCTTTTATCTATGGTGAACGAGTCAAGTGCTTCTGTCAGAGTTGATACTTCGTTTTGCAAGCCCAAATCAACGGTTATTCTCAAGGCAACCCCAAGAACGTACCAAACTCCAGGGACACAAGGCCTCATGGTGGAGTAGAAGGCTAAAAGAAGTACGCCTTGTAACGGCTGAAGTGGGTCCGTAGAGTTGTACACCAGCTCCACATACATATTTGCAGCTTTTCGAAAAGAATCTGATATATTTGGATGATACTGTAGGTGATGTACCGATGAAGCAATTGCAAATACCATATACAAGAAATACAATGGTTTATGAAATTTTTCAGGAGCCATTATATCGCTTGATATCTTATTAGGATCGGCATCGTGAGGATCCTTCTTGATCCTGTTTTGAATTTCACGTTTGTACTGATAGAGCCAAGTCTCTTCCTCCGGTATGTTTTTCGCTGCTTCATTCACAGAGAGATTTATGGCCGTGTAGTTCGATGCGAGTGTTATATTGCTGTCGAGTTCTCCATATATGGGAATGAAGTAGTTTATTAAAAACTCTTCTCTATGAAGAATAGGTAATTGAGAATTCGACTGCGCAAAAAAGATCTTTATGAAACCCTGCGCTGTCTTTTTAGGTGGTAGGATAGCTGGTAATAGCTTATCTGTGTTGTGAGATATAAGAGGATCCGCTCTGGCAGGCTGTTTTGAACCCTCGTTCAACTTGACAGCAGTAGACATCAACTTCGAGAACGAAAGACCCTGAACCACCGAGTTGTGCTTGGTCTCATTCTCTTGATCCTCCCCCTTAGTGAGTAAAGGCTTGGTGTTTTCAGTTGCATCTACATTCTCTGCAAATTTAACATTCTGAACCGAACCGACCGCTATTTCCCTTTTATCGCCGTCAGGGTCCAATCCGTTTGACTTCAACTTCTTTTCTAGCATAGATATCCTATCTTCTAGATAAACCACGTAGGATCTAGGAACTTCTCTCCCTGTTGCTGGATCTAGTCCAACACAATCCACATTGGCTTTTGCACATTTGGCACACTTGGGAAAGTTCTGATCACACCTGATTTTCTTGAACCTACATCTCTGACAAGCCGATATAGACCTTGATATCCCTATAATCGATGACGATGGCCTGGATTTTTTCTCACCATCAGCTTCCTTGTCTGTTGATTTCCTTTTCTCAGGCATAATTGATGAACACTTCTTCAACACTAGTCTTTTCCCTTGCTTTATTGCTTAAACTCTGCCAAAAAAAAATCAAATCAAGTCCCAATACTCTTTTAAACTATACTTTTCCTTGTAATATAACCTCTATCCCCATGTACAAAGTACTTTAGTATAAAATTGTGAAGAAACCTTGAAAACTCTTGGAATCATAATTTTGATAAGATTGGTTTATTTGATGCAGGCACAAATCTACCAGAAGTTGCATTCTTTTAAAAAAAAAATCGATACTATAACTACAAGGGCCTATGTAGAGCTTTGTATAATCTAAACAATAGAAGAGGATACTCCAGGGTAACTAATAATACAAAAAAGTTGCATTTTCAATGGGAACATAAGTGATTAAAACAAGTTGAAGAAATAAATCAGGTCAAATGTTTGATCTTAGTCTTGTCTAATTCGAACTTACCGTCCAACTTTGGTATCAAAACCTCGTAGCTGGCAGTCTGTGAGCCAAAGTCGTTGGGGTCATCTTCGACATGCAAAGTGGTAACCAAAGAGTCGGGAAGGAGAGGGTATTTGTTGTCTCTCTTGTTCACACTATGACTCTCCCACTGCTTTTGATCGTCTTCGAAAAGAGAGGATGGGAACTTGGAGATATTCTCTTCTGTTTTGTCTTTGTATACAGATTGCTTTGCAATGATCAAGTCTGCCCAGTTACGCTTGTTCAAAAACTGATGGTTGTCCCTTTTGTGGCCATTTGGCTCTCTGGTGAAAAATGGAACAACATCTTCTTCCGTGTTCCTGTCGAAATGGTGTATTTTAGCTCTGGAATTGAGAAGCTTGGCCATGGCATCAGGAGGAGGAGCGTTCACGATGGCCGAGGAAGTGACATTGAAGATCAATCTCGGGTCCATTTCCGGATGGGCCAAAATATCGATTTTTTCAGACTCCTTACCTCTCCAGTTTGAAAGATGAAAACTGGGGTGGTCCTGGACTTTAGACTTGATTCTTCCGATACAACACAAATGCACATCTCCTGATAAAATGGTTACTCTGACACCGTGAGCAGCGCCAAAGTCGATAAGTTTCTTTACCAAGAAGTTTCTTTCCCGCTTGTGATTTGCTGAGCACCAGTGGTCATTAAGATCGTCCAACACTTCAACAGCTCCATCGAACTCATTCACTAAACCTTTGCTGATGATGCCCTTGGCAGCAAGCATTTTAAGTGGCTTCAACACAGGCGAGGTTAAAATCCACTCTAACCACACCATACGAGGGTACAAGATTGGAACACCCAACATCACAAGCAAGTGCTTGACATCAGGAGTCTTTTTAATCTCCGCCTCCAACCGCTTGAACACAATCGAGTAGGTGTCGGGCTTGACAATCTCTCTCAACTTTCTTTCCGTACGACAATCCAAGCCCAACAACGCAATTTCTTTCCCAAGTCTCATGTATGTCGAGTGGTTTTTTTGCTTGATGAAAGGACCCGGGGTTTCAGAAAGAATCCACGAGGGTTCTGCTTCCTGTGAGTCGTGAAGCTTCTCTGTAGGAGAAATGTGGTGTTGGAAAAGCATGTAGTACTTGTACGCAATGTTCCCGATGGTGGAGAAAAACGACAGCTTCATTGTGGTGTCGTGGTACGAGCCAAACCCGTCAATGATATCGTGGTCATCATAGATGTTGACCGATGGAATTTGTGCCATGGCCAACGGAAACACCGCCTGGTATGTTCTGCTGTTCTTGCCTATCCAGAACCCTTTACCAAACCACGCCAAGTAGTTGTTCAAGTAGAAATCGTTGAGCTCTTCAAGCGCCTTGTCGTCGGGCTTCATGTTATGCTTCTTGACCGGGTTGAGTTCATTTGTCCACTTTTCCAACTGCTTAGAGTGCATTTTGATGGCATCGCTGTAAATCTGGTCACCTCCACCTAACATGACGTGGTAGTGCTGTTTGGCGTGCTTGCGAAGAACGTCAAACCAGAGAGAAGACTTGTATTCTGTAGCGTCGGCCCCCAAAGAGAACCCATTACAAGAGTACGAAATCACATTCATCGACTCGTCTACAGCAGGCACAAAAAACTGGAACGACTCCTTGTAGTTCCCGTTGATGAAATACTTGATCTTCTGCTCGTAGCTACTGAGCTCGAGCGAGATGCTGAACCTCCAGAACTGGTACTCTCTTATCGTGTCGATATGGGTGCCTGGAAATTCACCTGACTTGAGCTCTACTTGGCTTCCATCGTCTTGGGCCGGCCCAATCTTGTAGGTGATCTTTGGCTCGACGGCTTCGCCGTCGCTGACCTTGATCACAAGGAGCAACGTTCCTCTCCAGTTGTTGCTGTTGTTCTCTAAGCTACCTGATAACTTCAAAATTGGTCCGCACCTAATGTCTAATCCTCCAATGGGCTCAGCGACCGGGAGCTCCTCGGGCACATTTTCTCCACAGTGTTCGTTTAGCTGCTGGTACTGGTCGATGGGTAATGGTTGGAACCAGTTGCTTTCATCAATAGTCATTATCACTGTCGTTGAAAATAAATGGGTTTAGGGTTTTATTCCTCTGTAATCATCAATGTTTCGATTGGCCTAATATAATTTTTGTCGTTTTTTCATCAACGCACTGGCTGGGATGGCTGAACTCTCCAGTTGCTACACCTGCAGTGCTGGCCTCAGGCCAGCAGAGGCCAGCGTGCACAATACGCCTGCCTCTTTGTCGCTATTGTAACCGTCGGTGGTCTTGTGCATGTGCAATCTTGCTATCGTTCCCGTTTGGCTTGCGATGCTTGCGATGCTTGCGATGAGCTTTCGCTACAACATACATAACTACGTAAAAACACCTCTTCTCCAGCTATAAGCCCCCTACGCTTGCATATCCGGCTCCCAGCAGCGCATTCCTCGAAGAGTTCACTGTTTTCAGCCCCGAATCCGTCTCTATGGTGGTTTCTAGGGTCGGTAGACCCTCAGCGAAAAAGCCAACGGCTGAACTTATATACATATAGACATTAAGACGTTTAGAAGTTTTTACATTCAAGTGGTGTACAGTTTCTTTTGCTCTGTCCAGGAGGAGAGGCCCGTTTCTCTGGTACTTGCTTCTGTGGACTCGTCTGCTATTTCAGTACTCCAACTTCCAATCTCGTCTTACAAGGCATTGCAAGCAAGTGTCCCGACGGAACGTCCACAAGTCAAGGGTACTGGCACAAGGAAACCATAGACACAAACTCGGCCACCGACGTAGACAGAGCCAAACATCGAGAAACAGACAAAGACAAAGAGACAAACAGACAAATAGACAAATAGACAGACACAAAGACGCAAATGTCTGGCCTTTCATGGCTTTAATGGCTTTCATGGCCTCATTAGGCACAATTCTTCCGCCGGCTGACAATTGGCGTCTCTGCTTTCCCGTGCAAACAATACACCAGTGCCTTGTCTGGTGTATTGTTGGAGAAAAACCTATGCTCTGCCTCTCAAAAGACCTTCTCGTTTAGCCTGGTCTCGCAACTCCGGTTTGAAAGCAATTATGTCATCTCAACCACAAAAAACCAGCTGAAGGGTCAGGCAGGCCCTCCGGGGGCCTGCCTGACCCTACTCTGACCTTCTGCCTCGTACTGGAATCTTGTGGAGCAATCCACATGCTCTTGTGAGTCAAGTTGCTCTCAAAGTCAGACACTAGGCCATATGGAGGAATCATCACTCAACTGACCACTCCGCCAGCCTCCTAACCGTCGGCTGGGTTCCGTGATGTCAACCAACAACCGTCACCCTCCGTACGGCTGGGTCCGTCTAGAACCTGCTGCTCCCACCACTACACATATGTAAAAATAAGGGATCGTTTCGTGATCCCATAGTGAAAAAGTTAGGCCATCTCATGATAAGAGCGACCCCGGACTTCAGAAGGAGGAAATTTCTACCTTTTCACCTAAACTAGAACTTTTCCAAAATCATTGTTTTTTGAGCCCATTTGTAACTACAATCGTTGCCTACCTTCCTTCCTACCGTCACCAGCCTTCGCTACTAGTATAGGGGGGTACAGTGAATACGGAAGCGTAAAAAAAATTGAATTATCATCACAATTTTTTAGACCCTTCCTTAGAGTAATAGTTTAAGCAGGGCCTCAGGCTTGGCACAATTTGTATGAGTCTAAAATATATAGAGAAGCAGGGATCCGTCCACAGTTGAGTTTAAAAACACACTAGCACCATAGTAGGCATTGACAATGTCTACATCTACCATCAACTTACATGGGCCATTTACAAGACGAGTGTCGTTCAATAACGTGAATCCTGAATACATCGAAGAGGATAAGTCTGGGGTACACCCAAACTACAGCATAAACCACACGCCAGAATTCAACAACCCAGACTATGGATACGGCAAGACACTATTTAATGATGTGAGCAAGATCTTCGGCAGCAATAGTAGCGGTGGTGTAGGACTGTGCAAGAGAAAGCCCCGGCTTCCCGATCCACCAGCGAAGTCGATTTTGAAAAATAAGACCAAAAGCCAGGCCAGGCGGCCAGACGGACTGGTAGCAGGTTCAGGCGTCGCCAATGGGCCGGAGGGCGCTTTGGAGCATGGGATTTACCATCTGGACAGCGAGTCCGACAGCGAAGTGGCTGTTAACGAGGAAGAAGAGCAAGGACGAACGCCAGCAGCAGGCAGCAGACGCAAGTCGTACTCAGAAATGACAGACGAGGAGCTCATGGCGTTGGACCCTCAGTTCCTGACCACCAGGTCCAAGGTGTCGGATGTGGAACAGCACAAGTTTGACTCGCAAAAGATGTACTACTTGCCATCTTCGAAGAGACCGTCTAGCAGCTTTTCTGGGACCACACGGCCCATTTTTCCCCTTTCCAACGAAAACAACTACAACTCCATCAGTCTCACCGTGAAGCACGAGTTGTTTGTCCCCAGTGGGCGTACGTTGCTTGTGATTCTCTCTGGCAGAAGACACACTTGGAACTCGCTCGACTGGCTCTTGACGATGTCCAACGACGACAGCGCTCGTTTCCTTGTTAACGGAGACAACCTCGTGGTGGCAAGCTTGATCCCGTCGAGGTACATCAGGGAGATGGAGAAGAAACTGTGCCGAGACGATCATCTTCTGAAGAAATGTGACCACTTGCTAAAATATATCACCAATAACTTGCATAGCAGCCTCAGGGTGAAGATAACGGTGGAGTTTGTTACGGACCACCAGCCTGAAGAGTTGGCGGTGGGCCCGGTGAGCACAAAGACAGGGTACAAGTATGTGATCCCCCGTCTCTATAAGCAGTACCAGCCGACATTGGTGGTCTTGGGCAACAAGTCTACCAATCTCAATTTCAAGTACCCGTTAAGAGGAAGGAAAAGCTCTGCTATAAGTGCCAATAGCGTTTCCTGCGATAACAGGAGAAAGCTGCAGCCTTCTCCCTTGCTTGGTCCGGCAGTCACTGGCCAACCAGCCAATACCAAACCTACCCCCGATGTTTATATGATCAAGTTGAGCTCCTACATTATCAAGTACTCTTGTGTTCCTGTCATCCTAGTTGGTAACGCCACCAAGTTCCACAACCCTTCACATTGTCTGAGGACTAATTCAAATGCATCGAGTTCTTCTACCGGTTCCATAGAGAGTGATGTCAAGTCGTTTGAAGGAGCCAAGAATATTGTGGAGGAAGTATCCTTGAAAACTGAATTGAAAGATTTGGTGCAAACTAGTGACCATGATCGCTTTGTGCAGATGCTCAAGCTAATCTCTGATAAATCGTTGCTCGAGCTGACCACCTACTTGGATGCTTTGAAAAGCAGGGAACTGGAAACGAGCAGCCTCAAGTTTGACGATTCCGCCTTTGCCAATAGCAAAATTCACTCCATGTACAACTCCCAGTGTCTGGGTGCATCGAACAACCACGGGTGTCAAAAAGAAAAGCTCTACAAAGTCAAGTCTATGATCTCGTACGATGAAGAAGAGGAAAAAAGACATGAAGATTTAAGAAGCAGAAAACGTCGTGAACAGCATAAGTCGGTAAGCAGTAAAAGTTCCGATTCCTCTGACACCTCTGACTCGAAGGATAAGAAAAAACCTCGCAAGAAGAAGTCGTTTTGGAAAAAACTTGGTTTAAAGAAGTAATATTGCAAAGAAAAACTGTCAAGTCTTTCTTCTTGTTTCAATCTTCTTTCTGTTAAAACAAAAAAAAAATACGCAGAATAACTCTAATAACTTTAGTTCCATATATATAGCATCTCGATAATTACATCACACCACTACATTACAAATTCTCTTCAATTTGTCTTGGTTTAGCTTTTTTTTTTCGTAGTAATAGTAATAGTAGAATGATTCGAGTCAGATTAATGTATGTGCGAGAAAACTTGAAAGATTCAAGATTTTATCATTTTTCAAGTATCATCAACAACAAGAAGCCATGGAAAACAGCCTTGAAGGAGAGAACCAAGGAGGGCAGGTGCTTGTTGAAGAGCCCATAGAGCCCCAAGTTGCCAAAGAGATTAAGACCGAAACTGATATCTCTATAACACCGGTTCCTAGCACCAACAAAAGTCAGGTTTTATATTCAACAAGATCTAAAGATAAAATCAAGAACGCTCCGTCTAAATCGGAATTGATGCAAAGACAACATAACGTTGTAGTACATCCAAGGCTAAAGCCTGTTCCTTTCAAAAAACTTGACTTGAAGGGAGACGAAATCAAAGAACCATCTAAACAACAAGCATCGGTGTTCAATGATGAGATTGCATTTTATCAGTCTGATGACCATCCTTTCAACAAACGTGGGTTTAAGTACAAGCCTTGCCGGCCAAATCCTGAATTCAAGAGTAACTTGTACTCATCAACAGACTTGCCGCCATTCAATGCTCATTTAAGCTACTTTGATAGAGCTCAAGGAATAACTTTCAGCGACAAATTGAATTCTGTTACCACGGCCCAGGGATGGCGATCAGCAAGGTGTAACGTCGGTGTGCGAGAGGGAAAATACTACGTTGAATTCAATATAGTCAATGCCAACAACAAGGGTGACAAAAGCCATGTTCGAATCGGCTTTGCAAGAAGGGAAGCAAGTTTGGAAGCGCCTGTGGGATTCGATGGATACGGTTACGGCTTGAGGGACATCAATGGGCAAAAAATCACCCTCAGCAGACCAACAAAGTTTATGAAGAACTTTAAAGAACTAGAGTTTGTAGGCTTCAAAACAGGTGATGTAATTGGACTATTAATTGACCTACCACTGTTGAATGAGCACAAGGCATCTGTTGAGAAGTTCATAAAGCTGAAGCAAAAAAAGAAAGATACGTCCCATAACGATAACAAGATAAAAAAGAAAGCTAAAGTGAAGAAGGAATCCACGTTGGATAGCACCAAATTTAATGCTTTCAACAACATCGTCAGAGATCAAATACCGATCAAATACAAAAATGCATTATACTATGAACAGTTTGAATATACTTCGACAAAGAAAATGGACCATATGCTTAACCCGGTTATCGTGTTTGGAGAAAAAGCCATTTTGGAGAACTCTAGCCATGACGAAAACCTCAACTTACCTGTCATCCCCAATTCGAAGATCACTGTTTTTAAAAACGGTATTGAGTTGGGTGCCATGTTTGAGAATTTGTATTCTTTTCTTCCTACTGATGTGGAAAACGATGAAGTCAATCTTTCATACAATACCCGTCAGCTGCAAAATCCAAATTACTATAATACTGACGACGGGTCTCTTGGATATTACCCTATGATATCAGTCTTTCAATCTGGTATTGGAGAATTGAACCCCGGCCCCGACTTCAAGTTCCCGCTTGATTCTAAGTACAACGATGTGAGACCTCTCAGTGACAGGTACACGGAGACCGTGGTCGATGAATGGTTCTGGGACCTCATAGACGAAGTAGAAGCAGAGTATTTAGATAGTTTTGATGTGTAAGGTGCATGCAAAGTAGAATTCAAATTCAAATTCAAACTCAAAGTCAAACTCAAGGCGATAATTCAGAACTCTCGACGCCTATTTTCAAAGGTTGAGCAAACCCTGACGAGCCACTCAGCCAGTAGTATTGGCACTCAGGCCAGTTCGGGCATTTCCTCTTCAGTTGCTCGCTCCTGACAAACACATTTAAACATCTAGTGTGGAAAGAGACGCAGCAGCTGGTGGTGGGACAGTTGTAACCCAATGTCACAATTCCGTTACACTGGCTACATTCAAGTAGTTTCCCTCCTGGTCGTGACGCACTCGTACCGTATCTGTCGTACAAGTAGGGCCTCAATTCTGTCAACGTCTTTGTTGTTAGTACCAACTTGTCGGTCAATGTGAGATTGAACCATCCCTCGTCAATTAGCCGGGTCAAAAAAATGCCCGCTTCTTTCACTGGCTTGTTCATGCTTGCTGAAATAAGCTGGGTTGCCTCCACTGATCGGATTGCAAACTCAAGTCCATGTGCCTCGATCACCTCGTCTATAATCTCTTTTATCGCAGCAAGCTCATTAACTGAATAAGCACTGTTACTCTTAGCTATCTCGTCCGACACTGTATTGATAAAAATGTAGCATAGGCTCCCACTTGCCTGATCATTTAGTCTATCTACTTTGAATCCATGGGCCCTTATTTGTCCATTTATGTCTGTAATATGTTCTTCCAATATATCTTCAATATTTTTCAGTTCCAAGAGACTAGGTTCCAATGATTGTACTATCCTAGTAAAACTTGACACCAATTTTTCATGGCTTATAGAACCAATGGACCTTATGTATGTCAATGTCGCCCTATGTGTATCTGTGAACTTCGTCTCAGCTTGTTCCATAGAATACGATGCACTTTTGCCCTACCTAGAGGTGAATTTTTCAAAAATCATATCGCAGAAAAGTTTACAAGAAGTAGTTGCAAACCACAAATTCATTGCAACTTATATTTACAAGCTAAAACCACATTCTAGAGAGAAGAGAGTTTGTAACTATGACTAAAGCATTTAGAACGTTGTTATTCTGGGGGTTTTTGTTGGTCAGCTCGAGTTGTCTCAGTGAAGAAGACCCGGTGCCATGCAACCCCAACCTTGATCCAGCCTGTTTCACAAGAAACCAAGCTTTAGGCAAAAGCATTGACGAGAGCTTCACTACTACACCAACCAGTTTCTATGCAGCGACTTGTCCTTCGGGCATTGTCTACTGTGACCAAGGGTTGAAGCTTTCAATCCACAAGCGATTTGATAATCCTTCCATCTCTTCGAATTTTTATATCATGTACGGGAAAGCAGAGGTGGAGATCAAAGCATCGCATGGTACCGGTATCATCTCGTCGTTCTACTTGCAGAGTGACGACTTGGACGAGATCGATGTGGCGGAAATCTTTGGAGGGAATCCGTACGAGGTGCAAACGAATTTCTTTGTCAAAGGCAATACCACCACCTACGACCGGGGAGGGTACCACCACGTCAGCAAGCCACCCATGAGTGACTTTCAGAAGTATGGCGTGGAGTGGACCCGAGACAAGATTGTGTGGACCATCAATGGCCAAACAGTTCGTGTTTTGCTTAGAGACAACCCTCAAGGGTTCCCCAGCTCTCCTATGGCCCTCAAGTTTAGTTTGTGGGCCGGCGGAGACCCTTCGAACTTACAAGGAACCGTTCTCTGGGCCGGCGGCACCACCCTGTACGACCAGCTCCCTTACTCGATGTACGTGAGAAACTTGCACGTTGCTGACTACTCGACCGGTTCTGAATACACCTACGGCAACAGCTACGGCGCATGGATCAATTTGTCTGCGAAAAAGGGCACCATTGGTGCTAGACTCGACGGCCGCTCAGAGAGCATCTCTGAAGGTATTTCTGACAATGCCTCTGACAGCGCCAGGGATACTGGCTCTGATGCTGTCCCCGACGCTGCTCCCGACCCTGGCTCAGAAAACGTCACAGACAACGTCACGGACAACATCTCCGACGGTCTGTCCCTGTCGACAGCAGCCGACTCCACCGACGACGACTCTTTTTCTGACTCCAGCGATTCCGACTCGGAAGATGTGGACAACCTCTCCGACAAGGACCCTGCAAACTGGAACTCCAGCAGGAACAATGAGTCTGAGTCCGTATCGTCCCCTAAGTCACCTTCATCACCTTCATCACCAGCTTCACCAGCGTCACTCTCATCACCCTGGCAAACCTCTCTGCTAGACAACGGTCATTCCAAAGAAGGCGTTGACATTGATATTGATAGACTGGACCATAACGGCCCGTCAGACCTCGATTCCAGCCCAAGAGCTGGTTCCGGGAGTGAAAAGTACGGGCATCGATCTAAAGATGCACCTAACGAAGAGCAACCTTCTAGACAGCCTGAAGGACAGCAAACCAGCGAATTTATCCAGTTCAAAAAGAACCTAACTTTCAACACCACTAGCAACTCCTATCCAAGCATCCAAACCATCACTGCTCTTTTAAACACTGTCTTGGTTCATAGTCTTATCCTCTGCTTGATCTTTTGATGGGTCGTGCATAAATATCGGTCTAAAAAGCTCCGTAGTTAAGTATCTGCTCATATAGAAAGTAGGTTATAACATATACTTTCACCCATTAAAGCTTATAAGTCAAGATTTGTATACTCAAGAGAAGAGTTAAGTGATTAGTTTTCCATATTAGTTTTCAAGTTTGTTGATTCAAGGTAAATCACTTGTAAATACTTGACAAAAGTTGAAAAATCTAACCAGTATAATGGGTAACGACGTACAAGGAATCAGCTTTATATCGTTGGTTACCGACAATGAAGAAGTTTTCGATAGGGCGTCCAGGTTCTACCACAGGCTTGGGTTTAGGTTGGTGAGAAATTACTCTAAGATCTCCAACAGTGGAGCGGCATCGGCGTTCTACATCCCCAAATTGCACCTAGGTGTGGCCAACGATTCGATGAAAGAGATATGGCTTGAGTCCTTCCCGTTGCAAAACTACGACAGCAAAGGGAACTTGAGGCCCTGGCAGGAGCACGAAGTGTACAATGGCGACAATTGTGAAAAATTGACCAACTCGACGGTGATCAAGTTGAGGTTATCGTCTCTCGAGGAGCCTGTTTTGAGCAAGCAGCACCTCAGTTTCTTCACCACGGCATTGGACACGGTGAAGGAGATCCTCACGAAAGATTTGGCAGCCCAGTTGGTGGAGGACAAGCACTGTTTGGTTGCGTACGATCCCATGGGCAACGAGTTGAAGTTTTCCAATGTGGAAACTCCCTTGTCGCAGAAAGCGTTCACGTCCGCTGACGAGTACTTGGAGCAGAAGTCCAAGGAGTTACTTGAGTCGCTTGGGAAGCTCAAGGTAAAAAAAGCGGACAAACAGACGCCGCAGGAGAAGTCGAAGAAGAAGAAGATTGCTGTGATGACATCTGGTGGAGATGCCCCCGGGATGAATCCTGCTGTGAGGGCTGTTGTGAGGGCTGGTATATACTTGGGCTGCGATGTGTTTGCTGTTTATGAGGGCTACTCTGGTTTGGTGAAAGGTGGTGATCTTTTAAAGCCCATGTCGTGGGACGCCGTTAGGTCTTATTTGTCCTTGGGCGGTACTGCGATTGGTACCGCCAGATGTGCTGAGTTCCGTGAGCGTGAGGGAAGACTCACGGCGGCTTACAACATGATTGTGAATGGGATAGATGCTTTGATTGTTTGCGGAGGAGACGGGTCCTTGACAGGAGCCGATCTTTTCAGGTCCGAATGGCCCTCGCTCTTGGAGGAGCTTGTCAGCACCGGCAGACTCACGGAAGAGAATGTTAGACCATTCCAGCACCTCACCATCGTGGGGTTGGTAGGCTCGATTGACAATGACATGTCTTCTACCGATGCCACCATTGGAGCCTACTCATCTTTAGCTCGAATTACCGAGATGGTAGACTATATCGACGCCACCGCCCAGTCACACTCGAGAGCGTTTGTGGTTGAAGTCATGGGAAGACACTGTGGGTGGTTGGGTCTTATGTCTGGTATATCCACTGGCGCCGACTTTATCTTTATCCCTGAGAGACCACCAAAAGCCAGTGAGTGGAAGGAGGAGCTTAAAGCAGTGTGCTCTAGACACAGAGAGAAGGGTAAGAGAAAGACCACCATTATTGTTTCCGAAGGTGCCATTGACGATGAGTTGAACCCTATAACGTCCGAGCAAGTTAAAGACGTTTTAGTTGATTTGGGATTAGACACCAGAATCACTACGCTAGGACATGTGCAAAGAGGAGGTACTGCTGTTGCCTACGACCGTTTGCTAGCTACTTTGCAAGGTGTTGACGCGGTCAAAGCTGTCTTGGAGCTCAAGCCAGAGGACCCCTCACCAATGATTGGCATTGCCGAAAACAAGATCATCAGACATCCATTGGTGGATGCCGTCAAGTCGACCAAAGAAGTTGCTGCGTCGATTGAGAGGAAAGATTTCGACCGGGCCATGAACTTAAGAGACTCGAATTTCGAAGAGGCATACAAGAACTACTTGGCAACGTCGATCTTTGATGACGGAAGCAAGTCGTTACCCAAAGACAAGCAATTGAACATCGGAATAGTTCATGTTGGGGCCTCTTCGTCCGGATTGAATGCCACTACGAGAGCAGCTGCGTTGTACTGTATTTCCAAGGGCCACAAGCTCTTTGCCATCAAGGACGGCTTTAGCGGGTTGATACGTTACGGGGACGTGAAGGAGCTTTCTTGGCTCGACGTTGAAGGGTGGCACAACAAGGGAGGATCCGAGATAGGAACCAATCGTAAGCTTCCAAGCGAGGACTTTGGCGCTGTCGCATACTACTTGCAAAAATACCAGTTGAATGGGCTCATCATTGTTGGAGGGTTTGAGAGTTTTACTGCACTCCACGAGCTTGAAAGCAACAGAGCCAACTACCCCATTTTCAACATGCCCATGGTGGTGATCCCAGCCACCGTGTCCAATAACGTGCCGGGCACCGAGTACTCGTTGGGTGGAGATACCTGTTTGAACCAGTTGGTGGACTACTGCGACGCCGTCAAGCAGTCAGCCTCGTCGTCGAGACGGAGGGTGTTTGTGGTTGAGGTGCAAGGAGGCCACTCGGGATACGTGGCCTCGTGCTGTGGGTTGGTCACCGGCGCCATCGCCACCTACACCCCAGAGGCCCAGATCACTCTCGGTACCATCCAGGAAGACATCGACTTGCTTTTCGATGTGTTTGAGAACGACAGAGGCGAGGACAACAACGGTAAGATGATCATCAGAAACGAGCAAGCCTCGTCTGTTTACAGCACCGAGCTCATCGCAGACATCATCAAGGAGTCGGCAGGCGGCAGGTTCGAAACGAGAACCGCCATTCCGGGACACGTCCAGCAAGGCTTCACCCCCTCCTCAATGGACAGGGTGTACGCTGCTCGGTTCGCCGTCAGGTCGTGCCAGTTTATCGAAGACTGGAACTCCAAGCACACCGCTATCACCGCCAGCCCAGAGGGTCCTTGGTTGAGCACGCCGCCGCTGTCTGCCGGCAGTGACGACCACAGCGGCGAGAGCTCCAGCCATGCGCCAGCATGGCTCGAGTGCTTGTCGTCGTCATCGTCCGCCGTCATCATCGGCATCCAAGGTGCCCAGGTCAAGTTCAACTGCATCAGGCACTTGTACGACAACGAGGCCAACATCGCATTGAGAAAGGGCAAGACCATCCACTGGAGCGCCATCACCGACGTCAACGACATGTTGAGCGGCAGGCTCTTGCTCAGAAAAGAACAAGCTTAGCCTGCTTACTTGCTTAACCTGCCTGTCCTGTCTCGTTCTGTCTTGTTCTGTCTTGTTCTGTCTTGTCCTGTCTTGTCCAGCTCGACCTGCTTGTCCTGCTTGTCGTGTCTGAAGCCTAGCCTGCCGAACATGCTTTGCAAGCCTCCCTTGTCTGTCCCAGCCTGCCCCCGTCCATGAAGCCCCTCCCAAGATCTTCTGTCCATCTGAACCAGTCCGTCTACAGTCCATCCATAGTTTCGCGACAATCTGTCTATAGTGTTTCTATAGACTCTCTATAGTGTAGCTATAGTGTATCTATAGTTCCTATATAGCCCTATATTGTCCCTATATTGTCCTTATTTTAGTAATTCGTTTTCCGACCAACTACATTGCGTCGACGTCTGGTCCTCTGCTTCCCATATCTAAAATACGCAGCTTCTACAAAGTACCCTGCTCTGTACGTGCTGGGTCGACCTGCTTCCACCTGGATACAGCGAACAAGCCTCGAGTGCCACTGGAATGGGCTGATCTCGCGTCCGCAAATGCCACTCCCCCAAGCACAGTTTCTGTCTAAATGCTCCTCTGGCGTTTCCGTGCCAGAATACGATGCGATCCTCGTACCCGGCCTGCCATGGCCTGCTAGTCGGCCTGCTTGTCTGCTTGCCTGCTCGACTTCTCCAGATTCCACCGTCTATTCATGTTGCGTTTTCCTGTGTAACTGTTCCATCTACATGGCTGAAAATTTTTTCTCGACAAACTCATTGGACTATGGCACCTTCGTAAGAGTCCTTTTACTTGTGTGCGCTGCTGGCTTGCGCTGGCTTACCTCTGGCTCACTTGTGCTTTCCCTTGTACTTTCCCTGTGGCCTGCCTCTGGTGGAACTCGAATCTCTGGTGCTCGTGAGTATGCCGAAAAGGCTCTTCTTCCAGGCGTACACCTGTAGATCCCAGTATCTGGCGCCCTTTGTTCTCGCAGACACTGCGCTACACCTCAAGGGCTCAGCTAGCCCACCTATTTCGACTAGCCCATCTCGCATGCTCTCAGTTGTGCATCTTTTTGGTGCACCTTTGGTGCACCAAAAAGAGTGCAACAAGTTGGTTTTTCCGTAACCCGTAACAACATACGTCGGCTACTTCGATGCCAGTGTCTACATTGTTCGCATTGGGGTTCTCGGGCTCCAATAGACGACACCCATGGCCCATCCATGGCAGAGTTTTTTCGCCCGTCCCACCGTGAAAAGTGTTGAAAGAAACCGATGTTGTGTCAATCTCAATTTTTTTTCTTTGTAAGTTTTGAGTAGTCAAAATAAATTAATTAATTTTAACCAGGTTTCTTTTCCCTAGCGCATCGATTAGACCATAGTATAGTAGGGGCAGTGACATATAGATACGATTGGAAGGTTGACAGTCGCAGTTAGGATACACCGGTTCTCTTTTTTCAGATAGATTTGAGAGTTTACAGCCAGAAAAATCGAGTTTTGAATTAAGCGCTGGACAACAGAAAAAGAGGCTGAATAGTAAACGAGACCAGTGGGCCAGCGGTAAGTAATACCTGTTGCAAACAAGACACACAAGGCAGCTGATTGTACGATCGGCGGATTACAGACGAATTGCTAGGTTGCCAGAGCGGGTTGTTGTACAGAGACAGCAGACACCAGACAACAGAGGGACGTCTTGTGGGTATAGATATTTTTTTTTCTTTGCACGAAAACAACAGCAGCAGCAACGACTCCAGCAGCGAGTAGGACAGCGAAGACGAGAACAGCAAAGACGAGAAGGACAAGACGGCGGCAACAAAAAGATTATGGAAAATGAGTAAAAAACAAGAGCCCCCAATCAAGAGAAATGCTTTTGTTCACAAGTTGTACTCGATGTTGAGCGACGAGAGCTTGTCGCACCTCATATGGTGGACGCGGGACGTGGAAAGCAGCACTTTTGCCCTCCGGCCAGGCAAGGAGTTTGCTCGTGCGTTGACGGGCTACTTCAAGCATGGCAATGTGGCCAGCTTTGTCCGGCAGTTGCACATGTACGGGTTCCACAAGGTGTCGGACCCGTCGCAGAACAGCTCCTCGGGGTCAGGGGCAGAGAAGGAGGCGCCGGTGTGGGAGTTCAAGCACCTGAGCGGCAAGTTCAAGAAGAACGACGAAGGCCTGCTCATCTACATCAAGAGGCGCTCGTCGTCCAACACGTCCCGCAACAGCTACAGCGGCGAGAACGAGGGCAACATCCTCATTCCCAACTCGACGCCTTCGCCGGACCATGTTGCCTACATGAACGACCCCAACCTCCACTACTACGCCAACGGCTTTCTCTACCACGCCCACCCCCATGCTCCAGCACAGGTTCAGGCTCAGGCACAAGCTCAAGCTCAGGCACAAGCTCAGGCACAAGCCCATGCTCAGGCTCAGGCACAAGCCCATGCTCAGGCTCAGGCACAAGCCCATGCTCATGCTCATCCTCATCCCCATCCCCATGCTCACCCTCATCCTCATCCACCTCCTCATCCGATAAACCCCCACCCCCATGCATTGAACCACCCGTTCCCCAGGAACGTGCCATACCCTCCCATATCCCATCCACAGGCACTGACCCTTCATCGTCCGCAGTTCCCATCCTTGTACTCCTACAGCACAAACACCACGCCATCTCACCCATCAACCTCCCTCCCATCGGAAAAACACATTGAGTACTACAGAAACGCCGACTCACACAGATCGGTGTCCCCCCAGTCGACGAAACCGCTCTACCACCCGATCCCTCAACTGCATGTCTATGCTCCCAGCACTAGTAACCACAACTCCCATAATAATGATGATAATAGTAATAACAATACTCAAGAGCCTGGGTCTGGCTCGGGCTCTGGCCTGGGTTCTGGCTTGGGCTCCGCTGCTTCGGGCGCGGGTGCTCCTGGATCTGCTCCCACCTCTGGTCCTGGCTCTGCTCCAGTGCCTGGTTCGGGGTTGGGGTCTGCGGCGGCATCTGGTGCTGGGCATAATAACTTACATTTATTCTACAGACCTCACAGCCAGCCGGCTCATCTTCAAACAGCGGACGACGACGCTCAGCGTCACTTACTTACACATGATAAAAAACATTTCTTAGAAAAGGTCAATGACACTCAATCCGATTCAAAGTTAAACGACATAAAAGACGACACAGACTCAAGAGACTCAAGAGAGTCGAAGGATTCAAAGGACACTTCAGTCCCATTTCATTCCAGCAGCACCAACCAAAGTGCCATCAGTCATCCAAATCAACCAACCAAATTGCATAATATGACGCTGTCTCCTGTCAATGCAAGAGATTTCCAAACACAACACTACACGCCAAACTTGCAATTCAGAAAAATATGGGAAACGAACCAACCCACTTCAAGACCAAGAAACCCATCACTATTGTTTGACCCACTAGCACCAGCACCGCTTTCGGCGCACCTCGACCACGATACCCATCCCCCTAATGCACTTAATGGGCACTTGGCAAGAACAAACTCGGCATCATCACTCAGCAGCACCAGAGACTCTTTTGCAAGTACAAAAGATTCAGGAAGTTCCAGACTGTCAATTAAATTACCCCCACCATCTTCACTTCATAGAAATTCCTCACTTTATTCTACTTCTTCAAGTTTGTCATTTTCTTCAGACTCCGAGTCAGGATCCTCCACCATCCTACCAACAAGTTTACCTAGAAGTATCCCTCCATCAGATGCAGCTCCTTACACTCCTTCAACTACCACAAGATTAAATTCAAGTTCAGTTCCCGGGTCCCCTTCCACGATTAAAAAACCCTCCTTTGGCAATACCAGTTCAGTTCACGAAAAATTCAGACCTTCCTTGATCGAGTTATATTACGGCTCTTCTAGCAAACAAGTTACTGCGTGGAATTCGGCTCTCCCGGACTCAATTGGATCACAGTCTTCCCATAATTCCGTGTTCTCCAACAACTCGTCGCTTTCCTCTCACTCCTCGTCGCAAAGAACATCATCGTTTGGCTCAATCTCACATCACCCATTCCTTAAATCAAAGAACTCCATTTCAGTAGCTCCACACGAAAAGGCGCCTTCGCCAGCTCACTCAAGCGAAACAGAACGAGACATCACCGGAGTTGAGTACAGAGAGCACACGAGAGACGTGGTATCTCCTACAACTACAAAGAAAAAAATCTGGTCCACCTCCACGAGACCTTCTTTGGGCTTAAGAATCAAGTCCGTGGTGAAATCACCACTCTCAAAGCTGATTGTGGAAGACAAACTGTCTGACGATGATCAAGAAAACCAGGACGACTCCGAATTACAAATATCATCCACGAAGGTGAGCATCCACTCTTTGTTGGATGGTGGTTCCGTGAAGGAAGAATCGCCTCAAGGTAACAATCAAACTAATAACAATTGTGATTCCACTCACGAAAGTGAGACAATTTCCGAACCAGATCTTGACAAAGATTCAAGTTTACGGCCAAAAGTACAAAACAAGGAAACAATACGTTCTCAGCGGGATAGAGTTGAAACTGTCGAAACTGAAATTCCTTCTTCAGCTACAGATGGTTCTGACAGTTTCAATGTATCAATAGAGCTGAAAAGGCAAAAAACTGAATAAGACTTTTTTTTCTTTTTTTTTTTATTTTTCCACGAAAATTTTAAGGAAAAAAAAAAATAGGAAAAAAAAAGGTTCTATATATATACTAATTTCTATGTTAAATCTATGTATTATAGTTTGAATCTATACGTTTCAGTCAGACTTCATCAAAACCTATGCAGCTTGAATTGACATCAACCTAAACTTCTTATCTGTACACGGTGCCAGCTTTTTTCTTAAAAAGGTCTCTTGGTATTTACTTTTTTCTCAAATAAGAGATTCGACCCTTTTTTCACTGACCTGGATCTTATCGATTCCTCTTCGCTCTCACTACCGCTTTCTTCCCTTTTCGAATACGACGAAGGCGCCTTATTCTTTGTCGAGGAGGTACTTTGATTGGAATACTTTTTACTTATTTTTTGGCGATTTTCATTCCTCATCTTATTCATCAATGCAAGCATTGGCTTAGATACGTTCTTCGTGGATTTTTCACCACCCAAAGCACCCGTTTTTTCCATGGGTTTACTCCCATCTGCTCTCATAAAATCACCAACGTTCAAATTCGAGTCTTCTAGCGTTAAACCGGCTCCACTTCGTATTATAGGCAAGTCAAAAAATGAGTTTGTTCTTACCTCATCGTCTAGTTTCTGCTGAGAAGGCTTTAGCCATTTCGACACTTTGTCGTTAGTCTGGGAGATCGCAAGTTGAAGCCTGGCCTGCAAGGCTTCTTTCTCTTCAATTTCCTTCCGCCGATTAACCTTTGCCATTTGTTATGCTCTGAACCCGATTTCCATCACCTTTACAAGTAGAGTTTAAAATCAATTCAATTGCCTATCTTATGAAAAAAAGAATAGGAAGACCAAGTTTAAAAAAAAAAGAATTGCGCAAACCCGGAATCGAACCGGGGGCCCAACGATGGCAACGTTGGATTTTACCACTAAACCATTTGCGCTATGATTTCGCCCAGGATCGAACTGGGGACGTTCTGCGTGTTAAGCAGATGCCATAACCAACTAGACCACGAAACCATTTCTTGTTAAATTTTGGTTTACAGCATATAAGTACGCGCTTCTCCAATTCCTTATTAGTTCTATTAGTGCTATAGGTTCTGTTAGTCGTAGGTAGCCGTACCGACGTAATAACACTATTATATCTTGCCATTGCTGTCTCAGAGGTATACTCGACGTGTCTATTGCTAACCTCTGGCTCACTTTATGCAGATAGTTTCTTCTTTTCTACGATTTTTCAAGTAGGGGGGCCGCCAGCTTGTAGTAGAGCCAGTCGAGATGTCTCAGAAATAGCATGCTAGACAATAGCTACAGTGTAAACGGATTTTTTTAATTTTTCAATCAAAGAAAGAGTGATGGTGAGTGGATGCAAGTGGGTGTGCCTACAGGGCCATTTTAAGTGGCATTGGGAGGTGGAAATGTTTGTAAAAATGAATTTGTGGTGATGGTTTTTGGTATAATTTTGCAGCAATTAAAAGAAGTCGCAAAAGTTTCCCAACTCTATTCTAGAGACATGTTTATAGCATAATGTTCAAACGACTTATACCAACACTATCGAGCTCCGTTTCGAACGCAATCATCAACAATGTGTCGTTAGAAGCTAATTCGAACTCGACAACATCAAGTTCAAGAATGGACGGTTCCAGTGAGGAGGTGTCAAGATCAGATATTCCCACTTTGAGAAGACGGCATTCGTTCCACCACCCTTACTCAGACTCCACATTCCAACAAGAAAACGATACCAGCATCCACGAGATTGCGGATTTGAGTATCGACCCATTCGACAACTTGAATACGTTGAAAAGAAGCAAGAGTTTATCGTTTTGCGTGGCTAAAAAGCCTAGCTTCTCTACACTCGGGAAAAAGAAGCCCAAGTCAGTTCACTTTGAGGCACCTCTAGACTCCAAATCAGACATGCAGAGTACGGACGTCCTCGAAGACTCGCCAACGATAAGGTTTCCTCATGACGGGAGTGAGGCTTCACCTCAGCAGGGTTCTCCCCAAAAATCCTTGAGCTCGACTTACAGCGACCTGACCGAAGACAATTACCAAGACAAAGTGAGTTTTTCCTCCATGAAGCAGTACAGACAATTTGAAAATGACTTGCAACGAAAGTTCTCTTATCTCTTTGACAGCAGCTTTGATCCAGACAATGAGCCAGAAGAGTCTCCCCAGGGTTCTCAAAGTGCAGAAGTGTTTCATGCACCATCAAGCAGCAGTGTTTTTGCACCCAGCAGCCACAGCCTTAAAGAAACAGCAAAGGAAGCAGACCCAGATCATATATTTATTGAAGAAGATGAACCGGATGGAAGTCATTCTGATCTAGATGCCAGTGTTGAATCGTTAGATAAAATAGCCAGTAGTACCGAAAATCAAGACTCGAGCATGCAAGATCCTCATCAACAAGTGGAAGAAATCGAGTTGTTGCTGGAGCAAAACAAGCTATTGCCAAGAGACGACGAACGAACTAAACTTTGCCAGGCTTTGAAGAAAGCTTTGGAAAACTTCTCTTTCATTGGCGTGGAAGATGGCGCTGCTGAAGTGGGTGATGTGCCTTATATGGTTTCTGCACTTGTCAATATTTCAGAAAAGACTAGAGAAATTTTGACAAAGAAGGACGACGCCATAAAGACTATGGAGGCAGCATTGAAAAAGTTTGAGTCTTCTTCGTTCGAGAAGGATGTGATTTTGGGCGAATGTGAGTCTCTCAGGAGCAAATTGAACAATTTGGAACAACATAAAGACCAAATTGCTGCGAAATTGCAGATCTTTGAAGAGACAGCCAACATCAACAATACCAAAGAACCACCGACTGCAACTCAAAGGGAAGAAGAGCTTGAAGAACAATTGAAATCAGTAAAAGCAAGTTTGCAAAGAGAAATTTCTGATAAGCACGATATATTGAGTTTGTTACAGGATTTCAAGCTCGAAATACCATTAGAGGACACAAGGTGTTTGAAAGAGTATATGAAGAAATTTATAGCCCAGACTGCCAATATAGCACAAGAAAGGGATATGATTTTGGATCAGAAAGAGATTCTTTCCAAGCAAATTGAGCTACTTCGAAATTCTCTCAAATCCACTCACGATACTCTGCTTCAAACACAGTTTGTCTTGGATACAGCTAAGGCGGAGACGGACTCATTACAGAACACTATTGACAGTTTGGACACAAAATTGCAAAGAGAATCAGAGGTTAGGGAGGGCTTATATAAAGAAATCTCTTCCAAGAGGGAAGAACTTGAAAAGAAAGACTTACTCATAAAAGAAATGGAACAAAACATTAACAATTTAGAGTCAACCATTGAGTCACTAAAGATTGATAAGGAGAGAAATGGAACGAGAATGGCTGAGCTATTCAGCAACCTTGAGGATGCTAACTTCCAAATGAAGCAAGAGCTAGAATTTAGAAGTCAGATGGAGAAGGAGTTTAAAACGTTACAACGAGAAATGGAAAGAGAAACTCTGGCCAGGGACGAGATAGCAAGAAACGCCGAACTTTTGAAGCAAGAGTTGAGTAGCTTGAAGACAAAGCACTCTACTTTGAAGACCAACTTCAATTCTGCAAAGGACGTAATTAATGATATGATCCAGCAAAAGGAGTTTTTAGAAAGAGAAAATAAGAAAGTGCTGAAGCAAAATTTCCAGTATTTACAAGCAATCAGCTCTTTACAAGACAACCTTAAGCAATCGGTAACAAATAGAGAAAGCATTACTGAGGAACTTGAGGAGGTTGCAACTTCAAATCAAATCTTGAACGAGGCTATAAAGTCATTTGTCATGAAGTATTTTAGATCATTGCAACCAATGATCTACGAAGAATCGAGCAACTACTTTACAGACCTTTACGAAAAACTATCTTCAAGAACTGTATTCACTAGTAGGGATCAAGGGATCCTCCAGAACATCTCTCAATTTCTAGTTAGATCAGTGTCAGACTTGGTGAATCAGTATTTGGAAAATGAAGCTTTACTTGAGACAGAAATGAAGAACAGGGAGAACAACTACCAAGAGATGCTCAACAGATTGACAAGAATTATGGAAGACAATGCAGAAAACATATACGAGTTTAAGAACTTTCAAAATCATGCTTCTGATGACCTTAAGAGGTACCATGCTAGTTCAAATAAGCCATTTAAAGCACCAAAAACTATATTTACAAATTAATACATAACGTTAGGCATTAGGACTCTATAAAATGTACTGACATAAACTTACTTAGTAAAGCAAGTATCCACAAAGCTCCCTTCAGGCGTTAAAGTTGTCAAAATACCCGGCAAAATATTGACTTGAAATTCCTCGAATGGAAAGTCCTCCCCATCAATAGATATATAATGACCTTTGGAATTCTTCAATTTTGGAACTAATCTGTAGGCAGAAACCTTGGCATGGATAACCTTCTCGGCATGGACGTGAGTTCCTTTACTTATTTGCAACAAACTTGAAATAGTTTCGAAATAAGAAGCGTTGTTATCAGTGATGACCAAATCCATTGCATTATCATCAGGAAGGGCAGCAGGGAAAAATTGGGTATCCTTTGACACATATGGCATCTTCCCAACATAAAATATGCTTAACTTTTTCGTTACATTTTCTGGGATCTTCTCCCAGTCGTCTGGAGGGGGTTGGTCTAAGTCTGTGGCATTTATCTTGAAATCCTCTTTAGTCAACACCTTGAGCTGCTCGTCTGACTGATACAAATGATTTTGAAAATGCTCGGACAACTCTTGCTTGGTTTTGGCAACATACTTAACATAGATATCGCATGGGTATGACGATCTTTTTAAAACTTTATGAAGAACACCCAAGTCAAAACGTATGGGGCCCATCCAACGAAGATGCTCAGTCCCAATATCTGAATCTGCAATAGCACCATAGCACTGGGTCAAGAATGACAAGCTTGTCTTTGTTGCAGCCCCAGAGCCTTGAGTTAATGCCATCAAGTCTAATTTCACCCGTTGTGCTTTCAACATCAGAAAAGTGACAAAAGAGGCATCACCACTACCAAAAGCACTCAAGGAAAATGCATTTCCTGAACCACAGGGTATTTGAGTGACAATGACCTTATTGAAAGCTTCCAACCCTTCGTCCGGTCTCTCATAAAACCCATTTATAACCTGGTGGGGAATACCGTCTCCCGAACAGCATGCAACTATGTCAAAATCATCAATATTCAAGTCCCTAGCTATGTCAACGGCATGTCCGTGGTAGCCCGTCTCAATGTACGTGATCTTGGCCCTTGCAGCCTCGAGTATTGGCAACACTTTCCGTTTATATATTTTTCGGGCTTCACCCTGCCCACCGTTGGGATTGATTATCACTAGAATGGAGGGCCCTATGAGCCCATTCTTATATGCCCTTTTCAAAATTGTCTTGTTTATACCGTCTGAATTATCCAACCCTCCTTGCTTGTTAGCGTCTGTAGCTTTTAGCCTCAATCTAATGTGTTGGGGTACCGGTGCTTTCAAAGTCCTAGGATCAATGTATGTGACGTCTAGTAAATTCAGCGCTTCACTAGCTCCAGATCTTTCACTCCATAGAATATTTCTGTATGATATTTGTAGTTTACTTTCAACGTCTTCTTCATTGTTGAAACAAGAAACACAATGTGTTTCTTCACTATGTTTTGTTTGATTCCCTTGGTCTGAGACCACCAATCCATGTTCTGAAATGGTTGCATCTGCAAACCTCACGCGTTCATAAACTAGTTGACTTGAACTCATTAAGCCTTCAAAGGATTGGAAAGGTGCTTGACCAAAAGAAAGAGGATAATATGCTGTTCTTACAACGCAGATAACACTATAAGTGGTGTAAAAAGGTGAAATGTTGACCGCAAAAAAAAAAAATTATAAAAAAAAACTTCCGCGTCGCGGGTTCGAACCGAGGACAATCCCAATGCCGATCGTGTGTGGGGGCTGAATTGAATAAGAACTATCTAATGAGATTTATAAGACATACCTAAATAACATAGATATAAACTAACATAACGACTTTTCTATTCATCATTCTTCAAGTCATCACCTGATAATGTGAAAGGCTCAGGGACCGGAGCTTCTGTGATATTAAGCTGTCTAACAGTCTTGATTAACTCAACTGGTTCTGAAGGCTTCGAGTCTTCCAATACTATTATTCCCCCACTGCCTCTGATCTTCCTGACAGGAGTGAATTTCGAGTCCCTGATGAAAGACACGTAGTTTGATTGAGTGGGCAAAACTCTCGACAAATTCTCGATTTTGTAGGGGGTCTTAGAATAGCGAATTACAAAGGGCTCCTCCTTTGCTTTGCCTTCGTGGTCTTCCTTCTGAGGGTCCTTTGAGTCCTCTTTGTTCTGGTCTTCATTCTTCAGGTCGTCGTTTTTCAGGTCAGCGGTTTTCAGTTCAGCGCTTTCTTCTATGTCCATCTTATCATCCAGGGAGTGCTGCTTGCCGCCCTCTTCCTCGTTCTTTTTGACCTGGTTCTTCTTCGCTCTGGCTCTTGCTTTGACAGTAGTGGATAAAACAGCAGTGGTGAGCTTGTCGGGCTGCTTTTCCTTTATTTCCTCCTTCTTAGGGGGGTATTCAAAGGCTTCGGGCCTTGCATGACAGTTGAGCTGGAACTTAGGAATCTTCAAGTCTTCTCTGACACCAATGATAGCGGTAGGAGAGAACGATAAAGACAAGAAGTGTGCCAATGGATACCAATACCATGACTGGGTGAATACAGCCAAACCAACAATGGCACTCATGTTCAATGTATTAGTTTGGGGATTTTCGAGATTGATGGTGACGTTGCGTCCACCTGCATCAATTATACCTTGGGCCAAAGTGGCACCAAACTTTGCTAATGCATCTTCATG
Organism: Millerozyma acaciae; assembly: GCA_001600675.1. Taxonomy (NCBI): domain Eukaryota; kingdom Fungi; phylum Ascomycota; class Pichiomycetes; order Serinales; family Debaryomycetaceae; genus Millerozyma; species Millerozyma acaciae. The sequence continues at coordinate 438,438 of BCKO01000002.1, read as the reverse complement.
TTTATTTTTGATCGTGTCGGCATACAAGGTGGAAAATTCCTTGACTTTAGGATACACATTTTCATTTTGTTGTATCAAAATCATAGCACTGGCTATCAAAGCAGCTTGACGCACGAAGTCAACAGGATCTTTTGTCAAAGGTTCCAAAACTTCTATAGCAGCTGGTAAAGCTTTCCCAGCACAGGCTATACCCAAAGCTAGTGCTGTACCATACCTCACATGCGCATTGTGTGATTGCGATAACAATTCAACTATTTGGGGTGCTGCAGTAGGATTACGAATCAACAAAAATCCTAAGCAAGTAACAGAAGCTCTTCTAACATCATCAGAAGGATCTGACACGGCAAAATGTAATAACTTCTTGATGGCACCATTATTACTCGTACCGGCGTATGCCAAAGCTATAGTGAACGCACCACCATATCTCAAAATAGCAATTTCCTGAGACATTAACTTTTCAATAATAGGAAGTGCTTCGTCTTCTCTACCATAGTTCAAAAGAGCAATTCCCATAGCTAATCCTCTAATTATGTTTTCGTGCTGTGTTTCTTGTGCATACACAAGCATGTCATTGATAGCAGATTCATTGCCTGAACCCAACATCACTAAACCCATGGCCAAACCAGCTACCTGACCTGATATAGCAGAGTCAGAATACAAGACGACTTTTAAGGCCTCGTAAAGACTCTCGTTATTAGTTCCCATACCGGCAACACCGCTACCAAGACAGGCTCCATGAAGTATGACATCGGTATCTTTATTCCCAGCAGAGTTCCCGTGCTCATCGAGGAACAGTTTCAAGTATTCAATAGTTTCTCTTCCATGGCCAGCGAAAATTAAACCAAGGGCGAATAAGGAACCTCCCTTTGTATGCGCAGCACCTGACGAACTTGGAAGATATGGCTTTAAAATGTTACGCCCTTGGGACAAATTGCCCTTGTGGATGACACCCAACGCAGCAGTAGCAGAAAACTTAGACCAATTAGTGGCTTTGCCTAACCATTCCAAATTCTTCCTGAAAAAAGAGTCATCAGTAGTTCCTGCGTGCATGAAGGCATTTGCAAAAGTAACTGCAGAGTGGAATATGGAACTTCTCCCTTCTAGAAGGTTTTTAGTTTTGTTTAAAATAGATATGTCTGTGTTGTTGTTCTTGAACAAAAAGGTGATGTCGTAATCACAAGTAGGAACGCCACTTAAAATAAGGAAAAGCCTACTTTCTGCCGCTCCGGTTTCGTCAAATTCGGGATCATTTTTGAGTTCTGTTATGATACCGTCCAACAATTCCTGAGTCGCAGTACCAACCAAGTCGAACGCACCTTGGTACGCTATGGCAGTGTCCTTGCTTTTTATTAACTCCTTGAAAATCTTGACCGCCAACTTCGAGTCGTTCAATTGAACCACCACTTTGAAAACTGTGAAGAAATCTTGATTTTTCTTTAAAAGAAGCAAAACCTTGATCAAGGTGTTCAATACCTTTGTCCGGAATCCCAAATCACTAACTACTGTATTTGTACACAACAACACGTAGTTGATCAAGCTCAATGCATTCTCTTCATTAGTGCTTACTTGCGTACTCAAGATGGAGTCCACAACATCTAAGCGGTAACTCTCTAAGGATACTCCTAATGCCAATTTGAGCTCCCCTGCCTTGATGCATTTCTCCAACATTCGCTCGAAAACCTCGACCAACTGGCTATCGATTTCAACACTAGAATCATGAAACTTCTTCAGTGACAAGGCGTTGTAAAGATTGATACAATGCGAGACAATTGTCTCTATGTACTGGGTTTGTTCTTCAATATTGAATTCGTCTTTGGCGAGAAGCGAGTACTTCACCGAAGCTTCAAAATCCCCCAAATTGTAATAAACCTTCGAGATTATCAAAGCCGCCAACTCTCTTTTCTCGAAAGACCTATCTTCATACAACTCTTCCAAGTCTCCTATATTGTTGGCAATCTCTGCCCATAACTGATCTACCACATCGTTTAATGAAGTTAATGCATATGTTTTCAAACTGGGGTCTTCTTCACTTAGCAACGCTAAATATGGTGCTGCTGAAACTAATGCCATTCCTCAAAACCTTGTATATTTTCCTTAACTTAGATTAGTTTCTTAGCTTCTAACAGTTTTATGTATTGCAATCTTCTTCAGTAAACGCTGATATCGCCACCAGGTTGGTTCTTCCAGTATACTCAAAAAGTGACACAAAACTGAATTTTGTGTTTTGTTACCCGCACGATCATGATAGCCATACAATCCCGTATCCAACGACGTTCTATAGAAGGTTAGCAATACGAGACAAGGTAAGAAGAGGCAGCTACACTTGTTGACCTGTAGAAATACAGATGTCATTAGTGAAACTGATTACTTTTAGCGTCAAGCTGTACAAGATTTCTCATTCGAATTCTATTAGAAAACTTATATAATAAGTACTATATTGTTAATATTAGTATAGTGAAGTAAAAACCATAATTATGTCTTTTTTTTGAAGGCCCCAAATGTTGTTGGATTAGTACATCAAACGGGTTGCAATTTTGAATGGTGTTTGTTCCAATTGCTCGTACAATGACTTGATGTCAGAGATGTCAACATCGGAAATATCAGCCATCAAGTAGGCTACATCACCTCTGGAGTCACTGAATTGCTTCTCGATGTTGTGGTTGGAGAGAATGTTATTCACGGTCTTCAAGACACCGGGCACGTTCTGATGGATGTACAACACTCTGACGGAGTTTTCTTGGTCCAAGTTCAAGGCTCTCAACTGCACTTCAGGGAAGTTGACTGCACCAGTGGAGCTACCTTCGTTGATGTATTTGGTCAACAAGCTGGCGACTTCGACACCGATGGCAGACTGGGCTTCCTCTGTGGAACCACCGATATGAGGAGTCAAAATAACGTTTCTCAAAGAGCATAATTCAGATGCCCATGGGTTCAAGTTGTTGTCGAAAACACCTTCACCATTTTTGGCTGGTTCTTGTGGGTAGACATCCAAAGCAGCACCAGCAATTTTGCCTGACTTCATAGCTTCGACCAAAGCTTCGATGTCAACAACAGTACCTCTGGAAGCATTGATAACATAGGCACCATCCTTCATGGCTGCGAATTGAGGAGCTGACAAAAGATTCTTGGTGTCTGGGGTTTCGGGGACATGGCAGGTGACGAAATCGGCTTTTTGTAACAATTGATCCAAAGTTTCCACTTGCTTGGAGTTACCCAAGGACATGATCATATGAACGTCGTAGTAAATCACATTCATACCCATTGATTCAGCCAAAACGGACAACTGAGATCCAATGTGTCCGTAACCGATAATACCTAATGTCTTTCCCCTGATTTCCCAACATTTGGCACTGACCTTGTTCCAAGTACCAGTGTGCAATTCAAGAGAACGATCTCCCAATTGTCTGGCCAAGGTGATGATCTCAGCAATCACCAATTCCGCAACTGATCTAGAGTTGGAGAATGGCGAGTTGAACACAGCAACACCAGACTTGGCTGCGTACTCCAAATCAACCTGGTTGGTACCAATACAGAAACAACCAATTACAACCAAGTTCCTGGCGTGCTTCAATACCTTTTCCGTCAACTTTGTCTTGGATCTGATACCAATAGCATGTACCTCCTTTATTTTTTCAATCAACTCATCTTCACCCAAAGAAGACTTGTAGAACTCAACCTGGTACCCCTGTTGCTTGAAAATGTCGATTGCCGTCTGGTTGACGTTTTCAAGCAACAAGATCTTGATATCACCAGTTGAGAATGGCTTCAACGCTTTAGTAGGTTTACGCAAAGTCTCGTACTGGCTCAAGTAGGATTGAGTTGGTGACGTTGACACCACATTGGGTGAGCCTGAGATGTTCAATGCTTTTTGGAAGTTTTCTCCGATTTGTTGTGGAAGAGACATGGTTTTTTTGGACTTGTGATATTGAAAATTTTACAATAGTATAAACCTTGGTTCTATATATGTTGGCTTCAGGAATGAGTAATACTAATTTCAAAAATTTTCATTATTATCGTAAAGCACGTGACATGAATTAATTCATCGTAGTGGTCTTATTCACTGATTAATGGCTAGAATAAGGACAAAACTATCATGTTGTCTGCATTAATTAGCGTAATTGATTAGGTTCACGAAATATGTTAGAAAAGGTAGTATGTATGTCCATCTCGTAGACCGAAATGATGGGGAAACCGATAAGAAAAGCATATTGACCCGGGTCATGACTCGGACCATACACATGACTCGGGACGATAATAAAATGTCGCGAAGGATCGCGACGCTCCGCGACATAACACGACATTTATTGATTTAGATTCATCTAGCAGATAAGTGCAACTACCCACGGCGGTAGATCAAAAAAAAATATACATACTCAAATTAGGCAGCGGTTAAAAAATTGCCAGTACAACAAGGCTCAAGGGCAGGAAAGAAGGGTTCAAGGAAAAACGCCTTGTCGAGTTATCCAATGTCATCAGCGTCGAGCCCACGAGATTGTAATGCCAGTTCTATAGATCAGAAAAACGAGGAGAATGGTGTTCAGTTCAAAGACAATGATCCCAGCGATAACAGCAAAAATAGCCACATCAAGGTTATTTGCCGGTTTAGACCACAACACGCATACGAAGTTGACGACAGGAGCATCGATATTAGTTTTCAGGGAACGAACCAAGTTGAGGTCAGGAGTCAGGGAGCAAGTTCTAGCTTTACGTTTGATAGAGTGTTTGGTTACGATGCAACGCAGAACGACATATATAGATATACAGCACAGAAAACGGTGGAGGATTTTTTGAAAGGGTACAATGGTACGGTTTTAGCTTACGGCCAGACAGGATCAGGTAAGTCTTACACGATGCTTGGGCCTGATATCAGTGATGCAGAACAGAAGGGCATTATTCCAAGAATTGCCGACGAAATTTTTAAGCAAATACGAAAGAGTTCAGCGGAAATAGAATACACGGTCGGGGTCTCTTACATGGAAATATACACGGAGAGAATAAAAGACTTACTTGATCCTAAAGCAGGGTCTAGCAAGAAGTATTCGATCCAAGAGGACAAAGGAAACAGCATACACGTGAAAGGTCTCTCTCATGCTTTTGTCCTTTCGTCCAAGGAGCTTCTCGAAGTGTTGAAGGAGGGTAATAAGTTCAGAGCCAACACGTTTACAAACATGAATTTTGAGTCCTCAAGGTCACACGCAATTGTACAAATAAGCCTCTCACAGAAACATGTGGATGAAGGTACAATTAAAAAGAGCAAATTGGTGCTTGTTGATTTGGCAGGATCCGAAAAAGTCGACAAGACAGGGGCCATAGGCCAGACTTTAGAAGAAGCGAAAAAGATCAATAGCTCTTTGTCAGCCTTGGGTAATGTGATCAATGCATTGACTGATGGGAAATCAACGCATATACCTTATAGAGACTCAAAGCTCACCAGAATTCTTCAAGAATCATTAGGAGGAAATTCAAGAACATCATTGATAATTACGTGTTCGCCTTCGTCACTTCACGAGCAGGAAACACTCTCCACTCTTAGATTTGGATCTCGTGCCAAATCTATAAAGAACCAGGCATTCGTAAATACTGAGATGAGTTCGAGTTACCTTCTAATGAAAATTCAAACGTTGGAGAAAATCAACTCTCTGAATCAATCATACATCGAAGAATTAGAGAATGAGATTTCTTCTCTCAAACATAGGGAAAAGCAGCCTGAATTTGCTACTCCTAAAACACCGTCAAATGAGAGTGGGACCAGGCCGGCGCATACAAGACAAAAATCTGCTGGAAATACAATGCATTCTGACTCCTTTGTCTACGAATTGAATAGAAGGGATAAAAAAATCGAAGAACTTGAGAATACCATATTAAGCATGAAAATGGAGCGGCTCAAGATTGCTCATGAAGAGGAACTGAAACTTTTCAAGCTCGAGAGCTCTCTTCACAACCTCAATGACAAGTTGAGTGACGTCGAGATTATCAATGTGAACCTCAGAAAGCACCTTCTTCTCAGCGAGAAGATAATCGAATCAAGAGACTCCAAAATAGAAAAACTATCAGAGTTATTGAAGCTCCAACAAGTTCAAATTCTGAAGGATAACGAAAAGTTCGAAAGTAAGTTGGATATGATAAGAGGTAGAATACACACATATGCCAAACAGTCCACAGACGGGCAAGTACAAAGCCCCGACACTAGCTTCAATATCGACGAGCTTCAAAACAGTACAAGCTTGGGGGCAGCACACAACCATACCTCAAATTTTAACGGAAACCTGATGAACAAGTCTCCTTCACAGGATTCTCCAAAATCCCCAAAAATAGGCTTGAACTTGAAGATAGTCAGGCCTTTGAGAGGAGGCGGAGAGTCACTTTTCGATGATGATAAATGAGCACACTATTGCATTGCATTTTGGGTATATATTCAGGAAAAGATTGTACAAAGTTTAGAGGTGCTTTTGCTAAAACAATTACAACAAATCTACTTCAGCCATCATAACCCAACGGTATATATATGATACATCCTTACATACACTGGCTAGCACTTCGTATGAAGAGGTGTTTAAAAGTAGATGAAGTGTTCAAACTATAGTCATCGTTCCGTAGGTGGAAATCTGTCACGAGCTGATTTGTGATAAGAATGTGCAACACACAAATTGTGCTTCCTACTTTTTGTAAACTGTCACTTTAAGGAGTTAGACTAGTTGATGTGATTTGTAAACAAACTCTTCCTTCGATTCAAGCATGGATATCCTCGTATCATCACATTCTACTGGAAGCTTGCGAGGTATGTCACAAATTTTTGTAATTTCGGAATGTTGTTTACTCCGGTCTCTTTATACCCCAGTATTACTCTGGATCGATTGATAACAGGAAGAATACTAACAAAGAAAGTGATACGAATCAAGAAACGGAACGAAAATGTGGAGGTAGAGGAGAAGAAGGAGTTTTGTTTAGCAGCCAGGGATAACTATATACAGCAAATTCTCCAATTTTACTTTCAAGGAAAGCAGTATTTGGCTTTAGCAAGGAAGGCAGGCTTGATCCAATTGTATGAGATTATTGCAGAGCTGAGTAATGGGAAGAAAAAGTTTAAACTATACAAGGAGTGGAAGAATTCAAACATGAATTCCCAAGATCCATTGAAGACTATCGGGTTTGTCAATGATCAGTATCTCTACAGTTGTTCCAGCGAGGGGAAGTTGGTTTTCCGTGATTTGATCAACGACGATGCTAACGATAGTTACAGAGTGTATTACATTCATAAGCCGATATCGTCCGTCGACATACAGGTGGTCGAGGAAGGAAAACTCTTGTTGGCAAGCTCCGGGAACAACAATGAGCTTAAGTTGTACGAGATCGACGTGAACTGTGGTTTTATCGCCAAGAGCAGAATGGCTGGTATCGAGAACTTCTTTAAAATTCCCTTTATTGCTGGCTCTATTGGGTCAGCAGTTGAGTTGAGTAATGCTTTACCTGGGCCAGAACGAACTTTCCTCACTCGCAGAGCGGCAACATTCAACCTAGGCTCATCATTGTATGAGAGACTGATCCAGTCTTTGGTACCAGTCTGGATATCGTCGTCAAGAAGTAATGAATTTGGACCCACCAGAGGCGAGAAGAATGAGTTTGTCAGCTGGATCTCATCAATTTGCATACATCCTTCACAGCCCCATTTTGTAATCTGTGGGACTCAGTTTGGCTCTATATTGTTCTACAACACAAAGAAAGAAACAGAACCATTCAAAGTATTGCGTGTCTCTCTGTTTCCGATCTCCACTTTGCAAGCAATCAATGGAGCCAGGTACTTGGTTTTCACAGATACAATGTCTGAGGCCGGAATAATCAAGCTATCGAGCTTTAGTATCACCAACTCTTACTCGAGGTTGAAATTTGGCCCGCTTGCGTCTTGTGAAATATGCTTCAATAGTGCTAACATCGCAAGGAAAACGAGTCATGCTAACGAAACTTCCTCGTTTGACCCCGTCTACCTTATGTGTACGACGATAGACAAACGTTACTTGATCTACAAGTTGTATGACAACAGCACCTCCTCCTTGGTGCTCCACTTACTGACCAAAGATTTTTTACCATGTTTCAATACCCTGGTGAATAATAACGAATATTTGACTCTCAATGCATTGTTTGGCGACGACCATAACCGCCCAGACACACAAAGGACAAAAAAAAGACTATGCACTTCTTATGACCATAATTAATGACATTTGTTTTACTTTCTTCACGAAACCAAGAACCGCACGCTGAACAGTATCCAAGTTTTACGCCATGTCCTAATTCATCATAACCAAAACTTCTTGGACATAGGTATACCTGTTGTGTGGTGTGTTCGAAATCCTGACATCCTACCCATGTAAGACTCGCCTGAAATACCCCAGCCTGAATGCAGATGCAGTTTCGGAAAGTAGGGTCCATCGAGTTGTCGTTGCACACATCTCAACATCGACAAAGATTTTCTTCCCTTATAAGTTTTACCTTATGCTTCTTTCTCCCCTAAAGTTTCAGCCTTGGACTGGAGCACATCAAACCTGTCGTATAGTGGTTAATTTTCTTTGAGAAAGAGGTCTTTCAAAGACTTTTCTACTATGCGAGAACTATCAATTTAAATAAATCAATTTTAATGTCAAATCCATTTTACGAAGAGCTTGTAAATAAGTTTGAAATGGCGTGTACACCGTTCTTAGAGCCATATAGACACAGCAAAGTATCTCTCTTTAGTAAGGTGACTTTCTCTATATACTACAGCAACTATCACCGGATTTCTTGGAGGTTTATCAGCCAAATTCTTCAACGCTTGTATGAAGTCTTATCAAAGGATGATTTGCGAAATTTGCGTGAGAATAACTATGAAACAGTTACTTAAACTTTCAAAGTAAATAATTTTATGCCTATACAGCGAAAGGCAAGAGAAGTAAGTTTAATCTATCTTATAGTTATTGTACCTATTGCAGGCAAATAAGGTGAAAAAGAAAACAACAGTTTTATGCATAATAGTTGAAATTAGGAAGGTAAAATGAGCGGCCATTTAGGGTTCAATTTAGACAAGTTGAAGAGTAAAGTTAGTGGACGAAGGTCTTCAGAGCCTTCTTTGTTGGAACTTTCGGAAGGAAAGGGATCAGAGAGGAGTAAAAGCATATCAAATCCCATGATAATTATTTCAGAGACAAACAAGGGCGCACAGACAGGCCATCAAACAAGTAGTCTCAGAGCAAGCTCATCGTCCTTGATACATCACTCTACGCTTTCGAGATCCAGGTCCAGATCGATACAACGGGGATCGAGCAAGAAACAAACAAAGGAGTTGATAAAGCAGGAGACTACGCTGGTCATACAGAAAAAGTTGAAAAACATATTGCTGGAGTTGGGGTTGCACCAACCCATCCCTTTAAAGACGGTGAGCGGCTCTTTCAACGGCCCTACATCGAAGACGGTACTGGTTTACATTGCGAATAGTAATGATTGCGTGTTTTTGCCAACGGCTTCTTCCACAAGCTTTACTTATGAGGACGAAGAGAATGGCGGGGTTCCCGAAACAGACTCAGTGAATGAAATGAATTCATCATCGGACAGGTATTCTAGCTCCTTGGAGGAGAGTACGCTTGACGAGTCTAACTCAAGGTCCAGCTTGGGCGAAGGCGAGGCACCTGGCTCTCTGGTTTCCGCAACTTTGAAGAAGAAAATTAGGTCATTCAGTTCACCAGCATACTTGACAAGCAAAATAGAGTCTGATACACCAATCCCGCACACGATGGCTGTGATTGTCGAGTTAAAGAAGGAAACCGTCGTCAAAGATTTGACGTTTGAGTTCCACTCATTAACGAGTTTGCTTTGGCCTACCGGTGACCAGTTCAACAAGACCCACTCCAAAGAGAAGTTCAGAATTGGAAACATGGAGTGGCAAACGTCTCTTTCAGAAGCATGTTTTTACATAAACACATCCAACTCGAATGATATTAAGTCAAGGAAAGTTACTCCTGAATACCTTGCTGCTTTGACTCGAAGTTATAGACTCAAGGATACAATAGATCCGACAGATTGTAATAGAAAGAAAACATCACAGTCTGATAGTGACTCAATAGACTCTCAAAGCACACATTCTGCTCATTTGCCTGGAAACGGGGAGCCTTACAAAGAAGGTATATATTTATTTTTGCTTCCAATTTTACTTCCTGAACATATTCCAGCATCTATCACCTCAGTGAATGGGTCTTTGGTGCACTCACTAAACATAAGTTTCAACAAGATAAGTGATAAACTAAATCGCAAAGTTAAGATTGTTGCTTCCTACAATTTGCCTATGGTTCGCCCCCCACCTATGTTCGCTAATTCAATTGCCGATAAGCCTATCTACGTCAATAGAATTTGGAATGACTCCTTACATTATATCATAACGTTTCCAAAAAAATATGTTGCGTTAGGTTCTGAACATATGATCAACGTTAAGTTCGTTCCTCTCGTGAAAGATGTTATCATCAAAAGAATTAAATTCAACGTTTTGGAAAGAATTACATACGTTTCTCAAGATATGTCAAAGGAATACGATTACGACGACGAAGACTTATATAACACAAGGAACACCAATAAGGTACGGGAGAGAGTGGTCACAGTGTACGAACTCAAGACGAAACCTAAGAGCTCCGGAAATCACTCAGAACCTTATAAAGAGGAGGTTATTCGTTGTCCCAATAACAATTTACTATTTTCTTGCTATGAACTGCCAAATGACAATGATGATGAAAAGCTTCAGTCGGACGACCCTCTCAGTAAAGTCACAAGTGATACCGATGAACTTATGGTTGCATCTCCTCTTGATATTAATGTCGCGCTTCCTTTCTTGACTACAAAGAGCGATAAGCTTATAAAGACATCGAATCAAGCTGAAGAGGATGGTCTTAAAAGCCCTCGTGGGTCATTATCTAATCCAACTTCCCGCAAAGCTTCAATACCAGTGAGTGAATGTCAATCTCCTCCACTACCACCATCGTCACCAATTATTGGCTCCTTGGAGACGAACATAAGTCATCCACACGGCGAATTTGGGTCTATGAAGGAGGAACCCGACCCTATGTACATCGACTCCTCTGCTTTTATGAATGAGGGAGCAAGTAATAGCGCAAAGGAAAATATTCAGCAAGGATATACCACTGTTGGTAAAGCGCTCTATCCAGATTCAAACTTCAGACATATTCAAATTCATCATAGGCTACAAGTTTGCTTTAGAATATCGAAGCCCGATCCAAAAGACGATTACAAGATGCATCATTATGAGGTAGTTGTTGATACGCCTTTGATACTACTAAGTGCAAAATGCAATGAAGAGTCAACACAGCTACCTAAATATGATGAAATCGATTTGCCACAATCACCAACAAATCAAGGCATAATGTTTAGAACCCCCAACTTTCAAAAAAACGGGGTCTCGATTAAGACGTACTCTCAGTATGAAGAGTTGCCATCTTTCGAAGAGGCCACCTCTGGATGTGCGTCTCCAATTACGAGATCAATTTCACTTGGTGACAATCCTTTAAGTAGAGCTTCTTCTATTATTCCACAGGACGATGCACCGGCTTACGAAGTTGCGACAGGGACGAATAATGATGAAATTGACAGTATCATAAGTCCTTTGAATATCGACGAAGTCGTCAACGATGATGCTGTTGGAACCAGCTCACAGGCAGTGAGGTCGAGTATCAAATCATCTTTAGTAAACTCGTTTGCTCCTGTGAACTTCAGCAATGATACTAGCTCCAATATTGAAAGTGCAAACCCAAGGGATTCTGCCGATAATGCGTCGACGACGTTGTCCACATCTTCGAACGGTTTGGGGACTTCAATCTCAACTGCCGATTCTGAATCTTCCAATGACTCACTCGTACATATAAAAGAACCAAAAAGTCAAGATGAGCCGGACTTAATTGACGTTTCATCAAGTAACGATGCTGATGTTGTGCCAGAGTTGATTCATAATCACATTGAAACACGAAATAGTAGAACTTCAGTTCCCTTATACAGGGTGGGTACCTCCTCCACTGATGCAAGCTCTATCGCTAGATACTTGCCAGAGGACCAAATCTCGTTATACACACAGGAATCGAATTTCGATCAGAGATTGCCTTTACTTGCTAATGCGAGTGTTGATGAAGTAGGTCAAGGCCTTTCGAAGTCAGTGTCGAACAAAAATGATCCAAGCAATAAGCATTACTCATCTCTCAAGAGAGTCTCTACAGATAATATATCTGTGTCCCAAGAACTGGCTCCGTACCAAAATATGTACCTGTCTTACTAGTCTTTAGCCTTTTAATCTATTTATCACCTATCGAGATGTTTGAGCGTATGGTCGCATAGTAATTTAGTATTATGTAAATTCTCATATGATTGCAATGGGCTGTTATAAACCGAAACAAACTTCTGAGAGAAATTCGATACTAGAGAGGTGACAAGCCCAGCACCATGTCATTGAGTAAAATCCCTTTGAATGGTAAAGTTGCTGTTATAGGGAGTGGCATATCTGGATTGAGCTTTTCCTATTTCCTAAATGCTCTAAGACCAGATATCAAGATTACAATTTATGAATCTAAGAATGAGGCAGGCGGATGGATTAAATCTGAAACTATAAAAGAGGCAAATGATCAGAATTTACTACTCGAGAAGGGACCGAGAACATTACGTGGTGTGAAAGAAGGAACGTTGCTAATTGTCGATATTCTTAGACGATTGAACATGAAAGATCAGGTTCAAGTGATGCCAAAAGACTCGATTGCAAACCGAAAATACCTTTTGAGCAAGGACAATCGAATTGTACAACTACCACAAGACCTTCGTACGCATATCGAATTTTTCAAAAGCGGGATAATCGAGTTTGGTACTATTTTACCGGGATTAATCTCAGAACCGTTTAATAAAACCCGTATGGCTGGGGACGAGACCATTGAAGCATTCATGCAAAGAAGGTTTAAAACAAAAACCCTTACGGAGAATTTGATAAGTGGTATGATACATGGAATTTATGCCGGTGATACTGCTCAGCTTAGTATGAAGAGTATTTTTCCTCGATTGGTTACCTTGGAAGAGAAACATGGCTCAATTGTGAAAGGAATGATTAACCAGTTGAGAAATACGCCAAAAAAGAGTCAGATCTCCGAAGAGTTGAAAGTATATGAAAATAAGGCTTCACACGGTGCTAACTTCGATGATTTATCCCTGGAGTTGAAAAGGTATCCCATGATCAAACTCAAAGATGGTTTACAGACTTTGCCAAACAGCATGGCCAACTACTTATCGAAACAAGACAACATAACGTTTAACTTTGGTACTAAGGTTGAAAGTATCGATTTGAAACACAAGTTAGTGATTGCAAATGGGAAGGAGAACGCATTTGACCATATCCGTTCAACGATAAATGTGAATAGTTTGGGAAATATGATACATGATGAAGAAATAAGGTCGTTACTTAAATTGGATTATATATCTATATTTTTGGCGAATGTGTACTCACCTTCTGGATCGTTAATCCCCAAGGGAAAAGAAGGTTTTGGGTTCCTTGTTCCAAAAAACACTTCTCGTCATGAGTGCTTGTTGGGTGCCATATTTGACTCCACAATCGAGCAGCATGTCAAATCTTTCTTTAGCGGTGAACCGGTTGAGACGAACAGAAAATACGATAAAATCACATTGATGATGGGCGGCCATTACTATAGCAAATTGGGCTTACCTTCTAGTTCTATCAACGAAAGAGCTGTTAAGAACATCTTGCAGTCCATCTTTGACGTCGACTTGACAAAACACAACCTTAGGTTTCTCGCATCGACAAAACCCATCCAGTCTTCGACCGGAAACGAGTTACAAATGGTTGAAAACGATATTTTGGTGTCTTATACTTTGCATGAAAACTGTATCCCCCAATATACCTCCGGCTACGAAGACAAGAAAAAGGCTCTTCTTGACAAACTTTCGTCTGAGTTCAATGGCAGCATTTCATTAGGGGGCATGGCTTATGCAGATGGCGTAGGTGTCCCCGACTGTGTCTTCAATGCGTTACAAGATGTATTGAAGTGTTCCTAATTCCGTGCGTAGCTAGTCTTCAAATACCTTAGATCTCTTCATTGCATACTCAATTTTGAGGTTTTTCTCGAAAAATTCTTCGTTTTGTAAATGCTTCATGGCATAAGCCGACTGTGTAGAATTAGTGAAGATTATATGTGCTTGGCCCCTCATCCTAGAGCTATGTGTCTTCATGATAATGTCTAGAATGTCCCCGTAGGCTGAAAATAAAATATAAAGATTGTGTTTGATGATGCTGGGGTTGACCTTGTCGTTCAAATTCTTCACATACAACGTCTCTGAGGGTGTGCTCTTTCCAAGCTCTACCTCCTCATGGCCTCTTTTCTTCGACATTCCCTGCTGATTAGCCTCTTTTGCTGGGAAAACTATATCTGCCTACCAGTAAGAATTTTAGCCATATGAAAAAATGTTACACAAAACCCAAAACATCAACGTCCTTCTAGGAATTCTCTCCGGCAAAACGTTTAGCTTCATTTGGTGCTGGCTCTGCCAGCACAGGCTCCAGATGCCAGAAATCTGGACCTTGCCGTAGACCTCCCTCGCCAGAGACTGTCTTCCGCCAGTTTATTTCCACCAGTCCGCCACCTGGAACCCAATATCTGCTGATTTTTCTTGCTAAGGGTATTGTTGGCACTCTGGCCAGGAACGATCTCGTCACCAGTTGAATGACGACGGTTCCGCTCCGAACCCAAAAGCCAACCTAGCCCCAATCGTAGGCGTTTCGTAGCCGAAAGGATTTAGGGGAGGCCGGCGACTCAGTGGCCCCAGGGTAAAATTAAAATACTGTCTCCTCACCTAAGCAGGCCATTTGTATCTGATTCCATGTCTCAATCTGAGCATAACAAAGTCAGAGTAAACTAATAGTAAATTCATACTAGTATCAGAGTAAATTCAGACTAAACCAGACCAGTTGCGTGCTAGTCTCGTTCCCTGCCCCTGGGGTTTCTCCTTTGTCCTGAATTTCGTCCCTCTTTCTGCTGTTTACTCCAGCATACTACTTGCTCTGGGCATACTACTTAGCCTAAACACTAACTACGAGCTGGCAAAATCAGAGAGTTTTGTCACCAGGCACATATTCTACGACCTAGTATCTCTTGTGGGGCCAGTTCGCTTTCGCCGCCGAGTCGACTCGACTTGACCCTCCCATCTCGTACCTGTTCTGCAGACCACGGAATAACGAGTCGTTTTTGACGTGCAACACAGCCCCTACCACTATGTCCATCATGTGCAACGCTCGATGATGATCATCGTAGTATGATGTTTTTTAGGCCGGACCAAAAGTCGTTTTTATATCCCGTACAAAACAGCAATTATCACCCAAGTAGAAATCGCTGCATGGAGTTTTCACAAATATTATAACATTTATTTCTTAGACCAGAAGCATCTAAAACAAGATATAGACTTAAAAACAGCAGAGATGTCGAGTTTGAACGCTTCTTTACTAAGGTTGAAGCTTTTGGATGCTTTGAGAAGTGGTGACCAAAGTAAAGTCAGTAGCGTCATCCAAGAGCTTTCGGCAACCGACTCTACTACGCAAACATCAGAAATCATTCAGTTGAGAGAAACTATCTTGCATTATGCTGTTCAGGTAGCGCCATTGCAGATCTTGACCTATTTGGTGGAAAATGCAGAGAAACTCCGGTTGGATATCAACTCGCAGGACGTCGAAGGTAACACGCCGCTCCATTTGGCAGCACTGTCTTCTAGGCTTGAGGTGGTGAAGTATTTGCTTTCGCTTCCTGGAATCAACGACACCATTGTGAACTTGCAGAACAAACAGCCGGTTGAGATGTGCAAGGATATACAGATTATCCAGCTCATGCAATTTGAGCGGGCCAAGTTTGTCGAGAGCGCAGCGTCCCAGCTCCGCCAATTCTTCATAGAGAGGGACTTCAGGAACCTCGAGAACCTTCTTGTCTTCAACCCCAGGGCGTCAGAGCTTTTGGACATAAATGGTGCCGACCCCGAGACGGGGAACACCGTGCTTCACGAGTTCATCATGAAAGACGACATCGAGATGTGTGACTGGATTTTGAAGCACGGGGGAGATCCTTTCAAAAGAGACAGAAGAGGCAAGTTGCCAATTGATTTGATTCAGGGCAAGAACGAAGGGTTGAGAAAGCTACTCAAGCATGCTTCGAGAGAGCAGAACATTATGGATCCTGTTATCAACTCCAACAACCCGGCCAAGACTGGCGGCGCTCCTACTTACAAGGGATATCTCAGGAAATGGACCAATTTCGCATCAGGCTACAAATTGAGATACTTTGTGTTGGACCAGTATGGGATACTTTCCTACTACACCAACCAAGATGACACAAACAATGCCTGCAGAGGATCGCTTAACTTGAGTTTTGCTACACTTCACCTCGACTCCTCCGAAAAGCTCAAGTTCGAGATCATTGGCAAGAACGGCATAAGGTGGCATCTCAAGGCTAACCACCCCATCGAAACCAACAGATGGGTGTGGACGTTGCAAAATGCTATTACCATAGCCAAAGACAACCATAAGAAGAATTTTGTCGAAAGACAGCAAACCCACAGTCTGACCCACCAAGAGCACTCGCAGCTGAGACAAAGTATTGACGAACAAGGCGAGAAAAAGCATCGTCATCACAGGTACTTGCCTGGTCGTCGGAAGCATAAGAAATCAGACAGCCAGGCCTCGATAGCATCCAATGCAAGCGTGGAGCCCGAAAAAGAATTTTCGAGATCAGCTTCGATAAAAAGCAAAAACAAGGACACGGAGAAACCAAACACTTCATCTCTACCCGAGACGACTTTGTCACCTAACTCAGCCAACTTTGCAACAGCGGGAAGGTACTCAGAAGACCACTCTAACTTGACTCATTCAGACATGGACAACTTTGATTATGATATTGATGACTTGGACTACGATAGCGATACTGACTCCGCTTTCAACAAGGGGTCACACACACAAAGTGTAGATGCTTTAGATTTTGAAGAAGTGTCGAAAATAAGGAGGTCAATCGATATTGAAATTTCAAGCTTGCTTGAACTTTTCGAAAAGGCAATCAAAAGCCCTTCGTCCATTGATAGCGAAATTTTCTCTGTTTCTCATTCTACATTGAATGTCGTACATGAATTGTTCACGAGATATAACTTTTTAATTCAGACGAAAGAGAAGTCTGTCGGTCATAAGTTAGAGCGACAATTGGAAATCAACAAATTGTGGGAAAATTCAATTCGTCAACTAGAAAATGAAATCGCCAAGAGAGAAGATAAATTATCTGAGTACAAAGGTAAAAAGAAGCAACTCAAGAAGTATTTGTCAGCCGGAGGAGCAAGGTCTGGTAATACTACACCCAATGTGGTCGGCACCAAGGAAGTGAAAGGTGTCCAATTTAATGATGCCAATGCAAGTCTTGCAGCCATTAACGGGCACGATGATTCTGAAGATAGTATCGGCTATTTCAATAGTAAGATAAGTACCTACAATAGTGAAGACAAGATCTTGGAAGACATTCTACGTGATGATTCGGATGATGAGTTTTTTGATGCTGACGAGTTCGACGAGGATATCGGAGAAGTGGATGAAAGTGCCGAGACAGATTTCAAGGACCCAGAAGACGCAATTGACGAACCACCAAAGAGTTCTGGAAAAGATACCATTGTACCTTCTGCAGAGCCCTCTCAGGGAAAAGATGATGTATCCACTGTTTCAGAAGAAACTAAGGTGAATGACAGCAAAGCCGAAGAAAAGGATCCAAAGGGAACTGACGCCATAGTCCTGACCTCTTCTCAAGAGGCTAAATGGAAAAGGATCTTGGAGGAAGGGTCTTTCTTAGGCTACGAGAATCCTCCAAGAACTAAATTACCATTAGATGAAGACAATAGGCCTCAAGTTGGTTTATGGGGAATTTTGAAATCAATGATTGGCAAAGATATGACCAAAATGTCACTTCCTGTTTCCTTCAATGAGTGTACATCGTTACTACAAAGATTGGCTGAAGACATCGAATATTCCAACTTGCTCGATGTTGCTGCCCTGACAGATGATTCAACTTTGAGAATGGTCTATGTCACGGCTTTTGCTGCATCAGAGTATGCATCAACTATCAACAGAATTGCTAAACCATTCAACCCTTTATTGGGTGAAACTTTCGAATATTGTCGTCCTGACAAGAAGTACAGGTTAATCGCTGAACAAGTCAGCCATCATCCTCCCATTAGTGCATGTAATGTCGAGTCGCCTAGATGGGATTACTATGGTGAGAATGCAGTTGATTCTAAATTCAGAGGCAGATCCTTTGATTTTAAGCATCTTGGTAAAATGTTTTGTGCTATCAGACCGGACAAAGGCGTTATAGATAAGGATGGAAAGCAAGTGGAAGAAGAGTTGTACAGTTGGAAGAAGGTCAATACGTCAGTTGTTGGAATAATGCTTGGAAATCCCACGGTGGACAATTTCGGAAAAATGGAGGTCACAAATCACACCACGGGAGATGTTGCCGTCGTAGACTTGAAACAACGTGGATGGAAAGCTTCTTCGGCCTATCAACTCCATGGCTACGTGTATGATAAGGATAATGAAATGAGTTGGGCGATAGCAGGACACTGGAACTCCAAAATATTTGCAAAGAAGATCTCTGATGAGAATCAAGCAAAAGCAAAAGAGTCTTTTATTGCAGCTGACAACTCTAAGACATCAAACGATCCTTACAGCGGAAATAAGTTCTTGGTATGGCAGGCTGCTCCAAGACCAAAGATCCCATTCAATCTAACTTCTTTCGCTGTTACACTTAATGGCATTGACGACAACTTGAAGGAATATTTGGCACCAACGGACACTAGATTGAGACCTGATCAAAGGGCTATGGAGGATGGAAAATATGACCTTGCTTCTGACGAAAAATACAGAGTTGAGCAGAAACAGAGAGAGGCCAGAAAGATGAGGGAGGCCAAAAAGATTGCTTACGAGCCAAATTGGTTCGTAAAGAGCAAACATCCAGTAACTGGTGATAACTATTGGAAGTTCAAAAACGATTACTGGTCCTTAAGAAAAGATAAAAAGATCGGCGACAGCGGTGATATCTTTTAGACTTTTAGTTTTATTCTACCTATGTTTTACTTACATTTTAGTCTTATTGGATTGTTATCAAGTAGATGTGTAGATGTATATTTCATGATAAATAAAATTGAGGTGCGTTTTCGAAGCTCATCTCAGCTCCAAAACATTTGAAGATTAAGTCCTAAGTTTTACAACCTGTGAGGAGCCAATAATAATGAAGGGAAAGAAGAAGAGCAACAAACAAACTCCAGCCTCATTATTGGAATCTAGTGTTGCTCCTATTCTAGAGCTTAATTACTCCGAACCTCTTTTTTCGTTAGCTGCTCATCCCACCAGGCCTATTTTACTTTCTGGATTAGCCACTGGTGAGGTACAATGTCATGGATACAATCCAGCCAAGCTCGAGGAGTTTCAAAAGTCTGAGAGGGAGAGGATTTTGAACGTAGAGAAAGAAAAACCCCGTGGTGCTAGATCTAATGTTGTGAGATCAGTTTCTCAGCTGAACCATAAATGGTGGACTATTGTTGATGACAGCGGCGATCTTCCAGAGGATTCATCAGGTATTGTTCTCAATTGGAAGACCAAGAGACATAAAGGATCATGTCGTTCAGTTCTCTTTGATCCTTTAGAAAGTTCTTTAGGGGAAAATATTTATACAGTTGGTACTGACCATGTTATCAAGAAAGCAAGCACAGAGACAGGAAAGGTTTTGTCGAAAACATCTCTCAAGGATAACTTACAAAATGCAAAGGATGCTGTGACGAGAATGGCTCATTCAACCACTCACCCCTTTCTCTTTTTGGGGACAGAAGAAGGCGATTTAATAGTGAAAGACAGCAAGGATTTAGCTTCGCAAGTGAAATTTTCTTTGAAGAAAGTTAATGATGATGCTATCAACCAAATCTTACCTATGCCAGCGGTGTCAGCTTACCATTGCTTGACCCTTGGTTCCACTACCCTTTCTCATGTTGATATCAGAAAAGGGATAATCACACAGTCTGATGATCAGGAAGATGAGCTTCTTTCCATGTGTTTCGCATCAGATTGTATTGATGATAACAAGAACGATACCGTCTTAGTATCTCATGGTGAAGGAATTGTTACCATTTGGAAGAACTCAAAGAATCGGTTTATGGATCAATTGTCTCGCATAAAAGTCAATGCACATGCCTCTATTGATACCATCGTGCCTACGATGAACAATGACGATGATGATTTGGCTAACTCTGTGTGGTGTGGTGACAGTGAAGGTTTCATCTACAGAATAAATCACAAGAAAGGGAAAGTTGTCGAAACAAGGTTACACTCTAAATCAACCGGCAAACATGGTGCAATCGACGAGGTTGGCATGTTGGATATTGACTACGAGTATAGACTCATAAGCGCTGGTATGGAAAGCTTGAAAATATGGTCAGGGGAGCATGAGGATCCTACGGAATTCGAGTCTGACTTTGAGGACGAGGAGTTTAGTGATTCATCAGACGATCAAGATGGCGAAAGCTTGTTGCATTCGTCTGACAACGAAGATTCAGAGGGAACACAGGAGTCGAATAAAAAAACGAAGGTAGTCGCTGTCTCAGATGATAGTGAAACTAACAACGACAGCGATAACGTTAGAGACAATGGCAGCGATAGCGAAATTGGAAGTGAAGAAGGTGAAAGTGAAGGTGAAAATGATGCTGACAACGCCGAGGTATCTGAACAGTCTACAGAAACTAACGAGATTCCAAAAGTTCCTCAGATACAAAAGAAAAAAAGGTTCGGAGCTGTCATAGACAAAAATGCTGAGCAAGATGATAGCATTAAAGAAGTATCCGAAGATCAGCCTCAACAAGAACCAAAAACTAAAAAACAAAAAATCAAAGAGAAAAAGCCCTCCGCAAAGCAATTGAAAAACATGCAAAAACATGAACATGGCATTAGAAGGTTCGATGATTTATAGTAGCTGATAGACGCTGATTGATGTTTATATAGAGAAAACTTTCTGTAAGACTATTTACATAGAAATACTATAGCAAAAATCTCACTTTTTTACAGATCAATTTTCCTACAGAGTTAAATCAGGAACAGTATACATCAGTTCTGGTTGTTTTTAGTTGTAATCTGGTAGATAGATATCGCTGGATTACGATGGATCAGGGCGACGTTACTAGTATCGACAATGTTACGTTGATTCGTAGGGGGTTCCCCATTCTTGGTACATTAATATTGTCCCCTTTCCATCTTGTTTTTAGTTTCAACTCCAACTCTAAAAACTTAGAGGGCAAACATATTCCAAGGGAGATTTGGATATGCTATCCCATAATTGACCGAATTCATAAAGCTAGAGGGTCTACGTGGATGAACAACAATGGAGCAAATGGATCTATTTCAAAAAATAACAGAAATCAAGCAATGATTAGACCGCCGAAGAACCAGGATGATGATTTTGATCATTATACAGCATCACATATACGACTTCAATGCAAGGATTTCACATACTACTCCTTCGACTTCATTAATGATTCTTTGTGCACCGAAGTGTACATGATGCTAAGCAGTTTAGTTACGAGATACAAGGCTAAGAAAGATATTCGGAACTTGTATGCGTATCATTACTGTCCTAATACATTAGAACAGCGTTTAGAAACGAAAGGGTGGGATAACTATGATCCCTTGATCGAATTCAGACGACAAGGTTTAATTTCAGACACTGACAACTATTGGAGAGTGACTATGGCCAACGCTGACTATAAATTATGCACTTCTTATCCAAGCATTTTGATCGTTCCATCGTCTATTTCAGATAACGTCCTCAAGCATGCTAGCAAGTTTCGATCAAAGCAACGAATCCCGGCAGTCGTTTACAAACACAATGGGAGCGCCAACAAGAATGTAATTGCACGGTGTTCCCAGCCTCTCGTTGGTTTAAATTTACAGAATAGATCCATTCAAGATGAAAAATTAATTGGCGAAATATTCAACTCCCAAGAAAAAGAACGACTTAACAACATTGCTGATAATGAAGGCTTGAGAGGCCAGTCTCAAAAGAACTTAATTGTGGACTTGAGACCGATAACTAACGCGATGGCACAGCATGCACTTGGAGCAGGAACAGAAAACATAGATTACTATCGTGGAAAAAGAAAAGATAAAGACAAAAGTAACGGGGTTATTGAAGCTGACGTGAAAAGTCAGCATGTTGAAAAGATATTTTGTAACATTGAGAATATACATGTGATGCGGGACTCTTTGAATAAACTAAATGCTGTTCTAAACGAGTTAGATAAGTTTCCCATTAGTGGTGATACCGAAAAATCTCAAGCCTACACTTCTCTTCAACAAGCTTTAACTAAAACTCAATGGTTGCATAGACTTTCGATTATTTTACAAGCTGTTGATAGAATTACTAAATCAGTCCATTTGAACAATACCAATGTATTAATTCACTGCTCTGATGGTTGGGATCGAACCTCACAGGTGTCTGCCTTGCTGCAGCTCTGTCTAGACCCCTATTTTAGAACTATAAAGGGTTTTATGACTTTGATAGAAAAAGAATGGGTCAGTTTTGGCTTCAAATTCTCAACAAGAGCAGATCATGGAGGATGTATAGGAGCACATATGCAAAAACAACAGCAGCAACAAAACAATCTGTCTGCTGAAGTGAAGACTAGTCAGTGCAGCACCCCATCACCTTCAAGTTCTGAAGTATTGGAAAAGAATAGTCTGGGAATAAGCGGCACAGGAAAGGGTGTTACTTCATTTTTGCAGAGAACGGCTAATCATATAAGAAATACAGCAAGCGCAGCATACTCTCCTATCAGGGATAGCGAGACAATTGAAAATGGCATATCAATATTATCGGGCTCAGTGTACTCAGGAAGTAGCGATAAATCACCAATTTTTCATCAGTTTCTCGACTGTGTTTATCAGTTACATAGACAAAAGCCTTCAGCTTTTGAGTTCAACAACAGGTTTTTGAAAAGGTTATTTTATCATCATTATTCATGTCAGTATGGTACATTTCTATGTGATTCTGAAAGAGAGTTAAAAGACACGCATCAAAATTATGAGCTGCTTATGTCTGTTTGGGATTACTTTAATTCAAGACCAGAAGAGTTTACCAATAAGGGTTATAATAAAGACGGCCTAGACGAAGATAACGGCGTATTGTTTTTCAATTTCGGGGATATCAAGTGGTGGCATGAACTTTATGGAAGGACTGACGAAGAAATGAACGGCTTATCCAATTCACTAGAAAGAAAATTTGCTCAAATGAACATAGATAATGCATCAAGTCCTCCCGGGAGGGATATAACAAATAATGTTGTATAGGATAATACATGTAGCTGAAAATTAAAAAATTTTTAGTACGGAAGGAGTATTGCACTGATCAAATCAGATAAGATCAAAACTCGGATGCGCTCAAGAAATCTAAATACAACTTGTCGGTTTACATGATGCCAAACGCTAAGATAATGCTTGGCCGAAGCATATCTCACTCACTCAGAGGTTCACTCCGAGCTGTTATGGCTTCAAGATACTTTACAAAAAAGACTTCAGGATCGGGTCCAAATGGAGTAGACGGAAGATTACCTTCATTTACAGGAAGTTCAAAAGCATCAAGTAATCATGAAATCGCTATAACAGACCCTTTTATTCTATACCAAAACTACATCCTGCAAGGGCTACTTGAAAGAGATGAGCTTCAATTAAGAGTGATGAAAGAGTTTCAAAAACTCTATTATCGAGTACTAAACTACACACCACCAGAGGATCTCCTGATAAAGATTAGTTTGATCGTGAGGAAGCTAGAACTTAAACATGCCGAATATGCTGCTCAGAATAAAGCAGAAGGCTTAAAGGGGTTGAGAATGAGTAGTTTCAAAAACTTATTCAGGAAAGATCCAGAGGCCGAGAAGAAACAACTAATAATGTTCATGACAGACGAAGAGGAGCTTGAAAATTTTCCATCGCCACAAGGTCTCTTGATAAATGGGGAGGTGGGATGCGGAAAGTCGATGCTTATGGACATTTTTGCGGGATCTTTGCCTCATAAGTCAAAGATGAGATGGCATTACAATAACTTTATTTTGTGGGTATATAATGAAATGCATCAAATTCAAAAAGAACGACTTTTCACATCTTATTTAGCTAATGGGAAAAGCAAGAGAAGCATGACTATGGAAAATGAGTTTGTTTTATTTGAAATTGCCCAAAAAATGATAAATAAAAGCACAATTTTGATGCTTGATGAATTTATGCTTCCAGACATTGCTTCCGCAAATATAATCAAAATACTATTCACATACTATTTCAAACTCGGCGGAGTGCTAGTTGCGACATCAAATAAGCTCCCTGAAGAACTATACTCAAACAATTTTCATAGATCCAAGTTTAAGGACTTCGTCAAAATACTTGGTACCAGATGTCAATCAGTCGATATGAGATCGACCAAAGACTATCGTACACATTTTGCCTCTTCGGCTTCCTCAGACCCTTATATCATTGTGAAACTGGAGAATAAAAATCACCAGAATGATTGGTTGAGATTAGTCAAGACTAAAGCGTTAGGCATTCCAGAATTGTCATCCAAAGTCACAGACAATAGCTCTTTAGAGAGTTTGGGGGGGCAGCCATCATCTTTTACGGTCTACAACAGAACCACGCATATACCATTGACGTTCAAAGGAAACACTGTGTGCTACCTCGACTTTTCATACATCTGCCAGGGTCTTTTCTCCTCTTCGGACTATATTACGTTGGCATCTCGCTATAAAACTGTCATTTTGGATAACGTCCCTGTCATGACAATCAAAATGAAAAACGAAGCGAGGAGATTCATTACTTTGCTTGACGCGGTATATGAAGCAAAGTGCCAGTTCTTTATGCGATGTGATGTGGGAGTAGATTATTTATTCTTTCCCGACTCGATTTATGAAAGTCTTCCACAGCACATCAAAACATTCATCAAAGAAAACGCCAACTTCGACCGTCTTGATGTTCAGGACGAGGAAATGTACGCAAAAACCGCCATTGACTTGTCAAGTCCCTACAGACCCAATGTCTCTTCTTACGACCAGAACCACACTTCAACATACAAGGATTTTACCAGAATGCTCCGAAATCCTCTCCAGCTGCTGTCTCAGGATAATGATTTGAAGCAAGGAAACCCTTTTGATTTTACAGATGTAAAGGCGTTCACAGGGGAAGACGAGAAGTTCGCATATAAGAGAGCAGTGCTGAGAATCAGAGAGATGGTTGGTTCGGAATTGTGGAGAAGAAGTCAAAATTGGGTCCCTGTTGACGATTCCATGCGTCCCTGGGAGTCAATGCCATCCTCTGGCTACCAAGTTAATAAGAGCCCAGCACAGTCCTCCTTGGACATCAAAAAGGCGGATATAAAAATCGACAAACTCATCAAAAAGAACAAGTCCATCCAAGAAATTACTAACAAAATGCTTAGAGACACTCTTCCAAAAGACTATTCAGAGGGTCAGGATATTCCTTTCAGGCAATTCAATGCTCGAATTGCCCCTGTTTTCAAGAACTTGGAGCATTTTTGGGCTTTGGGTTCATGGTCCTCCAACCAAGGGAAGAGATTAAAAGACTCTATCGCAAGAAGTTGGATCAAATCAAGCATAAGAAATGACAAATAGATTCTACTAAGGAATATGATCGTATAAGGTAGATAAATCAGCAGCTTTTCGAAGAGGAAGGCATAAGCTTGTAGCGATTATAAACTCTATAATTATAGCGTAGTATGTGATTTCATAGAGTTGTCTACGGTCCTCGGCTGAATCGCACTACTTAACGAATTTAACCCCAGACTAAGTTTTGAGACCGTTCAAGTTTTTCTTCTGAGTTTTGTTGATATAAAGGGACAACTAGTTTAGATGACTGTTTTGACGGCTGAGAGGCTAGTAAAACTAGCGTATAAGTATCCGACGTTACATAATTCATGGTATCTAATTGCTTGTGCATGTTTGACTGTGGTTAATAAACCACATGAGATTCCAAAGTTATTTCACTTTGCATTAAGGCAACAATTACTAGAATATACATCAAGTACTGATAAATGCCTACTTACCGATAGGTATTTGCTTCAACTTGCACAGGATTCTATTTCGTCATCAGAAAAGTATAAGGATTTCAAGGAAGTAGGGGTCAATTTGCCAGATCTTCTTATTCCTTATTCGTACTACGATAAGTTACCTTTGGAATTTAAGTTTTCTAAAGGAGAGGACATCCATGCTACGCAGGCAACAATAGCTTCGAAATTAAGGGAAGTGATCTTGAAATGCACGGCTTTGGCGGGATTACCAAAGTCTATCAATGCCATGATGATTTTGCAAAACGTCACTCCCACCAACATTCGGCCTTCCAACATCCCTGCAAGACCCTCTATAGTGTCTCCAGGACGCGTGCGCTCATCAGACATTGTGAGGGAAGATGTAGCAGGTACTAGGTTTGAAAGCGATGGGCCTAAAGACTTTTCGACTTTCGACACCATCGACGGGCCTATTTCGCCAGAGTCGATAAATGCGGGCCAAGTCCTGAAAGATTTGGCTCGAGGCTCCGATTTCTGGAATACAATATACACCAACAAGATCAATGTACGTATCAAGAAGCAAATGGTAAATGCGTATCCCGACTTGTGGTACTTTGCCTATCACAACGTCTATGCTCCATTACTCAGTTTCACCGACATTTTATCAGCAAAGGAAACGTCCATGTGTGTTGTGGCCAGCTTGATTCCACAAGACGTCATTCCCCAGTTGAAAGGCCATTTGAAAGGCGCCGCCAACGTTGGTGCTTCCCCAGAAGAATTACATGACTTGAAGCAGCTTGTTCTAGATGTATGCAGCTGGTCTGGCGGTATAACATGGGCTGGCGGTAAAGACGTTATTGCTAAACTCTAAGGTTGGGCTCTGAAATGTTTTTATTGCTTTCTTTTATATATTTATAGCTGAGTACATAAATGCTAGCCAAATATGAGTCTATGAATTACAGATCTTCGACAGCACCCTCCCTTTTTTTTTTCTTTCTCATTTCTGTCGCTTGTCAGTAGCACGATGCATCGAATCTACTTTTCCTCAATCATCCAGTAACTAAGGTTTCCCTAGTGGACCTTTATGTTGTCTCGGTGGTGCAGTCTAAATTATTACTTCCTTCAACATTAGTTAATTCAATTGTATTCTACTCTGTCTTCTGCTCAACACCACTTGTAAGCCACAGAAGGCAAGGAAAACCAAGTAGACGAAGACCGCCCCGAACACAGTCTTAGCCACCGCTGCTCCGTCTTCTGGGTCGTTTATAGACCCCATCATTGACTCATGTCCTGACTTGAACAAAACACCAATCACCGACAATATAACTACAGCAAAAGCTGATAAAATTGTGCAAAAATACGCTTTTCCGGTAGAGACAACTGGCTTCATTTCTACTACTGGCAAGTATCGCTTCTTTACTGTTATCTGGTAAGGAAGGTAAAGCCTATCAAGCTTACATTAATAGAGTCTGAAATCGTCAGGTTAGTTATAAATATATGCAGGACATCTGAAGGTGATACCAACGACACCAAGAGAGAATTGAAGGAGGAAAATTCTAACTACCCGAATGCTTCCCGTAAGGGTGCTCGAAGTTGCTTACGCTGCTGCTGTCGTCATCGTCGTGTTGCAGCATGTTGGTTAAGATTTGGCTCGAGAGTAAAGTTTCGTCTTCCAGCACCGTTGGGGTTCCCGTAGCACTTGACGGGGCAAGGAGTGTAGAAGAAGCATGAATCTTCCCGGCAATGCGGTATCTCTTGATGCCCTGGATGGCCTTGTAAGCCTCTTTGAGGAAATGAAGTCTATTGCAGACATTGGTGATATCTTGCATCCATTGCTGGTCCACCATGGCACTGGCACCCGGGTTTACTTGCACTGCTCGGGAGTAAGACTCCATGGCCCTGAGAGAATCAGCTACGCTCTTGTTGTCGGTATAGTCTGATGTCTTTTCGCTGCGTGGACTGGAGTCGACCATTCTTTCGGCACTCAGCAGGATTTGTTTTCTGCTGGTTTCTCCTACCAGGATAGCCGTTTGTGGGCTGCTGTTGTCGGGAGTGTCTTCTTGAGGAGCAGAAAGTAAGCCCGGACTACTCTGCTGGCTTGAATAATCAGTGAAGCCAGAATTGTTGGTCGTTATCCCTCCGTTAAGGGAAGCTGCAACATGTTGCGATTGGCTCTCAGGCGGATATATCCCATTGGACGCGTTGGAAATGGAGAAGGCTCCATCATGGTAGTAAATTACTCCGCCTCCAGAAGTCGCAGCACCGCTTTCACCGTTTCTCAACTCAGGACTGGCCTCTCTTGCCCTATCCGATCCGTTCATGGTCAAAATCTGCAACTTCTCAAAACTTGAATTTCTATGGTAATCCCGGGCCCTTCTCTCTTGAAACTTCCTAGGATTATAGTGAAGGACTATAACTTTAGACATGTCCTCTTCATATAGAACCACACTCAAATTGGTCTCTGAAAGCGTCGAGATCTTAACCTAAATCAGAAGAGAAGTTGTATAGATTTTTTTTTCAATCGCACTTCAACATCAATTTTCAATTCTTCAACTCAATCTAAGAGTTTTCCTTAAAGTAGGACGAAAAAGGACCTTCAGAACATATATCAAGCCTATTAGCCATGGTTACGTCTTCTATTGAAAATATTGAAGGCAATGGGCCTTTGATCGCAGCAGCAGACCAGTTACTGGGGTTGATAGAATCGCTAATAGAGTTGGGAGTGCTAGTTCATGATAACCAAGGAACACAACAATCGCACATGGCATTAACACTTAAAACCAATCAGGTTGTTAGTCTGCTTTCATCGATTACAGCGTCATCATTCACAAATCAGTTTCCCATTCCTGTGGACGTGCTCAGCTATATCGAGGACGGGAGAAACCCAGATATTTACTCCAGAGAATTTGTCGAAGTCACGGCCAAGAGCAACGCTCGCTTAAAAGGTCGCCTTCTTGGGTTCCAGAGATTGAGAGATGTGTTGGGAGACAAATTAGGCGAAGAGTTTCCCGACTTGGTCGACGAGATAGAGAACATCAAACAACGTACGACAGCAAAACAGTCTGTCTGAGCTGGAGCTGGAGCTAGTCGGCAGCATATCCATACTCTGACATACTGGCTGGTACTACTTTCTGCTTTGATAGCGTTGGTTGGAAGACTGACGGTCCTTGTGGCCAGTCGTTGACGAGCTGAGTGCTGAATATGGGTTTTCGATGCATATTTGGGAAAATATTCGACTTCGAAGCACGCTTTGAGCGCTGAATTCCCGATGACGCATGTCTCGTCCTTGCCATAGGCATAAGGGTCTCATCACTGGTACATTTCTGGAGCTTTGCAGTACTATTTTGAAGCATCGGAGGCCTATAAGAATGGATTATATACAGGATTTAGATTATACTGGGCTGGCTTGCTGCGAAAAGTAGCATCACCAGCACCATCACCATTCAAAAGAGATTAAAACGATGAGAGACAAGCATTGACGTGACATTTACGTACCGCTTACGTATATGAAGTTGCATTGGTGCTTAAGCGACTTCTTTCCTCGTACATGCCGATGACATCGGAGACTATCATTATAGTGGGTACGTATACGTTTTCGCTGGGGCTGGACTATAAATTATGGTTAAATCTCCCTGTTTGCTAAAATTTTAGTTCGGAGTCGCTGACTACATTTTAGTACTTGATGTTGAAAAAAATCCTTACCCTTGCTCTTTTGGGGCAACACGCCATACACTTTGTTCTTGCCGACACCATCGAGTACGATTCTACTACAACGGTCACTATTTACCCTACTGTTACACTAACAACAACTGTCGGCTACGTCGAGGACATTTATGAGACAGTGTACATATATACCAACTCAAAGGGCGCCTGGACCACCACCACCGTCACCGGAAGTACCCATATAGGTTTGGCTACCGGCATGAATTTTCCTGCGTCCCCCACGTCAACTCCAAAAAGCCTGTTGGTTATCACGTCTTCCACCGAAGCACCTTCTTCAACTGATGCTTTGACCGCAGACCAAGTACCATCTTCAACTCAAGCCTCATCTTCGGCTTTAATTCCATCATCCTCAACCCAGGTACCATCCTCAGCTCAAGTATCATCGTCGATCCAAACACCATCTTCAACCCAAGCACCATCGTCAACTCAAGTATCATCCCCAACCCAGGCACCATCGTCGAATGAGACCGTCTCTTCAACTGAGACACCAGCCTCAGTGACAGAATCATCATCTATTCCTGACGGCGAGTACTCCACATCGTCCATGACTACCACCACCACTTTGGAGAATGGCTCTTCTGCTGTCGTTGAGTACACCATCTTGTACACAAGCGCTTGCTAGGCCCCTCCAAGCCAGTATTCTTGGGTGATTTAGTTCTAAAGTATGTTAAGTCGTTTTATAGGGTTCACACGTGACTTCTTTAATTTTATATCAAAACTTGTTAAGAAGTAATTCTACCGTATCTCTTCTATACTTTGTACAAATGTTAAAATATACTCGAGGTATTAAGAAGTCGATCAATAGCATCGGCGTGGTGCTGGGGCCAGGGCTACTGATAACAAAAAGGGTGCCATTATACCGGTTCCCAGTCTCTCACCGAATTGAACATGTTCGAACAGTTAAATCGTTGACAGTGGACTGGAAACCACTTAAGACCAGCGTCAAAGATATAACGGAGGCAGAGAGACAGAAAAAGCTGCCAATATTCCGTAAATTTTTGTTTGGACTCATGGTCGCAATGCCAGTGATCTCCTTTGCATTGGGATGCTGGCAAGTAAAGAGACTTCGTTGGAAAATGGATTTGATTTCGAAAGCAGAGGAGGCATTGGCTCAACCGGCGATTGAAAATGTACCTAAAAAGTTGGATCCTGAGGTCATACCGGAATTTGAGTATAGAAGGTTCAAGCTCAAGGGTCATTTCGATTACTCGCAAGAAATGTTTTTGGGTCCTAGAATCAGAAACGGTGCATTGGGCTATCTTGTGATATGCCCATTTGTGCGGAGCGATGGAGGTGATACCATACTTGTTGAAAGAGGTTGGATACTGAAGGACAAAGTGATTCCTGAATCGCGTCAAGGCGGTTATCTCGAACACATGAGTATGCCTCAAGGAGAGATTGAAATTGAGGCTTTATTCAGAGTTATGCCTAATAGATCAAGCTTGCAGTTCGATCATGAACAAGGCTCAAGATTATTCCATGTTCCTGACGTAGAAGCAATGGCAAAACAAGCAAATTGTACGCCAATCTACTCTCAAATGATATACAGCTTGAAAGACAAGACGAGTTGGAGAAAATCGGAAAAGAAAGAAGGATTCTGGAGTAAAATTCTACCTGTGAAAGGAAACCAAAATGAAGAGACAGAACTTTTAGCCTTGGACTCTGATTCTACTCTTGAGTACCAAGAGTTTGAATTTGTTGATCAGGGAGTGCCTTTAGCTCCGACTCCAAAAGTCAAGTACTCCAATAATCACTTACAGTACTTGATAACCTGGTTCTCCCTTTCATTTGTCAGCACCGGTTTGCTCTTGTATAATATGTTCAAAAAGAAACAATACCTGAGTGCAGAGAAAGTCATCCAAGCAAAGAGAGAGAATATGAAGAACATGTGGTGATTTTCACTTGTAAATAATTTAAACCATTTTATATGTAAATATGTACTGATAAGAAATGAGGTGTTGCAATAAATATTGATTCATATCGAACTAGTCAAATGCGCTAAGTAGACCAAAGAGAACAACGACAAGCGATAAATCTCCAATCAATATACCAAAAACGTCTAAATATGTAAGTAAGTGGACGAGAAGCTGACGGTATTGTTGTAGCTGGGGCAAAAACATCGAGACCAACGAGAGCCCCTTCAAGAATATGTTGTCGCTATTTGCGTTGGCGAATTCTGGTCTACTGGAAACCACAACGAAGTAAGAGGCCATGAGTACAACTTCAGTAGTCATGAACAAAGTGAAGAAGCTGCTCACATCAGACTGAGGTATCAAGCCTCGTATGTAATGATGCGATGAAGATTGGAATGACGAGTCCTTGACTTGTGAGTAGTGGTAAATGAAGTTGGCAAAGACAAGGAGGTACCTGACAATCAAAAACCAGTATTTCCACTTCTTTTGTTCGTATACATTATGAGCGATCAATTGTTTTTGATATAAAGTTTCCTCGCTTTGTTCCTGTTCTTCTTTTGCTTCACCGGCCAGAGGTGCATTCATCATATTGGACATCATTTTCGCAAACATGTTATCATCTTCCCCAGCACCCATTTCTTGTCCAAAAACTTGACTAAACATTTTCTCGAGACTGTCATCAGCACCACTTGTAGATGCCAGAGGAAGAGCAATTTGACTAATATCTGTGATTTCTGGATCCTCCGAGCTCACCTGGTCATCTGACACGATAGAAGGTTTGGCCACTGTCTCTTTCTTTTTTGGTTTTGCATCAAGAACAGACACAGTATTAGTCTTGACTGATGATTGTTGGGTTAGGATGGTGTTCAACCTATCAGTGGCCTTACCATTAGACATCTTGGCTTGCCTTCTTTCCCTGAGGATCCGTCTCTTTTCATCTGCTGACAATTCCGAGGACATATTGCGTAATAGAGGTTTATGTAGAAAAGGTTATCGATGGAGTAGGTACAATTAAGATTTTCATATTCTCAAAAAATTGATGGAAACATAATTTTCAGGATTCTGACCAAAGATCATCGAAGAAGGTACACTCAAGGGAATGCGGTAAAGAAGATGTCTCATTCCGCTGAAAAGTTTGATGCAAAGGATACAATGAACTACCAGGAGCAATTAAGGAGACAGAAAATACTTAATTCAATGGAGAATATGGATTATCTATTGATCATAGCTAGCCAACAGCAGAAGACAGTACAACAGGTCAGATACGAACTTATGTTGAAACTTACAGAAGGTTGAAATTCACGATGTTTCAGCATTGTTTGCGGTTATTGGCAGATCGTCTAACTCAAAAGTGGTAGTATTGAATACACTAATATACATAGATTAATCATTAAACATCACCTGAAAGGAGGTCGAGATGATAACTTGGAAGTGGTGGTAGGTTTGTTTCGTCTGATCGTGCTGGGTGCGCCTGAAGATCTGCCTTCAAACAAACCTCTCATGTACCGAGGGGGCTGGTTCAAGTCTGGGCCAGGTTTTGTTCTGGCAGGAGCCTCTCGCAAAGCACTATTTTGTCTGGCTTGTCGGGGTGGATTTTTCACGGGCTGGGGTATTTTACTAGGTGCTGACGGGTTCACCACAAAAGAGCCCTCGTTTGTTGTGTATGTATCATCTGAATCCACATTTTGTCTCGGGTTACGATCTTTCCTGCTATCTTTTGTACTTTTGCTTGCGAGACGTTCCTTCAACGCCTCGTTTTCCTGTCTTTTCTTTTCAAGCTGGTTCCTCAAAACTTGCAAGCGATTATCTATCGTCTCTAGCGACTTGAGCTTCTCCCATTGGTTTCGAGACGGGCATCCCGGGAAGTCTACGCACCACATAGTAATGGAAAGCCCGTATAAGAAACTAGCAAATGACTCGTTGAATCCTTCTGAAATCGCCTCATGGATCAGTTGTAAATTCGTCATATTGACATCAAGTTCCTCCAATCCATCAGATAGCATTTCAAACTTCTCTAAATTAGTTGATGTTGCTAGTGGTAGGTTATCTGGATCTATAGGGTAATGTATCTTGGGTGATTGGGGAAGGACACTGTATAAACCTGAGGAGCGGTGCAGCTGACGACGTCCTAACCGCTTCTGGTGCGAGTTAGGAGTAGTTGGACGCGATGACGACGCCATGATTATGCCTCCTTGCTGTATAAACCTGTTTATCAACTCAAAATCAGAGTTCAAACTATTTATTTACCTTTCTAAAGATTTTTGAACTGAAAAAGTCCGGTATATAACAAAACATATACAAGGTTCAGTCTAATTAACGTCTTCACCTATAATCTCAGACCAAGTCTTAGATTCCTTTCTTAACTCTTGTTGGAGCTCATCTCTAATCTTGGCAGGAAGACCTGGTCCCTTGTAGGCAAAAGCGGTGTACAATTGAATGAACGAGGCCCCAGCTTTGCCGAATTCGAGAGCATCCTTCCCTGAAGAGATTCCACCACAACCAACGAGAACAAGACCAGAACCCTTTGTGTGCTTTGAAAGGGTCTTCAAGGCCTTCAAAGATAACTCTTTCAAAGGTTTTCCAGACAAACCGCCGGTCTGAGACACGACATTTTGGTCATTAGTGAGAAGGTTTGATGGCCTTTGGATGGTTGTGTTGGACATGATGATACCGTCGACTTTGGCCGACTTTGCTGAGTTGGCGATGGACTCGATCTCTGGCTCTGTAAGATCAGGCGCCACCTTCACGAGAATTGGGGGTATCCTGCCTAAAAGGTTGGGCCCGGCAGCATTTCTTTCGTGAACGACAGTCTGCAAGAGGTTGGTGAGCTTCAGCTCGTTTTGCAAGTCCCGTAAGCCAGGCGTGTTTGGCGAAGATACGTTAATGATAAGTACGTCGGCATAAGGCCCGAGTCTCTGGACACCTTTAACGTAGTCGGTGATTTCGTCACCAAACTTGTTTTTGCCTAGATTGATACCCAAAAGCTTGCCGTTTCTCAAGGAGTTGAAAGATGGGTCAGAAGCGTTTCTGTTCAAAAACTTTGCCAACCTCAACTTCAACTTTGCAACAACGTTGAAATGACCACTGGAGTTGAACCCGTATCTGTTAATAACTGCATCGTCCAATGGCAATCTGAAAAAACGGGGCTTAGGGTTACCTGGTTGAGGTTCTGGAGTTATCGATCCGATTTCCACATACGAAAACCCCAAGTCGAATAAGGAATCCATCGCATCACCATCCTTGTCTAATCCAGCAGCTACTCCAATGGGATTTCTCAATTTGGTTCCAAAGACATCAACTTCTAACACATTGCGCTCTGTGTTACTGCCCTCATCCCAGAGCCTTGGTACAAGTCCGTATTTCATACACAAGACACCAAGCTTGTGGCCGTCTTCCGCATCTGTGAGTCTTCTTATCAATGGACAAAAGACGTATTCATGGATCGCTGATCTACTATCGGCCAAGTAAAAACCTCCAGCTACAGCCCCTATTACACCTGCTGTCAACAATATTCCTCGAGGAAGAAAACTTGCTTGTAATACTGGCTTTTTCGTTTGCACCGGGGAAAATCTGGCAGACTTCCCGAGTCTAGTGAATCTTTTGAACATTGTCCTTAACGCAGTCTACCGATATCAATTTCTATTTAGTTTCGAGTACTCTTACACCCTGTCTAGTGATATAGGATAGCAAACAACCTTGGGGTGGAATTCCAATCTTGTCAGGAATTGAATCTTTGATAGTTCACCAATTTTCAAACTACTCAAATTGAGTATGAGATGATATGAAAAAAAAAAAAAAAAATTATTTTCATTTTATCATCTTTACTTATCTTCAGTTACCGAAGCACAGAGAAGCATAACAGATCTTAAGGATGGCTCTCACTGGTAAGATGGGGTCATACCCAAGAGAGAATACTGCAAAGTTTGAAAGAGATAAGGCGAAGGAAGACAGGAGGAAAAAGTATTCAAAAGACAAGAAACTCAATGCTGGTATAAAAAAAGTCGATAAACAATACAAAGAAGCAGTCAAAGCCGCAGGAGGCACCGACGTTTTGCTTCAGGAGGAAGCAGGGTTCCTTGAAGCAGAAGGTCCTATGGAAAAAACTTACAAATTCAAGCAGGATGAGATTGTGAAGGAAGTAGACGTTAGCACAGCTAGTAAGAAATTTGACTTGAAACTTCCTGAATTCGGCCCATACACTATAGATTACAGTAGGAATGGAAGAGATTTGTTGATAGGAGGACGTAAGGGGCATGTTGCATCAATAGATTGGAGAAAAGGAACATTGGACTGTGAATTACATTTGAACGAGACGGTTCACAGTGTAAAATACTTACATAACAACCAGTTTTTCGCTGTTGCACAGAAGAAGTATACATTCATCTATGATAAACTGGGAATGGAGGTACACAGGTTGAAGCAGCATATCGAAGCAACGCTTTTGGATTTTTTGCCATACCATTTTCTTTTGACAAGCGCAGGTAACACAGGGTACCTCAAGTACCACGACGTTTCCACGGGAACATTGGTCAGCGAGTTGAGGACTAAGCTCGGACCCACCCAGGCAATGAAACAGAACCCTTGGAATGCCGTTATGCATTTGGGACATGGAAACGGAACCATTTCGTTATGGTCTCCCAGCATGAGCACACCTTTGGCCAAAATGCAATGTGCTAGGGGACCTATTAGGGATTTGGCAATAGATAGAGAAGGTAAGTACATGGCTGTTAGTGGAAGCGATAAAACATTAAAGCTTTGGGATCTTCGTAAGTTCAAAGAGTTGGATAATTATTACACCCCAACCCCAGCATCGTCGTTGGATTTCTCAGACACAGGCTTGTTGTCAGTAGGATGGGGGCCACATGTCACAGTTTGGAAAGATGTTTGCAAAACAAAGCAGAATAGCCCTTATATGAATCATTTATTACCTGGGAGCAAGATAGAGAAGATCAAGTTTGCTCCTTTTGAAGATATATTGGGTACCGGCCATAAAGATGGTGTATCCTCATTAATAATACCAGGGTCTGGAGAAGCCAACTATGATGCATTGGAACTCAATCCTTATGAAACAGCCAAGCAAAGGCAAGAGCAAGAAGTCAGAACATTGCTCAATAAACTACCAGCTGATACAATCTCTCTTGATCCTAATGAGATAGGAAAGGTTGATAAAAGAGCAAATAGTATCAGGTTAAAGGCAGGCGAGATAGATGACATGCAAGCTCAAGGTGCTAACGATAAGAAAGATAAGATGGAAGTCAGACCAGATGTCAAGGGCAAGAACTCTGCTTTGAGAAGACACCTCAGGAAGAAGAGACAGAATGTTATCGACCAAAGAAAATTACGCATTGAAAAGAACCTCAAGGTAGAAAAGGAAGCAAGACAAAAGAAGCATAGACAAACAAAAGGCCTTGCAGAAGAAAAAGATTTGTTGGCCCCAGCATTATCCAGATTTTCATGATTTGTATCTTTCTATTGACTACTTATCAAACTATAGATTAATTCTTGATACTTTTCATTTTCCCATGTTATAGATTCTAGGTAGTCCTCGTCAATAAGAGAAACATTTTCATCAGGATTTTGTAACTCATGAAGCTTTTCCATATTGTCTCTATTGGCTTGTTTTAAACTATCTATAACTTGTAGGAGCTCATTCTTCTCCTCTATGTACTTTCTTGACTCATTTATCATTTCTAAGTTTTTTTCGTCCTCTAGTTTCTGTTGCTCCATCAAAAACTTCTTTTTCAACTCTTCAACTTGATCTGTCATGGAATCATCCTCTACTTTTATGTTTTTAAAATCATTCCCACAATACTCACGGATAGCATCCTTATCCAGGTCACTCAAGAATTCAATTGAAGTCAACCCAAATGTTGACAATTTCGAGGAGTAGATTCCAATCTTCAACAATAATTCACACATTCTACTCAATTCCTTTAAGTCCTGGAAAATAACAAGTTTCTGAAGATTAAGTTCCAAATATATCCGTCTAAGTGCTTCTATCTTCTTGAGTTTCCCAAAACTATTCTCAAAGTGATTGTGCAAGGCTGACTCAACATAGTCGATTTTTTTATTTAAGTCTATGGAGAAAGAAACCGAATCTTCTTCAACAACAACTGTCGTTTCTTTGTCCCATAAACTGGGATCAAAAATAGCTGTGCTTTGATCTTCATCATTGAGTAGCACTTTGAAGAGACGGTAGATTGTGTTTACACAACATAAATCAGTCGGTGTAGCATTTGCAGTAATTGGACTTTTAGGAAATTCTGAGATCCAGTGTATTACTGAAGTAACAAATCTAATGTCAGACACCGTCATCGTAGCAAGTACGAGCTATACATATCTATGGTTAATTGACGAGATCCAAATTATTTCACTGTGATATTGCAACCACAAATATAAACTTAGTCTTGTTCTGTATCTTAAATGCGTATATTAATTCTCCTATATAAAATCAAATTCCAACGATTCTTAATGCGACGTTCTGGCAGTAATAGAGTAGTTTGAATAGTCGACAGTTATCAAATCATTTAATCTATTACCAGCTCCGTTAGTGTAAAGTGTGTGTGCGATGTTCTCATAATTTTCAATTTCAGACTTTATGAAGTCTATCACCACTGAAAATTTACCTTGCGACAACTCATCATGCCTGGTTAATGCCTCTTTGAGATTCAACTCATCTATAGTTTTAATCAAAGTGACAGAGTTTTCCAAGTTCGACTGAGGAGTAGCCAGAGGCGATGGATTAGTGGACGAGCTCTCGTTTATGGTGGTATTGGTATTGGTGTCCTCAAGCTGACTGTTCTGGCTCAAGGCGATGAGCCACGTATTCGCAATCTGCTCGTAAGCCATCATCTTGGTGTACTGAAATTCACGGTTGGAGAAATTGGGGATATCATGTATCATATTCGTAACTTCGCTCAAAAACTTCATCGAGTTATATATGCTCGTTTCAACCGGTGGAAGAAAACTCAAAATGAAGTCCGAAAGACAGTTCAAAAACTCGTTGATGTGAGGCTTGACTCTAAGGTACGAATAGTCTGACTCTGTGTCACACTTGTAAGGCAAGTGATTGATGATGCTGAGTAGTTTCTGTTTAATCAAGTCAAGCGAATCTGCGAGGCTAGGTCGTGGTGATATCTTGTTGATAGTTTGTGCTATCTCTGGGTGCTGCTGAACCAAAGTCTTGAGGACATTCTGCAACGACCTGTGGTTTAAAACCTCAATCATCCGGTTGAGAGGCAAGTGCTGGCCCAAAATCTTGTTAGTTTTGCTCTTCTTGTGCTTGTATACGCCAGGAGAAATGTGGGTTCTTCTGGGTGTGGAGTCTCTGACCGCCCTGGCCTCTATTTCACCAGAAAGCCGTCTTTTCTTATTAATACCTGCTGGTCTAACCGTTGCGGTGTTCTTGAGGCCACTGTTGTTCATATTGCTTGTGCAATCTGTATCAGCTTGGTTATTCTGAGAATTTGCTCCTGCTCCCCATGTAAACCCGGTAGACATCATATTTTGAGTTGTTTTTGTATTAGCGATGATAAAAGTGTTGAAAACAGTCAAAAAAATAGCCCCTACCTTTCAAGGTATGCTAATTCACAGATGTGAATGTGTAAACTAATAAATGATAATGAAGACTCTAAAATGAAAATTTTTCAAATGCAACTAAAGGTGTAGAACTCCTGATCCTTCCTACCTCGTAGCAGGTCAATATTAATGATGTTCCTATATTTTTATTCTTTGTAAAGGGAGAAATTTGTGTTTAATTCACTGGCGCTAATTTAAAAGATGGTTCATTTCTCAAACTAACACAAAAAAGAAATTACACAAAAAATTACCCGGCAAACAAGCCGAAGACTACTCCATACTATGAAAGATTGTTAGGATGATATTCAGGCTATGTACAGTTAATAATAATCATTACTCTCATATTCAGACTCGCTGAAGCTAGATTCCGAGGCTTGGTCATAGTCGGCTTCGTTAAAACCAACGTATCTATTTCTTTTAAGTTCTACTTCATCATCTGATTTTATGTCATCGTCATCTGTAATGTAGTCATTTGAGCCAACTTGGCCAGAGGGACGGAGGTGGCTAGCACCTCTATGCTCCTCTTTCTCTTCCAACTCTATTTTCAACTCATGTACAATGTCAAAGCACTCGGCTAAAAGGGCATTCAATGTTCCTTGACCTTCAGGGATCTGGCCGTTGATGATGAACTTCCCGTCCACCCTCAAGTTGTCAATGGAGGCGAGTTTGAACTGGAAAGGGTAGATATCTCTGAGACTGTTCAAGCCGTCTATTCTTTTTATCTCAAGAAGACACCTGCGTACAGTAGACAACTGGTTGTGAATTGGCTGGAGAGACTCCAGCACGGGCTCCGAGCTTTCCAAAAGCTTGTAGATTAGCGAGTAGCACCTCCTGAGCAAGTACAAGATGAGGACTTGAAGCTTTTTTATGTTTGCCAGATGCGAGCTGGGGATTTCTGCGCTGGTTATTTGGTGGTTGAAGTTGATTCTTTTCTCGTCTATCTCTTTGAGCAGCTTTTGAAAGGTATACAAGTCGGTCTCACGCATAGTCCATCTCCTTGTTACCAAGAGATTGTCGAGCTTTTGTCTGATATCCACCAAGCTGGTGTAAAGTGTTTCCAACTGCTGCACAATCTGTCTTGCATGCGGCGAGTTCAAACTGGAGATATTCAAACTTTCAAAGAGATCCACAATATTGTTTGTATTCTTCTGGATCGAAAGGTCGTTTATAAAGTTGTTGCAATCGTCAAGCAAGCCATTGAGCACCATTTGGGTAGAGGCTACCTGGTCTTCGCTGCCCACTGAACTTCTGAACTTCCCGTCTTCATCTCTACTGCTTTCGATCTGCTTCAAGCGATCCTTGAGCTTGTCGATCTCGATACTGTAGTCATCTGGAGCTAGTTTGTGAAAGTCGTCGGATGGACTGGTCAAATAGTTTAACAAGGATTTCCGTATCGAAAGCAACTCTTTGTAAGTCAGCTCGAGATCCTGGGGTATCTGTTTGAACCCATTCTCCAACTCTGCTACCTCCTCCTCGCACTTGCGAAGTTTGTTGCGGAGCAACAAGCTTTCTTCCCTTTTACGTGACTTTATAGCTTCTTCTTCCTTCAAGTCAGTTGCGTTCTCTTCCCATTGATTCTCCCCTGTAGAAATAATTTCCCTGATTTCTTCCAACCTTTGCTTGATAGGCTGAATATCGTCAATGGTGTACACTTGACACTCCTTCAAATGTCCAAGCAATTTGTACACTGTCGATAAAGAGGAATATGTCGCCGGGGCAAACTTAATTAGGCCACAGGTGACAAAACATAACGATAGCAATTGCCAAATATCGTCCACAATCAAATCATTACCGTTTGGAATAGACAATGTGATGCCTTTCAACTCCTCGTCCTTCCTTGTCAACGACAAGTCATGTAAAAGACGAAGGAACTCATCATATATTGCATACACCTGTTTAGAATTAATGAACTTGGTTCTATTATTTTTCAACTCGGAAAGACCGTTGTAAATCTGGTTAAACGAATCAAATAAACCCCTTTCATAACTTGGTACAGACTTGACTGTCATACTTAGTTTATTACTGTTCAAAGTTAAATTGAAGAAAGGATGTAGTAAGAATAGTATTATCCTCTCCAGAAACACCTCCAGACTCCAACTTTTTTAACACAAAATCGCCTGATATGACCTTAATTACACAAAACGTTTAAATCAAGTTAATACCATAAATTAGACTCTACAAACTTAGTTAACAATCATACAAGAAGTAAATAGTACATAAAACTCTTAATCCTTAACGCTATGTTAATTCTTCAATTCAATGTTTAAACGTTTTACCATAATCGAACCGTAATGCTCATTCAGAAAAAAAAAAAAAAAAAAAAAAGTAAGTTTGAAATGCCCCAAGCTTAACACTTCACAAAGCAGTTGGTATTCATGACTATATTAAAATGTTCTTCTTTTTCTTTTCTTTTGCCGAAAGCATGGTTCAACTATCAGGATTGACAACCTGTAATATTTTTCTTGAATAGTCTGCTTCGTCAGCTAGCGAACCTTCCGATAGTCTTCTTCTGCCCATCATTATTGGATTCAACCTTGGATCTACCAAGTCCGGTTTGTTACCACCACCCGCAGCGACACTAGCCTCGGTAGGGTCTGTGAAGGGGTTAGACATTGGCATATCCAATGGAGAGCCCACTTTAGATTTGGAAGAGGCGCCACGTAATACACCACCCACTGGTTTGTCATAATACTCTTCTTCATCTTCGGACTCCTCGTTGTGTTTGCGGAATCTAATGAATAAAAATGCAAGCAACCCTAATATTGCCACACCGGCTATGCCTCCCACTACACCTCCTGCTATTGCGCCCACGTTGGAACCACTTTTCTTGTGGTTTGAGTCTTTATCCTTCTTGGAATCAGATGAGGAGGAGCTGGTTGATGACGGAGCTGCTGTCTTCGTGACTACAGTAACCGTTCCACCCTCGGAGGAGGTTGCGGTGATGAGTTTGGTGGTGGAGGACTTGCTGTCGTCGTTGGTTTTTGATGAGCTGCTTGATGTCGTTTTCGAAGCTGCTGATGAGGATGACGAGGATGACGAGGATGACGATGATGAAGATGAGGAGGAAGAGGATGTTGTGGATGCAGCCGTGGAAGAGCTTTGTTGGTTTGAGCTCAGAGTACTACTTGGTGAACTATCACTCGAAGAGGATGAGTCACTATCACTTCCACCACTCCCTTTGCCTTTGTAGACCTGGTAGGCATCGGAGCCTCCACATGTGTCCTGGCCGTATCCGGTACACTCCTTGTTACATTTTGAAGAGTCCGTGGTGCTGCCACTGGGCTTGTCGTTCAAACAGTAACACTCGTTACCATTCTTAAGAGCAACGTATGGGTACTCTGAACATTCGTCTATACAGTGGGAACTACTCTGCCACGTATAAGATCCTTTTGACAGAGCAACATTCACCGAAGAGTAACATTCCCCGTCACTCTTCACATGTAACACTTGCATTAAAAGCAACCCTATTATGGTGCCCCTGTTTAATCTTACCATCTTTCACGACGTTTGTAGAGTATATGCTACCTCCGATTGTCTGAAACCACGGGAAATCGTTCTTCCTTGGTACCTGAGTGTCTGAGTGCTTATTCGAACCAAAG
Organism: Millerozyma acaciae; assembly: GCA_001600675.1. Classification (NCBI taxonomy): domain Eukaryota; kingdom Fungi; phylum Ascomycota; class Pichiomycetes; order Serinales; family Debaryomycetaceae; genus Millerozyma; species Millerozyma acaciae. Next base: position 395,493 of record BCKO01000002.1, on the reverse strand, counting down.
CGTTAACGGCGGGTCGATCTAGCTGCTCTAGCAAATCCTAGCAAAATGAACTCTTCTCCAGTTCTAAATGGGGTATCAACCTAGTTGTGTCCTTGTCACCTCCAAACGCGGTCTCTAAACTGTTTGTACAAGAATCAAGATCTTCTGCTTTTTTCAAAACTTTTTTTGATCGGCTTTTGAAGCTGCCTGAAATCCTGTTCTTCTCTGTCTGTTTCTCCAACCAATTCAGTTACGAACTCACTTCTTGACTTCAAGGTTTCTTATAATGAACGTCGATGGAGTCTTTTAGCAAGAGATAAAGAAAAGGTACTTTTGATCCCTTTTTTTGTAAGCGATTGTCTATATTGATAGCTATTACTTTTAAACTTTCTAGCCTTGGTTTCTTCTTAAATGAACGAATTACTTGTGAAAACAGTTTTTACTCTGTTCTACCAACGAAAGACTTCCAACTTGTTATTATCACTTCTTTTAAAGAAAAAAAGTACTTCAATTAATTGGAAGTAATAAAATTACCGCTGATGTATCAGCTATTTCGTGTTTGCAAGGGAGTTCTAAAAAAAAAAAAAAAAAAAAAAAAAAAAAAAAAAAAAAAATTTGAGCTGAGCCCTAAGTCAAGCCTTATGATGAACTTGGCATAATTCTTAAAAAGCCCTCTAGTCACCAAAGCTCTATGACAGAATGGACATTTAAGACCCTTGTCCTTACCACTCGCTTCTACAATTCGCTTCAGATTACGCTGAAATGTAGCACTATCTAGCTTCAATCCCTATCAAAATCAAACCGAATGCGACTGAGACTGAGACTCTTCTTTGATTCTCATTAATTCATATTTTTCACCCTTGGAAAACAGCACGGTTTTTCAATTGCAAATGCTTAGCACAAGCAATTCATCTGCTTTAAGAATCGCTCTCTGTGCCGTTCCTCCCATCGCCATCTTCTTGCTCGTCCATTCCTCACATACAAACAGACATTGTTGATAGCTGATAACCATAAAAGATCGTGGGAATCCCAGAGTCGAGCGGTAATTTTCTTGATAACGAATTCCTTGAGAGAGAATTTACAAATTAGCCATTTTTTTTCTCTCTTTCATAAGTTATAGCGCTCAAGTGTTGACCATCGTGACCGTTTTAACAAGGTTTACTGAGGTTCGATTCTAGGCCATTGCACTTTGACAAGAGTTCACCCGAGTTCTCAAAAAATAGCAACCAAAAAAGCTAGCCGCTGTCGACAGACGAAAACTCCAAAAGTTACGTTGAACAAATTTCTTTACAGCTTCTGAAGTAGTACCATCTAGCATGGCAACTTTCAATAACCCTTTTGGCACTGGGGCAGCCGGGAAGTCGATTGACGAGGAGGGATATTCAGGCAACCACCGGAGAAAATTCAGTGAAGGTGATACTTTTCTTCAGCAATTGGGCAAAAGCATCAGTCCCACCTCGTATGAGTCGCACGATCCAAACTACTTGGACGATGGCGTGGCAAGGTATTTTGGAAACAGCTTGCATACATACCGGTCCCCCACCGTTCACTCTGGAGTGCAGATCCACGAACAGACAGCGAACTTGGCGAACATAGGCGTGACAGATCGAGCATCGCCGCCAAACGATGACGGTACGCAAGAACTATTGCGTAGCTCAAGCCGGACGGATGAAGGCAAGAGCGACTACAAGGTTCCCGTACCTCCAATTCCCATTAGTTCTGATTCGCATGGTAAAAAGCCTTTCGGTGCAAATGACGCGTACCTGAAGTTGCAGGAGTATTCCACCTCTTCCACTCCACTTAAGGGGCTGCCTATAGAGTACTACACTGAAAATAGTGGAGGGAAAAACTCGCCAGGTACTATCTCAGGAACACCAGGTTTGGAGCTGCAACAAGAATCCCTGGTCCAAAGCAGGAAAGCAGACCACTGGAAGTATAACTCTGTGTTGAAATCGTTCACATATATCCCGGCCGTGTTTTTGGGGACTTTGCTCAACATCTTGGACGGCTTGTCGTACGGTATGATCATGTTCCCATTAAGTGAGGCTGTCTTTTCATCTCTTGCCCCTACTGGGCTTTCTATGTTTTATGTATCGTGCATCATTTCACAACTCGTTTACTCGCTTGGAGGGTCGGCATTCAAAGCAGGTATAGGGTCTGAAATGATTGAGGTCACACCTTTTTTCCATTCGATGGCGTTTTCCATTCTAAACGAGTTTGGGGGTGACCCAGAAAAAAAGACTGCAATCATCGCAACTACGATAACAACCTACTGTGTATCCTCAATCATCACTGGTCTAGTATTTTACCTTTTGGGTAAGCTTCGTCTTGGAGTTCTAGTCGGTTTCTTCCCAAGACATATCTTGGTGGGCTGCATTGGGGGTGTTGGATATTTCTTACTAGTAACTGCTATTGCTGTATCGTCGAGACTCGAAGGCGGTATCAAATATGATTTGCCCACGTTAAATCATCTTTTCATGGATACAACTGTCCTCCTCGAGTGGATTTTCCCTTTGTTATTAACCGTCTTGCTCGTGCTCTTACAACAGCGATTCAAAACATCTTTATTAGTGCCACTTTACTTCATTGGGGTATTCATCGCATTTCATCTTGCAGTTTATTTGGTACCGGGTTGGGACTTGAACTTAGCAAGAGAGACTGGCTGGGTTTTTCCTAGTGTGGAAGAAAAAATTCCTTGGTACGGCTTTTACAAGCTATATCAATTCCAATATGTTGATTGGTTCTGTGTGTTGAAGCAACTTCCAACCATGTTAGCATTGGCCTTTTTTGGCTTACTTCATGTGCCTATAAATGTGCCCGCTTTGGCCGTCACGATTGGTATGGACAAAGTCGATGTCGACCGTGAGCTTGTAGCTCATGGTTACTCAAATGCATTATCGGGTTTGGTAGGCTCTATTCAAAATTACTTGGTTTACACCAACTCCGTTTTATTTATTAGAGCAGGTGCGGACAGTAGAGTTGCAGGAGTCATGTTAGCCATTGCAACAGGTATGGTAATGGTTGCTGGTCCTGGCATCATTGGCTGCATCCCAGTATGTGTCGTTGGTGCTTTGATATATCTTCTCGGATACGAGTTATTGAAAGAAGCACTTTACGACACTTGGGGTAAACTCAGAAATATAGAGTACTTTACCATCTTCACGATTGTTGTCGTAATGGGTGCCTGGGACTTTGTATACGGGGTTTTAGTGGGCATTCTACTTGCATGTCTTCTCTTTGTCATAGAAGCAGCTAGAAGACCGGTTGTAAGAGGCATATACACTGGTGTGGTCGCTCGCTCAACTGTATTAAGACATCCTAAGCAGCAAGAATTTTTGAAAGACATCGGTGATCAGATCTGTGTCATCAAATTAGAAGGAACTGTCTTCTTTGGCTCTATAGGAGGGGTAGAAGATGTAATTAGAAGTATATTTGAGGGACAAGCATGCAAAAAGAACCTTATAAGGTTTTTGATATTAGACATGAAAGGTGTTGTCTCTATCGATTTTTCTGCAGCTGAAGGATTCAGGAGAATCCTCAACTTGATGAACAGTTTAGGTGTTCAATTGATCATATCATCCGTCACGGAAAACGACTCCAAGGTCAAAGCTTTAAGAGATGCTGGTTTGTGGGACACAAAAAATGAACTTGACATTCAGCTTTTCAATGCCTTGAACTATGCCTTGGAATGGTGCGAAAATTCCTTCCTTGTTACTTACAAATCGGTAGGGAAAAAGCAGAAGGATGCGCCCAGGAGACAGTCCATAACCAAGCCCGCTAGGAACTTTCAAGGCGGTGGGGAGTCTGAAGCATCGAAGAAAAACCTGTTCATGCAAATATTAGACGGTGCTTATGGAACTCCTAGGAGTGCTCAAGTTTTCCAAGCAGCACAGAAAACAGTGAATGATGAGCAAAGAATCCAAAATCGCTACTTCAATTCAGACAATTCCTCCTTCAAGAAGGAGCCACTCCCTTTAATCATGATCACGTTCCAAGGTCTTTCTGAGAAAGAAGAGGACTTTTGGTCCGCTATCACACCCTATTTTGTGAAGGAGCAAATACCTAGCAACTACACATTCTATGATAACTCTAAGGACAAGCCGTGTTTCTTCATCGTGGAGTTGGGTCTAATAAGGTCTGTTTGCAGGTTTGAAAGCGATGGCCGTGAATTGCATTCAAGTATCCTTCCCATGACAGCTTTTGGAGATTTATTCGAAAAAGGCACTAATGCCAGGGGCATGATCTACACCACAGTTAGTGACACGGTGGTATGGAAGCTCAGCGAAAGCAAATTAGAGAGTTTAATTCAATCACCTAATGGAATCGCCATATATAATGAACTACTCAAGATTGAGTCCAAACTTGTAAAAGAACGATTTGACACTATGACAGCGAATTTGGTGTTGTCTACTTAATGCATCAGATTCGGCAAGAATTTAATAAGAACAACACTTCACTAAACATAACTAATAGATATATAGATCCAATCCTCAATCAAAACGACTTCTTCAAAAGACTTGTAATGAATGGGTACAACTTTCATCTCGTAAGTCCTGTATACGTCGATCATTATTGTCATGCAGAACTATTGATAAAAGCAAACCCCTTGATAAAATTTCCCGTCAATTTGATCAGATTAAAGTTAAAAGTAGCTCAAGATGGTAAGTTTGAAGAAGGTTGCAGTTATTGCGTTTGGTACTTGTTTTGCTTCGGTAGGAGCAATTTCTCTCGTCCCGGGATTAAACAAAATTACGAAAGAAACACTTGAACAATTCAACATAGAAGGGCAACAGCCGCTTGCTAATCATGTTATCTCTACTTTCTCAAATGATGATGAAAAGCCTGTCCCGGGAAACTCTCCAATTGTCGTATGTGATGCAGGCAGCTCTCAGCTTTTAGATTTACAAACGGTGGTGATTGATCCCAATCCCCCTGTCAAGGGCGAAAACTTGACTTTCATAGCCAAAGGGTACTTATCTCAGACGGTTGAAGACGGCGCCTATGCGGAAGTTGATGTCAGATATGGTTTTATCAAGTTGATTCACCAAACCTTTGATTTGTGTGAAGAGATAGGTAAAGTTGATTTAGAATGCCCTATTAAGAAGGGAGAACAGGTCATTAAGAAGACTGTTGAAATTCCCAACGAAGTCCCCCCTGGAAGATACATTGTCAATGTTAGAGCTTATACAAAAGACGATGTTTTGATCACCTGCTTGACTGCCACTGTCGAGTTCCCACCAAACTAATTGCATAAATTTGCGGGCCTAGATAAAGAACGACTTTGCTTTGATCTACGATATCTAATGATGCTTTGAAAGTTTATTTGCTTCAATAATTCGACTCCATTGCTTATCGATACATTAGAGCCTATAGATGTCTACAATTTTCTGATAGTTCTTAGTTACATTCTTTTTTTTTTTTTTTTTCTCTCCTTTTTTTGCTTCTAGTTGGCTCGTTCTTGGTCTTAACAACTGATTCCAATCCAATTAAATGAATAATGTTTGAAACCCAGACCGACGGTAGTGATCTAGCCGAATGTATGGTCTAAGAGGTGCTACTACTTGGACTCTTTTTTTCAGTCACTGACATGTTGATCCCTCTTAACGCGAACTATATCAACTTTTTCTAAGGCTTTTTTTTTTCTTCTCTTTGTAAGAACAGAATAGACCCTAGCAATATGTTTATATTGGCAGATTACTTTTCCGTCCAGATCTTTTTCATTATCTTGAGAGAGACTTTAGAGACTGCCATAATTATTTCTGTTCTCTTGTCATTCATTAACCAGAGATCAGCCACTCTTGAAAATGAAGCTGAATCGGAAGAAGTAGCCATCGCTAATAAAGAAGCCAAACAATTCGATAAGAAGCTAAAAGTTCAGGTCTGGTCCGGTGCATTGTTGGGATTGTCTGTTTGCTTTATAATAGGATTAATATTCATCATTAGTTTTTACATAATTGGGAAAGATTACTGGTCGTACACTGAGAGAATATGGGAAGGCGTTTTCTCGTTACTTTCCAGTATAATCATAACGATAATGGGTATCGGGTTGTTGCGAATCAACAAAGTCATGAAGGTGAAGTGGTGGGTCAAGTTAGGAGACGCCTACAATACTAAAGACAGCATGAAACCCGCCGATGCGAGTGGCCCCATCCTAGACGACGCCCAGATTACTCCTTCGCAGCATGGAAACGAGAGGAAGCAGAAACCCTTTGGCAAGAGATACTTCTTGGCCATTTTACCATTTGTGACTACACTCAGGGAAGGACTTGAGGCGGTGGTCTTTGTTGGTGGCATAGGTATGTCACAGCCTTTGAGCGCATTACCACTCTCAATCGCCGGCGGTGTGCTTGTTGGAAGTTGTATAGGGTTAGCGCTATACAAAGGAGGCAACAAATTGTCGTTGCAGTACTTTCTCATCTTTCTGACTTGCTTTTTATACGTTGTGAGTGCCGGTCTCATGAGCAGAGGCGTGTGGTTCTTGGAACTAGAGAGGTACGTGAAGTTATGTGGTGGCTTAGACGTGAGTGAGACGGGCAGTGGCCCAGGTTCCTACGACATTGACGACAGCGTCTGGCATGTCAACTGTTGCAACGGTTTGACTGATGGATGGTGGATGGTCTTCAACGCCATTTTTGGCTGGACAAATTCTGCCACCTACGGAAGTGTTATTTCCTATATTTCGTACTGGCTACTTGTCATTATTTGGCTTCAATGCAAGCTCTACGAGGAAAGAGAAGGAGTTTTACCCGTAATTCCAATCAAATGGCAGATCAAAAGAATTAAAAAGAAGGTCTATTTATACGAAAGCAGGTTGAAACAAGCCCAGGATCCTCTGGCTTCTTCGCAGAATTACACATCTGATACTAATATTACGAGCACCACAAATAATGTCAACGAAGCTCATCACAGGGACGCTGAGTCTCAGCTTCTTCTTTCCAACGAATAATCGTCTCATTTGTCATACTAATTCTATATCTATTTTCTAGATCTTATACAAAATAGCATGTTGTAATTTAGCATCTTCAAGCCTTCTTGTAGTGGTATCACTTTGAACTAAAGCAGTCATCCACGCCTACAGTCCACTTTCGCTCTTCAATCGCTTTGGATTTGGTATCAGTAGCCTAAACATTAAGATCCAAAACGCGAAACTGTGATGAATCTATAAAAGAAAAACGATTATTATAAACAAAAATCATAACGTAAGGGTAAGGATTACTGATGGATAAGAAAGAGGGCAAAGGCCACAACTTGGAAGACACGAACCGGCTAATTTCACATTTGGAAAGAAAGCTTTCGGATGTTTCTACGTTGTCGGTAGCTTCAGATCAAACACAACAATCCCAAAGCTCATCAGTTATAATAAATCACAATCATTCAGGATTGGGCAAACAAGGGATTCAATCAAGTGTACTACAGCACATCAAATCAGAGGACAATGAACTTAACCCTAACAGCTTGTTTAGAGAAAGACAGCTTAATTTTATAAATGAAAAGAGTAAGCTGGAGAAAAACCCTCGCACGGTTAAGGGACAGACGAAAGACGAACCTAGTAGTCCGTCAAAAATGTGGAGCGAATACCAGAAAGATCACAAAAAGGGCGATGGGACGTCACAGGATAGCTTTGATGCTGATCTTCTTGATATCAACCCACTCAATATTGCCTATAAGAAAGATTCAAGTAAGCCAGATCACATTTTTCAAGATGATATAGACCACGAGACAAGTGACGAGTTCTCGAACGAAAGCGACGATGACGACTTCCTTTATGAAAGCAGTGACGAAGAGCTACTACTACCTCCATCCCCACCTAGGTCACCTCCTAGAGAGATCGATCCTGGCAAGCTTTACGGGCTTTACGACTTCTCAGGTCCAGACCCTCTGCATTGTACCCTCCATCGTGATGAGCCTGTATTCTTGGTAAGCGACCAGGACGATTACTGGTGGCTCATCAGAAAAAGAACTAAAGAAGAACGATATGAGGGTTGCAACAATGAGGATTTAAATGATCGTAACTCGGTACTGTCTGACGAAGAGGACGGGAAAATAGGATTTGTGCCAGCGGAGTGCCTCGAGACATATGGTGAGAGGTTGGCGCGACTTAATTGTTTCAGAAATGAGGAGTTGGAGAGAAGCTCGAGAGAAACTTTGGTGTTCAATAGGACCCCAGAACCTACCCCTGGCATTGGGTCTGTAACCCCTGACAAGGCGCAGGAAGGTGCTGAAAAAACTCATTTTTTCACCTCGTCCAGGAACAGCAAGCGTCTCAAGACTGTTTCCTTTGAGAATATCAATGAAGAAAGTGACCTCGACGAGGATGAGGAACGGAATATTCGCCGTCATTTCGAGAATAATGCATTTGAGAATTACTTGAATATCTCGCACGATGATATCAATACACTACGTATACCAACTGATGAGGAAAAGGGCTCCGAGATCCTCAGTGACGTATATCCCCAAGAAGCGCAACTCAGAATCAAGAAGAATGATAGGAGAAGTTCCAGTCATGAAGACGTGCTTCAAACAGAAGAAAAGAACCCTCGACCCTATGATTTTGATTTTCACGAATCTAATTTGGCTGGCTTTGAATCCGACGGTACAGATTTAGAGTTTAACAACCCTTATTCTAACTTGGGTGGACAAGCTTATCGACATTACAACTCTATTTCTCCAGACGAATTGAGCCACACGGATACCCCGTCTCTCAAAATTTCCAAAAACCATGATGACAGCTCGAGTGAAGGCTCGTATTATAATGCTGTTTCCCACTTATCTGACAAAGAAGTCAAGCTGCCTAAAATCGACATACAGTCCTATTACGATCGTGAAGAGTTACCTGATTCTTTCAACTCCGAAAATAAGCTGTCTATGAACTTGAGACTGCCTAGCACCAAAAACTATATAGATGACGCCGACTCGGTCGATTTTGATGATGATATTGATGAACGTATGCGAGACAGCGACAGAGGTCGTCTGGAGGAGGTAATAACTCCATTGACAAGTACTCAGTCTCTCACAAACGATACTACAACACAAGAAGCACAAATGCATTATAAAGATCAGGAAAATCAAATCCAAGAAGCATATTTACCAATCCTAGACCGACTTGACCTATTAGCTGATAAAATAGCTGAAATGGAAAACTTCATTTGATGAACTTCCAAACTGTTTTCAGTTTAATCTACATGTATAGCAGCACACAAATTGTCGATTTTATTGCATGGTTGTGTTGACTTTTATCATTTGCATTGTTAATATAAGATATAATCTCTTTCAAGTGCCAGTACACTGATAATGTTCTACGATTACTCTACTAAACTCATCCAGTGTAGATGCTAATTCTTTTTTATTTTTTTTTTTTTTTTTCACGTTTTTTTCTTCATCAGATTGACCTGCAAAAAAAAAGTTTTGGTAAATAGATCTAATACAACACATTATAGTATAAGCTGCTGAAAGTCAACATATTGTTGTGAGTAAAAAGGATAATCAAACCACGCTCAATAACTAGGATTCATTAATTGAAAATGTCTTGGTCTCCAGATCCTCAAGCTCTTGAGCAGCTAAAACATATTTTCAAAGGAACATTATCTTCAAATAACCAGGAAAGAAATCTCGCCAATGAAGCGCTTGTTCAAGCGAGAGAGCAACCAGAGATAGAGAATTACTTGTTAGAGATTTTGATATCTGATAGCTCGGCAAGGTCTGACGTGAGAGCAGCGGCGGGAATAAATCTCAAGAATATCATATTGAGGAAGCACCATGTTCTGGGACAACATTCTAGACAATATCTTCTCGATAATGTTTTGAAAGGGTTGTTAGTTAATGACAATATGGTGAGGAATATTACCGGGAATGTAATCACTTCATTGTTTTCCATATACGGGATTGAGGGATGGCCCCAAGTTCTACCACAACTTGTAGAATTGGCTAGCATGTCACCAGCAGAAGGGCCATACGTGAATCTGGAAGCAGCTATGGGTGCTTTGTCCAAAATTTGTGAAGACAGTGCGCCTGCTTTGGACAAAGAGTTCAACGGTGAAAGACCTTCAAATTTCATGATTTCACACTTTTTGAAGACAGCCAGCAGTCCTAGTGGGAAGGTAAGAGCATTATCAGTTCATTGTATAAATCAATTTATTCCCTTGAAAACACAGTCATTTTTAGTCTTTATTGACAATTACCTTCAAACACTCTTTGAGTTGGCCAATGATTCAAATAGTGAGGTCAAGAGAAATATATGCACTGCATTTTCCTTGATACTCGAATCGAGACCCGACAAGCTTCTACCACACTTGGATGGTGTAATAAACTACTGCCTTCATCTTATGCAAGATTCTGAAGATGAAGTTGCCTTAGAAGCTTGTGAATTCCTTCTTGCCTTGTCTACGTCTCCTGAAACAGAATCAGACAAGAACATCTTCAGTCCTAAGTTGAAAACAATTTTACCCATTCTTCTAAGCAAAATGGTCTATTCTGAGGAGGAAATTTTTTACATGCAAATGATCGACGAACAAGATAATGCAAATATAGCGGACAAGGATGAAGATATAAAACCTAAGAATGCCAAATCCAAGGAGTCACATACCGTAGCTTCTAATAATGAACAAAGAAAGAATCTAAGTCAGGATGACAGTGACGACGACACTGATTCAGAATTTGATGATGAAGACGACGACCAAGACATAGACCAATGGAGTTTAAGAAAATGTTCAGCGGCTACTTTAGACATCTTATCTCTAAACTTTCCTGCCGAAGTCTTGCATGTTTCCTTACCAATATTACAGGAGAATATTGTTTTTAGCGAGTGGCCCGTGCGTGAAGCTGCAATCTTAGCATTTGGTGCCATTAGCAAAAGTTGTATTGAGCTTTCGAGAGATAAGTTGCCAACTCTTGTTCCCTTTTTAGTTGACAGGCTACGCGATAATGAACCTAGAGTAAGACAAATTACTTGCTGGACTCTTTCCAGATTCGCTAGGTGGGTAGCAGAAGAAGCACATGAAGGTGGCCAATATTCTAACTACTATCAACCAACCTTCCAGTCGATCGTGGACTGTGTTCTTGACAACAAAAAGGTAGTGCAAGAAGCAGCATGTTCTGCGTTGTCATCTTTCATTGAGGAGTCTGATCCATCATTAATTGAATTTTACATTGAGCCTTTACTTAACCAATTTGCAAAATGTTTCCAAACGTACCAACGTAAGAACCTCATTATATTATACGATTGTGTCCAGACCTTCGTGGAAAGAATGGGATATGAGCTTTTGTCATCAAATCCAAACTATATTAATACCCTTTTACCTCCATTATTGAACAAATGGCAAATCTTAGAAGACAACGATTCCGCTTTATGGCCGTTATTGGAGTGCATGGCCTCCATTGCGGCAACATTGGGTGAATCTTTCGCCCCTTATGCTGTTCCCGTATATGGGAGAGCCATCAATATCTTGTCAAACTGTGTTCAGTTGGACCAGCAATGTCAGACGGACCCGCTCATAGAGGCCCCCGAAAAGGATTTCATGGTGACATCACTCGACTTAATAGATGGTTTGATACAAGGTTTAGGACAGCATTCAAATGAGCTTATTCAAAGCCATGTAAAAGAGTTAACACAGTTGGTGTTAATCTGTTTCGAGGATCCTACTGATGATGTTAGGCAATCAGCTTATGCATTGTTGGGTGATTTTGCAATTTTTACTCTCGATCTTACAGTGAAGCCAAACTTACAACCAATTTTGGTATGTATCGGAAATGAGATCAATAACCGTAGCTACAGTTCATTCCCGGTTTATAACAATGCAATCTGGGCATTAGGTGAAATAGCGATGAGGTTACCTTTTGAAGATATCGAGCCATATGCTAACAACTTGGTCGATTTGATTATTCCCGTACTCAACAGTTCCGACACCCAACAAACTGTCTTGGAGAACGCAGCGATATGTCTTGGAAGATTAGGTTTGAATGGAGGCTCGAAAGTACTTGCTCCTCGTTTGCCTGAATTCATTTTGCAGTGGAGCTCGCAAATGCTCTATTTAATAGATAATAATGAGAAAGAAACTGGATTCCAAGGAATGATAAATGTTGTTCAGAGTAATCCAGACCAAGGATTTGGGGGTTTGAACAATCTGCAAGGAAGGAAAAATTTAGCTGTTTTCATTCTTTGCATAGGTAACTACTTGGAGCCACCGGCTACTTTAGTACAATTATTTGGTCAGTTACTCTCCAGTTACAAACAAATGCTTGGGGATGAAGTATGGGAGACACAGGTCATGATCCATGTCGATGGGGAGACAAGACAATATCTATATTCTACTTATCGTGTGTAGGCCTTTGGTATATCGATATTCGCATAGCTAGCTCCAATATATTGTTATCATAACTTTACGTTCACAAAACGGTGAAGTCATGGACTTTTTCGTTGAATACAATTACTCTATATATAGTTATCGGTGTTATCAAAGTCATCATCATCATCATCACTGTTGTAAAGAACTTCGTTCACTAAGGTGATCGGTAAGTCCCGAACACCTGGCGTTGGCGTCCAGATAAAATCTGTCACATCCTCCTGGACATTGTGGCCACTGCCTTCCGCGACAAACACCGAGTGATCGTCAATGAAATTCCTGATATCGTCGAGTGGTAAAGTCTTCACCTCTGTATTGTATAATGCTAATGCCACATAAACGTACAACATGAGCATCAAAGAATACGACGGGATAGCCAAAGACCAATACTTATCAGGAATGTAGTATATATAAAGCTGCTCCTGTAGTATTTTATTTGGAATGAGCGACCATCCAGCCCAGCAAAAAAGTATGATAGCACTTAAAACGTAAATGAAAAACCCTTTGTACTCAGCGTACAGTGTCACATTTGTTGATACAATCACATCAGACTGACGAGCGAGTGTATCTTCTGCGCAGTTTCGCCCTCCCTTGGTCGGTGAAGGGTTATTGCTTATATTTGGTGATGACATTGCATGGTAGTATAGTTTTCCATAGTAAAGCAGTATGGATCATAATGTCAATATTTCGCATTTTGTGTAACTTAAATCCTCCACCATGTCTGTCTTTGCAAAGTCAAAGGCTGGGCTTTGTTCAAGGTATTGGTAACGGACCCCATCTTCTGTACCCTGGGCTGTCATGGAAGGCTTTGTCGTAAAGGATTTTGGCCCGCAAACTCCTTTCTTGTCTCTCCTTGATTAGTATGCTTGAAAAACAGTGTAATCAGCTCCAACCCATATCTCTCTTATCACATATCCTTCTTTTGAATGAAGCACTTAGTAGCGTACAGTCATGCATGTAGATAAGTGTTGAGCAATTCCTCACTAGCCTTGTTATTTCAAATAGGTGTCCTTGTTTCGAGTAATTCTGTTCTTGTTTTGTCAAACATTGAACTATTCTGCAAAAAATGCAAAGAGTTGAATTTCTACACAACTCCAAAAAATCCAATGCCCTCAAACTTGTACTAATGCTTTGCGATTTATGCAAAACATCCAGCTTCTACGCAGCATAGAGCCCCTGCTACTGATGAACTAGTATGAAAAGCTTAACGATATAGGCTCTTTTTGCAGCTAGTACGAGGGAAAGTTTACACAAAACCGAAAAGAACACAAAAACACAAAGACAGGGTAACACAATATATGCGGGTAACCACAGACTGATCTTACAACGCGGTTAGTTCTGACTCATTACCATTTTCGGCCAGAGGATTTTTTTCACTTGAGTCAGTATAAAACTACTACTACTTATTCTCTTCTTCAAAAGTATTAAGTATCTTTGAGATAGACTAAATCTGAGTGTACAAGATACAAAATTAGTGCATGATGTTACTCAGGCTGTTAGTGTATCAAAGTTGCAAAAGTAGCGCCTTATCAGCGTTGAAAAAGAAAACTATACCTCTTGGAAGTGATATTAGAAATTTTTCAGTTAGTAAGGTGAAGTTTGAAAGCAATAAGATCAGCTATGAAGGGGCTCAATTGCTTAAACAATTCAATGATGAAAATTCACAAAAACTCGTGGATGTGTCTAAAGTTCTTGTTATCGGTTCTGGTGGTTTGTCTATTGGTCAGGCTGGAGAGTTTGATTACTCTGGATCGCAAGCTATCAAGGCCTTGAGAGAAGCCAACAAGAAGTCAATTTTGATCAACCCCAATATCGCTACTAACCAGACATCTCACTCTTTAGCAGACGAGATCTATTATTTGCCTGTCACTGCGGAATACATTACATACATTATAGAGAGAGAGAAGCCCGACGGTATACTTTTGACATTTGGTGGACAGACAGGTTTGAATGTGGGTGTTAAATTGGATAAAATGGGAGTTTTTGATAGATATGGCGTTAAGGTTTTGGGTACTCCAATCAAAACGTTGGAAACATCCGAAGACCGTGACTTGTTTGCGCAAGCACTTAAAGAAATCGACATTCCGATCGCTGAGTCTATTGCAGTTGACAATGTGGATGACGCTTTGGAAGCTGCCAAGAGTGTTGGATATCCCATCATAGTTAGATCTGCTTACGCTTTGGGTGGACTTGGATCTGGTTTTGCTGCAGATGAGCAAGAATTAAGAAATTTGGCATCACAGTCTTTGTCTCTTGCACCCCAAATTTTGGTTGAGAAGTCTTTGAAAGGATGGAAGGAAGTTGAATACGAAGTTGTACGTGATCGGGTTGGTAACTGTATTACAGTCTGTAATATGGAAAACTTCGATCCTTTGGGAATTCACACAGGTGATTCTATAGTTGTAGCACCTTCTCAAACATTATCGGATGAAGAATATCACATGTTGAGAACTGCTGCAATTAAAATCATCAGACATTTGGGTGTCGTTGGGGAATGTAACGTTCAGTATGCTTTACAGCCTGACGGCCTCGACTTTAGAGTCATTGAGGTTAATGCTCGTTTGTCTCGTTCATCTGCCTTAGCTTCTAAGGCAACTGGCTATCCATTGGCCTACACAGCGGCCAAAATTGCTTTAGGCCACACCTTGCCAGAACTTCCTAATCCTGTTACCAAAACAACAACAGCTAATTTCGAGCCATCATTGGATTACATGGTCACAAAAATTCCTAGATGGGACTTGGCTAAGTTCCAACATGTTAAGAGAGACATTGGTTCAGCCATGAAGTCTGTGGGAGAGGTTATGGCAATTGGTAGAAACTTCGAAGAATCTTTCCAAAAAGCTATAAGACAAGTTGACCCTTCCTACATCGGATTTCAGGGTGATAAATTTGAAAATTTGGATGACGCTTTGGCAAATCCTACTGATAGAAGGTGGCTCGCTGTTGGTCAAGCATTGCTTCATGAAAACTACACAGTTGACCAGGTGCACAATTTGACCAAGATAGACAGATGGTTTTTGTACAAATTGATGAATATCGTCAATATGTATAGGGAATTAGAGAATGCTGGTTCACTTTCCAATATTAACTCAGACTTGATGTCCCGTGCTAAAAAATTAGGGTTTTCTGATAAACAAATTGCACTCTGTGTAAAGTCGGAGGAGTTACAAGTCAGATCTGCCAGAAAGAATTTTGGTATTGTTCCATTTGTAAAGAAGATTGACACCTTGGCTGCTGAGTTCCCAGCAAATACCAATTATTTGTACACTACCTACAACGCGTCCTCGTCTGACTTGGAGTTCAATGAGAATGGTACTATGGTTTTAGGATCCGGTGTGTACCGTATTGGTTCGTCTGTTGAATTCGATTGGTGTGCTGTTGCTACTGCTCGTGCTCTCAGAAAGTCCGGACGCAAAACTGTGATGATTAACTATAACCCTGAGACCGTGTCCACTGACTTTGATGAGGTCGATAGGTTATATTTTGAAGAGCTTTCTATGGAAAGAGTTCTCGATATTTACGAGTTGGAGAATGCCGAGGGTGTGGTTGTCAGTGTTGGAGGCCAACTTCCACAAAATATTGCTTTAGATATTCAAAATTACGGGTGCAATGTTTTGGGAACCAACCCGGAAGACATTGACAAAGCCGAAGACCGTCACAAGTTCTCACAAATCTTGGACTCGATAGATGTCGACCAGCCAAAATGGAAGGAACTTACATCGATTGAAGAAGCGGAGTCGTTCGCAAACGAGGTTGGCTATCCGGTTTTGGTTCGTCCATCCTACGTCTTGAGTGGTGCAGCAATGTCTGTCATCAGAAATCAAAGTGAATTAGATAGTAAATTGTCCAATGCATCGAAGGTCTCCAGCGATTACCCTGTTGTCATTTCTAAGTTTATCGAAGGCGCCCAAGAAATTGACATTGATGCTGTTGCAAGTGAAGGAAAGGTTTTGGTTCATGCTGTTTCTGAACATGTGGAAAACGCTGGTGTCCATTCTGGTGATGCAACTTTGATTTTACCTCCTCAGAATTTGTCCCCTGTGATATTAGATCGTTTAAAGAAAATTGCCGATAAGGTTGCTTCTGCCTGGAAAATCACTGGGCCATTCAACATGCAGATCATCAAGGATGATAGAGATGGTACTTTAAATGATGAAACCTGTGAACTTAAGGTCATCGAATGCAACATTCGTGCATCAAGATCTTTCCCATTTGTCTCTAAGGTATTGGGTGTCAATTTTATTGATGTTGCAGTTAAAGCATTGACGAAGCAAAACGTTCCACAACCAGTGAACTTGATGGAAAAATCTTACAGTCATATCGCCACTAAGTTACCTCAATTTTCATTCACAAGATTAGCTGGTGCAGACCCATTTTTGGGTGTTGAAATGTCATCAACCGGTGAAATCGCATGTTTTGGTGACAACTTGCTAGAAGCGTACTGGACCTCCATTCAATCAACCATGAACTTTTTCGTTCCACATCCTGGTTCCGGTATCCTTTTCGGAGGTGACTTAACAAATGATAAGCTTGGAAATGTTGCAAAGACTATTTCAGGCTTAGGGTATAACTTTTACACAGCCTCAGAGGAAGTTTCATCTTATTTGAATGGATTTGTGTCTGAGCCAGTTGAAGTTATCGAGTTCCCAAAGACTGATAAGAGAGCTTTGAGAGAAATTTTCCAAAGTAAAAATATCGGTGCTGTTTTCAATTTAGCCAAGGCTAGAGCCGAAGATTTGCTTGACCAAGATTACGTTATGAGAAGGAATGCTATAGACTTTGCAATTCCTTTATTCAACGAGCCAAATACATCTCTATTATTTGCAAAGTGCTTGCAAGCTAAAATCCCCTCGAAAATTACTTTTGACGAATTACCATCTGGAAAGATAACAATCCCCAATGAAGTCAAGCGTTGGAGTGAATATATTGGGGGTAAGCCAGTGTAAGCTACGAGTGAACTACTTCATTCAAGTGGTGTCTTACGGCAAGTCACTAATTATTTATTTCTCAATATATTGGCATTCTTTGGATCGTCAACTCTAAAACATGTACTTATTAGCCCAACATTTAAATAAAGATGCGTAAGTAGGAAGTTGTTCAAATAGATGAATTCAAAAACATTAAGTAGACACACTGTATCTGTATAGCTTTCCAAAGTTATTTGATATGGTTCTCATGTTGATGGTAATGTATGAACTCAAATGAAGGCCTGCTTATCACTTCAAACGTACACTACTTATTCCTCAACATATGTAACAAATGGAGACGGAAAAGCTACAAGGTAATCTTGAACCGATTATTGTGGGGCACGTTAATTTCAGTATATATCTTCAACACATCACATCAAACCTGCGAAGGCAAATAGCACTTGGAAAATGAAGGGAGGATCACAAAAGATCATCGTCATCCTTCTCAACCACAGAATTCTTTACCTTAAGCAAAAGCTGGGTCTTGAGCTTGTCCAATTTACTGAACTGGTCATATTCGAAGACTTTGTCAGCGAAAGCTTGTACATCTCCCAGGTTGATCGATTCAAGAATATCTTCCAAAAGCTTGTACTCACGAGTTGACAGCCACGAAGGCTCTTCTTCCAAGAACCCACTCAACTTCTTTTGCGCTTCAATAACATCGTCCATGCACAAAGTACATAATATGCTCTTCAAGAAATAATCCTTCAAGTTCCACTTGGTTAGGTTGTTTCCCAAAGAATTCTTTATAACTATCCCGTATAGGTCCACTGCTTTACTGTAGTCCGCCGACATTGCACTCAAATCTGCACACTTGAGATATGCTTTATTGGAGAGCGCCTCAGCATGGTCGGTACTAAAATAATCTCCTGCCTGCTCATAGCTTTTGATGGCATTTTCAGTATCTCCAACGCTTTCATAAAGCTCCCCCAAATCCATTGTGAAGTTGGCAGCTCTTCTGAATTGCCCGTTCTGAGTCAAAAATATATGGATTGCCCTGGACAACGCATCTATAGCCTCTGATGGCGACACTCCCTTGTAGCACTTGTACGCTTCAACCAAATGATTAGCAACATCGTTATGGTTCGACAATTTTGCCTGTATGTCTGCTGCCTTGACAAACTGCTTACCTGCTTCATTAAATTCTTTCTTTAACCTGTACTGATTGGCCGCTTGGACATATAAGTCGGTGGCTTCTTCGAGCCTGTATGAGCTTGAAGAACCGGAAAAAAACAGCATAAACCCACTTTGAGGTTTCGTAAGCTTCTCTGCATCTGCTATTAAGGCTTTTGGGTCTGACATCTTGAAATTGGGATACTGATAGAATATTAAAAGGTCTTATTGCACTCTTTGGTTGATATACTACATTTAAGGTCACGTGCCCAATACACGATCAAAAGATTTCTATGTTTACTAGCTTACTAGAGGCATACAAGGATGAAAGTATAGGAAAGATGGCAGAGAGAGATTCGAATGTAGAAAAGATAAGATACGAGAGATTACGATTAGTCTGTCAGAAAGCACTAGAGCAGTCAATAAAAAAATCGCTTTCTATGGATCAAATAAAAAAATGTTATCCAACTATAGCGTCAAGCGAGGACGGTTTAAGAGCACTAGAAGCGGCGAGGTCCCAAATAATTACATTCTGGCATACCTATAGCATGAAGGAGTTTGACTTAATTTTCAGAGAACGAGATATAGAGAACAAACTCAACGAACTAGATGAGGTGATTCAAAAAGCGTATCGTCGTAAAGCAGAAGGAAAGGAAGCACCGGCGCAAGTTGATAGACTTGAGCCGAGCGAGTTGATAGAACGAACAATTCTGAAAGCGAAGGTGGAGTCGAGGGATACGCTCAGCATGATACATGATCAGCTAAGGTTAGAAAACCAAGAGCTACTTCAGGAACTAAAAGACCTAGGGTCTCGATGCGAAAGCGACAAAGAAAGCATCAACGATAGTATAAGGTCCCTTGTGAGAGACACCGAAAGCTTGAAGAGCGAGGAAAGTAATGTGCGGATAGACGACTTGATGGCCTGCGTGCTCGAGGGCGGATAATTCAGTTGGGAAAAAAACAAAGAGGATTTACAACAAATCGCCTCGACTTTGTATAATATTTGGTAATATATGTGCTTATTTACAGGAGGGTAAGT
The DNA here is from genome assembly GCA_001600675.1 of Millerozyma acaciae. Lineage (NCBI taxonomy): Eukaryota > Fungi > Ascomycota > Pichiomycetes > Serinales > Debaryomycetaceae > Millerozyma > Millerozyma acaciae. The sequence continues at coordinate 376,057 of BCKO01000002.1, read as the reverse complement.
CAATTTTTCGTCGTAGACAGACGCTTTTGGATCTCTTCATAGTTCTTCTTCGCTAATTGATTGTAGTTGGCAACTCTCTTTTGTAAAGCGACAATCTTGGCCTCCTTGCTCTTTTGTTTGTCAGACAACTTGATCAATTGCTTGTCACCCCACACTTTGTAGTCCTGCAAGTATTGTCTGCCCATGTTGAACTCTCTGGTGACAACGTCATCAGTCAAGCCGAGTTTGGCAATAGTATAGTAGTATTTTTCTGGATTGTCCTTCTTCAAGTATTTAAGAATTTTTTGCCTTTGCTGAACCTGTTCACGAACACGCTGAATGTGAGCCTTATCCTTTGGAAACTGCTTTACATGATCCATCCCCAAATGAATCCTCACCGTTAAGACAGCAGCTTGCACCTCGGGGGATCCGGTGTCACCTTCGAATCTTTGGAAATCTTCTCTCGCGCACTTTATGGCTAAAGTCTTTCTATCTTGTGCGTTAGAGTTTTTGATGTTGTGAATGACAAACAAAGCCCTTCTTTTCCTCTCTTCGAGGGCGTTGATAGAGTCCTGAAGTATCTGACTACCACCATTTCTATTGATGTTGGCCTTTTCAGCGCCGTATATCAATTTTTCAACTTCTTGTCTTTCAAAACCTTGGGCCATGTTGGTGGGTTCATTCAACTCTTTTCTAATTCTTTTGATAAAGCCATTATTAGGGTCTCCCAAAACTGGATCTACTTGAAACTTGGTGTTTTGCAAGGAATGCTTCTTGACGTTATTGACGTCTCTAATGATTTGTCTCTTAAGTCTTGCTTCTCTTCTTCTGAGCGACTTTACTTTTGATCTAGTAGCCTTGTCAGGTATGAATTGTTTAGCTGCAAGTGTAGGCTGGATTTTCACCGAGGCAGCATCCCAGACACGGACAGATGTCGAGAGCAACCTTGTTCCAAATTTAAACATGCTTTCTTTTGGAGTGTTACCAACCAGTTGAACTCTCATTGAAAAATTTATTATTCATTAAAAATAGTTGTGCACAACACGACCCACTAGTTTTAATCAAGCTACGAACTAACGACAGACATAATGATAAACACTATACACCTAGGATGTCGAATAATGGCTCAAAGAAGGGGGCAGACGATTTAAAGCGACTTTCAAAGTCCTGGTCGCCTCGAGGTGTGAAAAAATTTTCAAACAAACTTCTTCTCGATGTTTATAATATCACTACATCTATAGATGAGGCAGAAGCATACGAGATATTGGTTCAGTCTAAGTTCTTCGAAAACGTGCTATGGAGACACTTTCATGAAGATGCAACCTTGACACATATTAGTCTTTTAATCTGTTGCATTCTCTATGAGTTTAGACAAGGGAAGTCTGGATTAATGAATATACTTTTGTCTGACACTCAACTTCTCGATGTATTGATTGATCGGATACTAACAACGACCATCGATTTAAAAACCAACTCAGATTACAAGTTGCAAAGAAGCTTTGTTATGTTTATAAAAGTACTCACGTCAAGATTTTTGACCGAACCTATAGTTAAGAAACATGTCGGTGATATATTTGGCATTGCTGTGTGGTTCAATCTTCTGCATGTTGATAAACTTCTCGAGGATCTGAACCAGAAAGATCGCTATACAAACAAAATATCTATGTTAGAAAAGTGTGACTCTCAGGTGGACAAATCCAGATTACTTTTGAAGAGACGATGGCTACATACTATTTTAAGTGCATTCATGGAACTTACATTTTCGGGCTCACTTGAAAAAGATATTGACTTCATGCGATACCTGGAATGTCTCATCCAGTTGCTTGTGTTGACTCTCAGTCAATTGCCCTTGAGGATGTATGTGAGGCCTGTTTTAAATGACCTCCAGTTCGTTGCTTGTTTCTCTTCGAGCAACAAAATAATAAGACACAATTTGGATGTGCTAAGATACTTCCTTCACTTTCCCATAGATGACTTCTCGGGACTGATGCCAGAGCGTTACTTCACCAGGGAGGAACGATTTTATACATTACAAACGGCCTTATACAATTTCAGAGACAAAGTCAAAATGTCAAGTGAGATTGTTTATGCTCCTTCTGTTTACGAGATTTCTGAAGCCAGACTCGAAGATATTTTGATGAAACTCAAAGCAGAAAATTTAGAAGTATTAGCATCCTCATTGGTGTCAATCAATGGCATTCCAAAAAATTTACACCTGACTAAGTTTTTGGTTTCCATCGTCTTGAATGAAGTTTACATTCCAAGCTACCACCGTGAAAGTGTTAGTAGTCAAATTTTGCATTTAGAAGAAACACACGTCTTTGATTATTATGATCAAGTATACGGACAACAGTACCCTTTCAGGCAACTTCCAGCTCCTCCTATTAAACACTGTCAATTTTTAACATTTCTGGACTATATTACCAGAGAGTCTGTGAACTTATTTTTTGAGTTCACTTGTCTAGTCAGAACTCACTTGATGTCGGTGCTTGAGAAATTGAATATTACTGTAGATGGTAATACAAAGTTGAAAGTTAAAGGGAAATCGATGTATGCTCTCAAAGTAAAGTCATTCATACGAAATCAAGGTCCATTTGCTCACATTGAGTTGGAAAATAGTAAGCTTACTAAAGATATTGCTACAGAAACTCCTTTCATTATTTTGGCTCAAATAACAAAGCCGAATAAATTCTCACCTGTGGATAGGATTAAGAGGTACGGCTTAGAAATGTTAACATTTGGAGAATTCATAAAGGCCACCGGAAACAAAGTAGCTATCAAGCTACCTGGCGAGAGAGCATTTGAAAGGTACAACTATTTAATCACTTTACCAAAGCTAGGAACAACAAGATCTATGATAGAGATTTTCTCTAAGAACATGGACATTTACGAGGGCAAATTACCTCCATTTTTGAATGAAGTATTTCTAGGAATAGAAGATGCCAGTACAGCTTATTTCGAAAATCAAGAGAATAGACCGAGGAATCTAAAGTTGTCTGGAGTGGACCTCGAAAGAACAAGCTTTGATTTGGAATTCGAGAGCACCAAAGCTCAGAAAGCTGTAACTAAAAGGAAACCTTTATTGGAGCCTCCTTACATTTTCAACTTTGAAAATAATACAAGTAAAGCTGTGGTCAAAAAATTGGAGAATCAATCTGCTGACCCTGTGAGGTACAACTTGCACCCTGAATGTGCAGACAGTCTCATATCGAGTATCAGTACAGGCTTAACAGTGATTGACAGACCACCTCATTCTGCGAAAGAGTTAGTTTCGCATATAGTGCATAACCTAGAGTTGAATTTTCCGAAAGAGAGAGCATTGATTGTTTGTCCTAGTGACATTGTTATGGCCCAAATTTCAGATAGTTACAGCAACATCATCAAGGTCTATCACAGCGAAGAGCGAAACACGAAACAAATCAAGCAGATAATGTGTCTCTTGCAAACAAGTTTGAAAAAGGTCGAAAAACTTTCTCGATGTATAAATTCCAAAGGTTCTGGTTACGGCGAATCATGCGAAAACGCTTTGCTGTTAGAAGAAAAGGTGAAAGTTGCATGGGTCGAGTACTTGCGTAATGCAAACAGTAAAGGAATTGATATTGGGGATTACCCTTTTGCACTGTACTCCGGATTGAAGCAAAGTAATAGCATAGTTGAAAATGCTAAAAAGGTATTGAAATCCATGACTGAAATAAGAAAATTGTTTACTCTTATTCGAAATCTCAAACCGCTCGAGGTGCTTCAGCACAACACGAAAAACGCTTTGAAGTATGCCATCAACTCATACGCAAGATTTGTTATAGTGAACGATCAAACTTTACTAGACCAAACTGTATTGTCGAAGAAATTCGATTCTGTCATTACCATCGACATATCGTCACCGCTTCTTAATATATTGCCCGCTATCAACAATGCTGGGCTAAAGAGGCTTGTGTCAATTGGGGATTGGCTGCTAAACTACAGCCGTTGGAAGTTTTTGAATGCTCGCATGTTCCAATTACGCCATGTTTCTGTCCACCCGGCGCTCTTTGACTACCAAAACCAATTTTACGCCAATACGCTAATCAACGACACCGTTAATGGCGACACTACTGCTTTAGTGCAAAATCCTTTCCAAATTATACCATTATCGTCTAAGCCCGACAACCCTCTCAATGTCGAAGCAGCCGAGTATTGTGTTGCCATGTTCCAATTTTTAAGAGCTTGCGGTGCTTCTATCGACGACATACTCATTTACGCCGGTAACAGGCATCAGAAAGCATTAATTGAGGAGATTTCAAGCGTCAAATCCTTTGAGGGCCTAGGTTCACCCAATGTCGAGGCTACTGCGATTTATCCAACTGCATATTTGATTGTTTCTCTCGACTGTTCTCCCGCTGATCTTACCAAAGCCAGCCACGGAATCTTCATTTTTGGGAACCCTGACATAGAGGCTCCAAAAGAAAAGAACTTGTCCATCAATGGCCTGGCCATCAAGTCACCAGATGATTTGTACAGACTAGCGGTTAAGTCCAGATCACGATAAAGTAACGTCATTACAATCAAATCACTACGTTTACATAAATCAATCTTAACGTTGTAAACTTTACATATACTACGCCAAGCAGTCCCTGGCACAAGCTGATGCTTGGCGCTTCGGCTAAACTTTTGTACACTGATAGCACGATAGTTGTTTACGTAGAGAAAGCTGGATCTTTCTATGTTTGTTTTCTCACCTTGTTGTGCTTATTTCGGTATATGCACACCATCCTTTGCTATGTTACACAAAAGTGTTTCCGGCATACACTCCGAGATACTCCAAAATTGCCTTATCAAGATTATGTAATACAGTATGTAAGCAGAAATGAGCTAAATTACACAAAACCTCATCAATTTTATTTTTTTTTTTTTTTTTTATTTTTTTTTGTCTGATATTTCGAGAAAAAAAAATCAGATAAAGAATTTTCATTCTCGTCAAAACTATAGATAAAGGCAGATAACTATTTTGCTGTAATTTTACTAGAGACATTCATCTACAAGTCACTTGAGGTATCCGATAGTGTCTTATTCAAGTAGCATTAGGATTTAGCAAGCATTCCGAGCTACAAAAGTTGTACAACCGTTATCAAGATTCTCGGAATCATAACTATTTCAGTGGAAAAGAAGTAGCAGAGACCTGAATTACAAGGTTAGGAAACAGATAGTAAACCAACTGCTCAATTCATAACGTTTTGATCCTGTAACATTGTACAGTGATATTCGAAACAAGTAGACAAAGTGAAAGTGTTGCCATACGTTCGCTTCAAGAAATAAAATATTTCTAAGGATAGGTTCTTAAAGTCAGAGGTGAAAGCAAATTAAAATAGTCAGACAATAATTTGCCTAAAATGAGTGAAATAGAGCAACAGCTTCCGGTGCCTGCGCCCATCAGCTCCAACCCAGTGCACCCTAATGCAAAGACTACCACACATGTTAGTAACGGCACAACAACAACAAAAACTAATATGACAAGCCCTATCTGTCGAAATTGCAAAACACAAACCACTCCACTTTGGAGACGAGACGAGAGGGGTGAAGTGTTGTGTAATGCGTGCGGATTGTTCCTCAAGCTTCATGGCCGTCCCAGACCTATTTCGTTGAAAACGGATACCATCAAATCAAGAAATAGAATGAAGCAGCCCAACTCAGCGAAGAATTCTGGTCCTAGCACTCCTGAGCTCAAGTCCAAGGATTCAAAAGTATTCACGCATAGCAGTGGGAAGAGATCTCCAAAGCTAAAGAAGAAAGCCACAAACTCGGGGTCAGAAGGCCAAGGCGCTGAGTCCGATGTCTTAACGCCCTTGCTTCCTTCTTCTGCCAAGTTGTCGGCATCGAATCTGGCCTTTCCTTATGGTATCACGCCCGGACACCACCTTCCTCAACACTTACACCAGCACACCCAACCATTGCATTACCCATCGTCGACACCCACTCACTTTGCTCCTGGGCTTCAGCGAATCACCTCACCATTGATGTTATCTACTACGTCGTCGATTTCCAATACGAGGTCTTCATCAAATAACTCGAATACCGCTAACACTTCCCAGTCTGGTGCTCAAGATTCGTTGAATTTGAGTGCCGCTCAAGCTGCAGGTGCTTTGGAGAACATGTCTAATGAATTGGGCCCTAGTGCGACCTTTAGAGCAACCAGTTCCACGAGTGATGGTATTTCCCTTATGAAGAAGGATCCGGCTCCCTCTTCGAGTTCAACCATAAAGCATGACGGACCTACATATTCGACGCCTTCTTCAGCTTTAAACGCTGTACCCCAGTCGTTACCACCAAAGCTTCCAGCCTTACGTTCCTCACCGAAGAGCGCCACCGAACCAAATACAATCGCATCGCCTACGTTTGGACCACATTATCATTTGCATGGTTCTCAGCCTCTGTCGATTGCGCAAAGTCTGAGCCCAAGCTTCTCCAATGGCGCTCAGCACACACTTCCAAATCCTACTTCATTGCCTCCAATACATCAAGTGACTTCACAAAGCAATAAACCAACCTTACCAAACTTTCAAAATAGTTTCAGTGGAATTGGTCATCAAGGCTCTTCTAACAGACACTTGTATGGAGGAGGTTCAAATGAGTCGAATTCAGAAGCTCAAAATAAAGATGATAAAGAAGCTAGTGCTTCCCACAATCAATATGATGGTTCGAATTCTTCGACCAATCCTAACAAGGAAAATAATGAACGTAATGATTCAAATAAACAAAACGAAGGTGGAAGTGACCCCAACTCGAGAAGTAATTCTAACGAAATTACTTTATTGAAAACAAGAATCTCCGAGCTTGAGTTGGTCAATGATTTATATAGAACGAGAATAATGGAGTTAGAGGCAATGGAACAGGCTGCTAGACTCAGAGAAAATTCAATGAGGAAAAGATTGGATAGCTATTACAATTTGCAAGGGTACAATAATCCCCCTTTCAAAAGAGAAAATGATGCTCCACTCACTAGCAACAAAAGAACGAAGACGGATAGTTAATTTACAACCTTTTGAGAAAGTCAAAGGGATGAAATTATCTAAGTAATGTATTTATATATGTAACTACCGGGACGTACCGATTTTGAAATAAAGTTTATGATTTCATTTATAGCCTGACTAGTGTAGAATAAACTCCAAAGAAATATTATCAGATGAACTAATCAGGATAAGGGCCTTCTGTGAACCGAAAGAGAGCATGTTGGTGCATGCTTCAAATAAGATTATGGGCTAGGATGAAGGGGATTAAGCTACAAAATCAACTGTAATATTATTCTACTCATTAAATTTACTAAGATCGAATTAAGTAATGCCATATAAACTGAGAGAAAACAAAACAGAAAAGGAGTTGTTCATAGACTCAATTTATGTACGAACATCAGGTTCGTCTTTGTTCAAGTTCTCCTTAAATTTAAGAAGGCCCAAGACAAACTTGATATCTTTGGAAAGGAATTCGTCGACGTTTTGACCATAAGTCGAAGGGTCAGAAGAATGTTTCTCCAAGTACAATCTGACGGTGGCGCCTGAAGATCCTGTACCGGACAATCTAACAATGAATCTCAACCCATTCTCAAATTTGATGTATAAACCTTGTTTAGTAGCGGTAGAACCATCTAAATCAGTGTAAGAAAAGTTTTTACCTTCTTTCACAACGTAATCATCACCTAGTTTACTGCCTGCGGGATTGTTTTGAATGACGGTCTCTAATAACTCAACAAGGCTGTTGGCACCTTCTGTTGAAACATTTTCAAAGTCATAACGTGTGAAAAAAGTTCTGCCATATTTCTCCCAGAAAGAGCGTTGTACAGATTCTATCGTGGTTTTCTTTTCTGGGAACTTTTGGTTGAAGCCCGCTAAAACATTCAACCAAGCGATTATGGCCCACAAACCATCTTTCTCTCTGATATGATTTGATCCAGTACCAAAGCTTTCTTCTCCACAAATGGACAATTTTTTAGCGTCAAACAAGTTACAGAAGAACTTCCATCCGGTGGGTACCTCGTAGATATTCAAACCTTTGTCTTTTGCCACCAAGTCAAGCGCACCAGAGGTGGGCATTGATCTTGCTAACCCATATACTCCTTGGTTAGCAAAGTATGGGATCGAATCAGCGTATTCAGCGATTATAGCAACAGAGTCACCAGGAGAAACAAAAGTTCCGGCTCCATATATCATGTTCCTGTCACCGTCACCATCAGAGGCTGCACCAAATGCAATGTTTTCGCTATCCACCTTGTCGACGAGGGTTCTGGCGTAGGTCAAGTTAGGATCAGGATGCAATCCTCCAAAGTCTTTTAAAGGTTTGAAGTTCTGGATCGAGGTTTCCGGCAAGCCGAGCTCCTTCACGAAGATCTCGTACCCGTATGGACCTGTGACACCATTCAAAGCGTCAAACAAGACCCTGAAGCCCTGATTTTGGGATGCGTCCTGGATAAACTTGCTGATGAGAGGGAAGTCGAAAATTCCTTTCAACATATCGACGTAGTCCTTGGTAGAGTCAATAATCTCCAATTCGAGAGGGCCCAGCTCGAAAACACCAATTTGGGACAAGTCTGCTGGTGGCAAATCAATCACCTTGTACTCAAACAACGATTTGGATGTCTCAAACATTTTGTTGGTGACATTCTCTGGCGCTGGCCCTCCGTTAGCCAAGTTGTACTTGATACCTAAATCGTGATTTGGTCCACCTGGATTGTGGGAGGCGGTTAAAATGATCCCCCCGGTGAGTTTCTTGGTTCTAATAACATGCGAGGTGGCAGGCGTGGACAAGATCCCATTCTGCCCAATAACCAACCTCTTCACACCGTTAGCAGCCGCTATTCTGATGATGATCTGAATGACTTCATCGTTATAGTAGCGCCCGTCTCCACCAATCGCCAAGGTAGCTCCATTTTTTCCTTCAGGAATGGAGTCAAGAATCGCCTGGATAAAGTTCTCTGTGTAATTAGGTTGTTGAAACACCTGAACTTTCTTTCTTAAACCAGAAGTTCCTGGTTTCTGATCTTGAAATGGCTTTGTAGGAACAACGTGAACGCTATCAGACATGTTAGACAAGTGCTTTGAACTGGTAACTAAACTTTATCAAAGAAATAGGGAAGTATATATAAATTGTTGGATCTCCCACAAAATGTACAGTGTGTAATGCGCATTACAAAATCAGTTCACTTGAGCTTTTATATGATAGTTAAATTGCTATTCTAAAGAGTAAACTACATACAGATCATTTGTTAACCACCTGGTTGATGGCGTTGGCCAAGTAGTCAACGTTGTTGTCGTTTGCCCCAGAGATGGAGAATCTTCCATCCTCAGTCGCGTAGACAGAGAATTTTTCTCTCAACTCGATAACCTGTTCAGAGGATAAACCAGTGTAGATGAACATACCTCTCTGCTTCAACAAGTGGTCCCAGTTGTAGTTAGTCTTGTCCAACTTCTCGTACAATTTTTGTCTTACTGTGTTTAATCTGGAGACAACCAGGTCCAAGTCAGCCAACCAGGACTTGTACAAGTTCTCGTCGTTGAAGATGGTCTCCACGATCTTGGAACCGTGTATTGGTGGCGAGGAGTACATAGGTCTGATCAACTTCTTCAACTGGGACTCGATGGCCTTGGACTGTTCGGCGGACTCGGTGACGATGGAGATAGAACCAGTTCTTTCACCATACAAACCCATGTTCTTGGCGAAAGACTGACACAAGGCGTAGGATGGGATGTTGCCGGCCACAACCAACTCGTTCAACTTGCGGATCAAGCCAATGTCCTTGTAAGGGTCGCCGGAGGCAAAACCTTGGTAGGCCATGTCAACCAAGGGGAAGAACTTTTTCTGCTCCACAATCGACAACACCTCGTCCCACTCCTCGGCGGAAACGTCCATACCGGTAGGGTTGTGGCAGCAGGCGTGGAACAACACAATCGAGCCCTCGTCGGCGGCCTGCAAAGACTTCTTCAAATTGGCAAAGTCCAACCCGTTGGCCTGGGTGTCGTAGTACGAGTAGAACTCGGACTTGAGTCCCGCATCCGTAAACACAGCAATGTGGTTGGCCCAGGTGGGCTTGGGCACAAGGATCTTGTTGGCGCTGTGGAAGCGGTTCAAGAACTCGGCGATAACCCTCAACGACCCGGTACCAGAGATCGTCTGCGACGTGACGATTCTGTTGCCCTCAATCAACTTGGCGCCGTTGGCGTCCTTGCCGCTGTTGTTGAAAATGAAATTCTTCACCACAGACTGGAAGTTCTTATTCCCGATGATTGGGGTGTACTCCTTCTCCGTCTCCTTCTCCAAAAGCTTCTTCTCGGCGTTCTTGACGGATGGGAACACAATTGGCTTGCCCAGGTTGTCTCTGTACGCTCCAACCCCCAAGTTGATTTTCTTGCTGTTGTTGTCCTTGAGATATGCCTCTGTAATCCCCAAAATCTTATCTGGTGGCGCTAATGGGATGTCGTTCCATTTGGAAACTTGGTTATTGACCACAGAAAAGTACCTGGCCCTAGGTATACGTCTGACTTGAACTTTGCTAAGCATCTTCTATGAACTGTTCTGTATGTCCGCTGCCTTGCTAATATTCACTTTGACCGCTGGAATAAAACTACCTTTTTCTGCTTTATATACTAGACGGTGTCCGCTACGGATTACTTGATTTTATGGGTGGGGTCAACCTGAAAAAGACTCATCTCTCCATGGGATGTGTTGATAAATTGCGACGAGTTTGAACCAATGAAAACGACTCATTGCTGGACCGGGAACGCATATGATGCCAACTCATACTTGCTTACTATAGAGATGGGATGATTCAGAAGGCTTTCCACCAGGACAAAAGGGACTTGATGTCTAGGATGGGCTGCAGCCCATCCTAGACATCGATCTCTCGTATTATGTTGTGTAGGGCTACAAAAGAAAAAGCTGAGCAGCGGATGATTATTGGAAAGTTTTTCTCACTAGGCTTGGTATTTCCCTTTTCTCTGATTGTCTCTGACGATAGTACGATGCTCGATACTACGATAATACCTCAGGTTGGGGTCAGTGTAAGTTGGCAGCCACATTAGGGGTGCCGGCTGGACTAGGGATGGTAAACTCAGCATCTGGAATAAAGACAGGTGATGCTCCCAATCGCGTAGACATCAACAAATAGAGACGCCCGGTGTTGCATCCATATCTTGAGTCACTGTAGTGATGGGAATTTTTTTTTTTAATTTTTTTTTTCAGGCCAAACTCGGAAAGAGTCGGAAAAATGCGAAGACCACGGAAAAATGCGGAAGAAACAGAGTAGGGAAAGTTACGCTTAGGGGAATAATTCACCTAGGGAAAAGGTATGCTAGGGAAAAGCTAACGTTGGAGAAAATTATCTATGCGACAGAATGTTCATTATTAGTTGTAGGAAACGGCCTAATTACTATATTATACAAATGCATGATCATCAAACATGTTCATTTTCAGGCTTGGCAGATGCAGCAAAGCCAGGAGAGTGAGCCATCTCTTCCTTGGTAGGAGGAACCCAGGTAGAAGACTTCCATGGCAAAATCTTTTGGGCGTACAATTCGTCAACCTCCTCCAAACTCAAACCCTTTGTCTCATTGACAAAGAAGTAGACGTAGAAGAAAGAGAATAACAAACAGCCACTAAAGACAAAACCGTAGTAGAAGTGGATGGCGGAGGTGATGAAAGGGGTGAAGAATGAGATCAAGAAACCCCAGAGCCAGTTTGCAGCAGTAGCAACAGCCATACCTTTGGATCTGATACGTAAAGGATAGGTTTCAGACACAATGCAGTAAACACCACCGGCCCAGGTGGAGGCAAAGAAGAAAATGTACAAACAGGTGATAAAGATCATGGCGTCACCTGTAGGAATTCTGGTTGGACCATTGTAGCCGTCAATGTACAAGTTGGTAACACCCAACACGGAGTAGATGATGAAACAGATAAACATGGACACGGAACCGGTCAACAAACACTTTCTTCTTCCGAATCTCTCAATAGTAATGATACCGACAAAAGTGGATGCGAAATTGACAATACCCAAGATGATGGATGTCTCAAACGAGTCGTTCAAGCCGACGGCACGGAAAATAGTTGTTCCGTAGTAGAAAAAGTAATTGTCACCAGTCAATTGTTGCAATGATTGAAGCATGATACCCATCAACACACGCTCGAAAATTCTTGGCTTACCGGTAAGAAGTTCCTTCCAAGAAGCAGAGCCGGCCAATTGTTCTCTATCAATACCAGCTTGAATTAACTGCACTTCGGTATAGACACCTGGTTCTTCTGGGTTGACCTTGTTGGATCTGGCAATGGATTTTCTGGCGTCGTCGAGTCTACCCTTCTCCACAAGATATCTTGGGGATTCTGGCATACACAACATACCACTGACCAAAAGAATGGCCCAAGCAAAACACAAACCTAATGGGATTCTCCATTGTCTGGAGTCGCTGTAGGTCTTGGTACCATAAGTAGTACAGTAACCCAAAAAGATACCCAATGTAATACACAACTGGAAGCAGCAGACCAACGTACCTCTCAAAGCCTTGGGAGCAGTCTCACCAATGAAAAGAGGCGACAAAACGGCAACAGTACCAACTGCCAAACCGGCAATGGCTCTTCCAATCACGACTTGGTACCACTTGTCACTGGCAGAAATTTGCACAATGATACCAATGACATAAATCAACATGGAAAACATTAATCCTGCTCTTCTTCCGTAGACATCAGCCACTTTGGAAAGGAAAATACCACCAACAGCACATCCAATGTTGAAAATAGACACAATCAAACCTGTTCTCACATTAGACAAGTAGTGCTCACCACTAGCGTTCACTTGTCCAAATCTATGCAAGTAGTCTGACATGTTGACAAAACCAGAAATGGTACCTGTGTCAAAACCGAAAACGAACCCACCGAATGCAACCAAAAAACACAAAAGACTGGTAAAAATGTAGTCTTTGAAAGTCTTCTGAGGTAACGTGGGCAAGTCCTCCTCTTGAGAGCTGATTTCATTGGAGTTTGGGTCCTCCAACTTGCTCTCTTCCTTGGTAACTGCTACGTCCTCGACAGGAGTCTGTACTCCTGAGCTGAAGTCTTGCTCCAGCTGTACGAAATTCTCTTGTTGTTCACTTTGTGACATATTGTCAGATTGTTAGCGTTTGGAATAAAAAGAAAAATTCTCCATACTGCTGAAGGAATTGGTGCCCATTTTATAGTACTCCCAGATTATGCTATGCTCATTGTCAACCATTTCTGGAGCCTTGAACCGGAAAAACTGCTGTAAAATTTTTAGCATGTCATCCAATTACGGCATATAGTAGAACAATTACTCCGGTGCGTCCCCAAAAGAAACTCTTGACAACCCCAAAATACCGGTGCTTTTTCGAAGCGCTGGCCAATGACAATAGCCGCTCGTCCTGAAACTACCGGTAATAATTACATCTCCCCACTACCATCTTATTCTCCAGTCCATATCCCCAGCAGGTGGCGGCCAGGCGAGAACCGATATCACGATATTTCGAGAAATTGATAATTCTCAGCTCATGAGTTTACGCTTGACACCGGATTAATATGTGCATTTTTTTACATACGGTGTAAATAACAATTATTCCGATGCCGACGGCCATGACGCTATACTGTTAAAGCTACTTTCTGGCTAAGGCAACCAGTACGACAAAACCGTTTGATGTCGGTGTTCGATGCCACGGTCATTTACAGCATAAGGAGGTTTTTTTCTTCTTTTTTCTTCGGTCATCATGTAATGAAGTACGGTGCTGGTCAACGTTCAATTCACCGGCGATGACCCGGAACATATTTTATTAGTGGAATTAGGGAGTGCCTGCGATGACTAGCCTACAATGGAACTACTTATTTAACGACTTACACATTGGAAACCTGAGCCTAGAAATGGGTGAAGAATTTGTAGTTCTAGATGGGAACTTATATGCGGATTAATAGAGCGACTAGAAAAAAATGATGTCACAATCGCAAGGTTATACAGAAATTGTTCTTTGCCGGACCGGGAAGAATTTCTCTCTTGTTTATACTGACGGGGGCGGATTGTATGGTGCCAGACCAGTCAAATAGCATGTAGGCCAATTTCTTTGTTTCGTAGTAACTAGTTTGTCTAAACCCCAAGCAAGTCATTATTTTGTCTAGTACGCCTCTATCAAAGTACCGTGAGTTGTTGATGCACGGTGACGGAAGTACTAGGAACAAGGAACTGATATCGCCGTCTTTGGCTGGGGGCTTTAAGAACTGGGTGATACGTAAAAGCATCTCTCCTCTACCCTGAGGTGTGGGGACAAAGTTCAACACTAAAGAGCACGATACGAGGTTAAATTTTTCGGCATTGGTGGCCGGCAATGGGAGAGCCATAAAGTCTTGCAGTAGGATTGCACTGTGTTGCGAATTCAAGTCGATTCTGGTCACTTGTTTGAACACCTTGGATGTAGAGATCATATTGTAAGGTGAGAGACAGCCTATCTCGAGAGCGGAGAGGTCTTGGGTGAGATGCTTTGCGTACGGTTTGTTTTTGTCCTTGAGCCACTCGATCAACTTTTTAGACGAATCTCCTCCTCTGTTCTCGCTCTGGCCCTGTGTCGATGCTATTTGGTACGCTTCAAGGCCTCCTCTGTGTCGTATTTCAGCGTCGATTTTCCCGAGTTCCTGGACTAGCTCACGAGGGCTTCTCTTCATGGCTAGAAAGCTCGAGTCGCTCGCCTGCTTTTCTGCGTCTGGCGCATTGAAACTCAGCGTATAGAGCTCAAACAAGTGTCGGCTATATTTCTTTAACATGTCGGACGTATGGTCGCCCCATTGCAGGTCTTCGTCGTCGTCTCCAATTCTGAGTTCTTCATCTAGTTGCTTGACGATGGCATGTCTATTCTTCTGTAGTGTGTGGAAACGTCGTATAAGCTGGCGAGCTCGTTGGGGTTTCAAAGTTCTGGGTACTTTGCTAGACTTGTCTCGAAGACCTCCCTTCAGTATGAGTCCTGACTTCTTCTTCCCCTTGGCCATTCAGTGTTTTGGTATTTTCATGTCCATCTCTGTCTCTAGTCAATTTTGATCAAGACTTTATATTGAATGCAGGCATTTTTTGAGATGACTTTGAAGAGGTACGAAATACAAACCACTTTGTTTAACTATATCTCCTTAGCAGTAAGATGGGTATTCAGAAAAACATACCCAAGAAAGCCCCTAAGAAGGGTTCTGGCGCTAAAAAGACAAAAAACGGTCAGAAAAACGTCAAGAAGGCGGTGTCGTTGAAGAATAAACTCAAGAGAGAATCCAAGGTTGTGAAAATTGATCATCTCGACTGGAAACCAGTGGATATCCCTGATAACTTGGGTAATTACGAAGGGCTCTATGGAGTCGAAGAGATAGATGGTGTTGATGTGCAAATTGAAGATGGAAATGTGAAGTTCCTTGTGAAAGACGACAGTAAGCTTAAAAGAAGCGATGAGAAAGAAGAAGAAGTACCCGAGAAGTCTATGCCTGAAGAGGAGGAATTCAATGGGTTTGATGATATACCAAGTGATGAAGAGTCACCAGAGACAGCAGATGCTGAAAATGATGAAAGTGTTTCTGATCATCATACAGAGACGCAGGATGAGGTGTCTAAGGAACAAGAAGTAGATGATGAAGAAAAAACTAAAAAGTTTGATAAGAATGATGGATTGGATGTTAATACTTTCAGGCTTTTGGGGACTGATCTTCCCGATGACAACAGTGATACCACCAGTAATTGGGCACCGTTATCTCTTAGCTCCTTCACGTTAAATGCTCTAGCATCTATGGGTTTCGAAAAGCCAACCCCAATTCAAAAGAGAACCATACCCTTGGTGATGGAAGGGAAAGATACTATAGGTAAAGCCATAACTGGTTCAGGTAAGACGCTTGCCTATGGTATCCCCATACTAGAGAAATGTGTTGAAAATACCCTCAAGAGAAAAAGTGAAAAGAAAACACAAGATGTCGCTCCTCCAACAGGTGTAATATTCACTCCAACAAGAGAATTAGCACATCAAGTTGTTGACCATTTAAATATTCTTGCGAAGTATTCGCCATTATCACTGCATGGAGTAGTCAGTTTAACTGGAGGGTTGTCAATCCAAAAACAAGAGCGTCTTCTCGAGCATGGTCCAGGTATCTTAGTGGCTACACCTGGTAGATTTCTCGAATTATTGGAAAAAGACATGAAGTTGGCAGAAAGAATAGCATGCACTGATATTCTTGTCTTAGATGAAGCTGATAGACTTCTCCAAGATGGACATTTCGAGGAGTTCCAAAGGATCATCGATTTGTTGACAAAACATAGGTCAAAAGATAAGTCTATCCCACGCAGATGGCAAACCCTCGTTTTTAGTGCAACATTCTCAAGAGATTTCTTTGGTAAGCTAGATAAAAATTCCAAGGTCAAGCAAGGTCAGGTTGGATCACTCGTCGAAAATTCTGAAATACTCAAATTGTTGAACGACAAACTAAAGTTTAGAGATTCGAAACCATCCCTAGTGGATGTCAATCCAAAAGAAATCGTTTCCGGGAAAATTACGGAAGCTTTAGTCGAGTGTGGACCCACTGAGAGAGATTTGTATTTGTACTATTTCCTTTTGATGTACCCCGGGTCAACGTTAGTATTTGCTAACTCGATTGATTCAGTGAAAAGATTGGTTCCCTTTTTGAACAATCTTAATATTCCTGCTTTTTCTATTCACTCTTCAATGATCCAAAAGCAACGGTTGAGAGCTATAGAGAGGTTCAAAGCAGCTTCTGTGAAAAATCCCACTTCTGTTTTGATTGCATCGGACGTTGCTGCAAGAGGTTTGGATATTCCTAATATTGATCATGTTGCACATTACCATTTACCCCGTTCAGCGGACATCTACATTCATAGATCAGGAAGAACTGCTAGAGCAGGAAAGGAAGGTGTATCTGTAATGTTTTGCTCTCCTCAAGAGGCGTCTGGATCTTTGAAAAAATTGAGAAGGTTGGTTGCCATCTCAGTTGGAAACGCTAAAACCTCCAGGTTTAACATTCATGCTGATGTAAAATTACTTCCAATCGAAATGGACGTCGTAACGCAAATAAGGCAACCAGTTGCTGTTTCTGCAAAATTAGCTGACTCCGAGATTACGAACTCTTCCTCCAAGAAAGTGGACTCTTGGGTCGAGCAAGCAGCTAGAGACTTAGAAATCGATGAGGATGACGATATAAGAGCTTTCGAAGACGACGTCGTGAAGAAGCAAAGGCTCAAGAACGAAAGAAAGGTGTTGTCGAAAGATGAAATGCGTCGCTTGAAGTTTGAACTACGTGAATTACTTGCAAAGAAAATAAGAACGAACCATAGAAGATCTTATTTAACAAGTGGTTTACAAAATCTTGCACACCAAATTGTCACCGGTAATACCCACGAAAAGATCTTGGGGCATGATAAAGCAAAAGCATTAGAGGACTTGAAGCACCCTAAACGAGTAACTAAACTGAAAAAGTCCACAATTAAGAGAAGCAAATAAGTTATATAAATTAAGAAAAGTAAATTACAGTAAACAAGAAATACGAAAAATAGTTTATTGTAGAGTGAGTGACAAAAAATTTTAGGAAAGGAAAAACCTATATTATACATTAACAGCTACGAACTCGCAGACTAAATGAAATCTTCGTCATCATCATCATAATATTCATCATCATCGGACTCATCTGCAAGTTGTTCAAAGTTAACCTTGTATCTTAATAATGCACCTACACCACCAAAACCTTGAACGAATTGAGCACCTTCTGATGATCTATCAGTGACGAATTCTAAGTTAGCACCAAAATTCTTGTAGTTCTCAGCAAGCCACTCCAAGAACGATTCCTCTTTGACAATTTCCATCTCCACGCCTGTTTTCTTGTCGAGTAAGTAACTCTTATCTGGCAAGTCAGGATTAGCGTGTGCAATGACTTCGTTGCCTTCAGAATCCTTCAAAGTGTAGCGAACAGTATTCAAGTTTTCGAAAACAATGACGACCTCACAAGCACCCAAGTCCAATGCTTTCAATGTGTCTTCGATTCCATAACAGAATTTACCAGTATCTTGCGAAATTTCTTCGAAGTATTCGTTCAACAATTTCTTTTCTTGAACAAACTTGACGTTCGACAATGTTTCGGCGGACAATTCTATAGCCTGGTTGAAACCATTTTCACCTCCGTAAGAAATATCGACTGTCTTCAACACCTTAGCCTGCAATCTACCGTCAAACAAATCGGACTTTGACAACTCATTCTTGAAATCAGCTGAACCGGCCAAAATCAACCCTTTCACGTTGACCTTGTCCGCGGTGATAAAGTTTTGCACTGCAACTTCAGCGACTTTTCTCACGTAGTTGTGTCTTTTTTCTTCTCTCAAACGGGAGAAACGAACAGCCGACTGACCACCTCTTCCGTGCTTCTTGGGCAAGTCCACAGTGAACTTGTGCAAGACCTCTCTAGTATTACCACAAACAGCACCAAATAATGCTCCATGACCATCCATAATGATAAAACCAAATCTGTCGTCATTCTCTAGCAATTCCGACAACGCTTCTACATGAAACTTGTTGTCACACAAGTATAACGAGGTGTTGATTGGCTTGAAAGGCTCAAAATCGATATTCAACTTCTTTTCCTTACCATCCTCTGTGATAACATCACCACAGTATATAACCAACCCGTTTTTAGGAACTGAGTTGTACAATTTTAATTTTTGTTGTGTGGATGTAATAGCTGATAAAACAGATAATCTGTTCACACGGGATTTGATGTTAGATGCTGTACCGTATTCTTCTGTAAGCAATTTCTGTGTGAGTGAGATCTGGGATTTCGGTGGGATAACCAACGATATCATGGATGTACCATTACCTCTAGCTTGTTCCAATGATTTGATCAACTTCTTGACCTTCCAAATCTCAATATTCTTTTCTGCGTCTGTTTCTTGTCCTGACATTTTATTTCTACTAGACTCTCCACAATTGACAAAGTACTTTCTGAAACCAAACCTTGACTTAGAAGTAGAAAAAAAAACTTTACTCTAGGATAAGGAACTTTTCACCAATGCCCTCGAGCAAACTCATGAGTGGAAAAAATCAAAAAAAAATCTTTACCATGGTCGCACGTGACGCCGATTTTTGGGAAAGAACTACTTTCAAGGAGGTGTAATGTTTTGAACAGAGAGATAGCTACTTTCAAGTAACAGGTGGCAGTTGTGGAGAGATCAAAGGATACGACATGGCTTCTGAAGGACGTGAGAGTTTTGTTAGAGAGAGATCTGGGGCCGAGCCCACCCCCGAGGAGGAAAACCATCCTGAATACGAGAGTGATTCTGACTCCGAAGAATCATCTTTTGATGAAAATGAAAAGAAGGAGAAGTCTAGAAGACCTCCAGATAACGCATTTGCCCAGCAAAGGCTCAAGGCGTACAACCCTGTTTTCACAGCGAAGAGCGTGATCCCGTTATTGATTGGAATAGCTGTGATATTTGCACCATTAGGAGCAGCTATGTGGTACGCATCACATCGGATACAAGACATTACCATAGAGTACACGCACTGTACAGACCAGGCATCCAAAAACTACTGGCTGGAGATTCCAGAGGAGTTTGTTGAATATCATTTCAGAAAGGAGCAATCAGACTCGAAGAAAGCGCAGTGGAAAGTTTCCACCGACCACTTGCTGCCACTGGGGGAAGAAAGACAGATATGCCATATCCAGTTCCCCGTGAAGCAGGACATGAAGGGTCCAATCTACTTGTTTTACCGATTGCACAATTTCTATGCCAACCACCGTCGATACGTGAAGTCGTTCAGCGAACAGCAGCTTGAGGGAGAAGCGGCATCGATCGATGTCATCAAGAACATGGCGGGCCAGAATTGCCAGCCCCTCTCTGTCAATGAAGAGGGAAAGGCTTACTACCCCTGTGGCTTGATTGCCAACAGTTTTTTTAACGATACATTCTCCCCAACTCTCAAAGGAGAGAACGGAACTGACGATTACAAGATGACTGTGAATGGTACTGCGTGGCACACCGATAAAGATAGATTCAAAAAGACCAAGTACCACCATTCGCAAATTGTTCCTCCACCAAACTGGGCCAAAATGTTCCCCAACGGTTACAACGAGACAAACGTCCCTAACATCGAGGAATGGTACGCATTTCAAAACTGGATGCATCCCTCTGCACTTCCTACTTTCAACAAGTTGGCTCTCAGGAACGACCACGACACCTTGAAAGAAGGTATATATCTGATTTCTGTCGTCGATAATTTCCCTGTCAAACCTTACAAAGGAAAAAAATACATCTATATATCTCAACGGTCGGTGATAGGTGGCAAGAACAACTTTTTAGGCATAAGTTGGATGGTAGGCGGTGGTATATGCTTTCTTCTAGGTTTGACTATTTTGGTCATAAACACTGTCAGGCCAAGAAAAACAGGAGACATCAACCTATTGAGTTGGAACAGAGAGCAAATCATGAAGGATGAACAACAAGCTAATCTCGAGGCTGTAGAGAAGTAAAAGGTATTGTTATTGTTACGATATATGTAAATAAAGTACAACTCTTGATGATTACGTGAGCTTCTGCGGATTTTAGCGGAGCTTGCTTTTACTATATAAACCCACCTAGATGGTTGAATCAACACTTTAATCTTCAACAATTCAAAAATGTCATTTTCGTCCCAAACTAAACAGGTTATTGTTAACGAAAGCCCACACGACGCTGTCAACTTCAAATTCGGTGAAGAATCTTCGACTTTCAAAGTCATTGAATCTACTGTAAGTGAAAAAGACTTGGAGGACGGAGACTTGCTAGTCAAAGTTGAGTACCTCTCGAACGACCCGGCACAGAGAAGTTGGATCCAAAAAGACCAAGATCCAAGAAGAAGCTATATCAGACCAGTCCACAAAGGCGATGTTATGAAGTCTTTCGGAGTCGGAGAAGTTGTTGCTTCTAAATCAGCCAAGTACATAGTTGGAGACGTTGTGTACGGGATGCTCGAGTGGCTGGAGATTGCGGTCGCTAAGGAAAGCAGAATTTTCAGCAAAATCGAGGATAAGAGCATCCCAGCAACTTTGTACTTGAGCTCGTTGGGTTTGACCGGATTGACAGCATACTTTGGATTGAGCAAGGTTGCAAATTTCCAGAAAGGGCAGTCGATTGTTGTCTCTGCAGCATCCGGTGCAACTGGTTCGCTTGTCGTTCAGCTCGCCAAACACGTCTTTGGTGCTTCTAGAGTGATTGGTATTTCCGGGTCTGACGAAAAGTGCCAGTGGGTCAAGTCATTGGGTGCCGACGAGTGCATCAACTACAACAAACCCGACTACAAGAAAAAATTGTCTGATGTTATCGGCGACGACTTTGTGGACGTCTACTTCGACTCGGTCGGCGGCGAGATATTGGATTTGATGCTCACCAAAGTGAGATCCTTCGGAACTGTCGTTGCATGTGGGTTTATCTCGGCTTACAATGACCCATCCAAGATGAAGGTCACTGGCTGGGGCGAGATCATCAAGAACAGACTCAAGGTCCAGGGATTCATTACTGGTGACTACATTGCAGACATCCCCGAAGCAGTTCAAGTTATTGGAGGGGCAATCAAAGCCGGTAAAATTGAGAGCACAGAAGGTATCTCTGTTCACGACATTAGCAAGGATGCAGACAAATTCGAAAAGGTTCCTCAAACATGGGGTTTGCTTTTCAACGAAACCAAACCAAAGGGAAAATTGATCACCAAGATTGCTTGATGAATCCAACAGTTAGATATAAGAATATAAAGGACTATAAATCGTTTCGATAGACAGTTTGACGTGTAGACATAATTCATCAATTTTAGTAGCGCGCTCTATGTAAACAATATTTGTGGTTCCTAAACAAATCTATCAACTAGTGTAGACAATTCAATTTCAACAAATACAGCTTTTACTTGATTTGAACTCACATTGGTTCTTAGGTTTGACAGACTAGCCAAAACGAATGATAAACTCACACAACTTTTCTATTTACGGTATAATGTGTTAATACTATGCTGAACGTTAAATACTTTCCAAGCGAACCATCTAGCATGAACTCAGCAGAGCATAGGGCAGATAACAGACTTCTGCTGAGCTACAACAACAAGGAGGCTCTGAAAAGCAAAAGAAACGCTCGACGTAAATCACTAATTAAGGAAGACACCTTGAAAAAGTTTCAAGAAACAGATGATAATAACTATGTTGAAGACTTCAGTTTAGAAGATAGCGAAGAATTGAATCTCTCCTACTCTAAGTTCTCGCATGTGTCAGGGATATCATTCATAAGCAATAAGGGCACCCGTCTGCTGGGCTCGACCGAGGATTCGCCGTTTGTCAAGAAGATACAAAGTAGGTTGCAAGACATCAAACATGAAGAAAATCCGCTTATAACACGGGATATGGCTGAGATTAGGGGAAGCCGGCTTCATTCTGGCGATAACACACCTGGCAGGCCACGACATGCTATAGACATTGAACCTGAGCTAGTAAGCAATGAAAATGACTCTCCATTTTTAGAACCAATAGAGAAAGAGGACATGTTACCACAGCGTAGATTCAAGCAACGTCACAGGAGCCGGGACCAAAATCGTGAGATAGAGCCATTTCACTACGCTAAACCAGGCCAGATTGCAGGCTCGAGGAATTTTAATGGAAAATTATTAGTATCTAACTTGCCTGATTTGACGCTGAATTCCACACCAGGAAGAAAGCAAGAACGCAAGCCCTCGGTGAAAATCTCATTGACACCAGCACAAAGACTCGAAGGGAAAAATGGCATAAAATCAGCTAATGGGCTAGAGAACTTTCGTTTCGTTTCATTGGTAGGAAGGGGTGCTTTTGCGAGCGTTTACAAAGGCATTAACTTGAAAACAAACCAAACACTTGCTATAAAGCAAATCCTTTTGGAACATGGTCAAAATGTGATGGAGCTAATGGGCGAAATAGACCTTCTAAAAGTATTGAAGCATCCCAACATTGTCAAATATCATGGTTTTGTCAAGACTTCGACTTCTTTGAATGTTTTTCTCGAGTATTGTTCTGGTGGATCATTAAGACAACTTTATAAGCGAAATAACCACGGCCTTGAAGAGGTACACATCATAGGCTTTGTCCGACAAATACTAAGTGGGCTAAGTTATCTACATGAACAAGGTGTGGTTCACAGAGACGTTAAAGCCGCTAACGTTCTCATGACAGAGGATGGTTCTGTCAAATTAGCAGACTTTGGTGTTGCCACCAAGGTTTCATCTCAACACGAGACTGTGGTAGGAACACCAAATTGGATGGCACCGGAAACGGTATTAGGAGGTGAAGGATTATGCACCGCTTCTGACATTTGGTCCTTGGGTGCCACTATAATAGAGCTTTTCACGATGTATCCCCCTTATCATGATTTGAATCCAATGGCAACCCTACATGCCATAGGAACAGATGAGCATCCACCCTTGCCAAACAACATTTCTTCGTTGGCCAAAGACTTTTTACTTGCATGTTTTCAAAAGCAGCCTAGCCTTCGAGTTAGCGCAAAACTTTTGCTAAAGCATAAATGGATAACTCAAAGAGATGAACAAACAAAACACACACTAACTCGCGCAGATAGGACTCTGGACAAGCAACAGATTGCACAAAAATCTATCAATTCTTACTCTGAACAAGTGGAAGAAAATTGGGATGGTGATTTTGAAGATCTTGATTTTTCTGATATCAAGTTAGCGTCACAAGGAGTCATGCAAAATGTAACATCAAAGTCTTCTAAAGCTGTTCTCTCCAAGGACCAACTTCTTGAGAAATATTTCGATAACGACGATTTTGACCTAGATATCAATTCTACTGTAAATTTCAAGAACTCACAAGAGCTAGAAAATAGAATGATGTCCAAGTTTAAGCAAGGCTTCGAGGTCGTCAACTCAGAGGTAGAGGAAGAAGACCCATTTCTCAACATTGATGCCGATGGTTTCGATACCAATGAACTTGAAATACAAAGCAAGATGCTATTCCTATTGTCGAAGCTAACTGCTAGAGTCGACATTTGTCAAACAGGGAATGAAGAAGTAATAAAATCACTTACTAAGATCACTGGAAGAATCTTACACTTAGTGAGAAAATACCCAAGTCTGCATGATACGATAATAAGAGATCATGGAATACAGACATTTACAGAACTCTTAGAGAATGCCCAAGAAATGTCGAATCATCAAAAATTGTGGTTTCATGCATTATCCATTTTAAACTACATATTTGAGCAGAATGTATCTCAATTCGAAAATTTTTGTCTTCTAGGGGGCATTCCTGTGGTCACCCAGTTCCGAAATTCTTCCTATCCTCTTGAGCTTAGAAGTCAAGTTGTGAAGTTTGTTGAATTCTTCAATAAGTCTGACAAAGCGTTGTCTATGTTCATTTCATGTGGAGGATTACGAGTTTTATCTAAATTTATCGAAGAGGATTTCGATTCCACCCCGGCATTCCCTCTCGTATCTATCGATTGCATTCATAATATTTTATTTAAAGATTTGGTTCGCTCCAAGTCTAATTTATGTCGTATTCTATCGAAATATGGAGTCATTTTTTGGTTTGTTGTGCTTCTAAATAGACTAACCAAGGTTGACATAAAGCCTGTTCCTCATCCAATTGCAAGATCACTGATTGATGAAGCAGTGGACAAAATTATTGATATAATGAAAAGCTTTGGACAGTCTGAACTGAAAGTAAGGCAGAATGTTGCTAGTAGCGATTTATTCAAGTTACTTATCAAGGTATACACAAGTCTCAAGTTTCAACATCAGCTTGTTATATTGAAGTTCTTTAAGTCATTCTCGCAAGTATCTAGCATCCTCAAACCGTTACATTCTGCTGATATATTTGAGTTCTTGATAGGGTTAATAAAGGCATACCCCCCGTCAAAGGCCCATTACAAGGAAGTTATTAATATTGTTTGTCCCACTTTGTATAACTGTTGTTACCTTAACCATTCCCGAGAAAGAACCATCGTGGAGCTAGGTTGCGTACCATTGTTAAAAAACTTGGCCAAAATAAATCTTCCTTTTCGACAGTTTGTCCTTCCTATACTATGTGAGTTAGTGCATTGTGATAAATACGTCCGGGACGTATTGAAGAAGAATGATATCTTGTCGGTTTATTTCAATTTACTTCTTGATCCATATTGGCAATCAAATGCCTTAGATTCATTAGTCAACTGGTTCCAGACCGATTCAGAATACGTATCACTAGATTCACCTCAGGCTTCTACGTTTTTAGTGAGTGGCTTCATGCTATCAAAAGTCTCTAACTTGGAGTCATCACTAGATAATTATTTGAAACTCGTCACCGTTAATAAGTCTATTAGACGTTCTATGTTAAAAGAACCTTTGATTGAGAATATCTTAGTTAAATTGAATGTTCACATCAACAATTCTGTTATTCAATTGACTCTCTTGAGAATTTTAAGGTGCCTTGTTCTTGAATCCAACAGGTGTAATATCTTTACTGATTCAAATATTCCAAAAAAACTTATGCTAACGTTGCCAGCATTGAAATCAAGAAAGCTGTCTGTTTTGGTTGACCGTCTTGCAAATGATATCGAAAACTTAATTCACAATATCGATATATAGACTCATATTAGAGTATTTAGATTTTGGTCTTCGGGCAGGAACTACCTTAAGAAATTAAGGTCCTCGGAAATTTCGTGGGGAAATTTAAATACTCTGTATTTTTGATAGATTTTTGAATTTAGACAACTTCTCTTCTAATATGACACCTGTATTCTATCCATCGCCCAGGGTGTCTCAGTTGGATGCCTATATCTTAGATTCTGAGCTAACATCACTTTTCAAGCAAAAACTTTCTGCCATTTTTCAACTACAATCAAATAGTCGATGGGCATACAATCAACACCCTGAACTTTGGGACCTCATTTTAAATCTAGTGGTATTCAGGCTAACAGTATGGAAAAGTGGTTCTTCATATGGTCTAGCATTACAAAACTTGAAGCTCACAGATTTGAGAAAGGCTAAAGTGATTGGATACTCCAAGAGATCATTATTAGGTGCAATTATAATCGGAAACTATATTTTTGAAAAATTACAGTCGTACCTATACTCGGTGGAAGACGTTGACACTGGTTATAGAAATGGTCGTTTAAGTATTGTCGAAAGGATAAAAAGCTTTTTGTACCGTAACAGGACTACAATTTTGTCTAAAGTCAATAATTGCTTCAAAATTTTGAATGTTGTGAACTTCTCCTTATTCTTAATAAATGGGAGGTACCCTTCCGTGGTGTACCGGATTCTTGGGATCTCGCTTACCCCAATCGTTAGCGACTTATTAAAGTTCAATGGTGATAGCGTTAATTTTGAGTTCCAAAATCGTCAACTAGCATGGAATGTTATGACTGAGTTCCTAGTGTTCATATTACCCTTATTGCATGTCAGAAAATTGAAAAGAACGATAACCAAGCTTTTCTTTGCCAGTGACAAACATAGCACTTCGAGTGGTGAGTCGCCGACGGTGACTCCATTTACTAATCTTCCCGAATCACAATGTGCCATTTGCTACAAAAACAATATCGACTCGTCACCAAACAAGCAATTACCAACTACCGCATCGAATTTGATTACAAACCCTTTCAGAACCAATTGTGGGCACGTCTATTGCTATATCTGCCTCGCTACCAGGTTCAACTCTATAGAAGCCTCTGATGATGATTCTGACGGATGTCTTCGTTGTGGACTCAAGTTGGAGTGGTTTAAACCTCTAGGAGAAGAAGAGTCTGAAATAGATGAAGATGCTATAACGATTAAGCCAACAGAAATAGAAGAATCAGACCTCAGTGACGAAGAGGAAGTTGATGAAAAAGAAATAAGATCAAGTGGAGATGACCATTTTGAACAAAGCAGGATAAAACATGAAATTAAAAGCTCTGCCAATAACGAATCAGATCAAGTTGATTCTTCTTCTGAAGAATACGACTTTAGCGAGGAGGAAGATTTCGAGGAGGATCAAGCTTATGACTTGTAAACTATATACATTACAGCTGGTTTAAAGAAGGATATATAGTTCCATGTATGTGAGAATGACTAATTAACTTATTAATTTGAGTAACAATTGCGCTCCTTTGTTATCTTCATCTTCCTTGAGTTTTGGTTGAATTTGTTTCAAGGATTTTTCAAGCCCTTTGAAGCATTTCTTCTCTTCCAGTAATTGTAACACCTCAAACAAAGAGACAATAACGAAAGATCCTTGTCCAGAAACCCAATCACCTAATTTTTTGGATTCTAATATTTGTAAGGCGGCCTTGACTGCAAATTCTGAACCTACACCAGGGATTTTTTCGCTTTGATCCTTGATTGCTACCAACTTTTTAGCATCGTTATCCCATTTGAATTCGTCACCTTGAATCAATGCCTTCAAAGATCTGGAAATGAAAGGAACTTTGTTGATCAAATGGTGATCTTCAAGAACGTCGCCATTGAATATGAGTTCGAAGATAGCATTGATGAGATCAGGTCTCAAGGAGTCGTTTACTTTGCTCTCCGAAGTAGGTGTCAAAATTAACTCGGTTACGAATTGAGCACCCATGTTACTGGAGAGAATTTGACTGAATGGAATATCTGAGTTAGCTTTGGTACTTTCTAATAATGATTCGTAGATCAGTATGATAGACTTTGAAAGAAGTTCAGCTCTTCTCTGTTCTTGAGGTTTCTTAGATGTCTTTTTGTAGGCTAATTCCTCGTAGCGAAGAAGATCCTTCTTCGAGTAAGGGGAAAAGTATTTACCATCCAAACCCTTCAACAAGTATAATAAAGGCCTTCTAGAAAATTTTTCCTGAATCAATTTGGGTATAGAGCCGGTAGAGTAAAGATCATTGTTTAATGCTTTGTGAACCAAAACTGTGTCATCAACAGTCAAATACAAAGTAATAAGAACCAAGTTTCCGTATTCATTCTTGATAAGCTCATTAGCGTGACTTCTCAACGACTTGATCAAAACTTTACGTTCCTTTGCGTTTGACAAGGCAATCAAAATGCATGCGACAGAGCTACCCTCTTCAGTGTGTA
The DNA here is from genome assembly GCA_001600675.1 of Millerozyma acaciae. Classification (NCBI taxonomy): domain Eukaryota; kingdom Fungi; phylum Ascomycota; class Pichiomycetes; order Serinales; family Debaryomycetaceae; genus Millerozyma; species Millerozyma acaciae. Next base: position 348,026 of record BCKO01000002.1, on the reverse strand, counting down.
CAAGCTCTGCGATTTGTTCTCCCAACAACTCTATGAACTCCCTTATTTTTTGATCATGAGCATCGATATCATCTAAAAGAATCTTGACATATTCTTGCATTGCAGCGTGTAAAATCTGGAAACCGGTTGACCCTTTTTCGACAGACGCAGTAATGGTTCCTATAAGATTACTCATTATCAACTGTTTCTTCTCGGCCAGTTCATGTATCACTTGAAGCACGTCTTTGTCCTTTCCAGAGTCTTTAAAGACCGCATACTCTGCACCCCAGAATTCCCTAATCATCTGTTTCTTTTGCTCACTTGACGAATACAACACATACAAATCTTCCACGACGTACGCACCCTCTTTGTGTCTCATAAGCTTCCTCAACTTGCCATGAAGTTCGTTGACGATCATCTCACGTACTTCCTTGGACCCGTAATGTAACAACTTCACCAATAAGTATTTACCGTATGACGAGGTTGCTAAAGGGTAGAAACTGCCCTTCAAAGATTGAGCAATAACAAGTCTTCTTTCTTTAGACGAGTACTTGAGCAAGGTTTGAACAATTCTAGATGCATCGTGCTTTAAAACCAAGTCATGGATAACGTCTTTAGATAATTCCCAAATCTCATCACTCAACTTATCTCTAACCTGTTTTGGTGTGCCTTGCTTTTTAACTCTCAATCTTTCCCACAAACTCTTGATCCTCTGGATCTCAACTCCAGATTTCCTTTGAAGCTTTCTCTCGGCGAGAAGCTTACGTTGTTCAGCATGCGCTTCGCTTGAACTCTTCTTGTTTTCATCTTTTTGTGGGGCCTTGTCGCTACCATCCTCGTCGCTATCTGACTCCTCCGAGCCAGAGCCACTGGCATAACCTTTAGCTTCATCTTTGTCATTTTCAGAAAGATCGTCTAACTCATCTTCTGAAGATGAATCTTGCTCAACAGCTGAGTCTTCCTCAGATGAGCTAACCTCCGACAAACTTTCTTCGCTGCTCTCATTCTCCTGCTCAAATTTCTGTTTCTTCGCACTTTTGTTCTCCTTAGGAGCTGCAGCACGTTTACTTCCTTTCTTCACGGCCACCATTGGTAATACTAGCTACTATTGACTTCTTTACTGTCTGCTTCTCTGCTGAAAAAAGTGTAGAAAAATTTAAGGTGGTTGCACGAGCTCCATAACCGCTGATGAGGGTGTTTTGTGTCACTTTTCATGATAGATTTAGCCTCCGCCGTTACTAATCCATTGGTGAGTTTTAGTTTAGATTGACGATCATCAGCAGACGATTACTCCCTTAACGAGACATCTATTGATACAACAGTTCAACTGTTCTCTATATAATGCTTCGTTCGATTCCCGCTTTGTCCCGCTGCACCGCTAAAAGTACTTTTCTCAATTGCGCCAGGCCAAACGCTGGACTTGGTTATTCCAGAACCATGTTCAGATCTCTTTCAACCCAACAGGAGAAGGGTGGAGTCATCACGGAACTCGAGGACTTATCTCAATTCCAAAACTTTGTTTCTGTCAAAGATAAACTTACAGTTATCGACTTCTATGCTGTATGGTGTGGTCCTTGCAAAGCGCTTGAGCCCCTCATTCAAAATTTAGCACAACAGGTTCCGGAGGTTCAATTTGGCAGAGTGGACACCGACAAGGCTACTGAAGTAGCGGTTTCCTATGGTATTACCGCTATGCCTACCCTCATATACTTCAAAAATGGCGAGGAAGTCGACAAAGTTATCGGTGCAAACCCACCAAAAATAGTACAATTGTTGGAACAACACTCTGGTATAAACCTTACCTCCAAATAGGCCTCTTATAGTATATCAATACATGCTAATCCTTTTAAACTGGTTGCTTGTCGTTGGCGGCTGAGAAAACAAGCTCGCGTGCACCATGACACAAAACATTCAAAGTGAGTGGCGATCCAAAATGTCTTGATAATTTGTTAACCAACCCATCTTTTTCTTGTATTCAAGGTAGAAAAAACCAAGATAAGTCAATAAACGTCAAAATGGTAAGTAGGTTGCTTCCCCAAGTAGGGATTTTGATGATTGAACGTAAACTAACTTTTCAGGGTCAAACTCCATCAGGAATGCCAGGAGGCGACTTCAATAAGAAGGACGATAAGAAGAAAGAAAAGCCAAAGTATGAACCACCAGTGGAGTCCAAGTTTGGTAAGAAGAGAAGAAAGGGCCCAGACACTGCAGTGAAACTCCCAAGTGTATATCCCAATACGAGATGTAAGTTGAAGCTTTTAAAGTTGGAAAGAATCAAGGACCATTTGTTGCTCGAAGAAGAATTTGTTACCAACCAGGAAGCTTTCCAGCCCACGGAAGCAAAACAAGCCGAAGAACGTGAAAAGGTGGATGAGTTGCGAGGCTACCCAATGTCGATTGGAACATTGGAGGAGATAATCGACGACGATCACGCTATTGTGTCCAGTACTGCGGGATCCGAATATTACGTCTCTATAATGTCTTTTGTAGACAAGGGGTTGCTCGAGCCAAGTTGCTCTGTTCTTCTCCATCACAAAACAGTATCTATCGTGGGTGTCTTGCAAGATGATGCTGATCCTATGGTATCTGTTATGAAGCTTGACAAGTCCCCCACTGAGTCATATGCTGATATTGGTGGGTTGGAATCGCAAATACAAGAGATCAAAGAGGCCGTCGAATTGCCACTCACGCATCCTGAGCTATACGAGGAAATGGGTATCAAACCTCCAAAAGGTGTCATATTATATGGTGCTCCAGGAACCGGTAAGACATTGTTGGCGAAAGCTGTTGCCAACCAAACCAGTGCAACTTTTTTGAGAATCGTTGGATCTGAGTTGATACAAAAATACTTGGGTGATGGCCCTAGGTTGTGTAGACAGATTTTCCAGATTGCCGGTGAGTTGGCACCTTCTATAGTTTTCATTGATGAAATTGACGCAATTGGAAGCAAGAGGTACGAGTCCACGTCTGGTGGAGAAAGAGAAATACAGAGAACGATGTTGGAGTTATTGAACCAGTTAGATGGTTTTGATGATAGAGGTGATATCAAGGTCATCATGGCTACAAACAAAATTGAATCTTTAGATCCAGCTTTGATTCGTCCTGGAAGAATTGATCGTAAAATCTTATTTGAAAACCCAGATTCTGGTACCAAGAAGAAGATTCTCAGCATACACACATCTAAAATGAGCTTGGCTGATGATGTGAACTTGGATGAGTTGGTCACATCTAAAGATGAGCTTTCCGGTGCAGATATCAAAGCCATGTGCACAGAGGCAGGGTTGCTAGCTTTGAGAGAACGTAGAATGCAAGTTAAAGCAGATGACTTCAAAGCTGCTAAAGAAAGGGTGCTCAAGAATAAGGTAGAGGAAAACTTAGAAGGTCTCTATTTGTAATCGAAGAATCGGTTATAAGTTTAGTTCTAAGTAGTATAATTTCACATCATAAAGTAAAATAAGGCAAATTAACTTTTCCAATGTACTATTGGCACGACAAAGTGCTCTGTCTAATTTTTTGGTAATCTTTGAGTTTACATCAGCCGTAAGAGCTTGAGTAACAAAAAAGGTCAAGCTTTGAATAAACACATGTTATATTCCGTACTGCCTGCGCTGGTCTACACTAAATCAAACTAGTTATATCCTTACTTCGTTTCTTCATATTAAGTTATTTTCTAAAGGTACTCATTATTACTTCCAAAATAATCATTTTATCATATAATCAAACCTGATAGCGTAACATCTCATGTACAACAAAACCATACCCTAGTGAATAAAGTTTGCTAAGAGTCTCTCCTTCAACTTTCCAAGTAATCTTCAGTCTAAAGGTCACCAAGTCATTGTCTTGAAACGTTAGCATTAAGGTAAATGGTTCGTATGCTCAATTCTCCACCATTACTCTCTTCTGTTATCCAAAATACGCAAGATGAACATGAACAAGTTTAACATGTCCAAGTATAGAGAGATAGTAGCTGGAATCTCGTCATCCAAATTAGTTTTCTTCATTATCTTCTGGGTATCGATTACGATATAAAGACTGAAGATGGACGCCCCTATCAACGAATACACCAACTCCAAGCCCGAAGAGTGGCCAGGGAAGAACATAAACACAAACCCGGTGCCAATCAAGACCCATAATCCCATGATAGCAGCTCCTTCCCAACTGATAAAGTCATACTTTGTTTGAAATGCGAACATAGTAAGGCCAATGAAGATCACAGATGTTAAAAGAAGTGCCTGCACTAACACCGAGGACTCCACCATCACGCAAGCAAGACCGACTCCGTATGCTTCGCATAGTGTGAACCCGCTCAACAATATCAAATTGATCGGATAGGATCTGGCTTTGATATGTGTGGCAATCATGAAGCCAATAGACCCAGCAAGGGAAACGAAGAAAAGCCATAAGTTGTTAAGACACCAGTTTCGAAGACCTGAATTCAGGCGCAAAAGGAATCCCACAAGTACAGTTCCCAAAATCTGTAAAGTCAACAAAGAGTACACCTTCCTTATGAACATATGACGAATGGAAAGTTCACACGATGCAACGTTCAGAGAGTACTTGAAGTCATCTGGAACATTGTCATCTGCGGCTCTTGTTGAGCTGCTCTGCTCATACTCTGGAGGGTAATCGCTAGGAAGAGACGAATATTGGCTCATTCTTAGGTAGTAATTGATGGTAGATTTAAGGAAGATTTGAACACAAATTTGATCATCTTTTTATCTCTGCTAGGTTTCCTGTATATGGCGACATACTTAGTAGTTTATGAATTTTCTAGATATATCTATGAACCTAGTCAGTCGACTTGTGTCCCGCTGGTACTATGTATGCTGTCATGATAATTCATGGCCCCCTGTACCTCTTGCTCTTATGCTGATGTTAACAGGAATAAATTTTTCATGCAAGTGGCAAATCATAGATTTGCCAAAAAAAAGTAAGATCAAGTCTTGTAAGATTGTGCAACGCTGCCTTTTGACGTAGTCTCGAACAAAGGCATTGCAAGTCACAAGATATCATTAAAAGGGAACTGGTCGACGTCGTTACCGACTAAATTGTGGTTGCCGTGTCTGGCCCTATGTAAAATTGAATTTTGTTTCTGTGGAAGCAGCAATCGTAGGTCTGGCTCAACGAAATCGTTATGTTTTCCAAATACTCAATGGCAAGGCTAACTAGTTTCCTCGTCTCCTCTCTCAGACTCTTCTGGCAACGGAGGAATGCCTTCCCCGGAAGAGACTTTCATACGAAGCACGGTTGTATCCTTGAAATTAACTCTCTTTCTGCATAATGGACACAACCCAACGCCCCTTTTCCCCCGTGTTTGCCCTCTAGCAGTGGAGCTCGCGATACTCTGCTGAATACACTCAAGACAGAAGATGTGTCCACATGAAGTGATGGTGGCACTCGTTACCGTATCGAAACAGATCGGACACTGCACGTCTGAGAGAGTCTTAGAGGTGTTCTGATGCGGTGGTTGCTCTGGGTTGTTGAGCAACTGTTCTGTCTCCTTTCTGAACTCCACGATCTCGACTTCATCGTCACTTTCTTCTTCTGATGAAAGATTAATGATATACTCTGGGGTCGAAGACGGCATCAAAGCGAAAAAATCTGCTCACACAACTTGTTTGGTTGGGCTATTTTCTGTAAAAAATAGATAGCTTCCTCTTCTTCTCCACTACCCGACAGATGATATAGTCCCAAGTCAACGTGATCTCGATTTGCCAGCTCTACTCTGTTGCTTTCATCAGATTTTGGGACTTTTGATAGAGCTCATTTGGAGGTTTTGTGCACGCACGACATCACTGGCTGGCAGAACAAATTGGCCCACAAGAAAACATCCACCCCTTAGTAGAAGCCAAGCATAGTAAATACTAAATCGGTCGAGGTAAAAAGTGAAAATAGACGCATAAATCTTATAGAAAATCATTACATTCTTCCTTGACAAACTTTATTGCAACAATGGTGTCACAACATGGAAATCCTTTGGCTGTCATTATCCCATATTCATTCAACTCGCAAGAAGACTACCCCACTGAAATATTAGCAAGTAGGTTTCAAGCATGGAGGTACATCATCAAGGACTTGGTGAGCTATTTCAAAGAATATGCTAGCGTGCAAGAAGAAATTGTAAGACAGCAGGTCAGATTGCAACAGGCGTTTGGGACACCCGCAAGTACGACAGCAATAACGTCAGGTGGAGGCAATGGGCAAGGACAGAGCCATGGACACCATGGACACGGCCATCCGCATGTGTCGGCGCATCAAAACGAAGACTTGAATGCCATAAATAAGTTTTTCCTTCCCATCGGAAACGGATCGATACAAGACCTCCCCACAATTTTGACGAAATACCATCAACAAAACGTGGCCAACGGGAACAAAACATTGAAGGAGCTCAACAATGTCATAGTGCCCAAGCTCGAGGAGTTGAGGAAAGATCTTTTGGTGAAAATTAAGGAGATAAAGAACTTGCAGAATGATTTCAAGAACAACCTCGGCAAAGAGTTGAGCGAAACCAAGCAATTGCTAGCCAGATACAATCAAGCTGTTGAAAATTGCAACAGAATAGAACACCACGGAGGCTCTTTGGCCCACGGAGACGGTGACCAGTACAAAAATGACCCTTACCTTGTGAAGCTCAAACTAGACAAACAGTTGAAGAAACAGGTTGCAGAGGAAAACTATCTTTATGAGGCCTACGCAAACTTGCAAACAGCGGGAGAAAAATTGGAGTCGATTATCGTTTTAGAGATACAGAACTACATTTCTGCCTTTCTTAACTTGGTGAGTACGGAGCATTCTACGTTGCAGGAATATTTATTACCCAACATAAACAACGGGTTTTTGGCCAAGGAGCCAGAGTGTGAGTGGACTTCTTTCATTTCAAGAAACTTGCCTTCTTCTTCAGCATCTCTAAGTGCTTTGGGTAACAATACTTCCAACGTCAAGAATGGTACATTTGTTGATTTGTCGTTTCCAGCAAGAAAGGTGTCTGATTTGACAATTACAGACTATGAGTCTCCTCTTAACGTAGCTGTACGTGAGGGGACTCTCGAGAGAAGGTCCAAATTTCTCAAGTCTTATTCTAGCGGCTGGTATGTGCTAACTTGCAGCTATTTACACGAATTCAAATCGTCCGACCGCAAGCGGGATATGCAACCAGTAATGTCATTGCCCTTGGATTCCTGCCAAGTAAGCGAAAGATCAAAAGACGATGGCAAAGGTGGAGGTATATACAAATTCGTATTGTCCTCTAAGCTGCAAAATGGGTTGATACATAGAGGGCATAATTGGGTTTTCAGGACCAGTACCTACAAAGACATGATAGAGTGGTACAATGACATCAAGTCGCTTACAGCCTTGAGTACTCCTACGGCAAGAGCAAGGTTCGTTGCAAAGCGTCTCAAGTCAGACGAGGGACGTTTACAAAGTTCCCAGAAACGTTTGTCTCGGAATTCAAGTGTGACATCGAATAACACTGCTGGTAAATCGATCAAGACGGTTGCATCTTCTAGGCACTCACAGAACGTCACTAGTAATCCCTTGGCCAAGCAAGCGTCGCATCCTCTCTCAGTTGGCACTAGCAGACTATCATCCACATTTTCGCAAAGAAATAATAATCAGTCGCCCAAACTAACAACTATGGTGAATAGTGATGGCACAATGATCACTCCCATTGAAAATTTCCGTGAAGAGAAATCACCAATGATATACCACACATCACAACAAACAACGCCTCAACAATTCTTGCAACCTCAAGGTAGTTTCAACCCCAACCTATATCTCACCAACAGTAACGGGCAAGTTCAGCAGTACTACGATCCAGTACAACAGCAGTATTTCACCTTGAGCCCTTCAATACAGGGACAACCCCAACCCCAGTACTTCACAAATACACCACAGACAGGCTCACCACAAATTTTTGTTGCCAACTCTAGTGCCCAGGGTCATCCTAACAGTCAACCTCAGTCACAGGGTCAAGTCTTGTATCCTGTTGAGTCACCTGGATATTCGATTTACCCTCAACAAATCCCATCACAAGCTCCTGGTGAAGCCAATGGAGGCCAACCACCTTATCCAGCGCGTTTGCAACCCTCTGCATCCTTGGACTCAAGCCAATATGAAAATCTGAATTTGCACCAACACTATGAGGAGCATGCAGACAGACTAGAGACTGAATCAAAGACAAATAAAAGAGATTCAAAGGATGTTGATAGTGAAAGTGCGGATAATCAAGACGATTTCAAAAAGGCTTCCGATAGTACCAAGCACAAGATTCGGAATCCAGAGAGTGCAGATGACTCTGAGACTTTGAAAAGTGGCATCGCTAGAGATAGTTCTGTGACTGTAAATTAGGTAGTTGCGAACTAAAGTTGGTATGAATTTATTAGCATTATGTATCATTACAATAATATTGGTTCTTAGAGCGCTTACAAGTACGATGAATAAATTGCTATAATGTAATTATTTTAAGATGATACATAACGAATTAGTTTAATAAGAATCCTTCTTAAACAACAACACCAGAGTTGGAGGCAATACGTGGCCACAAATCAGCACACTCTTTAGCAACTGGACCAGTGATGGCAGAACCCTTCATTTCACCCTTAGGGTTAACAATAACACCTGCGTTGTCTTCGAAGTATAAGTAGACACCATCCTTTCTTCTCCATGGTCTAGCTTGTCTGACAACAATAGCTGGCATGACCTTCTTTCTCAATTCTGGCTTACCCTTCTTGACGGTAGCCATGACCATATCACCAGCAGAAGCAGCTGGCAATCTGTTCAATCTAGCACCGAAACCCTTAACGGCTAAGATATATAAGTTTCTGGCACCACTGTTGTCACAACAGTTGACAATAGCACCGGTTGGTAAACCTAACTAAAATTTGTTAGTAGCTTATTCTTCACTCACACCAAGGACTGGAATAATGAAATATGGCTGTTATGGTAAACGGCTTACTTTTGCACCCTTGAAAAAAACTTTCGAATCCCTAATCATAACCAGAGATAGTACTGCTAGGTCTTGGGCATTCTACTCCTCTAATTCCTTAAAAGATGTAATTCTGTAGGGATGAACCATCACCACTCCTTCGATGAAATCAACCGGCCTAATCCTTCGTCCAAGTCCAATTCTAATTAATCATTTATAAAAACCACATACTGACATACGAAACTTGTTACCTGAAGCACCTGAACCTGACATTTTCTCTTAATTCAATATATTGGTGTAAAACTATCAAGAATATAGAATCTATAAATCCAAATCTTCAAGAAAATTTTTCACCATACAGTTACTGTCGCACTATTAGATGGATGCGACGAATGCGGAAACTATGTTACACAAAAATGCAACGAAGAAGCGGTCATAGAACAAATTAAATGTTACCCGCTAATAAATGATATTAGGGCTTTTGCCCTTTGTTTCAAAAATGTCACGTGAAGAGGTGACTGCTGGCTGTTTTTCTCTTACGCGTTGTCGTAAATAAAAGAATGTTCACTCGCATGCTTCGTCGCTTTCTAGAAGACGCGGAAGCTTCCAAAGGGGGTGCGCGGGTGTGGAAGTCGTGTATAGAGATACGGGAAGCGGTCGGCAGTAAATCGGAACCACAATACACACACAATACAGAACAGAACAGAACAAGGCTGGTTAAGTGTAGAATAGTATATTAGCATAGAATTTATACAAAAAAATCAAGAGCTAGAATTAGAAATGGGGGATTCGTATGAAGAACTGACCAAGTGAGTTAGTAGCTTCTAAAAAAAGGCATATGCTTATAAAGTTGTAATTATTATGGGTAGTGGGAGGTCAACTATTGACCACCTTAAGGGACCCAGGGTTCCTAGTCGCCATATCAGGCAAGGAGCCATCACTCAATCTTCTTCTTCCGTATTCCGAGGATTGTTTATTGTTAGCGCCAGTAATGTCAGAAGGCGGGTCGTAGTTTGGCATGTAGTAGTCATCGTTTGCTGTAGACTCGAGCGAGTACAGCTGGTTGCCCAGAGATTTGTCTCTTTCGTGATGAGGCACGGCCCCGTTGGTGATAACAAAAGGATTAGGAGTGACGGAGCCAAAGTTATTAGCCTTTTCGCTGGGTCCCGAAAGAGTGAATTCGTCGGCGTCGTCATCGTCCTGGTGTCTTCTGTAGCACAAGAAGAACAAGAGCCCTCCTGCGATAACCCCAACACCGGCAACAGAGCCAACAACTGCGCCAGCAATGGCGCCCCCACTCATGGATGATGATTTTTTGTGATTATTCCCGCTCCCTGCGCTGCTGGAAGAGGTGGGAGTGGACGAAGGCGAGATTGTTGTAGGCACTTCGACCACCGATCTCGACATCGAGCCCGTAGGATTGCTGGTGACAGTGGAAACGAGTGTGGTCACTTGGTTCTTGTGCGAGCTCGAGCTGGACGCAGGAGCAGACTTGGTCGAACTGGGCAGAGCAGATGCGGACAGGGCCAGGCTCGAGCTCGTGGGGGACGCAGAAACAGACATCGAGCTCGACGACGATGGCGATGATGACGAAGATGACGAAGATGACGAAGACGATGAAGACGACGATGACGACGATGACGACGATGACGACGATGACGACGATGACGACGATGACGACGAACTGGTGCTCGAGGAGCTGCTGCTCGACGTCTGAGACTGCGACTCCGAGGAGGAGCTGCTCTCAGACTCCACGCTGGAGTCTGAATACACCAAGAAGTAGTCGCTGCCTCCACACATCTCCTGTCCGTACCCTTGGCAGTTGGTGTCGCAGTTGGACTCGTCTACCTTGTCGCTGGAGTCGGGCTCCAGCGACCCACAGTAGCAGTATTTCCCGTCCAACAACGCCGCCACCTTCTTTCCTGAACACTGCTCCTCGCAGTGGCCCGACGACTGCCAGATGTAGTTGTCCTTGTAGCTCAACAGGCCCTGGATCGCCGACTTCTTGAAACACCCAACCTTCGCAAACAGTCCACATAGCACACTGTTCACCTCTATAAGTACTATTATCCACCACGCTATGCAGCTCCGCATGGTTTAAACCTTGGTTCTATGGCAAATATCGCTTCTTTGCTTGTTGAACTTATTGTACTCGATGTACTTGTTGCCTTTTTTACTTTTCTGCTTCTATCTTCTAGCTTCTAGCAAATTATAGCTTCTTCTAGCGTATTATAGCTTCTTTGGTCTTCAACGTTGATAGCAAGTCTCTTTGAGTATGTACAAACTTGTTCTCTTTTTTTTTCTTCCCTTTCTTCTTCTTTCACTACACAGCGTCTAAATGTTTTTTACTTTATTCTTCTCTTTGAGAGCTAAAGTTTTAGCGACAATCCTTTCGAATCGAGGTTTTTCTATTAAATCACTGAGATAAAACTTAGCTTATGTTGTTGTTGATCCTTTGAATCAATTTTACCCTAAAATTATACTGTATGTAATTATTTCCTTGGTGTATTGAACAAATATGCTGTTGACATTCTGTTTTCAAGGGGGCGTGTAATGGGAACTTTTTTGTGTGTTTTTTTTCGATACCGACAGGTAAATATTGATCCTGTATGTAACCGGGTGTTCGTTCTGCCGATGGCTTCTATGAGGTTCTGGCTTCGGCCGGTAGCAGAAGGTTTGGTTCGAGACTGGGGCCGGGGAGCAGGCTAGAGGAGGCTGAAAGGTTGCTGGTGCAGTAGAGTTGATGGTGAGGTTGGTTTTATTTTTTTTGTTCTGGTGTGATTTTTAGCGGTAGATTTAAAGGGTATATGTTTGGGACTATTAATAGTTAGGGCGAGAAGCTGGAGAAGAAAATAATCACCGGTGTAGAAGAGTGTAAGATATTTGTCACGGTGGAATAGAAGACAAAGCAGTGCTCAGCAGCGCTGAGCACTGCTTTGTTGTGTTTATTGGGTGAGAGCAGCGTTGGAAGTGGATGTAGCAGTGTAAGACGAGGAAGAAAGAAAAGGTGAGACCGTGCGAATTTGCAATTGTTGCAACTTTACGTAGTTTTGTAGAAGAGATGGATGAATTTTTGTGCTGCTGACATTGGAAACAGAAGGATGTGTTATCGGAGATTGTTGTCGTGGTATTTGTACCGCAGTAAGCGTTGTTTGGCAGAGCAAGAGTAGAAGGTCCCCCCATGGGGGGACCTTTCTCTGCCAAAAGTGCGTATTGCACCCAAATAGTTGCACTTTGAATCGGTATTGTGCGGTAGAGGTTCTGTGGTACAAGAGAGTGGGCAAAGAGCGTGCTGCCCACAGAGGCGGTCGCCAGCGACGTCTCCTGAGGCCATTTCTGAGAGAAGCAGTATGCACCACAAGCAGATTTGAGTGGGCTTTGGGTGCAAACAGATCTGGAAGGAACACTGCGACGGGTGCGAAAACGCAAAGAACAAAAGAACAGAAAACGAGAAGGAACGAAACAGGAAAGGAGGCAAGGGTTACCGCCAAGCGTACGGCCAGCGGGTTGCAAATGCCGTTTGCCGAGTGGCTGACAACGCTGGCTGTAAGCATCCACGGCTGAATGTTTGGTGTCTTGGCCAACTTTCACCAGAAAACTAACCAGCCACGAACGACAGCAGAAATAGATATATATATATACGTGTCTGGACCAAAAATGGATTCTTGAGCGTAGAGAAAAAAAATTGGCGAAATTTTTCAAATCTTTCTCAATATTACTATGGACGAGATGCTCTACATTCGGCTTCTAATTTACTGGTTTTGCAGTGACATGAGAGGCAGTCAATGCATCTTGTCCAGAGATCAACTGACAGCCTTTTTCGCTAACCACGATCATAATTTCGTAGATCGTTGTTTGATAGTAGTAGGGCTTATATCTGTAAGAGAAGCGTCTATGGTTTTGCGAGAGTAGAAACTTGACTTATTGGGTTCTTCTGCGTATATTGCACACTGGAGCAGGCTCTGCCGTGCCAACGGCAGAGCCTGCTCCAGTGTTTCTGGCTGGCAGCGGGGACAGCAAAGGCAACGAGCATGTAGACGGAAAGATCGAAGATGAGCCTAGTGCTAAAGTATGCGACTGAGAAAGTTAATCAGAAATCAAGTGTTTGGACACTGATTAATGGTAACATGGCACTTTTCGAGACACAGAGAGATATAGAAGTAGTTGTGGATCAGTATCGTCGAGATGTAGAGGGCTTGGACATCTACGACTTGAGTGTTCCCTCGGCAGAGTACCAAGAACCGCAAGAATCACCATACGTAAAACAGTTCAAGTTAGAGAGAATAAGCAATGACATACCATCCATACTAGCAGAACTCGAACACTTCAAAAACAGCCGCAACTACAATGCCACATACAAAAAGATTATAGAATTGCAGAATCTTGTGGACGAACGATATTTTGTCAATAGCAAACTTGCACATTTATGGCTCTCGAGGCAAAAGGACCAAGATGAAGCACATCCAGGGGCTACAGACGATACTGAAAGGGGCTCAAACCCCAAACTGACAGAGCCGGTGACGGCAATTGATGAGGTTTCAGACAACAATATTTCGTCGCTCAGACAGAGATTGCTAGCAGGCGGAACGCATACGTCTCTTGACGATACGAACGACACCAAATCATCGAACGAATACCACGAATCCATACAAGAAGACATCATAAGCGAGATCTCTCATTTCGCTACTAATTTGAAGGAGTCGGCCTTATTGCTTTCCAGCAAAATTCTAGAAGATCAGACCATTCTCAACAAAACCAGTGACAATGTGTTGAGAAACGAAACCCTCATGAGGTCCGTTGGTAACAACCTCAACCACTACATGCTAAACAAAACAGGCGGGAAGATAAGCTTCTGGTTCCTTGTCAAAGTGTTTATCTTTGCCCTTGTGCTGTTCTTTGTTTCCGTTCTTATAATCAAAGTTATGCCTAAAATGTAATAAATAACGATATGTATGTATTTGATATGTATATGAACAAGAAGTACTTTTGTTATATATTTCAGAGAGGCGTAGCACCAATACCTATTTTGTTGACTTATTTCTGATGGGGGATTTCTATGTATATCAAATTTATTAAACTTTTTGAATAGCTAACCCGAATTGATAGTGTCGAAACACATCCCATCCCAAACTAGATGTCTCTTTCAAGCAAATGATAGTACGTTTGTCACCTCATTTGAAACACATTTTTCTAAATCTTGAAAATTTCAAGTCAAGTTGGTATGAACATAAGCAAGAACAAGAAATTAAAATTGTAAGCATTGATAGAAGGAAGTTAAATTTCATCATTCATGAATTCATTATCAGAGAAAGATTGATTCGATCCATTGCCAATTCCTAAATTTTGAGCCTCTGGTTGAGACTGTGCGTGATTTTGTACTTGATTCTGGTGCTGGTTCTGATTCTGGTTTTGATTCTGATTTTGATTTTGAAATTGTCTAGGAAGGTTGCCACATCTATCTTTCCCGAAATTGATCTTCAAATTCTTATAGTCGGGGAAAGACTTGATTCCATCAATGGCTTTGATGGCATTGGCAATATTGACAAAGTTGATAAATGCACAATTCTTTTCCTCTAAGTAATTGATCTGCTCTACGTCCCCAAACTTTGTGAAATCTTCACGAAGTTTGGCTGCATTGTAGTACTCAAAATCAGAAATATTTCCGATATAGATGTTTCTTGATGCACCATTGGAAACAGCCAAGGATAAAGCATTGGACAATGGACCAGAATGCTTTCCCCAGCCTACCTTAATACGACGATTATGTATCGTCAAGCCATGCAATTGACACATGGCAAAGAACTGTGCTGCTGCAATAGGGTCAATAAATGTAATAAAGCAAACATGACGTTCTTTCAAAAATCTGATACTTTGTAAAAGGCCACCCCTTACAACGTTACAGATTTCTTCAACAGAAGAATCTTGGTGCAAATTACCTAAGTAAACAGTCCTGTTTCCCAAATTGTTAGCTCCACCTGCCTGAGTTGCAATTTGAGCAGCAGCAGCTGATTGTTGCACCAAAGCAGAAGAAATAAACTCTCTATCGGCAGCAGTCACAATGTGTTCCATTCCAGGAGCCAAACCCAAATACTGAGCGGCATTGTGCTGCTGAGTCTTTGTGATAAATGCACATCTGTCTTTACCATAGAAGCATTTCTTGTCCAAGTACTTCTCTTTTAAAGGCAAATTGGCCACACATCTGATAGCACTTAAAATTGACAAGAAATGTATGAACGCAATTCCTTTTTCAGGGATGATTTTGATACAATCGATAATACCATAGCAAGACAAATCTTCTCGTAATTCCTCTTCGGTGATCATCTCACCGCTAATCGAGTTATTCAAATTGCCCAAATAGACATTACGTGTTGCGCCATCCCTTTGTATAGCTTCCATCACAGCTGGTAAGACTGCGCTGCTTTTACCCCATCCAATTCTAATATCATGACCCTTAATGCTTAACTTTTTCAAAATACAATCCGAATGGAATAAAAGAGCTGACTGGTGATCCACAAATGAGATGAAAGCGCAACTTTTGGAAGGAAGAATCTTAACAGACTCCAAGATTCCAGATCGAACGTAGTCCAATAACTCATTAGGCTGAATGTCAGGTGGTATATTACCTAAGTAGACGGTTCTTGAAGGAGCCACAGAATTGTTCCCACCTCCATTTCCGCTAATCTGACTAAAAACATCAGACTGGGTCTGAGGAGTCCCCGGAGTGAGGTGAGACATTTGCATGTTAGGTTGGTGTCCTCCATTAACGGTATTCATTGGGTTGAAAGGAGGTGCACCAAATCTCTGCATGCCCATGTTTCTCTGAGGGAAAGCCAACTCACCAGCATCGTTCAAAGAATCGTCAAAGTATTCATTGCTCACATTGCCGACTCCTTCAGCCCCTTCAAAATTGAAGTTTTCTCCTTGAAATTGGGGGTACATCTCGTAAGAATGCATTGGAGTATCCACAGACCCACGCATCTGTCCCTCGTTAGTAGGCGCCTGGTCCTCTGCTCTCTGTTGCGAATAGAACTGAGGATAGTAAGGCTGCATGTACTGCTGTGGAAGGTTTTGGTAAGGATCAAAATACGCCATTTCAACTGATTTATGCTATAAGCGTCTAGTAACGAAAGGAAAAACACAAACTTTAACTGATTGATCGACCAAATAACAGGATTTCCTTTAGTTTTATGATGGTGAAATCAGACCCAAATCAGTCTCAACACCACTGGATAGGAAATGAATAAATTAAATCTGTAAGACAACTCAAGAAGAAGAATAAATAACTGATTCTCGTACCCAACAACCTCAGTAATTGTGAAAATTAAGTGAAGTGAAAGAAAGTTTCCTCGAATAAGTCGAAAATTATTTCAATAGTCAATGACAAAAAAATGCTGAGAAAGCTCAAAGTAAACAGTCTAAGAAGTCAAAAGCCTTTTCTAGAACAAGCCCTTCTAAAATGGAACCGTTATATTGATCTTTTGTAAAGATTTTAGTCTGTATAAAAACGTTGCTGTATAATCGAACCTTTTTACTGTTTTTTTATTTAGGCTTGTCAAGATGATCTGAAAACCCGTTCAGAAAAAAATGATTTTGTGTAACATTATCTGTGCAGTACCATAGAAACTCCAACGGTATAGGATAGAATAGTAGGTAAAGATATATATGCTATAAAGATAGTGGCAAGTCTTCAAACGTCACTGAAGTCCGACGACACGGCAGCCTCATGTTCGCTGCTTTCGGAAAAATCGGACTCATAGTCTGTATCTGGCTCCAGCTTTTTGGATGATGCTTCTAACTTGGGCAGAGCTGTAGATGTCTTAGAATCCTGGCGCAGATTAGACCCAGAGTTCTGACGTTGGGAAGACGTAGTTGTATGATGTGGAGGAGTGATTTCACCGACAGTTTTACTGTTTGACTCAGAGGCGTCAGATTCGTCGTAGTCAGTAGGAATATCGTCCGGAACGTCCGTATTGATGTCAGAAAGGACGTCATTGGGCGTATTGCCAACAGGACTTTCTTTATCTTGTAGCAATGTGTTTGTGTCTTCCTTTTTTATTTCTGATTGATTGTTGGAAGGGCGCCGGTGAGTTCTGGGTCTTTTGTGGACAGGTTCCTGCTCGTGCACTTCGGTATCTTCATGTTGCAGCAGGAGGTTTCTCAGCGTACGCTTAGGTTGAGCTTGATTTTCACCTTCATGCTTAACACCCGGTAGCGCCCGTTGTTTAGTCTCGAGTTCCCAAATTCGATCCTTTTTAGATTGCAAGACCTGGTAAAACTTGTCCTCGAGATCGATAATAAGCCTTTTGTGTTCTTTGGAGGAGTTGTCCAAAGCGGATTCATACAGTTTCTTTTCCAATTCAGCAGCGTTATATTTGGCTTCTAAAGAAGATACTCTTTGTTTCAACGAGCGATTTTGCATTATCAAAAAATCAAGCCAGTTGAAAAGATTTATTTCTGGTAGCTTCGACGCTAATTGGCTTTCTTGCTCAACGTCAATGTAGGCTAAAGAGAACGAACCCCTCGTTACCGGAAGCTCTCCTTTTGTTTTAATATCAATCGTTATAAAATCTGAAACCATGGATATCTCTTCCTCATCTTTTAAACTGTTGTCTTCCTCTCTATAGTACCGTCTTAATGATAAAAGTTTCGACGTTAGCATCAAGTCAGAAGCTTCAGTAATTGTTTCCGATTCAGCTGGAAGAAACAAAGTCGATACTATTTTCCTCCATTCCTCAGGAGCGTAGCCTCCTGTTTTCATGAATTCTTGACAATTTTGTAAGTTGACTTCTTTTATGAAGCAACCTTCTTCACAGGCAGCGACAATCTTCAAAATTTGCTTATCTTGACCTTTGGAATCGCTTTCCATTGAACAAAAAAGATACAATTTGCAAGTCTTGATTTTGGACTTATCTTCTTTATCTTCGATTATCAATGGAATACAATTCACATCACCAAGAAGGGTGGAATCGTATACTTCTTTAGACATTCATCAATGTGTAAGTACAACTAAGGACATACTTTAGCTTTCACAGCAATACATAGAATCAAGATACCATTCGAAAATTTATATCTATAAATGCGAAAAATGCACACTCTATACTGGTGCTTTGTACTCATTCTATATACTAAAGCTTCAAAAGAACGGACACCATCCGAAGTAGATGAGAGCAAGATTCTGAGGACTTGTAGCCTCCTGAACCAACTCCCGTACAACCGCTTCCACGCTTAGACCGCCTGCTATAAGTTTATCAGATACCAGAAGCATTGCCCTGCTACCTTCCGAACCATCTTCTTCTGGTTTAACATTGACTAAATTGGCATTGTCTTCTTCATTCTGTAATCTTTTTCTTCTAACAGGTGAAACTGTCCATGAATATAAAGGATCCCACCGTAAGACATCTAAAATAGCTAGAATGTGCTTTTGGTTCGATCTCAACACTCTGAACGTATGTTTGCATGCTTCATTAAAAACACCATTGACGCCGGTGATACCAAACCCATCGACAATGTCACGAGTGAGCCTGAATGGAACTGTTTCAGGAATCGGTAATCTTTTGCCTTGATCAAAAGCGACACCCAAATCAATATGAATCGGTTCGCCGCAATTTTTGTCTAGCAAAATGTTGTTACAATGTCTGTCTCCAAGTCCGAGAACATGTCCTAGTATGGAAGTGGTTGCCACACCCCTTGTGTAGAAAGTTCTACAAGAGAACCACTTTTCTGGAGATAAATAGTTGTCAAAAAAGAAATACCGCATGACTGGGGTTATATTCTCTGTAACCTTGAGGTACACATTCAACCTCTCCAGTTTGTCTCCTAATTGGCAACTTTTCATCATCTCTCTTGCAGAGTCTAAGGTGATCCTATCCAAATGGGCATGATAGGGTTTGATTACATCGATGAGTGCGATTGAATTTGGAACAAAGCCAATAACACCTGCTTCAGGCCCTAAAGGGACTGCTTTATACGTCCTTATTCTCAAATTTCTCTTCCGTGAGTCCTTATCCTTCAAGAAAATATTATTCACTTTTTCAAAAACTTGTTCCATAATTGAGTCTTGTCTTAAGTCATCGGTACCTGATTTGAAAAGCATTCTGTGCTCAGACCCATTCGACAACTGAAATGTTGCAATTTTGGGTAAACTTAAACCAGAAGTGGCAATTGCAACATCTTGATTCATTCCCACAATTGTTGTAACAGATGTATACTTGGTGGTATGATCAATGTCTATGGAAAGAGTCGGCGGAGGTAAAGGTGGTAACTCGTTGATCCAATAATTCGCTCCTGGTAGTCTGCGAATGCTTAAGGACTTTCCTCTACGATTCTTGTACTCCGCCAAAGCCACCGATTCAGCGCAAAATCTTTCGACATAACCTATAATTTTTGTCAAGCTTGGATCACTGAGATTTAAAAGCTGTTTCCATATTCTTGTTGCCGCCATGGGCTTTGATTGTATCACAGAATTTTCATCATCTTGTGCGTATCCCCCATGCATTCTCAAAGACATTAGATTGTACAAGGAGTGATAAGGATGGTCAGCACACAATTTGACTATTAAAGACTCCACCAACTTTTGAAAATTTGAAGTATCATTTGACAATCTAGATATTAATTGTGTAGACCAAGGGACTAAGTTATAGCTTGAAATGTTTCGCAAGTCGAAAGCTATTTTTTCATTCAATTTATCGTAACCAGAATGTTCCAACCATAATGCAAAAAATTTGTCTAAGGCTTCATCATTATTACAATTCGTGAGAGTACTTTTCAAATAAAGCTCCACTGATCTTTCCAAAAAGGAATTGACAGTCCCTTTAAGAGACTCAAGATCTGCTATTTCCGCTGCAAATTGTGATTTGAGCTTTGCATAGTACTTTTGTATACGTTTTTTTTCATTTGCAGGCACCACGGTTTTGCCATAATGAATTTTCATTTCGTCGATCTCATTCTTTTTTAGCTCAGCTTGTATGGTCAAAGTTCGTATCTTTTCATTCAAGCTTGGCGATCTATATTGCGCCTCACAAAAGTCAGCAAGGACTCCTAATATAATGGCTTGTTGTTCTAAGTCTTCAACTGTTGCTACTTCACTGGCAGCTGGTATTACATACTTTTGCATTATATTAGTAGCCAGATCTTGTCTGGACTCAGCCATCCACTCGATGAGTTTTGCTTTTATCAAACTTGATGGAACGTTGTAGTTAATCGTTGGCAAACTCAACTCACGTTGTGAGAGAAGTTCTTGCAAAATTTTAACAGGAATAATTGAGTGTCCCTGTTTCCATAAAGAGGAAGCTGTCTGGTATTTCACTAAACTTTTCAAATCGAGAGTACCAAGAGACTCTAGCTGACTAAGTTTGTGATCATACATGTCGTTCAACATGACCATACTGCTTATCATTTTTTGCAGCTCATTCGAATTAATATACAATTCGTTAAGCTTTAAGGAACTATGGAAAGCCCCTAACCAAGATTCATGTTTGGCTAAGCATGTACTTGGTGTTGAGCAATCACCTAGGATTTGAAACAATGTTTTCCTGGTTAGCAATATATTTTCAGAGAATTCGGGATCAACTTCTTTGAGCCAGCTCAGATTTCTATAAAAAGCGGATTCATGAATGACAAATTGATCTCTTTTGCACAACAATATCTTATTTATATTGGAAAGCGATGTGACTGTAATAAGCCATTCTTCCCAGTTTCTCCGTAAATCTTTCTCTGTTTCGGATTGATTCGAAATGTCTTTTTTCAAAGAGAAATAATTAATCAAGGATATTTTGCTGAAAGTTTGAGCGTATGGGGGGTAGTCATGAATCAGTTTAAGTAAAGAATAATAAATTGCATGCTCCCTACTGGGATTTTGTGGAGCAGGTAAGTTCCATATATTGAGTTTCCAGGAGTTTTCAAAGCGGTCATTCTGTTGGAATTTCACTCGGCTGTCACTTTCACTCACAAGCTGGGAGACACCTAAAAGTCCGTTTTCCTTTGTAATTTTTACAATGTCTTCTTGTTGAGTTAGTCCCAATGACATGCTAGAGTCCAATTTTCCACTACTAAACTTGAGCCTTTCAGACGAATCTGTATAATTATCAAGCATCTTGAATGCGTAACTAAGTGAAGTTTCCTCTGGTAAACCTACCAAAAGGTCCTCATTATCGATAGATTCATAGATCTCTGAAAGTACTTCAGTTTTCTGGTCTATTTGTCGTTTTTGTTGTGTATCACTAGCTTCATCTTCTAAAAGCAACAATGCTATTTTTGATAGCTTGAACTTGATCGCCATAGTATATACTTTGACAATATCAATTTGCTCAAAAACCCTGACAAAGTTTATTCTATTTGATTTATATCCCACCCTTATTAGCAAAGTCGTGGTCAATATCAACTGTGCAAGCTGATAATTTGGATGGTGAGTGTGTATGAGTACTGACAAGATTTCTATAACTTTATCAACTTCTTCATTGAACTGGATGAAGTAGCATATCAACGATGGAAACACTTCAAAGGAGAAATCTTCAAATATATAGCACATATCAATAGCTGGCTCCACAACTTGCTTGCATTGAACGCTTTCAGCTAATATTGAGCAGAAGAGCAGCCGAATCCAATGAGTCAAAGAAAAGGTATCATATCTACTTTTCATTTGGTTAATAACGTTCACTAAGCTATCTGATTTGAAGAAGCGTATTCCTAGAGTCTTTTTTAAATCCATGTATGTTGCAAAGTCTAATGGCAAAATGTAAAACAGATAATTATCTGAGTATTGTTTTATATCCATATATTGCGTTAATGTAACTTTGTCTTCGTTGTGTTTTTGAAAAAGAACTCCGAAATAGTACTCTACCATTTGTATGCTCTTCGACCTATTTTCCTCCACAACCTGCTCGAGATTTTTAAGCAAGAAATTGAGGCTTGATATGCTAGTCAAAAAGTTATTTTCAATATCCAGATACTCATCTTTTAACTGTATTATATGCGAAATTCCATTTCTTAACCCCCCTTTAATGCAATATTCGGAAAGATAGTTAGAGCACCAAACTTGATATTCTTCCGATTGTCCAGTTGCTTCATCTGATGACTCAATAATGTACCTGACTACTTCTATCGAGTCGGAAGCATCGTCAAAAATACGTATATGCTTGAACAACTTGGAAATTAAGATATTAAGTTTCCTGAAATTATTTCCTTCTCTGCAAAGAACTGTGTCATCAGCATTACTCAAAAATTCTTCTATATTACCAGAACTTAGTGTAAATTGCTCACCTTTCAAAAGAGATAGAATTGCATTTAAAATGTGTCTGATACTTCTGGTAGAAAAAGCTTTCAGTAAAATGTTCAAACTTTTTATCAAAAATGTAACTTCTTTATTATCCGCATAATTGATATGCCCGAGGATGGAGTTCGAAATCAGTATAATCAACGGAACTGAAGACTGAGGATTATTTTCTATTATCTTATCCACTTTTAAAACAGATAACATAATGAGAACCTCAATTTTCAAAGAGTGCTCGTTAAGAATGTTAGATAGAATATTCGTCACTAGTCTGAGAAACTCGAGTTTGCAAGCATTCTCAGGACAAAGTAAGAAAACAACTTTGATACGTCTTAAACTCATTTTACTATCTTCATAAGTTGACAGTTTATCTAACTGCTTTTCTAGCAGCCGCATAATGAAAAAGAGCACGGGAAAACTCCAGAAGTTGTTCTTCAGTTTATGAAATTTGGTAATGAGACTTTGAATCAAATTCATCGCTGTCTTGAATGTGATTGTACTTAAATCATAAGTTTCAAAATCACCATCAAGGTGGAACAAACTCTTTGTATCTATTAGCGACGAACTCAAACTTTGTATCTCATCTTTTTTTGATACATCAATTCTGGACACAATCTCTTTTATCAAAAGAGGTAAAGTACGATGCATTTCAGTGTTGTACCTGTCCTTCAAAATGGCACGAAGTCTTTGAAAAACTTCATTTCGTATACCGTCTATACTGAATGCCAAAGAAATGGCCAAAGGTATGCAGTCAGATATCAGATATAAGCCAATCAAGTCTCCTTCAGAAATGACCTTTTCTACCGAGTGAATAGTATTCCGATATTCATGTTTTCCGGATAGACAGATTGACACTATTTCCCTGTAACAATGAGCGATGAACGTTGGAAACGACTCAAAATCGAAAACATTATAAGGAAAATCATCTAAATTAATATTATATATCCACCAGGACCTTAATAATTCTAGCTTCATCGTATCAAATAAGCACCTGTTACTTTGTAAACGTAAATTTTGAGACATGATTTTTAAAGCCCATCCCACTAAAGGTACAAGATGCGGAACTTTGGAAAGCTCTATTATGTTGAAAGTACTTGAAACCTTTAGCTGAGAAGAACAATCACCAAACATAGCAAGCAAACTTAAAAAAGTGATTGCTTCTTCATGAGACGATCGAGAGTAGCCACAAGTCAAGAAAAACCTTTTGTAAAAGGCCATTTGATCAGGAATATTGAGCTGGCGCACTGTGAGTTTCAACTCAGGTACCACTTTAAGTTTCAACTTGTTGCTGCTATTCTGGAAAATATGAAAAAATAGATCCTCTACTTGAATTTCACAAAAAGGAGCTACTGAAAGTTGAAGCAAGTGAAGAATGAACCTCATGATCCCCAAACAACCTTTCAATGTTAGCTCATTATCTTTCTTTGAGAAGGCAACTAACCATTTGCAAACATCAGAATAGTCTCTCTTAAACTCCTCACTTGTCGAAATGACCCATTTTCGAGTCAAAACTGACAATAAGCCAGAAGCAGCTAAAAAGGTCATTTCATTTCTGTCAGACTCATGGAAAGAAAGAGGGCCTTCTCCTAAAATTCTCAAAAGCTCAATACAAATTTCATCTGATATGTTAATTGCAAAATTCGGTACTTGATTCGTTTTGTCTATCACCCTAGAAAGATGTAACGCAACTTCAAAATACCTCAAAGATTTCAAAATACGACTTATGTGACTAAACAGTCGCTCTAAACTCAGTTTATCTCTCATAATAGTGCACAAATAAAACTCCAATAAGCTGTGTATGGCTCTTTTTCTAGCTTGTTCTTTGTGATCAATTTCACTCGTTTGATATATCTCAGAGTATGGAGATAAATTATTTGAAAGGAGTTCGTGCTCAACAGCTCCATTTAAATAGCCTGTATTCGATTCGAGAGCACCTGAATTTGAATTACGACATGTTTCTAAGTGGGATAGGATGTGGTCTGTTAACACGAGCATTTTATTTGTCATTCTTTCATTTCTTTGAATTATATCGAAATCTGAATGGGTCATTACTATGCACAAAGGTATTGCACTCCTGCTAGATATAACTGAGTCTATGGTTTGTTCAAATGAGGACACACTCTGATTTTTTAGTGATAAAGCTATCTGATGATACATTTGACTACGTTCAAGTTTGGAACTGACAGTCGATGCCAACAAAGACCACCTGAGGAGACTGGGATGATCATTATGTAAATAAATTGATTTTTGAATGTCATTTAAGAATTCTAATGCACTTGTATTGGCAGTGCTATTTTCTAGGGGTTCTGCTTCGATGAGTCTATCATGCGATGAATTCTCAAGTCTTGACATGACCTGAAGGTCCCTAACTTCGTCAAATTTCGATAATAATCCTCTGTATATATCAAGATGGTGATTTCTTGGACTATAGTTTACTTGTTTCCCACATAACCAGCAAATAAACTGGGAGAGTGACTCCACGTCTAGTGGTGTAGCTAGTAGTTTGTTGGGAACCCACTTTGCTAAGAGCCAGTCTTGAATCTTGTTTTGCAATTTCGACTTTCTAGGAATACTAATTATTTTTATAACTTTTGCTAATGCATACCAGAATTCGAAACTGTTCGTATCAATTAAAATTGGTCCATTTATTTCTGACAAATCAACAATGTTTTCAATTTGGCTTTGTATTGATATGTTCATCATTTCAGTAAGAAAATCGCCTGAAAAAAATTCAAAAACTAGGACCACCAAATTGCAGGCTAGAGTTGTATTATGTCTATGTTTAATCAAGGGAAGTGAAATGTTGAGTACTTGACTAGCAAAGGAAATAGACTTTTTCGTTATAGCCTTTTTGACTATGAGCGAGCGAACAAGAAGCAAAGACCAGAAGCTTAATTCATTATTCTCAAAAGTGCTTAAAATTGACTGTAAAAAGTGCTGTTGCTCAGTATTGACACCACGCAAGTTATCATTGTGCAACTGAGGTATGCAGACTTCGTTCCCACTCGTCGAGAAGTTCAAAGACAGTTGCTTATAGATTTGGACGAGAATAGAAGAGAACAGACTTTTCTCAGAATATTGCACTAATTCAAGATAAAAGATGGCTAATTGCAAACCTAGTTTTTGATATAGTATATTTTCTCTGCTTTGTATCAACTTGAGAGAAAGTTCTAATATATTCGATGCTTGATGTAACTCACCGACAACATCCAAGCGTTGTCTTTTATTATTTTTGAGCAAAGATGATTCAAGGTTTTCGGCTATTGCATCATCTTTTTTATAGCCCAACTTTTTTGAGCATTCTTTTAAATCATAAAATGCAATTATCAATTTTACCAAAGCACAATGAAAGAGCCAAATCCTAGCTTTTTTATCGTCTCTCCCACTATTCTGTGACTTAAAATATATTGATGAAAGCTCAAAAAGTTTGCTTGTACCCCCCTTACACCTTTTTAGTCCGATAGAGTAATGATCGAGGGCATATTCTGAGGACTCAAGCTTTGATATCATAAGTTGAATGAGTTTCCCAGTATTATAGATGACAATTTCTACTTCGCTCAAATCTTGATTTTTCAGACTACCGCTATCACTACCTCCGATATCCATGATGTCAAACCCATCATCGAGCTCGTCCCCTCTCGTTATCATATCGAAACGAGGCAAGAAAGTTGAACTTAGGTGATCAGTAGTACAATATAAATTCATGAAAAGAAGAAGTGGGTCCTGAATACTGGTTAAAGAAGTATTCATATGTCTTATCGTAAGCTGGAAACCTATCTTCACCAACATGTTGGAAAACCGAAGGTTTTCGGTTAAAAACACGGCAATCAATTTATTGATTATTTTGAAAATTGACACTGCAAGCAAACCATCTTTTTTATATTTCATTATGGTTATGCTTATAACTTCATGCAAAGCTGAACAGTCTTGAGAACTGAGACTTGTTAGTAACAAAGGATATGAAGAAAGTGAATGCTCCAACAGAATAGTCAACTGCAAAGATACATAAAGTTCGATTATTATCTTCTCTTCTTCCCCACACTCATAGTCGGTCCTCTTCAATATGAGTCTGATCAGATCAATAATGAATTGAAGGAGTTGATTCCAATCTTTCCCATTCAAATGTTCTTTCACAAAATTCTGTTCCAACACCAACGATAATATGCTAATCAAGTCCAAAGTGAATGAGTCAAGGTCCTTGGAGTCCAAGTAAGAATGACTTCTTATTCTATCTATGAGAGACACATAATATTTGGATTTTATTTTCACCTGCTTATTAGATAGTTTGAGCAAAGTATTATGACTGATGCTCTTCTTCACGAGTGATTTCAATGAATTTGACGCCGATAGTATTCTTTCTTCAGTCTGTGTACTTTTCGATTTCTGTAACTGTATTCTTTCATTTTCTACCAAGACGAAAACGCCAGATGTTACTGATTCTAGTTGCTTTTGCGTTAATGGAACATTCAAAGAACATAAACCGTCTAGCAAGTCGAGTCCTTCATTTCGATCTTTGATCTTTGTAGATTTCAATTTGAATGTTACTCGTTCAATGTCAACGCTTGACATTTTTCTCTTCAAAGCCCTGTTTAGAAAGAGTTCCTTATAGCATCAAGCTTCGAGATCATCAATATTCAAATGCTTCACCTAATAGAAACCAAAAAAACCAAAAAAGCCAAAAGTGCGGTATTGTAATTTTTATGTTACACCTTTTTGATCTTACAAAAGCTTTCTTTCTACGAGTTTGAGCTGCTGCTTGCACTAGTCTTGTTTTGCCCTCCCAGTAATAGCTGACCATGCAATGTCCGAGCGAACGTGTTTTTCTCTATGTGAACATATGAGGAAAGGGTATAATCATACATACCCTCGTATCTCACAATGTATAGCAAAGACTTGACAATCGAAACAAGCACTATGTCTCTGTTACACCAATTTTAAGAGGTTCGGGGGCTTTTGCACGAGTATGTGGGAGCATACAAAGCTTTTAAACGATTTGAAGCGCCAACATAGGTCCCTAGTGCATAATCTGGTTAAAACATCCAGCTGTATGTAGACCTTTACCTCTCGGAATTGGCAAAAAGCAAATTATTAAACCTAAAAGGACGTATTCCTTGTCAATGGCATGTTTCAATGTATCAAATCTCGATGCTTACAGTAACCAAACTACTATCTAATGCTGCAATTGTATTGGCCTTTTGAGGAAATCGCAAAAATCGCAGCATTTTCTCAATACACATATATAATACCACTTCACAGACCAGCAGTATTCCAAAATTACAACTTATGACAAAATGAAGAGTCTTAATAGGTGGGGGCCCGTCGTTAGGTTAGGAGAGTCTGAGCTCAATTCAGAAGAAGAAGGTTTCGAGGTAGAGCAGTTTTTTTGTTGCTGCGAATCTTGTAAGTTCAATCATCGCTGGCGATTCACTTTAGTCCGCCTACTATATCTAGGGTTCTGCTTTCCAGTATTTTGGCTCTTTAACATCGGAGTTATTGCTTACAGTTGCATCTGGTTGACTTATATCGGAAGAAATCAGAGTGAGTTTATGTTGAAGCGTGGAGATCATTTGCGACCATTTATGTTAGATCAAGATAGTCTTGAGGAAGTCATTGCTAAAAAAAGTGAAGATGTGTCACAGAGCCATAGAAAGCTTTTACATAGAAGTAAGTGTATCGCGCTCTACTCTCTCGCATTTGCAACTGGCTATTCAATTCTTCTTGGCCTCGTTGTGGTTGGAGTTAAGTATCCACCAGTGAACGTCCATCGGCCTCTTTAGTCGTATCTCGAATATACGTTTTGACTCTATTTCCCGAGTCGCTAAAGAAACCATCCCGAGTCAAAATACTTTGTACCTATATAAATATGGTGCCCCGTACCGTCTTTTTAGGTTAAAGCCATCGATACTGAAAAACATGTCCAGAATTTTAGCTAGAAGGTTGTATTCTGGGAGCACCCAGCTTGCAAAGACCCCTTTATACGATTGTCATGTGGAACTTGGGGCTAAGATTGTTCCATATGCTGGTTTCGCAATGCCAGTACTTTACAAGGGACAATCCCATGTTGAATCTCATAACTGGGTAAGGAGCAAAGTTGGATTGTTCGATGTTTCTCACATGTTGCAGCATAGGTTTACTGGAAGTGAAGCTGCTGCATTACTTCAAAAGATCACCCCAATTGACTTGTCGGGTTTAGAATTGAATTCCTCGAGCTTGACAGTGTTACTAAACGAACAAGGTGGGATCATTGACGACTGTATCATAACGAAGCACGGTGACAATAGCTATTATATGGTGACAAACGCCGGGTGTCGTGAAAAAGACGTTGCTTTCATCAAAAAGGAGCTGGGCAATTTCGATGCCAACCACGAAACTTTCGAAGGGACCTTGCTCGCAATTCAGGGTCCCCAGGCCTCGGAGATTTTGCAAAAATTTACCAACGAGAACCTCAACGCATTGACTTTCGGACATACCAAGTTTCTGAAACTCGCAAACATCGACGGCGACGTCCACTTTGCAAGATCGGGTTACACTGGTGAAGACGGGTTTGAGCTTTCCATACCCTCTTCCACTGCTCAAGAAACCAAGCAATCCCAAGACTTCTTCAGAGCCTTGTTGAACGACTATCCTGACACTGTCAGAGCAATTGGCTTGGCGGCCAGAGACTCACTTAGATTGGAAGCAGGGATGTGTCTTTATGGCCACGAGTTGACAGAGTCCATCACTCCGGTAGAAGCTTCCTTGACGTGGTTGATCCCCAAGTCACGCCGGTCGCCTGACGCAGGCTTCAACGGCGCCAGCAAGATTCTCTCACAGATCAATGACAAGTCTCTGTTTTCCCGCAGAAGAGTTGGTTTGACAAGCACAGGTCCCTCGCCAAGAGAAAACTACAAGATTTTCACACCCTCAGGCGAGGAAGTAGGCTACATCACCTCTGGCTCTCCTTCTCCCTCTCTCGGTGGTAACATCGCCCAGGCCTACGTCGATAAGTCTGTCAAGATAGGCTCGGATATTAAAATCGAGATCAGAGGCAGGTTGAGGGATGGCAAGTTGACCAAAATGCCTTTTGTGCCAAACAGATTCTACAGAGGTTAGTTCAAACTAGCTTGCCAATCAAACTATATCGCCCGCTTTACTATAGCTCTTCTTGCCCTTTACTCTCTTTGGCGTCTAGATAATCATAATACAAACTAATCACCATCCGTTACTATACCAGAGCATAAATGAACCAACACCCAACATTGAGACGGCGTACGACAGCGCTTCCATAGTGTTTTTCCTTACATTTCGTTTTTCTGACATACGTTTCCATAGTGTCAATGTAGCACCTACCATTACAGTGCGAGTTTCATACATTTACTTACCTTTACCATAGCGCTAGTATACTATGACTTGTCATTACTAAATCGTTGAGATGGTGACAATATGGCGTTAGTATACTACTGCCATAATACTATATCACTACTATACCATTCTTGTCCCAATATTGTATCGTTATTACCACTTACATTGCACTAGTATATCCTTTATATTCCACTAATATACCACTTATATTCCACTAGTATACCTTTCATATGGCACTAATGTACCCTGCCATTTGCTAGCGCCATCACTATACCGTTACCATATCATTACTGTACCGTGTTATACAAATACTATTCCATTTTTATACCACTACTATACCGCTACTGTATTGTTATTATACTACTAATATCATATTACTATGCCGCTGCTGTACTTCCGATCGACGGCCTCTTCTGTTGCCTCTACTCTCGAGTCTGCCATGGAAGCCTGCAACCCTATCTACGCTTTACAAGCAATACTTCCTTCATACTTTAGGCAGCCCAGACAACCTGGAGTCGCGGTGGACGACTAGAAAGCTGAAGCTACCATTCTTTTCCTCCAACTCAAAATAGCGCTGTCGAAAGTAGTTAAACCACGAAAACCTTTTCGTGGGAACACCTTAGGACGAGGCCGTTGCTGACACTACCGCTGCATCAGGCTTTAATTTAACTGAATCCTCCAGAAAAGCGTAGCACTTGCACCGCGTTGAACCTTCAATTACATAAGCAACACTTTGGTTGCAATAATTTGGAGGACTGCGGTTGAGAAAATATAAGGAAAACGTAAGAATCACGAAATTAAATATTCTGGATTAAGATACGTGTGCCAGGAGGTAGAATAGGGCACTTTAGTTAATGTGAAATTAACTTGACAGTATATTTGTATAAATATCAGTTCAAAGAAAAAGTTGTTAGAAATTGACCAAAGTTTGACACTTGGTTTTCTTCAGGATACCAAATATAACAAAGGTAAGGAGTAGAGCCGCCATGAATAGCAGTATGTCATCACCTAAACATAGGAATGTCTTGTCGCCAAAAGACTCCAACTCCAGAAATAATTCGCCAACTAAAGCTGGAGGAGCACAGTATAGAGGGATTGAGTCTCCTTTCAACAATCTGAAGATACGTCTAAGCTACAACAGTGGGCGCGAGACGCCCAGCAAGAGGAGCCCTTCGCCTAAAAAGCAGCCAGGGCAGCCGGGCCAGCTAGGATTCACGATATTCCAAGACGAGGTGTATTACAGAGACACTTTGGACGACGACGGGAAAGTTGACGACAAGCCCAGCGGCAAAGAAAACGCCGAGGCCCGAGGCCTCGAGTCAAACACCAACAAGGCCAACCACGAAGACCAGGAAAACATTCTTCAACCGCACATCAAGAGGGCCGCGTTGAGCCAGTGCAAACAGCAAACGCGGGTGGTTTTGGCTCCGTTGAACATCTTCGACTATCCAGGATACGTTTCGTACGGAAACAGGCCTACGCAGCTCGACGAGCCTTTTATCCCGCCAAACTACCAGAACGAGCAGCGCTCCATTCACAAATTCAATAATAGACTTCCCAACTTCATCACCCCTCCAAGAAACCTGTTGAAACAAGACTTGGTTTCTACACAGTACCTCGTTCGCTCTTCGATAGACGAAAGGAGGTCCAACGAGGACGACGAGATTGAGCAACGACTTCGCCAAAAAAGCGCCCTTAGAAGCAAAAAGAGATCTTTATCTGTTGGCAAAAACAGTGCCAAATACAACTTGATTAGAAAGAATAATTTCCAGATTCTTTCGAAATGAATTGCATCGTGTTAAATTTTCACCTTCTTAATGTTTTCATACATAATGATACCCATTTTTTCTTCGTTTCTTTAATGCTGTCAGCATCTTTCTTTCTCCCCATCATAACTGGTCTTTCGACAGGCTTGTATACGAATAAACTATCCACCAGTAACTCCCATTTGTTTTGTGTAATTTTGTTTTTTTGGTTGTCTGTTGTCGGTTTTTTTCAACTTCCTCGTTGAAAAATTAAATCTCAAGACTAGAAGGTAAAAACCTGTCGTTCTAGAGGTAAAAATGTCAGACTCACTCACTCAGGCTTTCAAGAGCTTGAAGATGTCTCAGACGGAGAGCACATCCGATCACGAGAAAATATACAAGGTGTCGTATCAATACCTATCTCAAGTGAAACAGTTTAACGACTTGAAGTCCTTCCATAATTGTCTTGTTGCATTGATCAACATGGACTCCTACTTCAGGGCTTTGGAATTGATAAAGCAGGTACACGAAGACGTCCACAAAGAGTTCATCTTAGAAAAGGCATACATCTACTACAAGACCGGTAAAACAGATGAGTTGTTGAATATTTACCGTCAGCAGGACTATCAAAACAATCCGGTCTTAACCAGGGCAATAAAGCATATTGTGGCACAGGATTTTTATAGGAATGGCGAAAATGGGAAAGCCCTCGAATTGTATCATGACTTGATTTCCACTAATGATCTGATCGACAACGACTTGGATTTGTCATGTAATGAAAGAGCTGTGATTCACCAACAAAAATTGATGGATCAAAACAGCGAGACAGAGGCTCCTACTTCCTCGATAGAAGAGTCGTATGACTTGTTGCTCAATGATGCATTGATTCATTTGTCAAAGAAGGAATATTCTACATCTTTGGTCTTGTTAGAAAAGGCCAGCCAGAAATGCGAGGAACAAAATTCAAGTGACTTGTCAAAAGAGGATTTATTGATCGAGTTGGCGCCCATAAAATTAACGATTGCATATATATATCAAGTTATTGGTGACAAGGAGGAGGCCATGAAAGTCCTCAAGGAATTTGATCCAAGATCAATCAGCGATTTGGTTGTAAAAGTGACGTTACTCAACAACTACTATTCTCTTCAGAATAATGATGACATTAACCCTAATCTAATTGAGAGAGAATTGAGTTTACAGAAATTGTTGCATCATTTGCAGCAAAAGTTGACCAAACCCCAGTATCAGGTCTTGATCAAAAATCACCTTCTTCTCTCCTTCTACTCAGACACAATATCATACACTTCGTCCTACTTGAAGCAAGGCTTCATAAAAGACTGGCTTTCCACCTTTGAAGGAGACTACTCCATTTTAGCAGTCAAAGTGTTGACATACTTAGGAGTAAGATCAGAAGATATCAATAACCCTCTTCAGTACAAGAGCATGGCAAGAAAGCTCTACAAATTTGGTAGCGGTACGAAAGACTTTGGTCTCGCTTCCACTGCAAGCATGATTTTGGTATACGTGAATTCGAAACAAAATGATTACAACCAATCCATCTCATTATTGGAAAAGTTAGTGAAAGAGCTGCTTTCTCACGAAAAACTTGTTCCCGCCTTGGTAGGCA
Source organism: Millerozyma acaciae (assembly GCA_001600675.1). Classification (NCBI taxonomy): domain Eukaryota; kingdom Fungi; phylum Ascomycota; class Pichiomycetes; order Serinales; family Debaryomycetaceae; genus Millerozyma; species Millerozyma acaciae. Next base: position 315,141 of record BCKO01000002.1, on the reverse strand, counting down.
CTTTGCTAGGGTTGTACTGGAAACTAGAGATACTGCAAGGCTCGTACAGCTGGCTCGACGATTTTGTGGGCCACGTTGAACACACTGACATAGACGTGTTCAGAAAGGATACGAATTACTACAACTTTGTCAAGGCCACTTCGATTCACGTTTCGACCAAGTTTAGTGACTATTCCGCTAGACTTTTCAACGTGCTCAGTACTGTCAACCCAGACGACAAATTAGTACAGACATACTTGGGCGAATCTCCTAGCCAGACCTTGTCATCTCTTACTGATTTGACATCCTCAGTTGCTTCTGTTGAAGAACTATTAAACACAAACCTCGAATCATTGGCACCAACGAAAAAGTACACCCCAGTCCCTGCTGTTCTTCCTTCTAAGAAGAAGCACTACAGAATACCTAAGTTCTCTTCCAACGCCGAGGCCAAGCTCCTGAACCTTTTGGACCCGGCCACCTTGGATCAAGAAAGGTGGATTCCTTTAAAACAGAGATCATACTATAAACCCACAAAGAAGTCAAAGAAGAAAGGTTCTGGTCATCAGGGTGCCATAGACTCCCATGATGCCCAAGCTTCCCAGTCATCTGTCTCTACCGCTACGCTGTCAAGCAAAAATAAAGTTAAAAAGAAGAAGAAGGGCAAGAAATAAGCCTCTCCTCAGATTATCAAATACACATTGTCCCAATTTCTTACATTGTTAACATTCTTGTTAGGTCGTAGTGTTTAGTACGTAGAAGTTTCAGGTTCTGATTGCTTTTTGCTAGTTCCTTTTCGAAATTTTTAGATTGTTCCCTTGCAAAATAAGGTTTAAGAATTTCGCTTCATCAGAAATAGAGACTACACACCGGGGAAGAAAAGCTGGGCTATTGCCGTATATATGGGGTTTAGTCGAGTTCTTCTGACAAGGAGGTGTTGGCTCTATGTTGGAGAAGGTATGGACCTTGAGATGGCCTTATCGGTCCTTCCCAATAAGGAAGGTCAGCGCTTGATAAAGACTTTCCCAATTAAGAGAGTAATTGCGAAGTGATCAAGATATCGGAACCCTTACTCCATTATATAAAGACTTGATCCCCCACGAAAGGTTTAGGATTCATAGAACCTTCTCTGTAATCAAACAAGTGGTAATAATACATAGTCAGTGTAATATTATCACGTTAGCTATGGAAGTTTAATCCAAACACATAAAGCTACGCTCAGCCAATATTCTGAATACTCGATAAAGCACTATGTCTATATATTCAAGTAATGCACAATCATATTCTTCTTTGTCTTCAGGCTCTAAATATCGAAACATAAAGATTCTTAGTCTTGAGGACAGTAGAAAGGCAGCATACACATTGCAGAAAGCATTCAAAGACGACTCGTTATCGAAGCTTCTTGTTTGTCATGTGAAGGACGCTGACGAGCGAGATGAGCTCGAATTTGCACTTTACGATGCATACACGAGACAGCACATTATGAAAGGACTTGTTTTGGGCATCAACGAATCCAAACACGACTTTGAAACAGTAGCTATGTGGTCTCTTCCTGACTCGGCAGAAAACGGGTTGGACTCATTTTCGACGCTAATGGAGGCCGGCTACGGTAAACTATGGGATATGCATAACGACGTTGGAAGAGAAAAGATCTTCAACGGGATGCTTCCCTTGTTGCATGACACAGCTGAACGTATTATGGATACAGACAGCCGTTTCACAAATAAAAACATGTATACGTTAGTTTATCTTGGATCGTTAAAGAAGGCGCGAGGAAAAGGCAATGTCAGGTTGATGTTTGACTTTATGTTTGAAAAATACATCGACCAGGACGACAACAGTATTTCGTATTTAGAGAGTTCCAGTAAGGACAACATCCCTATTTATGAGAAATTTGGCTTCAAGTTCTACGAAGACATCGTCTTGGGGTCGCGCAAGTCCAGTAAAAGCGTCGAAGGTAAGGACTACGCTATAATGAATGTTATGATAAGAGACACCAATGGCCATGACTGGACTAAAATAAAGCAAGAATATTCGTCATCTAAGCTCTGAATACACAGTAGCACTTTTGAAAAGCATAATGTACATTTGTATGAATTAATATATACAACTCTTAAACTATTCATCTAAAGACAAAACACTTTTTTGCGAAGGAAGGTTGTGCTTTGCAAATTCTTCCTTAACTTTGCGTCTATGTTCTTCCTCTTGCAGCTTCGTGATTGGCTTCACTACTTCATCAGGAGGAACAAACTTGAACTTGCCAAAGCCAAATTCTCTGTCACTTAATTTGTTTAAAACATGCAAATTTGCTCTGACATAACCCACTAGAGCTTCGACATGTCTCATGTCTGCTTCTGGATCAGAGTTGAAAATGTTTCTCCATAACGCCCCGGCCAAAGTAATGTCATCTGTCATGATACCTTCGTCGTAAGAGAAAACACATCCCAACAATTGTGTGTGGTAGTCTTTTAAGTAGTTTTCGATGATGCGATTCGACTTGATTCTCAACTCTTCGGCCATTCTCAACTCGAGGTCTCTGAATAATCTATCAACAAGCTTCTGCTGATAGTTTCTCCCGTATTTGAAAGGCATCGCTCTCATTCTAACCGAGAGGATCCAATAGTGCAAAATGCTAATTTGTACTTGTTGAGAAAAAGACATTGGCAAGTTCAAAGTCTCGTAGTAAAATCTTGCAGTAGGTGAAAGTGGTTCATTGGGATAGAACAAGCCTTGTCTTTTGCACTCTCCAAAATAGTGAGATCCAGCAACAGGACCTGCTCTCGACATATCCATATCTATTTTAAAAAGCTTCACGACCCACTGTCCGAGTTGCTGCTTCCAATTTTGCATACGATAGCTAGGATCGCTTTCTACCTTATTCGTGGACTTGAATGGCGACTTGGCCGCTGCCTGCCTTAGCTTGGTCTTTGGTTCTTCTGGCTTTCTGGGCAAGGTCGATTCCTGGGCCATTTTCGATGGTGAGACAACAGCATCGTCGCTCTGTATTTGATTCAATATCGTGGCTTTGTCGTGTTTCATGGCCACGGAAACAGCACTAAACATCCTTTTTGGGACGCATACTTGCCTTATAGGCCCTTTGATGTAGAGCATATTGTTTCTTAACTAGTAAGCTATTCTGAGAAGAACTTGAAAAATTGATAAAACTATTTGAACATGCTTACGTAACATTTTTTTTTTTTTTTTTTTCAATAAACACCCAAATACATCTTCCTTTGCGTTAACAGCCAACTTTAGTATGTCATTACACCTGCTTTGCTCTGTCTTCAGCACGGACGGCTATGACAGCCCACGCCCTCAGCACAGTCATTATTAATAAATCTTAAATTTTTTGTTGTTGGTATATATATACCGCAGGTATCACTGCAACATTATCGATAAAGCCTGCCTCATCGTGGGTAGAAAGGTTCCAGAGCCTCTCTGCCACCTTTATATAGCTTTGACCACGAAGCAGAGAAATACCCACCCCACCAGCTTGTATATACTGCTCATGTCGTGTTTGTGGAGATGACCGTTAGCCAAAGACCCCAAGCTTTCTCGAACTACCTTCTCACCCTGGAGCTCTGACTATTGTCGCAGCACTCACTACTACGTTGAATCAGCTGGACCATATTAGATTTTTTTACTTGCCATTGATTCTCAATAATGCGGCCTAAGACATACACTAGAGACACGATTGCCTTGAGACTAGAGACCGGGGGCCCTCTACTTACTCCTAACCTCCTTGGTAATGGTAGTTGTAAAGCCCAGCTGGCACATCCACCATGCCTACATCTAGTTCCCAGTGGAAAGCGCAACAATTGCAGTACAAACACGACAACACGACGACACGCACGACATATGTCGCGTACATAAAAAGAGAGTGTGTGTGAACAACCCTCACTTACATGATAAAATGCCACAAACCGCCACATGCTCTGGCATAACTAACATGGCACAACCACAAAATATAGATGACACAAAACCAAATATTACACAAAAACAACATATAAAAAATGTCAACAAGAACGTCGCGCGACATTTCAACTCTCGGTAAACACACACAAGTCGCTTATATGCACACTTCCCTTCTTTTTTTTTTTTCTTCCTTGCTCGGCAATTAAACCATCTCGTGAAAGACTGATTGATACGTACGATTTACATTTACTGCGAAATATTTATGAAATGACACAAAGTCGTAATAGTATAAGCTTTTCAATGCAGACGTAAACTGTAGGTAGTGATCCTTCCATTCCCTTATAGCGGGTACTATTTTTTTTCCTTGTTATATTTATTCTATAGCAATAATTTTTTTTTAAAGGCAAGCGGTTCAAGAATCATCAATAAGCAGGTTGACAAATAATCGATTAATCAATCAATCAGCCTCATCATTAAGTTGTAATTAAGTTGTAAACATCGTTGTGAAAAATAACAAAATATATGCACTATAGCGGTGGGCGAGTGAGATGGTGTTGTACAAGAGAAAACCAGTAACTTTTATAAGGCCGCCAGACATAGGGAATGACTTGACTAAAGAAGTGTATTTTATAGAAGCCACGAAAGAGTGGTTTTTCACGTACGAAGAGTATTTGCAAAGAATGGACTACTACAACAGAAGAAAGTTTGTATGCGAAATCACCGGCAATTCGTGTTTGACGTACTTCCAGGCGTTGGAGAGCGAAGAACGGGAGATCATGGGGGTGGAGAAGAACTTCCCGTCAGCACTCAAGGAACACATATTGCGATTTTTGCAGTTCAACAGAATTACGCGGTTGGACCAATTGGTGGACAAGGTGTACCTGGTGTTCAAAAACGATTACTTTCCAGGAGAAACGATCTTTTTGAAGGCGTCGGTGTTGAACGACGGGCCGGATAATAGCAGCAGCAGGCGAAGGGCGATAATCAAGGAGAAAATCCAGTACAGTAATCCCGAGGATGGCATGACGACCAAGTACTTGGTGGTGCGATTGAGCGACGAGAGGCAGGCCATAGTGTCAAACGAGCAGATCTCGCGAGATAGAAACCACTTTACGAAATGGCTCATCAAAACTTTCATCAAGCTCACCATGTCCCGATCTCATAAAGTTGGTGCGCCCTGGGTGGTAAAAGACAAGTTTGCCAAATTATACCGCATACCACAAGAATATCCCGAGGATTTGAAGCATTTCGAGTCCTCCACCCCTAATGGTAACGTGATTTATGAGAGCAATGCTTCGCCGTCGCCTTCAGCAGGCGAGTCCGATTCCGTAGACAGCAAGACAGCGAAGAAGCCCAATGCGAAACTACAGTCCAACAAAGTCATCCGGAAGAAAGCAGCATCAAACGTTTCAGCAAAGAAAAAGGCAGAGCTCGCGGCAAAGATGCTCCAAGACGAAATCAAGACAAAATACCCACAACATCATGTACCGGAGTCATTGTTGTCTGAACCAGGGGCCGAGTCTGATAAGGCTACACCTCAGCCCAACAATCAGCCAACAAGGAAAAATATTGTGGAAGATCTTCAACTCAGATTCAATTTGCAACACCCCAAGCCAGAAGCTAAAACTTTGAAGTTGCCCGAAAATGCAAAGTATTGGGAATCTGCTCCCGCTGAACAATCTGAGCATGAGATCAAAGACGAAGAAAATGAGAATGAGAATGAGGTACAGACTGAGGAGTCAAAAGACATTCTGAGCAATGGTTCAGAAGAAAATGCTGTACCAATTCAGGAGTCATTAGCTTGCTGGATTTTCTTAAACATTTACCATAGTGTACTAAAGCTTGATACTTTCACATTTGACGATTTTTTGTATGCGATGTCCTGGAATCATGACCAATTCACAAATATTGGCAGATGTGTTTTATTAGATGAAATTTGGTGTGCTGTCTTGGGCGCAATAGTCTCAAATGAGTTACCCAGTAGTAAGAATGCAGTTGATGATGAAAAAATTTTTGGTCTTCAAGTCACATTGCCAGCCAAGACCTCTTTCATCGGGAAGGATGTGATTGAGGGTTACGACGAAAGAGGGTCTGAGTCAGATAATGAGGAAAGAGTCTTGAAGAGTGATGATGAGAAAGAAAGCGATTCTTATAATGATTCTATCAATGGGAACGAAGAAGTGAGTAATACGAATAACGGGAAAACGAAAACTTGTTCTCGAAGTTCCAACTTCAAGGAAGAAAAAAATTCTGATGATACGACCGATCAAAAGGACAAAGTCATTGACTCAAATATAGAGACTGTCAATGACAATAAAAACGAAGATGACGATGAAAACGATGGCAGCAATGAGGATGAAGGCGACAGCATGGAGGGAGTCGAAGCGGAGGAACGTGAACATAATGCGTATGTTGTGATGAATTATAGAGGAACAGCGTGGCATGAAAGATTACGCAGAAGAAACTTTAAGGACGGGAATTGGCAATGTATATTATTAGGAGTTTTATCACTTGTCGAGTATGTTCCTTCTTACCGTGATACTATCCATAAAGTTTATAAAACTTTAGCGCCAGTTGATCAAGATCCTACACCAAACACCGTTTTGAATCAATTTTATGATGAGCTCGATCTAAATACGAGATTAAGGACGCTTAATATTTTTGTCGAGCTACTTACCAATGGAAAGATAGTTCGGAAATACATTGAAGAATGCTTGGATTATTCAACAACATTAAGACGAAATAGATTAGACAATATTAGGGACTATAAACTATTATTAGAGGATTGCCAGAAGATCAATGACGAAATTCAAGAGAAAGTGAATGACTTTACTAGTGCAGAAGATTCCAAAACCAAAAGTAAAGCTAAGAATAAATTTAACAACAAAAGCAAAAATAAAACTTCTGAAATGACACCAACATCGCAAGACCCTAACAACAAGAAGAAAAACAGTAGGCTAGACCTGCTCTCATTAGAAATGACAGAGGCTGAAAGCAAGGTGGCAGAGGTCGATGGGTCCTTTAAGAAACTTTGGAATCAAAAGAAAGAAATCACGAATCAGCTTAATGATTTCAAAAAGAAGAAGCGTGATATTGAACGTAAACTAATCGAGATTGATTGTCAGCGTGTAAAATTATTGGGCAAAGATCGTTCGTTCAACAGGTATTGGTGGTTTGAAAATAGTGGTTTACCTACGTTGTATTCAGGAGTCAGCACCGACGAAAATGACGAAGAAGAAAATAATGACGACATCGAAAATGATGATACAGATGTGTTGGATGAGACTTACCTCATGGGTAGGTTGTGGATCCAAGGGCCTTCAAACGAGGATCTCAAGATAAGCCTCAGTACGTCATTAGAAGAGACTAATGAATTTCTCAGACTTTTGCAAGAGAAGAAAACTCAGTTGGACCATGAAGAAGACATGAAGCCGGATCTTGAATGGGATGAAAAGTCAAACAAGAAACTAGAACTAAACTTGAGAAGACTTGATTACATGCTGTACCCCAAAAAATTTAGATCTAGTGTACAAACTATGTTCAACCTCAAGTTTAGAGAGAACGGTATTGCTTTACTTGATAAGGATGGCAACACGGAGGAGCTTATTGTCGATGAATTTGGTGGTCTTGTTGATTCGTCGGCGCTACGTAAAATCACACCTGTTCAAAGGAAAGTGCTAGAAGAAATGCCAGACCCATTGATGAATGGAAATTGTTGGAGACTGTATGAAATGCCTGAGGATCTTTCTTTGTTAATAGAGCTGCTCAATCCATGGGGCAATAGAGAGTCGCAGTTGCGAAAAGAACTCATTAATTTGAAGGACGCCATTCAAAACAGCATGGAGGCAAGAAGAAAGGCCTTGATGTTGGGTCCACACAAAGCCAGCGAGGAGAAGGAAATCCTGAACGACGATAAATCAAACGAAGAAGCAGAATCCAATGTAGGAATGAAGAGGAATTCGGATGATGCTTTGCTACCACGTAAACGTCAAAGGACAAACCTAAATGGTGCAAAAAAGAATGTCTCGAATGATTCCCGCTCATCAGAACATGGATCTGTTGATCAACATGAAGACCGAGAACTTTCTCGAGTTTTGGAGTGGGTGAACTCGAATGCAATTGAGAGTTTTGAAAAATCGTTATATGAGGGAGGGGACAAGCTCAAGACCAGACAAAAGTCTAGAAGGAACTAAGTATTTACGAGTGTATTATATTCATTATTTGTATCAATAAAACTAGATTACAATAGCATCATTCACTTTCTACTTCTCTTGTTTTCTTCTTCCGTATGGGCAATATGACGTTTCCTGTCTTTTTGTCTTTCCGCCCGAGTAGCTTCAGCGAGCTCTCTGAGCTTTATCTCCTTGTTTTGTTTTTCCTGAAGCGCAATATCTTGCAACATCTTGTTACGAACTTGTATTTCCTCTCGTGCTTCTTTGTCAGCACTCTCAAGCGCACGAGACAAATCTTCAAACTTCTTTAAATCACTAACTTCAGTCCGTGGCTCGACATTCTCATTTTGCGCTAACATACGCTTGTCCAAGGAAATAGTAAAGCCCTGATTGTTTTTCCAATTGGAGATGGCGGACGGTATAGCCCATTTTTGACGTTCCTCTTTACTTAGTTTTCTACTCTGATCTGGTTTTTTCAAAATTGGCGGAGGGGGAGATGGTGGTCTGTGCCTGTTTTTACGTAGCTTGAATTTTGGTGGAAGAAGTGGATCCTCCTGAAGGTTCGTTATCTGGAACATTCTTTCTCGCCTTTGAAGGTCAGTATCGTCGTCGTCGCTTCCATTCTCTGCGGTATCTATTCCGCTAGTCTTATACTTGACGTAGGATACAGACTGATTGTTTTGTGCCTTTGAATTGCTTATTCCCAACTTGTCTGCAAGTATCTTTTCAATCACATTCTTTGTATCTTCAACACATTCTTTCAAAGAGTCGTCTGGACAGTTATCCAAACTATACCTAGGAAAAAAATGTTTTAAGTTTGGGTAGCGTTTTTTCAAAGGGATAGTATCTTCGTATGATGCTTGCACTTTGGATCTTCCTGTCCCTTTAGCTGAAGCAAGGGTCAAGTTATAATTTAGTGTTCCATCCTTATTTAATTTCAAATCTCGTATTGATGATCCACTCGCTGGATTTTTGATGGTTAGTTCTTCTTCGCCTTTATTTATGTGTAGAAGTTGCTTTGAGGACGAGAAATCGACTTTCCTGCTTAACTTTATTCTCGTTGATGGGTCATCATCTGAATTTTTGACTTTAGGAAGAAGCGAACTAAACATATTCACTTAATTTTTATATGTTTACCATACAATATGATCACAAAAATGGGAATAAGTATGAATACCTTATTGTAACTAAACCTCAAGTATAAAAAGAGCCTGTAATTATCAAAGGACGACTTGTAGGAAACTCTTGATGTTCGAGTATACTATTAGCTGGGAGATTTGAAAGTATTCATATCGCGATTGCACATAATATTTAAGCTAGCTCATCACTAGCAGCTAGAGTTATTCTAAATATATTTACTAAAACAAACCAAACTTTTGGCAAGTGGAAAAGATCCATATAGCAAATTTTGAGACGCTGAGGGAAGGAATCTCGTCTTCATCGACATGGTAATCAAATTGAAGCTCTTCATCTGTGACCCTCTTAACAGCAGTAACGTAGGTGAAGGTTTTGAAAAGATAGTAACAGAATCTCATGCTCAATGAAATGGACACATATGGAGCGACGTCATGCTTGTGGTCCTCAGAAGAGAGTCTCGTGGTTTCAGTTAGCAAGCTCTGGTCAGCAGAGTGCCTCTCTGCCATGTGGTCCACCATGGTGTCTGGATAGTCAGTAATTATGCCGTACTCAGGGAGTCCAGCAACCTTGCTCAAATCAATCAAGTAGTCGAACTGGCTTGTTGTATTTATGGTCCAGGTGTATAGCTTCATCTTATGTTCACGCAAAAGAGGCACAAATCTCGATAAGAAAGTGGCAGACCAAGTCAGCAAGTAAACCAAAGACACCCCGGTGACTTTGAACTTCAACGCACCTTCGGGCAAGCGGTCAACGTAGTTATTGTAGTTGACGTAGTGAAGGGAATCCCTCCAGTTCACCGAAATATGGAAAATATCAAAGTACCTGTAGCCACTGCCGCCGCCGTTGGTGGTGGTGGGTTTGAAGAGGTCCTGAAAGAACGGGTCTTGGTTCAAGTACTTGACGAATCTCAAGTCCCAGATCCCAAGCTGAATCCTCAGCACCCACCAGTTGATGTCGTCCTTGACCGCAAGCAAATCTCTCACCAAAGCCTTGATCACTTTGGCCGGGTTTGCTCGCTTGATATCAAGCATTATCTTGTGGCGGCTCGAGTCGTGCTTCTCCGAGTACTTAACAAACCACTGCAACACCTCCGTGAGCTTCATCAACTTCTCCCCCGAGGAAATGGTGCAGAACTTGGCAATATCCCCATACCTACTGTTTGTAATTACAGTGTCGGTCTCGTTCCCTTCTCCATCACAAAACACCCGTTTCGTGCTAACGTCGTGGGATATAACAACGACGTCATCTCTTGTCAACCACACATCTGTTTCTATCACTGCCGTACCAACACCGTAGCTCTTCTCAAACGAATACAACGTATTTTCCGTGTATCTGCCTTTGAACCCTCTGTGGCCACAAATATTGATATTGTCGTATAGATTCATATTGCTGCAACTTGCTTGGTGAACTTTTGTCTCGAAAAATTTCTAGTTTGTTCTACTTTTTTTTTCAAATCTGTTGTACTAAACACCTTTCCCGGTGGTTATACCCTTCTTTTGAACTCAACTGACTTACAATTTCCTTCCACAGTTCCCGTACTACTTCTATTAGAGTAATAATTTTTTGTCCCCACGTTACCTTCATATGATGAGACCATGTGACCTAGTTTTGACAGGTTTGTCAGCATTTAGTCTATGTAAACCTTTAGCTATAGAGAAAGACGGTTGGTGATAGTATGTACTTATAACTTTGTAGTGTGACTTTGGAAGCTGGGATCCACAACGAGTCTAATCAAGTGGCCTGCGATCGATTCGGTTCCGGGGATCAAAATACCGTCAGGATTGATATCGGAATCATCTTCGTCTTTGGAGCGACTGACTATCTGTCTGATATGGTCAGAGTCGAACCATTTTGCATCGGCGAGTTCTCTATCATGGCCCAAGTGTATGACCTCGTTGGTGCCGTTGAAATCCACCTCAGCGATGCAGCCGATCATGAGGTTGCCGGGGAAGGGCCAGGGCTGAGTCATTTGCATCTTGATATCTGAGCAGACGACGCCGGTTTCCTCCCAGATTTCTCTCTTAATGGCCACCTCCACAGTCTCTGAAGGCTCCATGAAACCCGCGGTACAGGCGTACATTTTAGAGTGGGCATGCCTCTTGGACAAGGAAAGCAAGATCTTGGAGCGGTCAGTGTTGGTGACGGCAGTGATGACCACAGCGTCTGTCCGGGGAAACGACACGTTGGACACAGTGGCACTCTTGACTGGACAAGCATAGTTCACCTTTCGCGTGGCGGTGGCATTGTGGGAGGCGTCGCTGCCATCCTCGTTACTCTCGACCGTCGCTTCGTTGGTGCACTTGAGCTTCCCGCCGGCATGGATGGGTATCACTTTGGACCCACACCCAGGACAGAACCGGTTTCTTTGAATCCAGTCAAAGAACATGCTGGCTTGCGAGTATAGAGATGCCTGTGTATGGTTCAAACTGAAGTAGTGCTTTCTGGAGTGAGTGAAGATCAACTCTGAGGCATCCAACGAGCTCGACTCGGTTACATGTCTCAATACCAACTCCCTCGCGCCGGAGGAGTTGGTCAAGTCGACGCCATAGTACGGGATTCCCTGATACCTTCCCTGATAGTCAAGGTACTTTTCTTCGGTGCTCGAATCCAGGTCCTCATCCGACCTAAGCTTTACTAAATCGACACCCACGCTCTCGTCTTGGATCCCCAAGAATAGAAACACCGGCTTTCCACTCGCCCTGAGCTCAGGATCATGTTCCCTGTTATCGCTATTCCACACTTCAGTGATCCGCTTCCACTCGTCGTTTTCATAAAGCCCTTTTTTCACCGACCCTGGCTTTGTTAGTTGGTTGCTTCCGTTTGTGAGCACAACAAGGATCTCATCCGCATGCTTTCGAACTAAAGGCTTGCCGTTTTCGAAAAAAATGAACCTGGTGGACGAATGACTAATACTGCTGCTGATAAAGTCATCGTCTTCCCTCAAAAATGAGACTCTATTGACCGCTTCTGCCCCAAAATAGATGTTAGATTCTTTTTCATACAACGTTGCCAGTGTTCTACGTGACATTATGAGGACGATACTTAAATTTTCTTCGAAGCTAGCAATTTAGTATAGTAATCTTTGATTTTTCATATGTATATGTTCATATTATGTATTTTGATTATATGCAGTCCGATATCAACTTCGATAGTGAACCGTTTAGTTACGTTTAGTCAGTTACGCTGAATAGAAGGAGAGATGTCTACGATATCGCGTTCAGATCTGGAGGTCGGACTCCTCTATAAGGCAACCTATACTTTTTTTTCGATTCGAAAAAAAAGTTCAGCTTTGAACGCATTTGATCTCCCTGGGCCGTATAGTCTTTTCATACCATGGAAAGGTATGTAGATAAAGTTAATCCCAGGGTAATACAGATCCACTTGGATAACCAAATACTCATGCAAGAGCTTCTTATTCAAAAGCTAACTATTTAACAGTAGGATTGTATGACTATTATGTACAGATGGTATTGAGGTGTCATAGACCTGAAAATGGTTAGTTTCAATCTTTCTAATTAGCTTTAAAATTTGACGAGGCTAATGGATCAGAAATTCAGAGTTGTTCTTCATTTACTATCGGAAGTCTAACGTCTAAAAAATCTTTTGTTTCATCATTGCATAAGCCCTTGAGTTCCCAGCTTTACATACCTTGTAATATTAATTGTGATGTGATGTGATGATTATGCCAATATACGCACCCTGTGAATAGTTAGTATCATTTGTCTTATACTTGAGACTGTGTAAACATTTCAGAATATTGTGATTTGCTTCGTCAACGACATTTGTCTAGGAAGTCAAGCGTTTAAAATCTATTTTATTCATCATTTATGTTGAAAATCTTTTTCCTCTTTTCCTGCCACTAGATCAAATACATACCAAGAAGTGAACTAAAACCGTGTAACACGAATCCGTTAATGAGCCAATCTATCCGATTGGAATGCCTTTTTTGATAATTCTGGGTAGTCCCTTGATCCAAGACTTACCAGTTTTCTTGTCTATAATTACAAAAACTCTTCCCGATTGCCTCATTCTCCCCGTTCTGCCAACACGGTGGACTAAATCCACCGAGGTGTTGGGCAAATCCATTAAGATGACATTTTTGATGCCCACGAAGTTTAGGCCCCTCGCTAATAAATCAGTAGTAACTAAGACTTTGATCTTACTTCCGTCTATATCGTCTTCTAAAAGTTCAGCGGGTTTCAAGAATGGCTCTAATAGGGACGTCCTTTCAGCTGCCTTGTCTTCGCCTGTGACGCCCACTATGTCTTGTTCCCTGTGTCCAAACCTATCGATCAAGGTCCTGACTAAAGGCTTGACGTCTTTCTTCTCATTCACAAAAACAAGAATTCTCTTGACAAAACCTGCTTCGGTACCATCGTTATATATTGCGTAGATAGCCTGAGCAAGACACCTGGTTTTGGAACCGTTATAGGGTTGAGTCAGAGCGTCAATGACTTTAAGATTGATTTGTTTAGGAATTTTATGCAACGATGGTGTCACCACATTTATGATCGAGTCTTCGTCTGGGAACATCTTGCTAAGCGTCTTGTTAAACTCCTTAGGAATAGTTGCAGAGCACATGATCAAGTCTTTACATTTGGAGAAATGTTTAATGACGGCGGTGGTGTCAACAAGCCATGACTTATCCATCAAAGTATCTGCTTCATCCACGACACAGTAAGTGACATTGGTAAAAAACCTGAATGGCCTGTTGAAATTATTGAGCTTTGCAAGACCCTGAATTTTAGCAGGAGTGGTAACAAGAACATCAACCCTGCGTTTACAGGCGTCAACCAACTTTGTGTGTGGGTCACCAGCGGCCCATTTGACCACATTGAAATTGAGACGGGTATTTTCCTCTTTCAAATTCAAAAATAGAGAATATTCTGAGTCTTGCATTACTTTCAGACCAGCGCTCTCTTCCAAGTCGTAAGTAACCCTCGACGCTTGTTCCACGCATTCGTATACTTGCTCGACCAACTCCTGAGTAGGGAGCAAAATGACTGACCGTATAATGGGGAGCGTTTTAGCATTCGCATAATCCTCGTAAGATTTCTTGAAAAGCCGTAAATCGTCTTCTTTCATTTTACTAAGAATCAGCGCGAGATATGCCCAGGTTTTCCCAGAACCTGTCTCTGCAGCAATGGTAAAGACCTTGAGTCTGTTGAGCTCATTTTCTGTCATGAGCTCTTTGAGGATCTTGTTCCCCTTGGCTTTGGCGTCGATCTTTGTCTGCAGCAAACGAGGCTTGTTGATCTTTCTGATAGCTGCAATCTGCACAGGCGACGGCTTAAGCTCAAGAGCCTTTTTATCCTTGATGTTCGTGTTTTTCAAGTTGTAGCCATCTCTGATTTGCTCAATCATAGCAGCTCTGACTGAAGGAAAAATTCTCAACGACTCGAAACTTTCAATGCTCTTGATAGCATTTTCCGACATCTCCCTGAGCTTAGACTTCGGCTGCGCAAGGCCAGAGAAGTTACCAAACGCAAATGGTCGGTTTTGCTGCCCCGGTGCTTCTAAAGCCTTTCCGGCTTTGGACCTAATGACATGGCCATCTCTTCTCTTCCCTTTACTAGCCTTGGCATATGTCCTCGCACTCAGTAATCTTGATGAGCTTCGAAGCAATTGCTTACAGCCAAATAGCAAACCATTCGCTGATCCAGTGGATACTGTCATGGTACTGTAATCCTAAATTCGATGGCATCACAACAAGGTGAAGAATTATTTAACTATGAAAAATTTTCGAATTTCCTCTTAACATAAAAATTTGGTCGTGCGCGGAAAAACTCTCAATATCTGAAAAATTTCACCAAACGACGTTCAGTTAACTAAGATTACAACAGTAGGGTTTAGGAGAAGAATTTTGCCATGTTGAGAAATTCTTTCAGTAGAGCTACTAAGAACATAGTTGGGGTTAAGACTCCACTGAATGTCAAGCTTTTCAGTATGACATCGGCTCTGTTGGCGAAGAGTGCGCCAAAGCAAAAGGATGGAAAGAAGAAAGTGAAGATTGGATTCAAGAGCAAATCTGGGACCGCTGCACCAAAGACGAAGAAGGGAGGTATGACGCACTTGGCCTTCAGGGATGCTGTTCGTGCTTTGGGGTTTGAAAGATCAGCGGCTGATTTGAGCCAGATTGGAATCACAGATTTGTCCCATTCTAGTCTAGCTGAACAGAATTCGACGGTTGTGAAGTTCAGCAAGCAGACAGAGGAGATCCTCAGCAGTTTGGATCTGTTCAAGAAATACCAACATCATGAGCTCG
Source organism: Millerozyma acaciae (assembly GCA_001600675.1). Lineage (NCBI taxonomy): Eukaryota > Fungi > Ascomycota > Pichiomycetes > Serinales > Debaryomycetaceae > Millerozyma > Millerozyma acaciae. The sequence goes on along the minus strand of BCKO01000002.1, from coordinate 299,676 downwards.
TGAGAAACCCGGTTTCTTTGGTAACAGATAACACTGTGACTTTAAACGAGAGGTTTTTGACCAAGCTCGATTCTCCAAGCAAGAACAACAGATTATGTTTGACAGGAGAGAAGGGGCTCGGAAAATCTACCTTGATTGCTCAGGCAAATGCATTGGCGTTGTCGAAATACGATGGAGATGTGATTCTCTTGCATTTGGATCACCCCGAGAAGATTGTGGAAGGCTCAAGTGATTACATCTTCAACAAAAGAATGAACAAGTATCAGCAACCAATGTTCACAAAGAGGTGGATTAAGAAGTTGAGAAGTGCAAACGAGAATGTATTCAAGAAGTTGCCATTGACTAGGGACATCACATTCACCGCAAAGAAACAAGAGTACAATTTGAAAAAAGGCGAAAACACCTTGTACGACTTCGTGTTGCATAATCATGATTTTGGTAAAGTTGGATCATCAACTGCTTTCTCATTCTTTGTTGAAGAAATAAAACACCACTCCAAAGATATACCTGTGCTTGTTTCCATTGACAACATCAACGCCTTCACGAGTAAAACTTTCACCGCATATCGTCACCCCGATTTTAAGCCTATCCATTTTTCTGAATTCGAAATGGGAGATCTCATCTTGAAGTTGGTCAGCGGAGAACTTTCATTCGACAAGGGTGGCATTTTACTCTCAGAGTCCAAGGACTTGGCTGAAGGATTAACTTTGAAAGTCGGTCTTAAAATCGAAGAATATGACCCATACTATAAACAAGATAAATGTGACCCTGAGGTGGCCGAATGTTTCTTAGCCAACGGCGGAGTTGAACAAATGGAGCTCTCAAACATTACCAAGGAGCAATGTAGGGAGTTGATGAGATTTTGGAGTAAAGCAGGCATTCTTCAGGTCAGAGAATACCCAACTGTGGATGACTTCCACTCAGGTGAGTCATCTGTCATCGCCAACCGAAACAGTGACAGCTTGCAAAGTAACTCTGAGAGCACTTCAGAAGATCAGTTTGACACTCTTGTTAACAACAACTTTGTGATCTCAGCAGGGAACCCAGGTCAATTAATCAAATCAGTGAGCTTGTCATATTGAACAAATTCTTGTTGCTTTTAAAAACTTTACATTTGTAAATAGAATACTTCGATACTAGCTTCGAATTATATATTAAAATAGATCTAAAATACAGTTAAATGATGAATGAAGTAGAGTTTATACGACGTGGCCATGCAGTTTCCCATTTCATGTGAACAAGGTGTCTTCCTCTCTTAAGTATTCCCCGATATCTCCCTGTCTGAATGCAACGATACTTGTAGGTTGTAAGTTCTTTGTTTCATGGGTGGATTTGGCACTTACTCCAAATCCTAAAGGTGTATCATTCATGGAGTAAACAATGAGACCAGCATGTTCCGGTATGTCATCTGACATTCTTCCAATATGTGCCTTCAATACATGGTTTCCATACAAAAATGGCATCTCACCGTTGGGCTTGATCCAAACCTTGAACTTAGCATATTGCGATAAGTACTGTAAAGCAGTGATGTGTAATCTGAATTTACCTGTTTTTGTAAACTTCCCGAAGCATGTACCAACGGACATCAATTGCTGTCTAGATACTGAAGTAGCAAAGCGAGCTACTTTTTCAGAAACATAGTAGACTCTGTCTTTTTGCAAACGAAACACATGTGGATCATCAGGGTTATCAACCAAAAACGATATGTTTCTACCAATATAGTTTGCTAGCTTTTCGAAAACAACCCTTGTCTCTTCTTCTGTCAACGACCTCATTAGTGAATGATGTTTTCAAGATGATGTTTAAAGTAGTTTAGTAAATTTTTCAGGTAACAAAATTTAATGAGATGAGGAAATTTTTTTTTTTTTCAAGTTCAGATTTGATACTTACCAGTACTTAGTAGACTTATAATGTCCGAACCACCTATCAGTAAAGAAGTAGGGGAGAATACTAAATTACAAGCCAAGGCAGTAGCAGATAATGCATTGGATAAATCTGTGCCTAAGGAAAGTCAACAGGATAAATGGGCTAAGGCTAGGAAAGGAGGTAAATATGAAAAATCCAATAAGAGGTTCAAGACAGTATCACAAGAAAGAAGGGAGAGAGACTATGGCAACTCGTAGGTATGTTTTAGAGTTATTTTAAGGAAAGAATGAGTGTTTACTAACTTAAGCAGTGAATACAAGCCAAGATTAGATGAAAATGGTAACCCTATACCAAAGTCAGAGAGAAGACCAAAGAAGAAGGTTGCTTGTATGATTGGATATTGTGGTACAGGTTACAACGGGATGCAAATTCAGAACAACCCTGATGTTAAGACAATAGAAGGGGACCTTTTCCATGCTTTTGTTAAGGCTGGAGCAATCTCACCTGAAAACGCTGACGACTTGAAAAAAAATGGTTTTATGAGAGCAGCAAGAACAGATAAAGGTGTCCACGCTGCTGGAAATGTTATTTCCTGTAAGCTTATAATTGAAGATGACGACATTTTAAAGAAGATCAACTCTGAGCTTCCTGATCAAATCAGAGTTTGGGGCATCGAAAGGACTAATAAGTCCTTTGACTGTCGTAAGATGTGCTCCTCTAGAATCTATGAGTATCTTTTACCTACCTATAGTTTATTACCTCCCAAGCCAAAGACTGTGTTAGCGGAATTGGTTAAAAAAGGAAAAGAAGAGCACCCTGGTGTTGCAAGAGAAGATCCAGAAGGTGTCACCTGGTGGCAGGAGACCGAGAAGGCCATTCTCGACAGCGGGTTGACTACTGAAGATTTAGAAAAAGCACAGAAGATTTTGGAAGCTGCTAACTCTACCGAAGAGTCTGACCAGGAGTTAAAGAGTCAATCAAAGCTTTATAATGAAAATGGAGAGATCACAGAGACCGGCAGATTGATCAAGTCGATCAAGCTGATCGAAAACAAGAGGAGAAGGTCTTATCATGTATCTGCTGAGAGACTCGATCTTTTTAGAGAGGCTATGAAACAGTATGAGGGATCGCATAATTTCCACAATTTTACCTTGGGTAAGAATTTCAAAGATCCATCTGCTAGGCGTTTTATGAAAGAGACCGTTGTTTCTGACCCTTTTGTTATCGAGGGTACAGAATGGGTTTCAATTAAGATTCATGGACAGTCTTTTATGTTACATCAAATCAGAAAAATGATAGCTATGGCTGTGTTAATTGTAAGAACGGGATGTCCCTTGTCAAGGATCCTGGCTTGCTTTGGTCCTACCAAGGTTAATATTCCAAAAGCTCCAGCTTTAGGACTTCTTCTCGAAAATCCTGTTTATGAAGGTTATAACAGTATGTTAGAAAAGTTTGGCTACAACAAAATTGATTTCACCAAGTATTCTAAAGAGATGGATGAGTTTAAGATGAAGTTTATTTATGATAAGATCTATGGAGAAGAGACTAAAGAAAACACTTTTTATGGATTCTTTGGCTTTATTGATACTTTCAAGGGTAATATGGAGTCAAAGGATGGAAAACATATTTTCGACTTTTTAGGAGCCTCGTTCGACTCCGGGTTGAATGTTGAAGAAAAAGTTGTACCAGTGGAAGATAACATTCCTGCTAAGGAACAAGATAATGTAGATTAAACGGAAAGTCATTCGAATTACTTTGATAATGGCGACATCAACAGATTGATAAACACATCAGACTAGCGAGGATGTTAGCAAATTGGTTTATTTAAAAGATTTATTTAAAATATTATATATCATTGAGACTACATGCAATTATTGATAAACTCGTAAATAGATTGATCTAATTCACCACTTCCTTCCGCTTATTCTTTGAGTATTCCAATTATAAAATTTGGAATGAGCTTCACTTCACATCTAATTTGAAAAGTTAAATAAAAATAATTTATAGTCATACAGTTGGTACGCATGCCTGGAAAAGTATCGGGATAGTAGGTATTGAGTAGATAAGCGACTATTATATTCAATCAGATCCAAGTTGGAAGACCACCAGATTGTGACTGCGACTGTGATTGGCCTTGTGAAGGTGATTGGCTATGTTCATTCACACGACGGGCCACCTTTGGCTTCATATCATCTTGAGAAGGGGTGTTGAATCTCATATTGCTATTGGCAGTGTTGTAAGTTTCAGGCATCCTTCTCACTTTAGGTTTTTGTTGCTGATATATGGAATGATACTGTTGTTGAGGAGAAATTTGTGCCGACTGGTTGTATTGTACTGGAAATTGTTGTTGTTGTTGAGGGGTTTGGATATTCTGAGGGTTCAGAGCTACCAACTGAGACTGTTGCTGCAGACTGGGGAGAGCGCTTTGCTTTTGTTGCGGGTTCTGGATGTTCTGTTGCTGTTCCAAATCTTGCTGGTCGTTTTGCTGCTGGCCTTCGGCGAGCTGAGACTGTTCTCTCTGCTTCTCTTGTTGAAATTTGTACAAGGTCCAGTCAAAAACATAGTCGTACCTGTAGTTCTCTCTTTTGAACAAATCCCTAAAGATTTTTCTCAAGTAGGGATAGTCGGGCTTGTCGTCAAACCTCAAGGTTTTGATATAGTTCATATAGTCCAAGAACTCCTTGGGCAAACCCTTGGTAAGTATGTCGTTTGGAGTCGTCATCTTCTTTTCCATGATACGGTCGTATTTCTGCCTCTTGGTGGCAGCCTTCAATCCTTGCCAGGGCAAGGATCCCCTGCAAAAATATATCAAGACGTAGCCCAAACTCTCCAAGTCATCTCTTCTCAGCTGCTCGATACCGAGATGCGTGTTCACAGAGGCGTACCTAGCAGTACCCGTCAAGTTCTTATTCTCTCTGTACGGAATATGCAAGTGAGTCCTGGGGTCTCTGTACTTTTTGGCCAACCCAAAATCGATAACATTCACTTGAGACCCACGTCTTCCGATCCCCATCAAAAAGTTGTCGGGCTTTATGTCTCTATGGATAAAGCATCTGGCGTGTATGTACTCGATGCGGCAAATCAACTGGTCGGCCAACAACAACACCGTCTTGTATGTGAACTTCCTGTTGCAATAGTTGAACAAGTCCTCCAACGAGGGCCCCAATAAGTCGATCACCATGGCGTTGTAGTCGCATTCGGTTCCATACCACCTAACAAATGGTATGCCCACTCCTCCGCTGAGCGCTTTCAAAACTTTCGCTTCGTACTCTAATTGTGGATGCTTGGCCTTGGTGTTCTCTAGTTTGATGGCCACTTCCTCCCCTGATATGATATTTGTTCCCAAGTAAACGTCTCCGAATGAGCCTGATCCTATCTTACGTCCAATACGATATTTCTTGCCCACTCTTAAATCCATCCTTCCTTGTTTCAACTTGTGATCCGATGCTGTGTGATATTACTTTAAAAAATGATGATGACTGCTGCTGTTTTTTTTAGAACTTTTTTTACTTAACTAATCTTGCCAGCTTGTATGGTATGTCTACTGCTCGCGAGTCCAGCTTGATGTCTCTGTTGCGAACGAGGTTATACCACTTGACTTAATTAACCGCCGTTTACTGAAACAAAAGAACGAGCAAACCTTTGAACCTTCTGACAAACAGTTTTGTTACACAAAACTGTTTTTCTCCCTTCGTTACACAAAACCCACCGCCCGCTGCCGCCAGTCGCCAGCCAGGAAAACCTCTTCTCCCTATTCTCCAGATGTTGCTGCTCCCACACCTACACATACCCAGACGGGCCACCACAGTCGCATCACCTGCCAAGATGGACCGGCTCCCGGCTATCGGGGACCCCGTCTGTCGCAAACGCGAGCCCTTTTCCGCCAGGGTATTCCAATGTCGCTGGACCGCCGAATCGTTGGGTCCCTCCATCACTGTCTCCTCTGCTCTAGAGGCTTGAGGAGGTTAATCGCGCTTGGAGGTTCATCCTGATGATGGTTCTTCGCCTCGTCTTTGTAATAATCTGCGTCTTGTGTTGAGAATGGCTCATTCTGTCGCCCTACGTCTTGTCCCAGGTCTTGTGCTACGTCTTGTTCTACGCCTTGTTGTACGTCTTGTCTCATGTCTCGCTCTACGTGTTGTCCCGGGGCCGCTCTAAAGGTCCTAACACAAATTAAATTATTCCATTACTTATTACTATTAAACATTACTATAAACCTGGACAAGTCTATTATTTAGCGGTTTCTTTGGGGGTCTTTTTGAACTTGTTCAAAAGCTTCTTGAAAAAATCGTTCTTCTTGACTTCCTTCTCGACCTGCTTGGAGTTCTTCTCAATGTCGGCCTTTGCTTTCTCGCCCTTCTTGACCAAATTACCTACTTTGGACTCGCCGTCTTTTTCGGCACTCTCGCCCTCTTCTTCAGCAGCCTTGCCTTCTTCTTTGGCACCCTCGCCTTCCTGTTCGGCTCCTTCCTTGACCTCCTTGACCTCCTTTGCCCCGGTGGTCTCTTGTGCTTCTCCTTCACCACTTTCTGCGGTGGCATCTGCGGCTGGCTCTTCGCTCAGTGCGACCTTGTCCTCACCGTTGTCGTGCGCGCCCTCAGCAGCAGCACCAGAAGCCTCTGAGGCTTCTGGTGCTGGTTGTTGCTCCTTGATCTCCGAGTCACCTTGTTCTGGCTCGTTCTCGCCTGCCTGAGACGTGGCCTGATCATTTTCGCTCTTTGTGCTGTCCTTGTTGGAATCGTTGGTGAAGATTCTCGAGGTTCTCTTGATGGTGTTCTTGATACCCATTTTCGACTGTTTTTTGGTCTGTTCTGTCCAGAAAATACTCTTCACCCTGGCCTGGCTATCCGTCCTTATTTATATCCTCGCCATTACACATTTGAAACTATTTATGTTATTGTTTGCGTGTCTGACAAAGCTAGAATTTTCCGTAACTCAGGTGATAACAGGCCTACGTATTTTCAGTACGCTAGGACCCGAAAACGGTCATTTTAGTTTATTCTATTTACTGAAATGTTTTGGTTATGCAGCTATTTTACCGTTCTGTAGGCTGTATGCTGTCTCATTGCTGCTGGTTCATCTCTGAACCATTCACCATTCACGGTATGCTCTAATTCACTTGTGACAATTTTGCACGCGATTTTCTCGAGAACGGCTGAGAAGAGACATTTTTGACACGGCTGTACAAACCAGCCAACTCTGCACCTACTGAGCCATTGTAGCGTTTGTATGTGGCTATTGGTTGTTGGATCCAAGACAGACCGCGACAACTATTGTGGAAGCCCATTCTAGCTGGGTGGCAGACGATGCTTCGTGAACGGTGCATCGCTATTTCTCTATTTCTCTATTCTTAGGAACCCCATGGTAGCAAGACACAATAGGTCCAATACATATAAGACGTTACAATACAGCCACCAATACCCAGTCATACATTGGAATTCAACCACAACCCAGTGTGTTGTGGTTTTCTCCGGACTTGGAGTCTAAAACGCCAGTTCTCCTTGTACCAATGGCTTTTAGCACCCACGTAGGCGAAGGGGGAGTATTTGTACTATTATGGTGAAAATTACATTTGGCGATGGTGCGATGCGCAACTTGGCATGGAATGGACCCACTTTTGTAGAGCAGCACCAGCACCAGCAGCAGTGCCAGAAGCAGCACAATTTTAGTCGGAGCTTCGGACAGTAGCACCGTCAGGTGCTACTGTCGATCCCGCGAAATCTGTGTTAGGTTTGGAGCAGACGGAGTCTAAAGTGGAAACAGTATTTGGGTGTGGGTGTGAGTTCTGAAGACTACAGGGCAAAATTGCGACACTCAAAGAGTTTTGTGAGACAAGACGGCTACTAATAGAGCTGCTTATTCTGATTGCTGTTGTTGTTGCTTCTGTAGGATTCCGGAAACAGAGTAAACACATGTCAGCGGTAGCACGGTGGTTCTTGGAGCCCCTTACTATTAGACTATACTTCGTAGTCAGACAAGCCTATAACGACAGGGGGACCGCTCGAGCAGAGCAGGAGAACCGGCTGGTGCGAATTTAGAAAAAGATTTTGAGAACGAGAATTTGTGAAAAAAAAAAAAAAAAAAAATCAGAGGTCGTGTCTGCATACCAAGAATATATATCACGTGACTGGTTGTCAGGTGCCTGTCCAATGTAAACAAATCCCAACCCATCCTTCCCTAACACCAGATTTGCATCAATCGTAGCCGGGGTTGAATCAGAACCAGCCTCACACTAAGACCGCTTTCCTTGCCATGTCGGCGTCATCGAGCCAGTTGAAGAAAATCGAGACCAGGATCGAGAGTCTTTCGGAAACTTTGACGAAAGCAAACCCACGCAAGCCGCTCAGCAAGTTCCAGCTCAACACATTTGATAATGGAAAGGTAAGCAAGCAACAGGGAAGTAGAAGCAGGCCTTTGAAAAGCAGTGGTGGTCATTCCAAGCTGCCGGTGCATTCCAAAATCAGCACGCCTTTGAAAACGGCGGGAAAGCAGCTGCCTGAAAGCAGGCAGCTTCTTGACGGCCTTTACCAAAGCACCCCCAAGATGTGTCTAGACGACTTTGAAATAGGGAAGATTTTGGGCAAGGGGAAGCTTGGGAAAGTCTACTGCGTCAAGCACAAGAAGTCGGGATATATAACAGCATTGAAGGTGATGTCCAAAAAGGAGTTGGTGGACTTGAAGCTCGAGAAGAACTTTCGACGAGAGATTGAAATACAGTCAAGCCTCATACACCCAAAGATCTCGCGACTATATGGCTTTTTTGCTGACCACAAAAACGTATACTTGATTCTTGAGTACTCTGTGCACGGAGAGCTTTACCACCACTTGAAAGCACTGCGGCGGTTCAACGATATTATAGCATCACACTACATTTTTCAGGTCACAATGGCATTAAAGTACTTGCATTCAAAAAGCATCATTCATAGAGATATAAAACCGGAGAACATACTTTTGTCGAGCGAAAACTCCATAAAACTTAGCGACTTTGGTTGGTCTGTTAAAGTTTCTCCTCTGTCATCCTCCAAAAGGTTGACCATTTGCGGCACGCTAGACTACCTCCCTCCGGAAATGATCGAGTCAAATGAGCACGATTTTTCCGTTGACATTTGGTCATTGGGTATTCTTTGCTTCGAACTTTTGGTTGGGAAGCCTCCTTTTGAAGAAATCGATAAGAACTCAACTTACAAGAGAATTGCTAAGGTGGATTTGAAAATTCCTTCCTTCGTCAGCCAAGACGCAAGTGACTTGATACATAAGCTCTTGCAAAAAAACCCTAGAAAGAGATTACCTTTGGATGAGGTGATGGCTCATCCATGGATCACTAAAAACAGGCCTTACTGGCCAAACGACAACTAATAAAGTATGACGCATTTCTTCAAGACAACCTTACAAGAGTATAGTGAGGTCTGGCATAGAATTTTTTTACAAGAAATTTATAGGAAATAATACACATTCATTTTGCATATCTATAGTACATCAATTGAATTAAGACTGGGTAGCTTGTTGATCCTTGGCTTGGCGCTGCTTCATCATGTGCATTTGTTGTTGCATCTGAAGCTTCATTATTTGTTGTTGGAATAACTGCTGTTGCATTGAATTGTACTGGGATGTGAGTAAAACTGCTTTCAGAGGGGCTCTTACTTGATACATTTCTCCCGTTATTGTCGATATATTCTGAGTGACAGAATCACTGTGAGGGTTGGCGGGCACATCAACATTAACCAAAGCACAACGCCCTTGAAGGCCTCCTATAGAGCCCGAAATAGCCTGGTTGGCCAAAGTTTGGTCACTGGTTTGACTGCTAGAAGTGGTACTGGAATTGTTGTTACCGGATGTAATCAAAGCATTCGCATACGCTTCTCTCATGTAAAGGAATCTGTGACGGTGTCTAGCAGATGTTATTTGCTTTCTTTCAAGAGGCATTGGGTAATTCTTTGATACACCTTCAAGCACTAAGTGAGTTTCTTCATCAGGATCAAGGACCTTGCTGTAGCCATTACTGTTCGCCAAGCCTTCTTCATCGTTCTCATCTGCTTCATTGAAAGCAGCATTTTCTCTTCTCTGTACTGCCAACGCATTATTAACAGCGAGCTTGGCTTGGTTCCTTTTCTGATACTGTTGAAGCAAAACATCATAGGGCGCACTTCTTCCCATAACCGCTCTTTTGGCTCCCATTGAGTGCGTTTTACATGTGAGAGATCTAGCACAAAATCCCCCTGATGGCAATGGAACACCACATTGCTTTTCCACGTCCACTGGACCTTTTTGTTTTGGCTGATTTTTGGGCTTAGTTTGCTTTTTCTTCCTGCTGATACCATTAGAGCCAGCTGATGATATTGAGCCATTAGCAGCAGCAGCAGCCGCTGCTGCTGCGTTCGCTGCTTCTTTTTCCTTCTGTGTCTGTGATTTTTTGTACTTTTTCTTTGGTTTTGTTACTCCACTAGTGGTAGAGTTGGGGGTGCTGGGTACCGGCGTGCTATTTCTCGAGGAATCGACAGATGATGGCTCAATGTCTAAAAGAGGATTCGATGCTTTCCCTCTTTTCCTTTTCATCACCAGGCTCCCATTTGCCGACTCTTTATCCTGAAGTTTCTGTTTCATCTCAGCACACCTGGAGAAATGTTTAGCTAAACTCTCTTCGCCTATAGGCCTGTTGCAAGACTTGCAGATTTTGTACTTCACAACCTGCGACAAATAAGAGCTGTCGGGAATCGATTCACTGATGATTCGGGATATCGACGACTTGTCCGTAGCAGTATTCAAATGTAAATCAACCTTCCTATCCAAATACACTCCAAAATCCTTCCAAAGCACGTCTTTGTTGGCAAATTCTTTCAAATTAGTAGAGTCAACACCACTTAAAGCTTTAGTCTGCTGAGTTCTAGTTAAAGACATTCTCCTGTGAGAAGGCTGAAAGGTTTGGAGTTCACTAGGTGTTTCGTGTTAACAAGGGCACCGTACTGCTTCTTTGAGCTGTGGTTTCTTAATTTTCTTTGCTGCCTTGTCCAATCCCACGAATTTCTCCGCCAAAAAATACCTTTCCACGATATCTTATGGTAGGTGACTTGATAAAGTGAACGAAGTTGGTGATAAGGGAAGTTAATTTGGACTTTTGGAAAGTTCAACTATAAAATTACACAAAAATACCTATGAAAAATTGGTACAAATCTATACACATAAGAGGGCCAGATGGTGTCCTGATATAAGGCTATTGATCAAAGACTTGGAGCTTCCTGCCTCTCTTTGATATAGTAAGAGTTGGGTTGGACTGGAAGTTTGCTTTTTGACTAGTCAAATTTTTGTGATGCTTTTTGAAATGTCTAAAATAGCTGAGTAAAGGATTCGTTTTCATTTTCCAACAGCCAACCTCGACTATTTCGTAACAAGCAGGGCATACCAAGCCTTCTGTCTCCCTGGGTCTGTGTTGATTCTTTCTGCCAGTGCATTCTATCTTTGAATCAGTAGTCGGGTCCGAGTTTGATGCGAATAACGAGTCATCCAGACATGACGTATTCTTTGTGATCAAGTAACGGCCATAGAATATACCTTCAGGGGTCAAGTAGTTATTGGAGAATATTCCGTGCTCTAGTGTCAAGTGAGACAAATAGCTAGAGTTTTTGAACGGAAGAAACTTGACCTTTTCACAGTAGGGACATAAGCCGCATTTGCTCTCGTTAAGAATCTCACCGTATTCGTCCTCTTCGAAACGATAATGCTGGGGCTCGTATGGGTTGTTCTGCCCAAAAATGGAGCTTTTCTTGTACACGATGTTTGTCACTGTTCCGTGCAATTCACCGATATCTCTAGTGTACTTCCTTCGCTGCCACAAGGCAGAGACAGGCAGAGGCGTACCGGCATCAGACTTTGTATCGTAAAGCTCTATCAACTTGGCCTCTGAACCCAAGACTTGCTTTGGCTTGACGGCGTAATTGACCATATTCTTGTTAATGGTGGGTTTTCGTTGCATGATGCCTGTAAAACCGTTGTAGTTTATCGTCACTGAGAGACATTGGATACTTGAGTCAGAAATGCTAATATTCAACTGCTTACCTTTCTCAGTGAGCCTAAACCTACCAGTGGTGTCTTGCGACTTACTGAGAGTGCTTCTTCGTCCTCTTCGAGACCTTAACCCTTCATCGGCCAGCGATTGTGGTTCTAAAAAGTAACTACCCTTGAAAAATTCATTGTAGGGGTTTTCCTCCACTGCAGTGGGACAGTATTCCAGCCCCCCTTGCACATTTGGGTCGGTGATGATGCTGAGCATATCGTTGTCCTCGACACTGTCTTGAACGCGTGAAGTTGCAGCCTCGTCCACGTCGTAATTCACCATATAGTTGTCGAGTCCCCAGGCGGGTGGTAGTGGAATCGAAAACCCGGGTCCATTAGTATTTTCCAAGGAAATCTTCTTCATTTCCTCGTTGTCATAGCACTCGATGTCGACTTTCACGTCATTGGGGTCCTGTAAGGTGCTGTCTGGCTGGTACGTCGAGTAATGGCTGAATGGTTCCGCATAAAAGCGTGGAGTTGGCTGCGAAATTTCGATTTGGTCGGTTGCAGACTTGATAATACTATTGTCAAGCCCAAAAAGCTCTTCATCCAAGCTATTGCTTTTTAAGATATCAGCATTGGTTTCGAAGCGGAAGAAATCGTCATCTAGCTGAGTCTTTGGTGCCTTTTCCGAAGCCGAAAACAGACTATTTAAGTAATTGAAGTTTTGTAGATGAGGATCAAATTCCAACACATTCTCCGGGGCTGAATCAATCAGGTTAAATAGCTTATCAAGCAGACTTTCCGAGCCGGTTCCATAAACTTCGGCTGGTGCTGATAAACTTGTTTTTCCCATTACTCCATTTGCAACTTTTTTCAAATTATATCCCATTTTGTAATATTCTTACTTCAAGAAATTACAAGCTAAAAAGCCCTATGATCAATTGCAACTATAAAAGACAACCAGCTAACATAGAAAAAGACCATCACATACCTTTATAACAATAAGACTTCTATTGCAAAAAAAGAGATATGCTGAGAGTTGCAACAACTTTTTCAATATGAAGAAATCAGCTCTGCCGTAAATTTTTTTTTAGTTCAACTTTTATCTCTAGACGTTACCAGTGCTCTTAGTGCTATGCTTAGGCTTTTACAGTATGTCAACTACCATACTTATGGATAAAGACAACAACTAGACAACTTCAGCTTGGTGGTGGAAGAGAGCGAATATGCAGTATAGATATCATCGCAGCCATCTAAATTTTTCAAAAACAGAATCTTTCATAGGTCCATTTACATAAAATAAAGGAAAGATAGTGGTGATGTCTACAGGATTAGCGGTGCTTACATTATGTAGCATCCTCTATTTGCTTTCAGGAGGTAGAGTCACTTTTGCTGTAGCGGGATATATTGCCTATTACATGCACCAGCATAAAAGCAAGAGTTTTTCAAGAGAAGACTCTCCACAGTCTAAAGAGCAGAGAAGACAAACCAAAAAGTCTCCTATATACGCCGTTGACTTCACAACTACGTCTCCATTTTCAGGGACCCATCCTAAAAGCTCTGGCAATAGGAATATGGTGTCCAGTAGCCGTCTCAGGATGAAAAGAACACCCAAGATCATCAAAGCTTCCAAGCCGGTTTCAAGTAACGACGGGGTGGTTTTGACGAGATCTGCCGTCAACCTTCTCGATTCACATATCTACATATTCTATACTACGTTGACCGGATCTTCTCAAAGAGTTGCGAAGAGACTTTACGACAAATTGAAAAACATCTCCAACTTAGCCCATAAACCCAGGCTTATGAGTCTCGATGATGATGTCGACGATCTTGAGGAGTATTTTTTGAAAACTCCAAAGAATGAGTCTTCAAAAAACATATACTTGTTAGTGTTGCCATCTTACGAGACAGACTCACCAATAGATTACTTTCTTGAGCATTTGGAAGAGACATACAATGACTTCAGAGTTGATAAGTATCCTTTGAGGAATCTTCTTGGGTTCGCAGTGTTGGGTTTAGGTGATTCGGAGTCTTGGAATGGAGAAAAGTTCTGTTACCAAGCCAAGTTGGCAGATCGATGGCTTGGGAAATTAGGAGGTAGAAGACTTTATCCCGTTGGTCAAGTTTGTATGAAATACGAGGGTGAGCCCAAGGCTGATAACTGGATACAAGGACTTGCTTCTACATTATCAGACGATGAACCATTTTATTTAGATGCAAATGATGAGGTTGATGATAGTGATGCAGAAGAGTCAGAGGGCGGTTCAGAGGATACAGAAACCTTGGTTGATGTGGAGGACATGGGAGAGATTATAAGAAAACTGGGGACAAAAGCTCTTTCTAATAGTTCTGAGATTAAACAAATGGTTTCGAAAAACTCGCCTACTTATAAGTCATTGACCAAGCAAGGGTACACTATCGTTGGCTCCCACTCCGGAGTGAAAATTTGTCGTTGGACCAAAAGCGCACTTAGAGGAAGAGGTTCGTGTTATAAATTTGCATTCTATGGAATCAGATCACATCTATGCATGGAAACAACCCCCTCTTTGGCGTGTTCCAATAAGTGTGTTTTCTGCTGGCGTCATGGAACCAATCCTGTTGCGAAGCTGAACTGGAGGTGGGAGTTGGATCCTCCAGAAAAGGTAATGGAAGGCGCATTACAAGGTCATTATCAAAAGATCAAGCAGATGAGAGGTGTTCCTGGTATTCAAATGGATAGATTTGACGAGGCCTTCAGAGTCAGACATTGTGCCTTATCATTGGTGGGAGAACCCATTTTCTACCCTCATATTAACGAGTTTGTTGGGATGCTTCACGAGAAACACATCTCATCTTTCTTGGTCTGCAATGCTCAGCATCCTGATCAATTAGCGAAGTTGAGTAAAGTGACACAGCTTTATGTGAGTATCGACGCACCAACTAAAACTGACTTGAAAAAAGTCGACAGGCCACTCAATAGTGATTTCTGGGAAAGATTGACATCTTGCTTGGATATATTGAACACAGTCCAGTCTCACCAACGTACAGTTTTTCGTCTCACATTGGTTAAAGGGTTTAACATGAACGACGTTTCCAGCTATGCAGATATGGTTATCAGAGCACAACCATCTCAAATCGAAGTGAAAGGTGCTACTTTCTGTGGCTCTTCCACGGGCAATGGGAATCCTCTCACAATGCAAAATATTCCTTTCTATGAAGAATGCAAACAATTTGTCATCAGTCTATCTGAGGAGCTCAAGTCTAGAGGGCATGATTATGAAATAGCTGCTGAGCATGCTCATTCATGCTGTATACTTATAGCACACAAAAAATTCTATGTTAACAACAAATGGCATACTCACATCAATTACGAAAAGTTCTTCCAGCTTTTAGAGAGTGGTGAAGACTTTGTTGATACAGACTATTTTGCTGAAACACCCGCTTGGGCAGTTTGGGGTTCCGAGGAAGCTGGCTTCAATCCAGAAGATACTAAGTTTGATAGAAAAGCAGAGAAGGAAAAGAGAAGGGTCGAACGTGAAGCTCAAGCTAAATTAGCCTTGGAGCAGAAGAAGGTCTGATAGCTAAGATTATACGAACTCCTTCATTCACTCAGATCAGCTTTGTAGAGCATCTCAATTTATTTATACAAATATACATATAATGTTATTCGAAAGAAATCAATGTAAAAAAGTGTTTTCACGTTGAAAATGCATTCTTCGATCAAGCTACGTTAATTGCAAGCAAGTTCTCTCAACGACGAGTTGGATTTGAGCTCAATACAACTGATATTTAGTGAACGTAGAAAGGCACCCAAATAAACCTTTGTGCAACTTGGGAAAGATGCGTATTTGACCAAAGTTTACCACTATATTTAAAAGCTACTAGACAAAAAGGTTGAATGGCTGCGGATAGAGATAACAAAGGTGCTAGAAAGAAGATAGCGTTCATTCATCCTGACTTAGGCATTGGGGGTGCTGAAAGATTGGTGGTGGATGCTGCGGTTGGTTTACAAGAACTTGGAAATGATGTTATCATTTACACCTCACACTGTGATAGAAGTCATTGTTTCGAGGAGATAAGTAGTGACATACTCAAGGTTGTTGTTCACGGAGACTTCTTGCCTACAAACATATTGAAGAAGTTCCATATTCTTTTCGCTATTTTAAGACAACTTGTCTTGGTAATGACTTTAATTCTTAACGGTGAGATCAAGAATTATGACTATTTTGTGGTGGACCAGTTATCCTTTTGTATCCCCCTTCTCAAATACTTTGGGCCAGACGATTCTCGAGTACTATTCTACTGTCATTTCCCCGACCAGTTGTTGGCTCAGAAAGGGGGGTTTTTGAAAAAATGTTATCGTATACCTTTTGATACTGTTGAAGAATGGAGTACGGGTTTGAGCGATAAAGTTGTTGTTAACTCAAATTTCACAAGGAACGTTTTCTATAAGACTTTCAAAGGGTTGAAGGAAGTAGAGACAGGTGTCATATATCCATGCGTAGATGAGTCTGCCGTAGAAAATACAGAGGACGACATAAAAACGGAACAAAATTTGAGAAAAGTGATTGGAAACAAAAAGGCGTTCTTATCGATTAACAGGTTCGAAAGGAAGAAAAATGTCAAATTGGCGATACAAGCTTACGCCAAGTTCAAGTCATTGCTCAAAGACAATTCTCAACCAAGCGACGATTTGATCTTGGTGGTCGCCGGTGGCTATGACTCTAGAGTGGCCGAGAACGTAGAGTATTTGAAAGAGTTGAATGCTTTGGCAGCTGATGCAGGTCTTGACGTCAAGACGGTTACAAATGGTTTACCTGATAAACCAGTATCTTGTGACGTTTTATTTTTACCGTCGATCCCATCATCTTTGAAGAAAGCACTTATAAAGAATGCAGAGCTTTTGTTGTATACCCCATCATTCGAGCATTTCGGTATTGTACCAGTGGAAAGTATGTTATTCAGGACACCAGTTCTAGCAGTCAAATCGGGAGGACCTTTAGAAAGCATTGTTGACTACAATGAAGACCCGGAAAAGGCCTGTGGGTATACTCAGAATCCTAATGAAGAGAATTGGTCTTTAACTATGTACAGTTACCACACGAAATTAAGTTCAGAGACTAAAATCAAATTAGGCCAAAATGGATACGAACGAGTGGGAGAGCTATTTACTAGAAAGCAAATGAGCGATGCCTTCCTTAGAAACCTCAAAGATTCAGATAAGATAACCAAGAACAAGGGATTAGTGTATAAAATTGTTTCCATGTGGAAAGTCGAGGTCTTGTTAGTATTCCTTGGTATATGCATCTCTAAATATCTGAGATAACTTAATCAATGAAAAATTTGCTTGAGCGACTTCCAAAAGTGTAGCTTTTCGGGTTCTCTTTGGTGTGTTGGCGCTTCTATGACTTGTCCGCTACTGCCACCACCACTGGCGTCGAAAAGGCCGAAAAAGCTTCCATCATTATGTTGCAAGAATTTTTTGGGTCTTGTCTTTGCTTGTTGTTCGTTATCGTACCACTCGAGTACTGACCCTTTCAAATTGGATAGCACTCTGTGATACAGGTTTCTCAATTCAGATTCTGGCAACAACTTGAACTTTTGCAGAGGCGAGGGACACTGCAAGTTGTAGTCTCTAATCAAACTATTCAACTGCTTCACTTGAGCTTCAACGTATGGCATTTCACGCGAGTGGAACGCTTGGCTGTAATGATCCTTTGGCAGGTTTGCATATGCTTCGGCTTTACTGCTAAAAGAGTCCCTGGTGAAAGCGTCTTGTCTGATATCATTCAAGATCTCCTTGAACCATGCTTTGTCAAGATTTTTGCGCAAGTGTCTCACTTGGCTGTCGACACTTTGTTGGCTTTCGATCCAAGGCGGAAGCACCTCCAGCTTGTTTAAAATGCGGTTCATGAAATAATTTGTGTCTGTGCAATTCCGCAAGTGCTGCTCGTCGAGAGGCTTCCCTCTTACATGCGTCATGTCCTCTGAGTCCTTGAAATGGCCGGTTGTGCGATCGATTTTGGCATTGATATGTCTCGCTGCTTTTGCGCCAATATAGTCGACGGCCGTGTAGGGCGTCCCTTCCGCAAACATCTTGGGGCCAACAAGCCGTTCTTTGAAAAGCTCCTCTGCCTCGTCTTTTGGCTTGCCCAATTTGTAATCCAAACTTGATTCTCTGGCGTTACTTATGCGGCTCTGCTTACTTGCCGGCGGCGTGATGATCTTCGACTTGTATTTCAAGGGCGGCTTCAGATCCAAAAGCATACGCAAGCTTGCGCCGTGAACCGACTCTTCGCCGTCCCACGCCTTGTTTGTAACAGTATCTGCAAGCTCCCGAGCATGCTTGTTTCCCTGAAGTAAGTTCTCGCTCTTTAACATCGCCAATTGTTTCTGATACTCGTGCTGATACAGCCTGTCTGGGTTTGCTACCTGCTCGTCGTATATCTTCTTGAGCTTCTCGTCCTTGTCTATAAACGAGATTGGCGAAGACTCCATTTTTGTCTCTAAGATTTGACTAAATCTTGCCGCTAGCGCTGAGTTGCCGCCATGCTGTGCTGCCGCCTTTTCGTGGTTTTCATTGGGGGCTTGACTTTTACCTGGACTTTGTTTGTTAGCTAGCCTTGCGCTAGAGAATAGCCACCGTCTGATAATGCCATTTTGCCTCCAAACAAGCATATTGTCTGGTGAAGACGGTCTGACCAAGGGATCTGTCAAAGAAAAACTTGTATTTAAAGTAAAAGAAACCTTTATCTATAGCGGCAATCCTGCACGTGACTCCTAATCTGATTTCCAGGTCGTTCCTGAACCAGCCGCGACAAGTTATTCCCCATATCTTGCCGAGAGACTACTGGAACCCTCTAGTCATTGCTGCACCGTCAGCTTCTCGGTCGATCACCAACTACACCGTCTTGCTTATGTGTTGCTGACGTGTTGCTGACGGCTACTGACGTGTTGCTGATGTCTTGCCCATGGCTTGGGGACGTCTGTGTCTACACCTCAGTGACAAAGTGCATGGATTCTTTGCGTCTATACACCTACACACCAACCAAGGCCCTACCGACCATCTACTGACGTCCAACTACCGTCTTTTCAACGTCTGTTCAACGTCTTCCTAACGACCTACTCACGTCCTTTACAACGTTCAACCAACTGTCTATCCACCGCCCATTTGCTCAACTACCCAATCTATCACCTGCCCAACCTACGGCTGGGCCTGCTCTGAGGCACGCCTTCGTGTGCGTGTGTCTATAGAGCCTCTCAAACAGCCTATAATGCGAAAAAAATCAACACTGAACATCCAAAAACCACCACGATCAAAAAGGCCAATTTGCATATGAACCCCAACACATACTCTCGTCTGCCTCCGGCGGTGATGATCATTTGCTTTTCCAAATCGGCGTCGTCCATGATCTTGATCTTGCCCCTCGGTGCGTATTCCCGTCCAAAAGGCCCATAAGGCCCACTATTGCTGCGCTCGTCTCTGGTGAGCGTTTTCTCCAACCCCTCGTCCATGTATGACTCTGTGGACGTCACCGACGACACAGAAACCGAGTGATTACGCTTGCCTTCGCTTTTGGGCCTGCCAGAAGCATTGCTTGTAGATCTTGTTCTGCTAGCTAGAGGTTTCTCATATGGTGATGCTGCTGATATTGCTACTACTGGCACAGATGCGGCTGGCTGCACTTGTGGTCTTGCTGAGTTTATCTTGAAGTCTTCTTCTTTCATTTTTTTTATGAGGTAAAGGCTTCAACGAATGTCTGTTATTGTTTGCTTTTGAGCTTTAAACTCTGTCTTAAAAGTCAATAACTGCCTGTCAGATGCCAAAAGTTCTTGGGGGAACCGTTCGTGGTTATATACGCAATTTATAGAAATTTTCCGATAACATTTGGTTCTGAGCACCGGTAAAACTTTTTTCCACCATAATTGTCCCCCTTCTGATGCCATAAACCGGTGTAGCATCACGGCTGTACGGGGGCTATAAATAAACCAGAAGACAGGCTACTTGAGCTAGACTGCTTGAGCTGACGTACCAGAACTGGAACACAACTATGATTGTACGTGGGCTGGGTTTTGCGTACCTGGAATGAAAACAAATAGAAGGATTGTGCGCTCTAGTGAGAATCTGCGCAGCCTTCTCAAGCCAAAAAAAGGGAAAAAAAAAAAGAATTGTACCCCAGCTATGCTGGACCATTTGGGTGTTCACTGGGGCCTGGAACAGAGACAATACGAGAAGAGGGAGGCTTCAGTTACTGTAGAGTGTACGGCGAGGCTTTAGTTTGTAAAGAGCGAGAGGTTTTCCCAGTTTGAAAGGGTGTCGACGTGATGGTTGACAGGTATCTATCTGTGACAGCAAAGCTATGCAGCAGGCTGTCTTTGGAAGCGTAGAGCTAGGAGTAGACTACGTGCCCTATGGGCACGTAGTGTTCTCCGAGCTTCAAACAAGTCATCAGAGGATGACATGGAGTCAGGGAATGAGACGGTCGGGTCAGAAGTTGGACCATGCTGTGGCAGTGAGCACAGCACTGCATTAAGTAGGGGAGCTCTGGACCAGAGTAGGGAGCACGGCGAGGCACGATCTGCGAGGTGTAAAAAAAAAAAAAAAGACGAACATTACACAAAGCTAACGATTACACAAAACTAAATGATTACACAAAAATGGTGGTTACACAAAAATTTAAATTACACAAAAATGTAGATGACACAAACCCGAATTGGTGATTTTTTTAACTTTTTTTTTTGGAAGAATTTGAAAAGTTACACAAAAATGCTCAAAGGATTAACGTACGGGTACAGGCTATCATTCTCACGGCGAGCTGAACACCAAAGAGTTCTCTTCAGCTCACTAAGTATTAATTAATCAAAGCAGATGTGGCTTTTCAACTGGTGTAAGTAGTCGTCGCCAGACGCAGCAGATGGTCGGACATTTCCAGTGGTTCAGTGGTTCAAATTGATACTAACAGAGCAACAGTTCAGGATGTGTTGGCGTCCTTAGGATTATGGAATAAACATGCTAAATTATTGTTTTTAGGATTGGATAATGCCGGTAAAACAACCCTTTTGCACATGTTGAAGAACGACAGGTTGGCAACATTGCAACCTACATTGCATCCTACATCTGAAGAGTTGGCCATTGGCCACGTCAGGTTCACCACTTTTGATTTGGGCGGACACGAGCAAGCTCGTCGTTTGTGGAAGGACTATTTCCCAGAAGTCAACGGTATAGTGTTTTTAGTCGATGCAGCTGACCCCGACAGATTTGCGGAGGCCAAGGTCGAGTTGGAGTCGTTGTTCAGAATCGAGGAGTTGGCTAACGTGCCATTCTTGATTTTGGGTAACAAGATCGATGCTTCCACCGCCGTCGGCGAGATGGAGTTGAAGTCGGCGTTGGGCTTGTTCAACACCACCGGTAAGGACTCCGGCAAGTTGCCTGAGGGTCAGAGACCTATAGAAGTTTTCATGGTGTCTATTGCCATGAGAATGGGTTACGGTGACGGATTCAAGTGGTTATCTCAGCATATCTAGTTAGCGAGCCCTCTTACCACGACAAGCTCGTATGACTTTCTTTTAGTCGTTTGTATATCTTTGATGTATATCCTAATGTTAGTGCTTCGTATTCACATTAATGTATAGGTGTATGGGTGTAAGATAATTTTGGGCGCGTGCTCAATCACGTGCTCGACTCTTTTCTGAAAAGTAGTGCTGACGGCATCGCAGTTTTTTCCCATTTCACTGCTTAGATATTCAACTCTATTGGAAAAGGTTTATTCTACTCAGAGAAAAACACCATTATGAGCAACTCTGCACCGAATAAAGTATCATTGCATCCCGAGCCAAAGTCTTTCAAGGTGCCTAAGGGCCCAAAGCCCATTCATCACAAGAATAAGAACACAATAGGGCTTGGAAGATCGATTGCAAATCAAAAAAGGATGGAGAATAAGATAGAGTTTCTTCCAGACGGAGAGATGAGGTTCACAACAGATAAAAGAGATCCAAATTGGGTGAAGTTGAGATCAGTCACACAGGAGAATGCTTTGGATGAATTTTTGAGTACCGCAGAGCTCGCAGACACTGATTTCACGGCAGAGAAAGGTCAGCAAGTTAAGATTATTAAGGTCGGCAATACAACAGTAACAGAGCAAAACGGGCTCCTCACATCGGAAGAACAAGAGGATTTACGTCGTAAGCACAAACAGTTCCAAAATAGTTTAATTATACCAAGAAGACCCAAATGGAGTAAAAACCAACTGAAAATTGAGATTGAAAGACAGGAGAATTTGGCATTCTTAGAGTGGAGAAGAAAGTTAGCATCACTCAGTGAGAACAACGACTTGTTATTGACGCCTTTTGAGCGTAATATTGAGGTCTGGAGACAATTGTGGAGAGTGGTAGAGAGGTGTGACTTGGTTGTTCAGATTGTCGATGCCAGAAACCCATTACTTTTCCGTTCTATTGACCTTGAGCATTATGTACAAGAATTGAGTTTACCAGAACAAAACCAAGAGAAGAAGAACTTGTTGTTGGTGAATAAGGCAGATTTGCTCACCAGAGAGCAAAGAATAAAGTGGGCGGATTACTTTGAGTCACAGAATATCAGCTATGTTTTCTTCTCGGCTGCTCAAGCGAATGCTTTACTTGAAAAAGAGTTAGAAGAGGAAAAGGAGAAGGAGAAAGAGTTGGGAAGGGGTTCGGATACGACAAAGCAGAATCATGTTGATTCTAATGTCGCTTCAAAGGAGGTGCCAGATGCAAAAGAGTCCCTCTCCAAGATACGCATTTTGAAAATTGAAGAATTGGAACAGTTATTCATTGACTCAGCACCCAAGTTCGAAGTCACAGAGGACTTCCCTACTCGTAAGTTGCAAATCGGTCTAGTTGGTTATCCTAACGTTGGTAAATCGTCTACAATCAATGCATTAATAGGATCGAAAAAGGTCTCTGTTTCTTCAACGCCTGGTAAAACGAAGCATTTTCAAACAATGTATCTCACCCCAGATATCGTCTTGTGCGATTGTCCTGGTTTAGTTTTCCCTAATTTTGCGTATACCAAAGGTGAGTTGGTATGTAACGGTGTATTGCCCATCGATCAACTCCGTGAACATATCCCCCCAATTGCTTTAGTGTGTCAAAGAATTCCAAAGTATTATATGGAAGCAGTTTACGGTATACACATCTCAATAAAGAAAGTTGAAGATGGTGGTAACGGAGAATATCCAACCGCAAGAGAATTACTTAATGCATATGCAAGGGCAAGAGGTTACATGACTCAAGGTTTTGGTAGTGCTGATGAATCAAGAGCTAGCAGATACATTTTGAAGGACTATGTGAATGGCAAATTATTATTTGTAAACCCTCCTCCTAAGAAAATCTCAGACGACGAGTGGGATTTACCAAGTATAGAAGAGGCAAGAGAATTTAACAAGGACTTGTATACTTTAAGTTCGCTCCCAGAATCAAGACAGCAACAGATAAAGTCTGCACTCACATCAAAAGACATAAAAGTTGATGACTTTGACTTGGCCAATGATTTGTCTAAGTTGAACTTTTCGATGCATGTCGCAGGAGATCAAAACAAGTCGTCATCGAATACTGAACATAAAGAGAGTGAGGCTAGCTCTAAGTTTTATGGTGGTAAGCAAGCTTCCTTGGAAAGCGCTGGTGATGATTTGGACCGTGAATTCTTCAACATGAATGCTGTTAAAGGTAAGTTCTCAACACCTTTCCATAAAATGGACACTGCGTCAGCAAAGAGTTCTAAGAAACACGGTAAGAAGAATAAAAAGGCTGGTAAGAAGGAAAGAGTCGTTGGTTATTAGCCTCAATATGTATCATTTCATAACATTATTACTACATTTATAGCTATAAGCAATTAAACGTTTTATCGAGTATAAACCTAATTATTTAAATTAACACCAATCGCTTAGTAGATTCTGAAAGATGGACCCATAGTAGACTTGATGACTAAGGAACCGACGTTTTGCCAGTTCTTCTTCAACAAAGAAACCAAGAAGTTAGCAGCCATCATGATTTGGTTAACCAAGACGTCTTCTTCCATCTCAACGTTACCGACAGCAACAGCCAAACACAAGACCTTCTTCAATTGGAACTTGATGGTAGACTTGACATCAGTGACCTTGGAGTACAAATCATCATTGTGGGAAACTGGGGTTGGGAACTTACCAGCCTTAGACAATTGTGGACCCAACAACCTTGGGACTTGCTTGATCAAAACTTCAGAAGCAATGAAAGCATTGTACTTCTTAGCCAACTTCTTGATCAACTTCTTGTTCTTGTTCAATTTCTTCAAGTCATCGACGGACATGGCATCAACACCAACAGACTTAGCTCTGTCAACATCGAAAGCATCACCAAAAATACAGATGGTCATGTTTGGTCTTGGGACTTGAGGCAACTTCAAGGTACCAGAGAAACGCTTATCTCTTTGAGGGTCGTAGTTCTTCAAACCGACTTGCAATTCAACGGTTTCCAAGAAGTTTCTCTTCTTGGTTTCGTTGGAGTGTTGCAACAACTTTTGGACGTTCTCACGAACGTGGGAAGTGGTGATCTTAGACATATTGCTTCTTCGTCTCCCAAAGGTATTTGGTAAATTTAATGACTCGACGACAATGAATATGAAAGAGATTTAACTTAACTGTGAGACAGAAGAGTTATATTTTGAGTGAAAAATTTTTGTTGCACAAAAATAAAAACAGTCACGCATCATACACGTGCCGATTAGGGTTGAACCCTCGCGTTGTTTTGATATCAACATATACCACTGTTAAATATCAAGGTTATCCCAGTTGGGTGATGCTTTAGAATGCTTTTAGTAAGGGGACGTTGTCTCTTCACTTGGGACAAGGCGTCAAAGTTGCCAATTGCCCATTTAGGGACTAGGGCTTATGTTAAAAGCAGCGATCCAAGGTTAGCTCGAAATGTTGCTTTGGAGGACCATTCTTACAAAGTACCTAGGAAGATACCAAAGAAGATCTCACGTCAAGAGTTTTTCGATAGGTTAAGCTCAGACTCCATCTGTAAAATCGGAGAAATCGACAAAAAGTTTGGAATCTTTGATAAGGACGTATATAAGGTTTTGGATTTAGGGTTTGTCCCAGGAAATTGGAGTGAGTTTGCAAAATATCGATTATGTCAAATACATAACTTGTCTGAAGAGAACTTTTATAAAACATGTCATATACTAGGATTTGATATCTTATTTGGTACTCCTCCGGCAGGAGTGTCGTCGATGCAAGGTAACATATTTTCCAAGAGGTCGCAAGATCTTATCAAGACGCATTTCAAAGATGTTGCAATGAAGATGTTAGTACAGCCTTTGCAACGAGAGGATTTTCAAAAGTCATACTATATGAAAGAGATTAGTGAAGCTCAAATCGAGAAAAAAATGCAAGATATCACAAGTGGAACGGAAAAGCTTAATATCAACTCTCAATCCAAAGATGCCATGAGTAGCTACAAACCTGATGTGGTACTATCAGATCTTACGGCGCCTTTTTTGCAATTGAAGGGATTCTTCAACAATACTAATACTAAACCTTACCTTCGTTTGGGTGCAAATCCAGAATTAAAAAAGATATCTTTGGGTGACGGGAAGATGTCAATTGACTTGGCCGAAGCCGCTCTTATCTTGGTCAGTGATGTCTTGAAGAAAGATGGCAAATTCGTTTTGAGAGTCTCGAGTGTTGATTTAAAAGATGAGGAGCTAAATTTGTTGGAGAAACGACTTGGTCGGGTTTTCAATGATGTACATAGATGGTACTGTCAATTATTCCCAACTCTTAACAAGGTACCTAATAAAGAGGTGTTTTTCGTGTGCTTGAATAAAGTTGATGATGTCGTAGATAAAAGGGTGGTCTTTGCAAGATGAGAGCTGAAATACAATGCATTTTATTACAATCAAACTAAAATATCATTTAGAAGCTATTTTATAATTAACTAATCTAATAAAATGAATTTCAAAAAATATGTCTCCTATAGCAGGTCTGATTTCACTCGCCATGGAATGGGTCAAATCTCATTAGGACTTGAACGCTGAGGTAAAAATCGTATACAGGTGATGATGTGCCATCATTTTACCATATACTCACTCATATAGTACATTCAATAACACTAAGCACTATCAGCTCTAGTTATTGGGAGGTTTGAATTTTACGATTGAGCCATGAATTTACTGCTCAACTGTTTCGTCCTCTTCAGTTACTTCTTGAGGGGCTGAAGATTCATCGCTTTTTGAATCTACCTTCTTCTCAGTTGCCTCCTCGAGATCGATTAAACTTTCTCCCGGGACCGAACTATCACCATTGCTGCCAATATTCAAACTTGCAAAGTCGTCAATTAATCTTTCGCCAACTTTTGACTTGTTTTTAGATTGAAGCTTTGCCTTCCATAACTGCATATTTTCTTTGAGTTTAGATCCATCTGTGGAGTAATTGATGCCGAAGAATGCTGCTTCTGAAAATCTCTCACTCTTAATAAGGAGCTCAGTACACTTTTCTTTATTTCCGGTGAGCCACCAAGCCTGCCAAGCTACATTATATCTACCCTTCTGCTCGGCTGCTTCTGCTAATCTGCTTAGTTCCTTGATGTTATTTGAAGAAGATAACAAAAGCAATAATGTAGAGTAATCGTTGGCCAACCAGAAACATTCCTGTGCCAACTTGATTTGCCATTTTGCCAAAGCAAGATCCCCTAACTTCTTCCATTTTGTAATATTTGCCAAAGCAGAGCCCGTACTTTCCTTTTGGTTTTCGGATAAAAGTTCATAGGCCTGCTGCAAATTGTTAGTTGAAAGTGATATTTGAAATTTGGAGTCGAAATCTTGAGATAAAGAGTAGGATAATGACAAATAGCCAAGCTTTTCGAAAAATCTGGACAACTTATTCAACTCTGCTTTATTGAACCCGGATAACAAGTTGGCGTATTCCTCTGACAAGCCGTCAATCTTGATTGAGTCAAGTTTTGGAACTTTATCTCCTGACTCTTCATCCAATTCGTATTCGCTTGCAAAATGCTCCAAATCTCCACGCATGACCAAGGTTTGTAATTCTAAAACATCCGAATTCACGTACCATGATACAACATCGAAGGATTTATCGATCAAGTAAAGTTTACCCTCTTGGCCAGCTCTATATCCAACAATGTAGTATTTGTGATCGAAATGTCCTAGGTTAATCACTTCACCTCCGACAAAATAATTAAGTCTATTTGAGGTAGAAGTGGTAAATACAAACACATCACCAATGAACTTACCTGACAAAATCGTTTCTGGAGTAGGTAAAGTGTATAAAACTTCAAAAGCGGCTTCAGCACCTTCCTCTGGATCTAAAGAACCGTCATTCAAAGCCTCTTCGAAAATGGCACTATTGTAGCTTAAGAAGTATGTGTCCTCTGTACTTTTTGCGGTGATAGAAGATTTATTCTCACTCACAGGTGACGAAGTAATGATTGCAAATAATTCACCATTTTCAGACCAAACAACATCTTGTATATCATCGTCTAAATCAACTCTTCTGACAAGCTTCCCATGTTCCCAGTCGTAAAACGACAAACATCCTTCCAGTTTAACACCGAGCAAAGCACCAGGGAATATTTTGTCTGCTTGATAGACTAATTCAATTTGCAAATGCTCTTGAAAATTCTTGAAAATTCTGACTGAGAGCTGCGACTCTCTAATGGCATATGAGCATGCGTTAGACAAGTCATGAGTGTTCCAAGCAAAGTCTAGAGCTTTACCATAAGATTTTGATCTCCATGCTAATGCGGTATACACAATGTATTCTCCGTCACCACAAACAGCAGCATATCTGCCGTTGGGCGAATGTGACAAAGATTGGGGGTATATTTCAATTGTTCCCAACTCCCTTTGTTGCAAGTGAAGCGACTCTCCATCCTTCAAGCCTTCTGTAGCATTTGGTTTGATGATGGATTGATATACTTCCGAGTTCTTGGCATAAATGAGTTTGTTGTTCATATCCATCGAGAACAATGGCTCCTCGTTACCTAATTTGATAACAACGTAGCCTGAGTCGCAACCCACGGCAATCAAGTTAGATTTTTGTAATACACTGACACACCATATTCTGTCCAAGCTGTAGTTAATTGTCTTTTCTAACTTGAAAGTATTTGAGTTCCAAAACTTCACTGTACCGTCTTCAGAACCTGAGATGATGAGGGGCAACTCCGGATGGAAAATGGCAAACGAGACGTTAGATAAATGACCTTCTAATGTGGCAACACATGATTTGGTCTGATAGTCCCATACTTTTATTGTCTTATCGTCGGAACAAGTTATCAAATATGGTTTATCTGCTTGAGGATAGTAGTCCACGTAGTTTACGCCCTTCCCGTCATGCGCAACCAAAGTGAAGTTGGGCTGCGACGATCCGAGCGACCACACCTTAACTGTGCGATCCAAGCATGCAGAAGCAAATGTGTTGGGGTCTTTGGGGTTGAAGTTAACGCCCATAACATAGTGTTGATGTCCCTCAAACACCTGCTCCAAACGCCAGGAATTCTCCCAATTCCACAACCTCACTGTCAAGTCATCAGACGAAGTCAAAGCGTACGGCTTAGTTGGGTGTATAGCAATGCTTCTGATATAGTCCGGATGTGCTTCAAACTGAGCCACCTTCTCTCCCGTGTTGTAGTTATAAACTCTCAATTGGAAATCATCCGACCCAACAACAATCCAGTTCTTACGAGCAATGAACTTACCTGTACGCACTGGGAGCTCTGAAACCTGGATCGATTTGACCAAAGAGCTTGTAGCGTATGACCAGATTTCTATTTTACCATTGTACAATGTTGTCAAAATCCAAGGTTCTGAAGGATGGAAATCTATTCCTTTTACTCTCTCCGACCGGGTGGAGAACTGTTTTAAAACATCCAACTTCATCTTTACTCCGCCTATTGGATTATGTTTTCAATAATTCGTTCAAGCTATCGAGTGATTGACTCTTGAGAATTTCTGTTACTTGTTTAGTGGGCGTAAGTCAAAATTAACACGGTGACGAGATCAACATTTGGTTCGTGCACGCATGCCAATTTTTTAGTATATAAAGAGCAAGAGCCTACAAAAGGAATCACTTCTATGGGCATACCAACCATAGGTAGTTTCATTGAACGGTCGTATCTTAATCTCTCAGTAAAACTTTTCTATACCCGATTTTCCATTTTCTCTATACTCGCACTCTAAGGAATTTAGGTGCCTGCTATATTGAACCCATTTTGATACAAACCGATGGTTGGAAAACTTGTCCAAGACGCTTTCAGCAGCTAAGAACCTCATTGAATTGAGGGCATCATCTTCTGCAAGCTGTGAATTCAACATGAACAATTCTTTGAATAGTTGAAGGAGCGAGGGAAATGCAACTATGGTTTGTGGGTGTAGAGGATCAGGGAAATGCAAATAGTCCAGAGTAGACTCTTCTTGTAGGGAGCTGACGAAGTCGGGGTCTGACTTGTCCTTGAAAAAGAAGCCCACGTCGTTTCTCCACACATTTTCTTTTGTAGTCGATGACAGACCCACGATATCTAGATAGGGGCCAGCAGAAGCATGGCATAGGGGAACGACGCCCCTGCCCATGTACTCCACGACGCCTATGCCGAAATGCTCGTTCCACATAGCATTGAGCCCGAATTTGACGCGGGATAACCAGTCGAGGACTTCTGGGTACGAGCAGTCAACGACATAGCTGACGTACGCCTCCAAGTCCAACTCTGCCGTGAGGCCTTGGAGCTGGTGAAGTGTATCGGTGTCTGTGGGCGTTCTGCAAGAGCCCAAGAACACTAAGGTTGGGATCTTTTTGGGATTCAACTTGTGCGTTTTGGCCGACTTTAAAAAATCCCCATATGCTCTGAGGACCAACGAGTGGCGCTTCTCGGGCCTGAACTGTGCGATATAGAGGATCTTATTCTCTCTGGTTGCGTCATTATCTGACCCTTTGCAAAGATCTTCGGTACCGCATGGTGGGTATAGTATTTCTATCGTAGAGCCATGACTTTTGTTCCAAGACCATATGTTTTTGATGTGATTGTACGTCCAAGTGCCATTTGTCAACGTAATATCGACTAAAGAGCCTAGATACTTGTAGAAGTAGAAAAGAAGCGACCAGTAAACTAGCTTGGTGAGTTCTGCTATGTCTTTTTTTGTCAATCTGAATGACTTCAACACCTGAAAACTGAATTTTTGAAACTTCAACTTGTTGAACATGTCGGGTTGAATTATGGGGTAGTGAAGGTAGTTGAGGATCGGAATCAGCAACACCCACTTCACAGGTAAGTAACTCCCTGGTAGTCCTACAGTGTCTATCCAAGTGTCTGGCGACAACTCAAATAGTGCCTCGAGCGAGAGCACCATCGACCCCAATAACTGTCCTATCAAAGTGAATCTTGGCCAGTACTCACTGTCTATAAGCTTGCCATATCGACGCAAATACACGAAGACAATTCTCCTGTGGTCTAAGTCCTCCACCTTGAACTTCTGTCTCGCCTTCTCGAGTATATCTCCAGGTTTGCTGTCGAGGTTTGTAGTGTAGATAGCCGCGATGTTTTGATCGCTCTCTAATAGTGACGCTTTCACTGCTAACCAAAGCACCCGCTCTCCGCCGCCCCCATTGTTGGCGTAAGGATGGAAGAACCCTTGAATTTTGCATCTTGTGGGGTCTCGTACGTCCCTTTTCTTCATCGCCTCTACAAAATCAAGTCCCTCCTTCTCACAATCTCCAGGGTAGATCTTGAGCTTGTTGTTGACAAAATTGGTATAAAAAGAAGGGTTTTTGCTGGCTAGTACCAACCTGCGTCTGAAACTAGACCTCTTGTACCCGACTTTTAGGTATATGGGCTTGTCGTGCTTCACAACTTTATCTATTTTGTCTCTCCAGTCTTGCAGCGGTACCAAGAGAAATCGAGCCAAGAACGCTGTCAAAGACTTTCCCACCACATAGAGCAGTGCTATCCCACCAAGGAGATAGAGTAAGGCTTTTTGTAACATAACCTTTCCAATCCCTCTATAAAATCAAGCGTCTACACGGTGGAGCCGTAAGAAAATGCCCAAAAACGATAGACATTATAAGTCACGTTAACTACAGATCATGTGACATTCCTTTGCAAACACCCAAACACCAGCATGTTGGTAATTCCACTACCTGTTTCAATTAACCTTCCTAATTGGGTAAAATAGAATCCTGCTCTCATAATTACGCGTAGAAGCTAAATGGGTACGATGGGATGGTTTAGGTGTAGAAAGCTTTAAAGGATTGCTCTTTCACTAAAGTATAGAGTTGAAGTACCCAAGGAGGTTGTTCTTGCGTTGTTCTGATAAGATGATAAAAGAAAGCAGTAATACTAATCTCAACCAAAGTGTGATCACTAGCAATATGCCATTGGAAAACGGTGAGAGCATAGAGGCAGAAGGGAGGGCAGCAGGGGCAGCCAACGGGAAGAGCAAGACCACATTGAAGAAGGAGGAACTTGAGCTTATTGCGAAGCAGTTGAAGAGAAAGCTTTCAAGAGCGTCGGTAACAGCCAAACAGTCACTTTCACCCACGAGCATGAGAACGTCATCGATGACAAAGTCCAGCCCACTCAAGGGCTTCAGGAACAGGCTCAACTCGGACGCCTCGTTGAACGAGTCGGCCATACTCTCCTCCTCGCCCACACAGCTTTACTCGCCGAACGGGAAGTCGCCAACTCAAATGAAAACACCAGCAGCAATGTACTTGTCTTCGTCGCCGCTTAAACAGGTTGCTGGAGAAGCCGAGGAGCTTGAAGACTCGCCCACGAAAAAGAGACGAGAGCACAAAGAGCACAGTCCTGGTCCTGAGCCACATATAGTACTTCAGAAGATCAGTAATGCTCCTCAAACGCCCCCTAAAAATGGCGTAGGGGCTTTGAAGCCATCTCCCACGCTTTCAAAGTCTAATCAGAAAACGCCAACTCTCCTGAAAAGACAGCTAGCTTCAGGCTCGCCTATGAACACGAATGCATTGCTCAAAACACCAATACAAGGGCGTCCTTCGTCTAACGGTTCTTACAATGATGAAGAAGGGGCAGATTTATTAATGTACTTGGCGACATCACCTTCTCCAGCCAAACCCTACCTGGGGAATACTCCACGCTCGTCAGGGGATGGGCATAATGCACAAAGCCTTCACTTGACCCCTTCTGCCTCGGCGAATGGTGCGCAAAAGGCCCCTAGCTCTTCTAGCACATCCATGCCACCGCCCGTGCCGTTGACTCCGAAACGACACTTGGTTCCAAACGCAAAGACTCCGCAAAGTAGACTCACCCCTTCGGCAAACTTGTTCAATACCTTATCAAACTCAAGTGTCTTGCCTTCATCCGGTCTTACCCTCACGCCTGCTGGGTTCAACATGAGCGACTATGTGAACTTTTTCACGCCTTCTCCCGGTGGTGCCAACATCAATTCAGGCTCTGGTGGCTTTGGAAGAAATATTGTGAAAACCCCCGACTTTAATGGATCTGGAACTCCTAATAATAAACACTTGGTTGACGGGAAAATGATTAATTTTGATAAAGTAGGACTTTTCGGAAGTGGTACCAGTAACGATGCTTCCACAAAAGAGGAAAACTAGTCTCAAAAACTAATACAGTGCGCCACTTTCTTTCTTACTAGTTGTTTTGTTGTCTACTATTCAAATGGGTTGGGTATTGACGGGTAAAGGTTTTGCATCCATTATAGAGGTTCATTTTCGTCTGGGTTCACTTTTTATAACACTTTTTTCTTAATTTTCTTTCAAGTTTGACATTGTCACAGCTCAGTGTACACATTCAACGTCATCAAATAGCGAATACCACGTACAGCTTCTAAGCACCATCGTAGCACCCGGTTGTAGTGGGCACTTGCTAAGTAGGAGTATTAAGGAAAGACTTAGTCACGTGTTGTAGATTCTGGTAAGGTTTAAATTTTTTTGAACCCAGAAGGGAACTAACTTCACTAAGCTAAAAGCAACGGAACATTATGTCTGATAGTCTTACTAAACCAGAGTCCAACGGGAAGCAGGCAGCTGCTGAATCGTCTGGAGAGGCAGTGGCGAAAAAAGATGAAAGCAAGCAACAACAGGTCAGTGACGAAGAAGCTGATGGAGAAGCTGAGGTAGAAGCTGGAGAAGGAAAGCTGAAAAAGAAGAAGAAGAAGAGTAAGAAGAAGAAGAAGATCACCAGTATTGACAGCCTGTATCCTGACGGAGTATTTCCGGAGGGCGAGTGGCAGGAGTATCCTTTAGAAGTGAACAGTCACCGTACCACCCTGGAAGAGCTCAGATACTTGGACAGACAAAAGAATGACTACTGGCAAGATTTCCGTAAAGCGGCCGAGATCCACCGTAGGGTTCGTCACAAGGCACAGTCTAGCATTAGACCCGGGATGAGTATGATCGAGATTGCCGATCTTATAGAGAATTCCACCAGAAGCTACGCCAACGCTGATCACACGTTGAAAGCAGGGATTGGTTTCCCCACCGGTTTGTCATTGAACCATATTGCAGCTCACTACACCCCTAATGCTGGCGACAAGTTAGTATTGAGTCAAGAAGATGTGATGAAAGTGGATATCGGGGTCCATGTAAACGGGCACATTGTCGATTCTGCATTCACCATGACTTTCGACAACAAGTACGACAACTTGTTGACTGCCGTCAAGGAAGCAACTAATACTGGTGTCAAGGAGTCTGGTATTGACGTGCGTTTGAACGACATTGGTGCTGCAATCCAAGAAGTCATGGAGTCCTACGAAATGGAAATCGACGGCAAAACATACCCCATCAAGTGCATCCGTAACTTGAACGGCCACAATATTGGCGACTACACTATCCATTCTGGTAAGACGGTGCCAATTGTGGCAAATGGCGACATGACCAAGATGGAAGAAGGCGAAACTTTCGCTATCGAGACTTTCGGCTCCACTGGTAATGGCTACGTGTTGCCCGTTGGCGAGTGTTCTCACTACGCCCTTAATCTGGAGGTCGAGAACGTCCGTGTCCCAAGCGACAGAGCAAAGTCCTTGTTGACCGCCATCAAGGACAACTTTGGCACTTTGCCTTGGTGCAGAAGATACTTGGACCGCACAGGCCAGGACAAGTACCTCTTGGCCTTGAACCAGCTTGTCAGAGCCGGCATCGTCCAGGACTACCCTCCTATCGCAGACATAAAGGGCTCCTACACCGCCCAGTTCGAGCACACCATTTTGTTGCACCCTCACAAGAAAGAAGTTGTTTCCCGTGGTGACGACTACTGAGCACATGGAGCGCCGCTTCTTGTCTCGCCTCGCTGCTGATGGTCAAACCAATGTTTGGCGTCTGCTCGAGGCTCTCTACATCCATTCATTTGTACTATTGCGAGACAGCCTGGCTTGCTCAAGACGAAACAGCCCACCATTTTTCCTGTCGCTTTCCGTCCCTCGTTTCCTCGGCTGTCTCTCGTATATAATCCAACAAATTGTCCATCAACGTTTTTCCAAGTCAGCCATTTTCCACCACTGTCGTCGATCTTGCATCTTCGTCTACCTCCAACTCTACCTCCAACTCTATCTCTCGGTCCGCTTCTAGTGCGTCTATCTCTGCCTATATCTCAACGTTTTCCGCTCAGAAAAAAAAACTAAAACAACACGTCGTCTCTCTGCCCCTATGCGCCTACATCTACATGTGAATCTTCTCGTGTATCTGCTCGCCAAAAGCCCCCCGCTACTGGTAGATTGGAATCTTTCATCGGTGAAATATTTCAAGCGGGTCGTGTTTGGGCAAATTAATTTCACAGGTCGATTTCAACAAGTATCCTTCAAAACATAACTATTGAGATTGATTCAACAAAGTAAACATATCATTTGGTAGAATAAATCAAAGTAGCAATATTGTTCTGCTGAAAATCAAGAAAGATAGTCGAGATGGAAATTTCACCAAACGTATTAGAGTTCAAAGGTATGTATTAGAGGTTTAAAAAGGATAGGAGCAACAAACAACAGGGCAAGAGAAAATTAATGGCGATATAGAATACTAACCAAGAATAGGTAGCTTCACCAAATCCAACACGGAATATTTGACATTGAGAAATACGTCGAGCGGGCCTTTAGCATTCAAAGTTAAGACCACGGCGCCCAAGTTATACTGTGTTAGACCCAATGCCAGTGTTGTAGGGGCCGGCGAAAGCATCCAGATTTCGATCATTTTGCAAGGGTTCTCGCAGCCTTTGCCCCAAGACTACAAGTGCAAGGACAAGTTTTTGTTGGTTTCATTGCCATGTCCTGATTTGGAGGATGCGTCTAAGTTGAGCGACTACTGGCCCACTTTGGAGTCCAAATACAAGCAGCAGTTGGTCCAGAAGAAGTTGAGGGTGAACTACGTGATCACCGACGACACCGACGACGAGACGTCGCCTGCGGGTGGCAGAGAGCACGAGACAGGTGCTGGAGCCGCCGCCTTGGGTGCTGGGGCAGTGGGAGCCGGTGCACCAGCAGCACACGCTTCAGGAAGCTCTCCTGCTGCTCAGTCAAACGCTGCCTATGGTGCTGACAGCTCTCGTGACGGCATAAGCTCCAGAAGCGGTGCTGCCAATGGCTACTCCAACGGTGCGTCGTCGCAATTTGCCTCTCTGACCGGTAGTGAAGCTGCTGGAATAGCCGCTGCTTCTCAGGTCAACAAGTCACAGGCACCAAAGGATTACGAAAAGGACTTGGAAGACTCCAACGCCAGAATTCACAACTTATCCGACAAGTTCGACTCCAACGAGAAAAAGTACGAAGAAAAAGACGCAACTTACTCTTCTCCTCCACCTCAGTCATCACGCACCTCAGGCGAAGAGCCTGTCAACGGAATCTCCTTACCAATGGCCGTCGTCTTGATTATCGTTGCTTTCCTCGCAGGCTGGTTGATATTCTAATTTATTTATATGGTGTCTGGTGCAAAATTGTGGTATAATGTGATTCAAAATTCTTATTCATAGAGACTATATCTCTCAAACGCTTTCTTTTATAGGTATATCGTGACTATACCCTCTTGTTCATTTAGCCGATGGGTTTGGTTTATATTTAGTTAAGTTCATGAATCCGATCGGTGCTTTTCACATTAACTGGTATTTGTAATGCCTATCTTGTTCTTTTGCTCCTTTTTCTTTTTTCTTTTTTTTTAATAAATTGTTTGTATTAGTTTTTCTTTTGATGCCTAGCTATTCCCTACTGCCTGCTCCTGGCCTTGGTAACTGTCTGACTCTATGACTTTATCTCTCGTGGTGACAAAGTTTTGATGGTGTTGGCTGTTGAGGTGTTTTTGTGTCATAAATGCTGTTGATATTTGTTTTCACAGACGTAGATAATTTCCCATCAACAAGCCAAAGTGGTTGATGCTTTTAATAATAGAACCCTACTTATAATATGGGAAACGCAGCGACAGTCAAGTCCGGTACCATTAACTTGTTGAATACAATCGTTGGTGCAGGTATTCTTGCCATGCCATTTGGACTTAAAAGTAATGGTATCTTATTTGGAAGTATTTTAATAATATGGTCTTCCCTCACTTCATCGTTCGGTCTTTATTTACAGAACAAGGTAGCAAAGTATACCCAGCTGCAAAACTCTGTTTCGTACTTCAGTTTGGCCCAGTTGACATATCCTCAGTTGTCCATCATATTCGACAGTGCAATTGCCATTAAATGCTTCGGAGTGGGTGTAAGTTACCTAGTTGTTATCGGAGACTTGATGCCCAGGATCATGGAAAGTGTTGGTGTAGCTAGTGACAATTTTTTCATGGGACGAAACGTATGGATCACGATTTTCATGGTTGCAATCGTCATTCCCTTATCATACTTGAAGAAGCTAGACTCTTTGAAGTACACTTCCATAGTTGCGTTGTTCTCCGTTGTTTACCTCATAGGTCTTGTTTTGGACCACTGCTTCTTTGATCCCATTCCAAGTGCCCAAAAACATATCAGCTGGATTGGGCCTGTTTCTTTGAAAAGCACATTAGCATCGTTTCCCATCTTCGTATTTGCCTACACCTGCCACCAAAACATGTTTGCTATAATCAATGAGTTGGAGCACACGGAGGGAAATGGCTCACAAACGAGACAGTCAAATTTGATCATCAGAAACGCCATTTCCATTGCTTGTGCGTCCTATTTAGTTGTTGGTATTGCCGGCTACATTACGTTTGGCGATCATGTTAACGGTAACGTGATATCCATGTATCCCAAGAAGTCTGTTTCCTCCTTGATTGGAAGACTTTGCATTGTCATCATGGTGAGCTTGTCATATCCTTTACAATGTCACCCATGCCGAGGGTCCATAAACCATGTCATATACTTCATTTCTAAAGGAGTTAAGTCTAAGACTTCGCGTCGAGGCTCGGACTACACGTCTATTGCTTCTGATGGTGAGTCGTTGTCGGACAATGCAGACGAGTCTTTGATCTCTACCGCTCCTGTAGAAGGTGCGCAAGATACTGATGGCCATTCCCCAATCAAAGTCAAGCTTTCCAAACAGAACTTCTACATTATTACCACAAGCATCCTCTGTCTTTCGTACATCATAGCTTGCTCTGTGACGTCCTTGGAACATGTTTTAGCATTTGTCGGCTCGACTGGATCGACCTCCATTTCATTTATTCTACCTGGCATATTTGGTTATATGCTAATCAACCCTATAAATGGAGCGACTAAGCTCGACAAAGTTGAGGTATTATGCAAGTATGGAGGGTTAGCTTTAGCTATTTGGGGAGTGACTGTTATGGTAGTTTGTCTTACTGCTACCATCTTTTTAGGCGCTACTCATTGAGCTCAAACAAGTTGAGATACTGGCCGTGGGCGATACTAGTGGTAGCACCACAAAAGAACAACTTGTAAATATATATATTTCATATTCAATCAAGTAATCGTTAATCATTATACATCAACAATCGCGACATCTATTTACAAGAAGTTTAAATAATTGCAACGCCATATATCATAAGTGACGCTTCACGTTTAAATAATACTCATCATCGTCATCATCATAAACCCATTTAAAGGATCAAATCTTTTTTCTCCCAACCGGTACCTTTGTGGCAAGACAAGTCATTCTTTGGTTGTTCTTTGTCAACACCTTTAACCTCCATAGCAAAAGGATTTCTATCATCCTTCTGGTTCAAGTTTGCTAAAGTGTGGTTTACCTCTCTATGCTTCGCTTCGTCTGCCCTCACTCTCAAAATCAAGTCCTTGAACGTGGACTTGTCAGTCAATTCTTCCCAATAGTGCCAGCTAATGGTTGGAATGTGAAGCTTATCAAACTCCTTGAGTTTACCCATGTCTAATTCTTTGAGCAAATGGGAGTAAGTGCTCACCGCTTCTTCTTCTAAGTATCCCACAAATCTGTGGCAGTATCTAGGGTTCAACAAGTATGTAAGGAAGAAAATGTTGCAAAACACACCTTGTCCAACATAAATGATCATTCTGGTGAACCAAGAAGGCTTACCCAATTTTATAAATGTCAAAAGGTGCATTCTTTCGTTGTAGGCTTCATCCAAAAGAGTCTCGACCCATGCGTTATCTCTTCTCAATAGACGAAGAGAATGCAAATGCCTGAGAAAAGCGGCCACCATACCAGGCACTCCGGCCACACTTTCCAAAAAAATGATACGAGTTAACCACTTGCCTTCAGTCATTTCGTATCTGGTTCCTTTGAAACCATGTTCCATTTCTTCCAAAGACTTGGGTTTTTTGTAACCAGTGACAAAATCAAACATCACCCTGGCCGATCTCATCACTTTGTACGCTAATCTATCCTCAAGAGTTCTGGGCTCTCTGTGCTCAAATTTGACCGACTCACATTCTTCATTGGTGAACTTTGGATGTGGGAACAAAGGGTGAGTAATGAACCTTTCCTTGTCCTTCTGCTCCCGTTCTGCGTCAGTGATAAGTTTGGTTGAAATGTCCAACACTCCTCCTCCCTCACTCTTGCTTGCTGGAGGGTGGCTTCTGGTGGGTGTTGCTACTTTTGTAGAGCCATACCTCACACAAGCAATTGTATGAGGGGTTGTACGTAAAAACTGCTTTCTAACGGCTAGCATCTTTGGCTTGATCTCTGTGTCCTGAAAAAGTTTGGTTTGGTCAGGGTGCCAATTGCCTGGATCTGAGGCCACTTTATACGCCATCTATGGTTATGGCCTGGCCTCCGTATGCCAGAATTTGCACCCGTTCTCGTCCGAATCAACCTACATGATCAAAAGTATCTTTTTGTTCCAATGGGTCTGAGCTAAAACGGTTCCACATATGGTTGGGTAAACAGATGGTACCGTTTGAGCGGCGTCCTTATTGCTCTGTTGCTGCCGCTAGTCCATACCAGCCCGTCTATTGCCCTAGTTTGACAAGTCGCATTGCAAACACTTACTTTTTTTTGTTCTTTGCTGCATCCAGACCGTACGCCTTAATGTGCTCAACGCTTTTCTTTTTATTGGACAAGCATCATGTCCACAAACAGGGGTTGTCAGCACAGTACTTTAGTGGTCAGCAGTACACCGTCATTGCATATTCTTGTCCTAGCTTAATGGCCACAGAAAGAGCCCTTGCAATTAATCTATCTGATCCTGATCCTGATCCTTATCTTTTTCATTCGAATTTCATGACTAGCGCCGAACCTGTGCTTCTTACCCCCTAGACTTCCGCTGATCCTGACCGTTTCACCACCACCACTCATGGCAGCTTCAGCGCTCGGTGCTAACCCCGTGGTTACGACGATGACCGCAAACACTGCTGACAGCATTTCGCACTAATTGCTCTAAGCGCGGCTAGATCGACTTTATTACATATTCGCACTTGTATTGGCTCGACGGAACAATTTAAATGACCTCCGTTAGTAAGCTTCAGGCTGATCTAGGATCAACACCAACCATCGCCGTTGACTGTCACGACCCTACAGAATCTTCGCCAATCATTTACTCTCCATTCCTGATCCTCCTACCGATCCTAAAGATTCCGTCAAACCAGCCTGCCATTGCTCTCGCCAACCCTTTTTGGCTCCTTTGTTCCATCTGCCTTATTCCATCCTCCTTGTTTCGTGTGCCAGTGTGCCAGCGAGCCTCGCCACTGAGCTCGCCTATCGTATCGTGGGGCCAATTGGTCCTGCCTAATCCTTCCCGTTCTTTGCACCTCAATTGCTTCGCTGTTTATTGTCCGGCCTTCGTTTACTCTCGTTGTCTTTCCTCCAGCCCTTCCTGGCGTCTCACCTCCAAGGTGGCTAAACCCCTGCTGAAACCGCCAGCCAACACAGCGGTCTAAAGGACTTCCTCGAAAGGCCCTGGTCTAACGGACTTGGCATGGGCCAATGGACCTGCTGTTGTGTCAACAACAGCAGTTCCTCCAGCCCGCCGGACCTTTAGGCCGCTGGTCCTTTGTAGTCCTGTTATTGATCTTGTTCTTCTTTCCCCCATCAAAAATCAACACCGCCTTTTGTTACCGCTACAAAACTCCTGGACCAACGGCACCTACCACGAACCACACTACCTGAATCGCACTCATTAGAACCCATAGCTGCCGCCACCAACTTGCCTTTCAGTCTTCATCAAAACTGTTTCTTTTCGAGTCAACATGGACTTGTTGCAAAAAAATTGGCTGCCTTTTTAGCCGCTGGCTCTAACTGTCGCCACCATTGGTGTTGATATATATTGTTGAAAAGTTCGCCATCCAGCATTAGCCGCCAGGGACCTGTCCCTCACTGACGCCACAGTTGCACATTAATTGTGACTTGGAATATGTTAGGCCACTCGTGAAAAGGCCTTGACTCGTCAAGAAGACCTTGACTCGTGATCGTGAAAAGGCTAGTTTAAAGACTGGTGAGAATTCGGTTCTAGAACGACGCGTAATATGAGTAGAAAACACGGTTGGTGAGAAAGACGGTAAAGACAACACTTTTTGCGTAAGTTGATCTTTTTTTTTTTTAATGAGAAAATTATAGTGTTTGTTTAGACATCAAAATCAACACCCAAGGCGTGTAATAAAAATTTTAAGCAAGCTGGTCAAAACTGGGTTTGTTGAAAAGCGAGAGTCAAGATAAGTTTTGTAACATAGTTTATTGCGGTGAAATTGACGAATTTGGTATAGATATTCATTTGGAAAAAGACGACAGTTGCCTCCAAAAGAACGTATAGCCTAGAAGTTGTTTTGGACGATTTGAGCGGTTTGAGCGGTTTGAGCGGTTTAAACGGTGTAAGTGATCAAAGGTTGAAAAAATAGAGTACAGATAGTACAGATCAGTAGCGTCGACATAGCAGAACCATCAGACGTAACAGGCAAACGCTTGAAGACAGAAAACGAACGAATACAGGCGGATTTCGAAAGCAGTTTTCTTTAGCAGCAGGAGCCAGGAGCTAGAAAGTCGAAGTATTACTCAAAAAGCACAGAAAGCACACAGAAGAAGATGACGTTTGATTTGTCGGGGTTGATTGGAGACCCCTTTGCCATATCGACCCTCTCGTTTGGGTTCATATCGTGGATTGTAGCGATAGCAGGAGCAGGAGCGTCGAACCAGAAACATTTCCCGCACTTTACGTGGTGGGGGTTGGTGTACGAGGTTGTGATCATGATATTGATCATGGTGCTCTACTTGTTCAACACCATTGAGTTGTACAAGTTCACGTTGGTGGGGTTGTTATCGATAGCGTTTGTCTACACCACCAACTCGACCAACCAGTTGATATACAACACCAGCGACTCGGGGAACCTGTGCAGTGCAGCAGGATGTATTTTACTTTCCATGGTGAACTTGATCTGGATTCTATACTTTGGCGGCCACCCAGAGTCCCCTACAAACCAGTTCATAGATTCTTTTTCACTAAAGTTGCATTCCCACAACCACGGCCATTTATCATCTGGAGATGATAAGATCCACAACATCGACGACGACTTGGAGTTCAAGAACGCAGCTTCTCCGGTCAACGCCCATTTCCAAGACAGCAACTTGAGGCAGTCCCAGTTAACTACCAACAACAAGTCGGCCACGGCACCCTATGTGTCGTCGTCTCAGCTCAACGGCTTGGAGAATTTCTCGTCCTCGGACGTCCACCAGAGCAGAGATCTCACTCACACAAAGAGACAGACAGTGTACAACGACGCCTCTTCAAATACCAATGTTGCTCCAACTACCTTCAGGTACAAGGCCAAAGCATTGTACAGCTACGATGCTAACCCAGAAGATATCAACGAAATATCTTTTGTCAAAGACGAAATCTTGGAGGTGGACGACATCGACGGGAAGTGGTGGCAAGCGAAAAGATCTAATGGTCAAGTCGGTATTTGTCCCTCTAATTACGTCAAGTTGTTAGACTGAGTTTCAAAGCAGTCTGTCTCAAATAAACTTTTTGTTAGATATGTCAGGTAAGGTTTGTAAGTATATATCCAAGATATTCACGCTAT
This sequence comes from Millerozyma acaciae, assembly GCA_001600675.1. Classification (NCBI taxonomy): domain Eukaryota; kingdom Fungi; phylum Ascomycota; class Pichiomycetes; order Serinales; family Debaryomycetaceae; genus Millerozyma; species Millerozyma acaciae. The sequence continues at coordinate 257,433 of BCKO01000002.1, read as the reverse complement.
TGAATAGTCGTCTTCTGTATTAGTTGTGTCCCAAGGGTGGTGGTTGAGCATCTAATGAGCAACATAAATCCGAGTATAGCGTATTCTGTTGAAAAATACCTTTCAATATATTGTACCAAACTATAAGTGCTTACTTCTTTTTGGATGATATCAAGACTATCGTTGCATCATAACAGAGCATTCTACCATGCGTTGTACATGCCTAGAGTGGTGCTCACTAGAAGCAACCTCGGCATGAAAGGCAAATGCTTTTCTTCCTCGTTGAAACCCCATTTTTCTGGAACCTATGCTTCGAATACAGCTGATTACTTGGGTGATGCATTGAGCACAGACGGAAGTATAGAAACTGTCAAGCTAAACTATGACTTACATTCGCCTCCAGAGAAACCTGAAAAGACAAGGCCACCTTTAATCTTCTTGCATGGATTATTCGGCTCGAAGATCAATAATAGAACTGTAGCCAAGAAGTTGGCCTCTAGATTAGAGAGGGATGTTTATTGCTTAGATCTTAGAAACTTTGGACATTCGCCCCACCACAAAAGACTTGACTACCCTGCTTTGGCTGCAGATGTTGAAAACTTCATCGATGAGCAAAAGCTCTCGGTTAAGCCCATATTGATCGGACATTCTATGGGGGCAAAAACTGCCATGGCAGTAGCATTGCGCCGTCCTGAGTTACCACAGATGATTGTATCTGTTGATAATGCTCCCGTGGACTTGACCATTCGTTCTGTGTCCGTATTCAATAAGTATATTCACCTGTTGAGAAAAGCTTTGGAATACTATAAATATACCAACATCAAAGACGTCGACAGAGAGCTCGCAAAAGTTGAACCATCCAAAGTTGTTCGTCAGTTCTTAATAACAAACCTCAATCGTGGTAAAACTGAAGAGGTCATTACTTCTAGAGTCCCTCTTTCTATTATCAACGATTCCATTGTTGCCGGTAATATTTCAGGTTGGCCTTATGACCCAAATATCACCATCTGGAGTAAAGGTCCTGCTTTATTCATAAGAGGAACCGACTCGACGTATGTTCCTGATGACGTTATTCCTGACATTGGTAGATTTTTCCCAAACTTCGAAGTTAAAGATATCAAAGCCGGTCACTGGGTTATTAGCGAGAAACCACAAGAATTCATGGACGCCTTGGTTGACTTTATAGAGAGACACGAGGACGAATAGCTCTTGTATTGAAAGCATACTTTAACACACGATATATAGACTATAAATCGCTAACCTTCAGTGATTCTTTGCCAACGAAATCTTCGTAGACATCAAAACGTCTTTGGTCGTGAACTGGGATGCCGTTTCTAGCCTTAGGGAGCAAGTCCTTATCCAATTCAGCGTACAATATCTCTTCACCTTCTCCAGCCTCTGCAATAACATTACCGGAGGGATCAACCACCAAAGAATGGCCATAGGCCTGATAGCCACCTCCTTCCACATCTCTTGCTGGGCTACACAAAATAGTAAAGATCTCGTTATCGACGGCCCTTGATCTTGCTAACAAATGCCAATGTAATGGGCCAGTCGTTGTGTTAAAAGCACCAGGGTAAAACATGGCAAAGGAATTAAATGGATTACGGGATGCTATCATTGCAAGCTCAGGGAATCTTATGTCATAGCAGATCCCTAACCCAACGTTACCAAATTCGCCCAATTGAAATACAGATGCTTTATCTCCAGCACTAAGAGTCACCAGCTCCTTGAACGTGATACCATCCTTGATGTCTATGTCGAATAAGTGGACCTTGCGGTGTTTTGCAATTATATCTCCTGAGGGCGAAAATGTCAATGACGTGTTGTATATCTTGTCTTGATCTTTTGGTTCAATTTCAGGGAACGATCCCCCTACAATATATAACCCATATTTCTTAGCCAACGCTGACAACATCTGAGTAGTTTCACCTGATGGTATAGCTTCAGCATAGTTGCGGAATTGATCGACTGAATAAGGAGAATTAAAGCACTCTGGGAGCATCACCAAGTCTAATTTGCCAATCTTGGAGGAATTCACTGCCTTATCCACCAAATTTGTCACTTTTACCAAATTTTCCGCTTTATCAGCTCCAGCCTTCAATTGAATCAAAGCAATCTTGAGACTCTCCGCTAATGGGGCCTTAGGCACTGATCTTATTGCACTCATTCCACTATATGAAGATTTCTTGGAGTTATACTAAGTTGGTGAAATGTAGATATTGATACTAAAGTTGAGATTTTAGTGCACTTATTAACAATACTATAGAGACTGAACCACACTTAAGTAGGATGATTCAATGTAGAAGACTGGTACGACAGTCACATACTAACCATCAGATTAAGTTGTTGATTAAACCTTGTAATAAATACATCTGTGAAGCTTATACGTCTATATAATTATAAGAAAGAGAATAATAACATTCACAAGTGAGTTGCAACCTCAATGATAGGAGGAAAGTATCTATAATCTAATATTATTGCTCTATTAAGCCTGCTCTGTATCTTCTAGAGACTGGTCGGTTTTATCATCTTTTTCGAGGGGTTGTTTCCTCTTTCTAGTGTAAAACTGTTTGATAAGAAAGACTGAGGATAAGACTACGCCGCAGCCAGCCAATCCCATACCCATATAGAAGGCTACTCTATAGCCTTTTATTAAAGTATCCTCATTATCGGGGAGATTTTTGGTATGATACATTTCAACGGTTCCTGCTATACCCAAGCCGATCAGGATAGCGTAGTTTTGGAAAGTTGCAACTAAAGATGCTGCCATTCCCTGGTGTGTCTTGGGAAAGGTGTTGGACAAAATGACGGTTCCAGCAGGAAAGCTCATATCCATTCCAAAACACTGAATCAAAATCAGTACAAACTTTTGTGCCCAGTATATTTGACCCACCGGTCTAGTTCCCATCACAATTATTCCAACTAAGAAACACATCATGGCCATGAACATAACAACTGACAGGGGAGCAACTCGTAAAAGTACAGCAGTCAAGAAAGCTGCTATGTATCCGTCTATCGGAGCGGGCAAAAACTCAACTGCTCTCATTACTGGACCTTTCTTGTCCACATTTTCACTCCAGCGGAAACCGTAGTAAAGCCAGATACCAAAACAAGACCACCCAGCTGCTATGCATCCGAGAACAAAACCTGTGTCCCCTTTCAAGAGTTTTGTCGAGACAATAGGGTCTATCGCCTTTAGTTCGACAAAATAAAATACACCCAAAAGTATGAACCCGACAATTAGTAACACATAAATATAAGGTTTCTCCCATCCGACTGTGGGACCTTGGTTCCAAGCAAAATTGATTAATACTAGTCCAGCGACTCCTAGAAAAGCCCCTGCGTAGTCAAAGTGCCTTTTCTCTCCGTTCACATTGTGATTTCCTATACCTGAAGGGATCACAAAGAATGCAGTAACGACGACCAAGAAACAGCAGATCGCCAAGATGAAGAATGACAACCACACACCGTCTATAGCCATTCCTGTTGCTCTTTCTGTAAACAAGCCGCTAAATAAAGCACCAACAATGAATCCTCCCGGGGCAATGCCACCATAGAGGCACATACAAAGGTTCTTCTTGAGTCCGTTTGGATAATAATGCCCAATAAGAGCTATTGCGTTGGGCATGGATATAGCAGGACCCACTCCTTGGAGAGCTCTCATCACATCGAGGAATATTGTAGATTTAGTGAATCCAACAAACCCCGTCACAAGCGATGCCACTCCTAACCATACAAAGCCTATCAAGTATAGTTTCTTGTACCCATACATGTCCCCTAGTCTGCCTGCAATTAAAATGAAAGTACCCACTGTCAAAGAATATGCTGCAGTGAACCATGATTGTTCCCCCGGATTATGCTCCACATTAAAGTGCCTAGCAATTTCAATGGTAGGATCGATAGTCTGTGAATTACATGCTTGTAGAAGCAACTGTTGCAAGCAAATGCATATCAAAAATAGTATTTCACGAGCAATCGATATTTCGTCGTAGTTTGGGCGTGGTTTGGGATGGTTCACACTGTTGAAATTCTTCTCCAAATTTTCTTCACCATTCGTCGGAGAGCCGGTTATTGCTCCATCAGAATCTGTTCTATAGTCAATTTGTGACATCCTTATTTATTAACAAGAAACCATCGAAAACATGAAAAATTTAAGTATATTGCTATTACTAAAAAATCTACAAGTGAGTTTCGTGCGATGAAATGAATAGCAGTCTGCCAACTAAGGAACTGGGCTTACGACGTTTTGTCTTCACTGGACGAAAAAGCTTTAATAAGTCGGTCACAGCTTTCTATAATGATGATGGTGAGACTATTGGTTGGATAAGATGGAGGATTTGTCAATATAGACCAGGTTTTTTGGGAATTTAGTGGTTTTCTTTAACCATAAAAGATGAGGAATGAAAACATCGTTGCATCTCTGTATTTCAGTTTCTTCGTCCGACGATACGTACCTCAAGTACTTACCCATGTATTCCTTGTCTTTCCTTATATTATCGCCATCGATGGAGAGGCCTGTCTTACTGTCGTAGTAATTTGGACAGATAGCCTGGGTGAAAAATTGCAAAACTCTCAAGTCAAAGTCGTAGCCAATGTTATCGTAGGAATCCTCGTACATCCTAATGTGCTTTCCCAGGTCCTTCAACATAAGTTCTTGGTTATCGACCAACCAGTTGGTAAAATATTTAGGATACGAAAGATGCATGAAGACTATGTTTATGTCGTCTTCTTGAGAGGTGATCGACTGGATAGGATCGTACTGGCCCAAGGCTTTTGAGTCGAATTTCTGTTTCAACTCGCTGTGATAGCCAACCCATTTGAAAGTCTTCATAGTTTGGAACCAAGGCTCATTCATGACATGTGCGGCAGCTATGAATGTCTCCTTATCACCCTCACCAGCAGAGCCTTGAGTGAGAAGAGGCCAGTAATGATTGGGTCCAAACATGTTATAGTAGAGACATAAAAGCAAGGTCCGCATGTGAGATGTCTTGTTGATAATGAAAGCGCCTGTTTCTGAGGTAGGATCAGGCAAAGTTCCTTCGAAGTCATGGAACCACGAGTTTTTGAAATTGTACTGTTCCAAGGGCTTTACTTTTGATAAGCCTTCACGCTCTGCTTGCTTTTCATCATATTTCGAGTATCTTACTTTCTTCTCCTTGACTTCGATCCCGGCGATTTCGTAGTACTTTGGATTGGTGGTCCTTGCCCATGCATCCGGCCAAAGAATCATGTTGGTTTTCTTGTAGAGGTCGCTCAGCAAGAGATATTCGACGTTTCTGGTGGGATAGTTGTCCGAGTCGACGTAAATGACGTTTTCAAATTGAGAGCTTAAAAGAGCTAAAAGCTTGTATTGAAATTTGCCCGTGTCAAAGCGGTTTTTCAAGTCGTTTGTGAGCTCCCTGCTTAACATTATACAGCGGGCGTTGAAACGAGGAAGAAGCGTCTCGCAAAACTCTTGTTCGTAGTCCCCGTCTTCTGGGAGAAACAATTCAATTGGGAGCTTTGCACCTGTTGCCCTGATCTGTCTGATCACAAGGTAAGATAACCAACTGTACTGATTACCCCCGACAAGAACGTACCCAGCCGATGCTTTATACGATTTCCACTTAGGATCGCTGGAGACGATATTACCGAAAGTCGAGATCTTGTGATTCTCTATTAATCTGTTCATGAAAACATTCACATATTTCTTGTGGAGTTCTTTCAACTCAGCGACGGTCGAGTCAGGGATGTCAAGCACATTCTCCAAAAACTCCTTGGACATTAAAAAGTCATCAGTGCTCACAAATTTTTCCGGTGCTTTTCTTTCGGTACTCTTAATTGAAGGTGATTTTGGCTTGTAGTCCTCTAATCCCTCAAAGAAAATGGAATAGTCGTTGATCTTCTTTAATGTCTTTGCCTCAAGTCGACTTCTTGTGCCATCTTCTTTCGTGGTCTCTATATTTGGGCTTACCTGTGGTTTGATCAATGTATTTTTATTCAAAGGCTGTGAGTTCCTGGTGTAGAAAAAATACAATATCACCACCACTAAAGTGCCGATCGCCACCGACTGTCGGTTTCTCTTAATGAATCGCTGGAATATCATGGTCCTGTTTCAACACTAAAAGACACCTAAGAAATTTCTTCAGATTTTGAAATAAACCATACGATGCGCACAAGATCTACTGGAAACTTATGTTAAACACGTAAAAAGCACTTTACTGAGCAGTTGAGAGATGTTATTCAGTATATTTCAGCAGTTTTTGAAGGGGTGAGGCTTGTTTAAGCGTTGGTCAAAAGTTGGGCCGATTTTAAAGTAGTTTGGTGAGTGAAAACGCTATGAAGACGCTTTTATATAGCCTCATCGAGACAGAACGCACAGTCAGATAAGAAGACCCGTTCTCGGTTAAGAAAGCTTCAAAATGGCCCTTTTTGAGCAAGCTATACTTTCCAGAAGCAGTGTAGATAGTTAAAGGCCCAAAATAAAGATTCTGGCAAGTCGATACTCCTGGTTCTATTCTCCAGGCTTTATTCTCACAGCTCTGTAGTGTTCCGGTGCAACCTACTTCAACTACAATTTAAGGTAGTAGGCCCTACCCCCACGGACCAAAATCCTTAAACTAAAGTTGCTACAAGTATTGGCTGAACTTTCACGGACTTTACAAATGCCAGATCTCGAGGTATATTAAGGTAGTCCTTTTGTTAGCACCGAGATCAGATGCAATTTCGAAAATAAAAAACGAGTTTCTTCTTACAAAGCAATAAAACTATGATTATTCCGAAGCATAGTAGTCAATTGAGACAAAGCTATAGTTGCGCTAGACGTGCGATGAGATACTCCAGTAGTTTAGCACTGGTGCAGAAAACTACGACTTTTACTGATAGACTTCCACCTGATAACAGAGTAACTACGCATGAAGAAGCAATTGAGAACAAGGATAACGTTATTCACACCCCCAGGATTTTGAAGCTGGGAAGTTTTACATGGACGCTACCAGAGAAGAGGAAAGAGTACCGCTACTTGTCTTCGAGCGAGAATGCTTTGAGAGACCTTGGTTTGGACCCTTCCTCGGTTGATGAGAAACTGTATCAAAAGTTGCTTAGCGGAGAGTTTTACCATGAAAACCCAGATTTCCTCAAACAAGGATTCCCATTTCCTTATGCACAAGCATATGCTGGTTGGCAGTTTGGTCAATTTGCTGGACAATTGGGTGATGGAAGGGTGGTGAACCTCTTTGAGCTTCCTAAGAGCCAAGAAGACCATGAGAACAGAGCGAAGTATGAGTTCCAACTCAAAGGCTCTGGAAAAACGCCATATTCACGTTTTGCAGATGGGAAGGCTGTCTTGCGGTCCTCTATACGTGAATATATTATATCTGAGCATCTCAATGCCGTTGGAATTCCCTCGACTAGAGCTTTATCGCTAACATATCTACCATCTACATACGCTCAGAGATACAGAGCCGAAAAATGTGCTATTGTGTCTAGGTTTGCAGAGCTGTGGGTAAGATTGGGCACCTTTGATTTATACAGATGGAGAGCCGACAGAGAAGGTATCCGTGAGTTGGCAGACTATGTTATCGACGAGTTATTTACGATTGGAGATAAAAAGTTCCATAATTTTGAGCAGCTTTCTGCTGCTCGTCCTGATCTTGTTGCAGATGAGGAGAAAGTCATTGGTGACTTGACAGACTATGACAAGTTGTATTTTGAGGCTATAGTGAGAAACGCTAACACAACCGCCATGTGGCAGTCCTACGGATTTTTGAACGGTGTCTTGAACACCGATAATACGTCTATCATAGGTTTGTCGATGGACTTTGGGCCATTTTCGATTATGGACAAGTTTGATCCCAACTACACTCCCAACTCTGAGGACCACGAGCTTAGGTATAGTTTCCACAACACCCCTTCCGCTATTTGGTGGAATCTTACAAGATTGGGAGAAAATCTTGCAGAGTTAATTGGAGCGGGCCAAAATATATTGGCTGATGAAACCTTCTTAAAGGAAGGAATCAAAAAGGAGTGGGAAGAGGATATAATTCAAAGAGCAACAAAAGTCATTGAAGTCGGGGGTGAGCTCTTCAAGTACGCTTTCACCAAGAAGTATGCTGAAACTTTGTTCAATAGGTTGGGATTATCGCCGGAGTTGATTGATATTAGGGACCCTGAGAGTCAGTACAAGGAATTGTTAGAGCCTATGCTAGAACTTCTAGGCAAAATCAGATGCGATTACAATAAGTTTTTCGTCAAGTTGCAATTGTTTGACTTTCTGAATAAAGGAGAGCTTGATCTCTCGAAAATTGCTGATGAATTGCTTTTAGATGATGAGTCTTATTTCGATTCTAAGTACACCCGGGAGGAATTGGTTTCTGAGACTAAAGCGTGGTTAGAAATGTACCACAAGTTCAGATCCAAATCAGACCAAACAGGCTATAATGCTGGTTCCGCCAAGAGGTACAACCCATTATTTTTGCCTCGTAATTGGATTTTGGACGAAGTCATTAGCTTCACAGAGGAAACAAACGCCAAGGACTTGTCTTATCTCAAGAAGCTTGAAAAAATGAGTTTCCACCCATACGACAGAAACCAATGGGGCGACGAGTTGAAAGAGCTCGAGAGAAAGTGGGAGTTGCAGAGTGATATTGGCGAGGACTACACCATGCTTCAGTGCAGTTGTTCTAGTTAACAAAGTTAAGGATATACTTGGAATCTACAGTGCTGTAATAGTAGTATAGATCATGAGATGTAAAATTAACAAATAACACATAGTACATAACTGAATTTTTGTTTCATTTGGTCATTGCTTAATCACGGAAAGCACTTTGAGCATCATTGTAGCCCTTGTGGAAAGCATCCTTGGCTTCTTTTTGAACAGACTCGTCCAAGCTGGAGATCTTGGAGTCGAGGTTGTCGTTTCCGGTAGAAAATCCGCCAGCACCACCTCTAGAGCCAGTGTGAGAGTCAGAATGGCCGTATCCACCACTAGAGCCGTGGTGGCCTGAACCAGATTGGCCGTATCCAGCACCAGCGCCTGAACCAGACTGGCCGTACCCAGAGCTGCTCTTGTCGTAGCTAGAGCCCGAGGTGCCATATTGGTTGGAGCCGGTATGATGGCCAGAACCAGATTGACCGTATCCAGAGCTGCTCTTGTCGTAGCTTGAGCCAGATTGACCGTAGCCGCCAGCGCCAGATTGACCGTATCCAGAGCTGCTCTTGTCGTAGGTTGAGCCAGATTGGCCGTAGCCACCAGCACCAGAGCCAGAGCCAGATTGGCCGTAGCCACCAGAGGTAGACTTGTCGTAGCCAGAGGTATGGTGTCCTGAGCCGCTTTGGCCGTATCCAGAGCCAGACTTGTCGTGGGTGGAAGAGTGGTGACCCGAACCACTTTGTCCGTAGCTGTCAGACTTGTCGTAGCCAGAGCCAGATTGACCATAGCCGCTGGAGCCAGATTGACCGTAGCCACCCGATCCAGAGCCAGAGTTATCGTATCCAGACCCAGTACCTGCGCCAGAAGATCCGTGCTTTGAAGCTCCGTAGCCTCCTGCTGCTCCTGCTGCTCCTACACCTGCTGCTCCTGCTCCGGCAGCTCCATAAGAAGCATCCTTACCAGAGGAACCTTTGCCAGAAGAGCCATAACTGTCGTCGCCATACAGGTCCTTGCCAGAAGATCCATAGGCGCCGCTACTGTCCTTACCGGTACCGTAGCTGTCGTCGCCGTGGGCGCCGGAGGCGCCCTTAGTGTCGCCGCTAGCGCCCTTGTTACCGCCAAACTTGCTGCCGATACCGCCCTCAGTTCCGGACAAATTTTCGCGGCCCACGTACTGGCCTCCCTTCTTGTCTGCTTGGTTAGCGTAGTCGGCCAACTGCTCCTTGTTAATCTTACCGTCCTTATATTGCTGCTTAATTTCCCCTGAGAGGTTATCCTTCCCAAGGGCTTTTCCTCCTTGCTTATCCAATTGGTCAACTTCGTTCTTGTTGAATTTGCTTTGTATTTTGTCTGCGAGTCCCATAATGTTGTTCGATATTTCTAAGTTATCTTAGTAGCGAAAGAATATAAATTTCTGGCCCCTTTCAAGACTATCCCCAATTTATATACTTTTGACCTCGTGAAACGCTGCTCATCGTTTGCTAATGCAGTGGTCACTTGGGTTGCTCCCGAGAGAACGTGAGTAGAGTCAAAAACTTCGGTAGTTGCGAAATACATCATTACACAGTATTCTTCGCAGCATCAATGGTTCTCTTGCTTTATAGAGAATAATTGAAAATACACAATCATAGTGGCTATAGAGTCGAAATTTGGAATGACACTTACGCAATCGGTTACGGCTGTTGGTTCCTGTTGGCTCTATTGGGCCTGGTTGGCCCTGGTTGGCTCTGGTTGTCTATATAGAGTGACATGGGCTAGAAAAGGCGTTTATGGCATTGTCATAATGTTCTTTGAGGAAACAGGACGAAGGAACAAAGCATGAATGTCAAATGGCAACTAACAAAGGCCGTGGTGGAAAAGAATAGCCTAGAGAAAAAAGGAGGGCTGATAAAAAAATGTAACAAGACAAGAGGAATATACACGAGGTGGACCACATCATTGCTATAGGGCAATAGTGCGAGTTTGGCTCTCAATGCCCCGTCATATGTCGGTGCCCAGCCGAATTCTACTGGATTTGGTACTGGGGTGATTGTTTGTCGGTACCGTGCTAGCTTTTTATCGGCACCTGCTAGCAGAATAGCTAGTTATTTTGCTAGCTATTTGTCGGTGACGATGGTGCTGCGCTATGGAATTGAAGACAGTGCTATTCTTTTTTCGCTTTAACTTTAACTCTAGCTGTGGCCCTTCTTCTGGCTCTCTTCTGCTCTTTTCTGGCTCCTAGCTCTTTAGCTTACGCTGTTGAAATTACACTGTGCTACTTTGTTGGATTTACCTTGTATTGGTGTTAGGGTGTTTGGTCCGATAGTAGTTGGTGTTTGGGTGTTTGACCTGAATTCTGCCCATGACGTTCTCTCGCAGGGCTCTTCCCGAAAGTTTTTCTCGGTCCCATTGTTGGCCCTTCCACCACTGCGCCAGCCATCGCCAGCCCTCGCCTAGCTCTCTGCCGGTTTTTGCCTGGCCACTCTGCCCTTCCCCCAGTGCCACCACACTGGTACCACCACACTGCCAGCACTCGGGGCTATCCCTACGCTAACCCGCAAATCTCTACAAAAACTCGATTTAGCTTGAAACTCGTTTCTTAATAAATAGTAGCATACTCTTCCCCATTGCGGAAATGGCACTTCCTCAAACTATGAAATCACAGAAGGCGTAAGCTTATACAATTATGGTTCTCCCGCTCAAAATCAAACCTGGAGCCCACTAGCGGCAACCTTGATGAGGACAGATTTTCGGTCGCTGAAGATGGCGCAGGGGCGCGCAGCTCGAGATTAGGGCGATTACGCACCACTGGCTCGGAAGTCAATAGAAAAGGCGAAGCTTTGCGAATGATTTTGAAGCCTTGCGGAGCTTCTCTAGCAATGCCCGCAGGGCCCGCTGGAAAATAACCCGCTAAGCACGGCGAGCGCGCGAACGCGGGCTCGCCGCCCGCGCGATCGGGGAACCTTAGCGAGAGACCAATTACTGAAACGTCACTAACGGTACGGGATCCGTACCGGCAATTAGTGGGGATCGACTGGAGCGTGCGGGCTGTTGATGACGTTAACGGGGAGTTTGAGGTGCACAACCTTGTTAGTGCTCAATATAAGCTTGATATCTAGGTAGTAGAAGCGAGCCAAAGAGCATAGCTGAAAGTTAGGAACCAAGCAATATGGATCCAGCGATGACTTCTCGGCGTTGACAGGAACTTTCAATCTGGCGGAACAAAGGTCAATATGTAAATCGAAATTTTGACTTCGTCCGCTTTGCACCACTACTGGCTTCTTCAGGGCTGAAGCTGCCAGGCCTGGCAGCTTCGAGCCCGACAGATTGAAGTCTGGGGGGATGTAGCCTATTTTCAACCCTGAAAGAGTAGCTGGGGAAGCAGGAAGAGGTTGCTGGCCCTCTACCAGGATCTTCACGTCATCGACATGCAAATTAATAACTTTTTGTTGAAGGCTGCAAATGCTTTTGATGTCCTGAATTAATTGTTTGTTCAAGCGGAACCGTTTGGTGCCCACTTTTTGAAAGATTCTATAAAGCTCGCTCGAGTAGCGCTTGAATGGATCGATTACGATAGAATTGAAGTTATCTGAGTTCAGCACTACGGTGTGGATCCCGTCTAGCGAAAAAGTGTCGGAAAACAAGAGAGAGTGGTCCACCTCTATGGGTATGGGATACTTTTCTGACTTGATGGTATGCACCAGCAAATCGCACAAGATTTGTTTGATGTAAGGGCATTTTTTGTAGTCGCTTTCGGCTATCAGAGAAGGCTGATAGCTGGCAGTGATTTGGACCTTGATTTTCCAAGAATCGGAATCCAACTCGTTTGCTTTCGTTCTGAATTGAGATGGCGGTAAGTATCTGATGTTGAGTTCTTGTTTCGGGGTACACAACTCCCAGAAGCCGCTTGTTTTAGTACCGAGAAGTGTTTTCCTGTTGACGGGCACAACAAGCCTCTTGTAATGTTCTCGTTCCAAAGTGAGTTTCTCCATCCTGGCGCTGGACGAGCTGGTAGCATTGTAAAGTTGAGATTCTTTGACACCGTCGTCAGAGCTGCTGGAAGTGCGCCGTCCTGAATGGTCAAAATCGGCTCCCTCTTGATAACTTGAAGAAGAGCCTTTTCCCTTTGCATCTCTCTCTATGATTCTGTGGCCCCTTTCTATAGCTTCCTTTACCTGGGTTACCAAGCTTTTGTAAATAATCTTTGCTCCTTCCCTCTCACTTGAAACCTCGTTTTCCAGGAGGACTCTCTCCTCCGGTATAACCCTTGTAAATTCTGTAGCTTCCTTTAGGATGACATACTCGTCGTTTTCAAGACTCTTGGTGACTTTGTCTAGTTTTGCATCAGAGTCCACCTTCACTCCATATTTCGAAGCTCGTCCTACGAATCTCGCCTGTACCCCATAGCTAACGGCGGTATCTAAGAAACCAAGGTCTCGCACAATAACCTCTGGATCTGTACTGTCCGCCACCAGATAGAGTAGGGTCCTTTGAGCACCTATTGTGGATGGTAGTATGGTGTGCTTATTGATGTTATGAATGTCGCATTCAGAGTCTAAGAGCCTTTCAGGTATCTTAAACGTGAAGAATCTCTTATAGACCATTCGGGGCATTAGCTTACTATCAAAAATGCACAAGCAAGTGTTGTCCATGGCATCCATTACTGGGTAGTCACCATTCTCTGGCTCAGTCACTAACCTGGAAATGCTGAATGGGTTCCAAGAAGCAGCAATGTCGAACATCTGTAAAAACTTATTGTACTTCACCGGCTCCTTGTTCTCTGTTGATCCGTTCATAAGCAAAAGGCCTTCAAACAAAACGTAAAACATGTCAAACGGGATGATCCTGTCGGACTCGTTTTTTATAATTACATACCCGTTGAGATAGTCCCCTTGCTTAAACTCATACTTCAGTGTATCCAAAATCTCTGGCTTCTTGCCAATCTCACACACATCCTTAGTAAAGTGGATGCTTATTCTCACCAACTCCGAATATTGATTATTCTCTTTGCCAAGGTTACGAAGCTTATGGATATTGTCAAGCACATTTTCCCTCCACAGACGGGGAGTTTCCTGATTCTGTAAATCTGGTATATTTCCAACCGGCGCCAGTATCGACGTTCGGGAGCTTGCCGGTGTATATTGGTCTGGACTGAATGGCTCTGTGTAGAGGCCTGCTGTTCGTCTGGTGCTCTCGGTCGAAGCTAAAGAGCCGGTTTCGTATTCTGGCGGTCTGTTTCGATCGTCTTCCGTCACATCCAAACTCTTGTACATTGTAGTTTGGTACAAATGGTACGAAGGCAAAATGTTCCAGGCAGGTACCTCTTTTGTCTTTTTAAGCATGTCGGCTACGTTCATATCTGGTACATCATGTCTCTCTGATAGTTCTGCGTCTTGATCTTCAGCAATTGCCTCTCGGTTCTCTAAATTTGAATAGATGGGACTTCTCTTTCCTTCATTTCCATCTCCTGAACCCTTTCCTATGATTTCCTGTGAATCTTTTCGATCTCCTTTGTGTGAATAGTTTTGGGTGCTTTTATCTAGATCATCACGATCATCGATTGATTCACCTCTTTTATCGCTCATATCTATAGCAGCTCTTCATTCAGATCGCTATTTGTTTGCTTGGAGAAGACAATGGGAACCGCTTTTATATCATTACCTTCCCAGCCCTCGATCTGTCTTCTTTGTCAGCCACTTATACAAAAAACACTTAAAAAATTACCTTCATCATGATGACTCAGAGGATTACGAGAAAATTCCAATACAAAAGAAGGTGCTGTTGAGGACCTAATACGTTGATATGCTATTACTAACAAGCGCATTAAGCATAAGTGGATTGGAAAACACCTGTAATCAGGAACAATTGGATGGATATGTTCTATGAGTCAGTAAGGGAAACAAGCGTCTCTTTCCTAGATCGAATACGACAAAAATAAGTATAAATGTATAATATTTTTTTATAAGTTTAGCCTTATCTACCAAATCTTTTTAACTCTAAAAAGCGTGCCAATGGGAACACTAGCCCACTGAACCCCATACATAACCACATGGCGATGTCACCGCCATCTGCTCCACCACAAAGTCTGGCCAATGGACCTATCCAATATGCTTGAGCCATACCTAATGCAGCGCCGGCAACACCTACTACAAAAGCAGATGTCGAAGCCAATCCTAAACTTAGCTTGTCATAGTCATTCCAGATCTCAAAATTGTAGTAAGAGTTTCTCCTGGTTTCTTTTCGACTGGCTATGGAAGCACAGTGAAAGGGTCTTTCACCGTCAGCAGAAAGGAGTTCCTTTGTGTACAAATAAGCAAACCTCTTTGTTCTAAAGATAGTGTTCTCTTCCAAAAGCATAACAAAGTACATTGAGATCCAATAACCCACCATGGGTAGAAAGTTTCCAAGAATTGCAGCGAATTTCTTTCTTCCTACTAAAGCGCACACCAAGTAGGTTGCCGTTAAAATGAAGGCCCAAATCCATCTTGGGATCTTTGCAAACTTAACGCTTGCTAACTGGACGCCGAAAGCGGCAGAATAAGTGTTGATAATGTTGTTTGAGATGAGAGAAAGGAAAATCACCATGAGGAAGAATTTTCCTCCACCATGCCACGGCTTGAAAGCCTCATTAAGCAAGCCACCCATACCAAACTTATCATAAGTATCTCCCCAGGGCTTGTAGTTCATGGCAACGTTTCCAAGTAACATTCCAAGAATACCAACAAACGACGTGGGGATGACGATCCCGAAGAACGTTATGAAAAAAACTTGTTCGTCTGGAGTATTCTCTGGAAATAGTATGTAGTAGTCTGATGCGATGGAGCCCCATGTTGATGTGGTCGAATAGCACAATGAAAAGTACGATAGCCACGAACCTTGGATCGACATGGAGTCGTTTCTGATGCTTTCTCCGTCGACGGAACTGAGATAGTTGAACTTCTTGGAGGCAGCGATGTACAATAAGAGAAATGCAAGGTTTACTGGAATACTGAAGAGTGTTTCCACTTTCAAGAGTTGTTTAATGCCTCCGATAGCCACCGTTAATGAAATCAATGCAACAATTACAATACCAACCACTAGAGGGATCTTTCCGTTACTCACACTCTCTAGAATTTGTCCTCCGACGACACTGTTGACCACAGACCAGCCCATGACACCGATTATGCTTACTAGACACACCAATTTCACAAACCACCAGCCAAAGAGAAACCTGGCACTCACCATCTGACGACAGCCTGATCGGGGACCCATTAAAGAGCAGTAGGCTGCTACAGCACATCCTATTATCTGGCCTATCAACCCAGCAGTCAAGGTTTTTTTGAGTCCGAGATTGAACAAAAGAGGTCCTAGTATAAAAGTAGACATCGAACTCAACCCTCCGCATCCAGATAGCCATAAACCTACTACCGACAACATTTGTTTGACTTTGTTTGTTGACCTTTCATAAGGTTGAATCCTTTCTATTCCCCTGGTTTCAACTCCCAAGGCATCGAGTTTGTCTGAAATTTTTTGAACGTAATTCCATATATTGGAAGTACCACCTTTTTTTTCATCTATGGGAATGCTTTTGAAACTAATGCCCTCCTCCTTTATTAAAGGAGGCACCTCGTCTGTCTCCTGCTCATTCCAAATTCTGTTCATTTTGATTTTGAATGAGTAGGAAAAGTTGTAGCGAAATCTAAAGCTAGAACTTATTAAATGTATTCAACACTCCAAGAAGAATTAATTGCTCCAAAGAAAAGTTGTTCCCGAATATTGATGATCCAAGATGGAAAATAAGCTATGAGAAGCCCTTAAGTTAAAGTTCCAGCCGCTACTACTGCTGTTGTTTTACTTTGTGAGGTTTGTCGTTGAAAAACCTGATTGAATGTACTTGATAAGAAGATAAAGATACAGAGATGGTTGAAAAATTGAGAAGTGAAAAAAAAAATTTTGAATTGGACTAGCCCGACGCGGGGGTCGAACCCGCAACCTTTTGATCGCTTCTCTCTATTAAGAGTCAAACGCTCTACCGATTGAGCTAGCCAGGCGGGAAAATTCAAATGGATAGCCCGACGCGGGGGTCGAACCCGCAACCTTTTGATCGCTTCTCTTYATTAAGAGTCAAACGCTCTACCGATTGAGCTAGCCAGGCTATAATTGATATCGGTGAGTAAGCCCGACGCGGGGGTCGAACCCGCAACCTTTTGATCGCTTCTCTGTTAAGAGTCAAACGCTCTACCGATTGAGCTAGCCAGGCCTGCTCTGGCGAAAATATTTTTGTTCAGGCTTATATAGTTTTTCACCTGCCTAATTGGTACAGCATCCTATCTTCTCATTGATGGCATCGCAAAGGCTACCCTTATATTGTAAGAGCGCTCAAGTCTCTTTCTCCTTTTCCAAAAGTTTCTTGGCTACAACCCATCTTCCCAAAAGTCAAAGTTGTCTCAATGTCGTGCTTGGCTGCGCAGTCAGGCTTTCGTATCTCATTTTAACGGCCCCTTTTCTTATCACACATTGCTGCTGTTCCCTTGCCTCTGCGAAGGATTACAACACCCACAATATGTGAGTGGTCCCAAAGCTATGTACAATATTATTTCCTAATACCAGTCTCTTACAATGTGGTGTGAACATCGCTTCAAAATTGGTCCTAGAGATAATTGTCTGCTATTTTGAAAGTCCAGAAGTGTCAAGTTCATCAGGGTTCCGATGCCTATTTCCATCAATTGGAAAATTTCGCAATTTTACATGCAATGAGAATCTCTAACTAATGTCGACAGCCAAACAGGACTCACTCACAACAGTTTGTATGTAAAGCTTGCCTTTCTATTTAGACATATATCAGTCGTTCCGAAAGGAAATAGCAAATTCTTGTAAAGACCAGAAAATAAAAGTTCATTGATAAAAATTACCAGGTGTCCGGGGTAAAACGTCTTCGCACTATAACCTACAGACTTGTTCGAGACTGTTGTTACGGGCACAACGGCCAAACGAACTCCTTGGTGTAAGGATCTGTACCAAAACAATATAGTGGTCCCTTCGAGATCCTCATCTCGTATATATAAAAAGAGTAAAAGAAGTACCTGTTTAGGGAAAAAGAACTGACAAAAGGCCTACTATTGCACCAAACTTGGTCTCGAGTGCACACAATTCTTGCAATAGTGTAGATACAAAGTAACACCTGAACGCAACTTTGGCTCCAGCAGGAGCCCCAGCTCAGACGGAGTCGTACATAAAAGTGCACAAATATGTCTATGTGGTGACTATTTGGTGCCTTGTTAACTAGTCGGTGGCTACTTGGTGACTGTACGGTGAGCAAGTGGGACCACCCCTCGGTATTGACTTTTCAAATTCTTTCTACTGTGCTACAGGATTATGCTTCTGTCAGCTTCATGGTATGCTGATGGGAATAAAACGAAAGAATGCCGGATTGAAGGAGAAACAACCTAACAATTGTCAACGTTCTCTTCTACATGGGGTTCTATTGACTCCGGATTGTTGGTGGCGTAACAGTTGTGCTAGACATGGTCGTTCCCGATGTGCGAACGTTACACCTGCCACCTGTATTGTGGTCTGCGATCAAATAATCTGGTCAACCTCGGAAAGGCTGGGAACCCTCGCCTAAAGGGAGAAGTAGCTAGTTCCGTAACAAGAAATACTGCTTGGGGGTGTTAGTAACTATCAGATTGTAATTTTCTTCTTGAACTCAGGTAATGTAGATAAGGTTAAGTTCGTTAATCATCACGTAGATACTTACTAATATTGGCATAGATGCTGAAGGTTCCCTTGTTCAAACAGCAGCACAACTAGCAGCAGCAGCACTGCTGCTGCTGCCATTGATCTCAATTGTTTGCAACTTGGAAGACAGGCTAGATGTCGAAAAATTCTGAGCAAAAGTATTTGAAAAAAAAGCGTTGATGTGTACGGAATGCCGAGTTAAGATGAGATTATTTTCGAGCCAGAAATTTTGGAAAAAAAAAAAAAAAAAAARAAAAAAAAAAAAACCGAGGATTTCCGGGTAAATCATTAGATCGAAATAGGGATATATTAATCTGCCAGAGTCCCTTGAACACCAGAAACTTCTGTTCCTCAAGCAACTGGGGGTAGAGTTCTGTAAGTGAGTATAACAAAGCCCTAGGATCACTAGAAACAAGTGGTTTGGAAAGGGCGTCTTTGTTTGCATCTACAAGTCATTATTTCGAGCTCGTTTGGTGCATTTTTCCAACATAACGCAGTTTTGATAACACATCGAGGTGGTTCTGTCAATTTTCTGAATTTAGGTTCCAACATAAAAGAAAATGAGCATTTGCATGTCAATGTTCGAGTATTTCCAACTCCTAGAGGCAGTGGTTGTGTTGGTGAGCAACTTGTTAATGTTGGTCATTGCGACACCACTCCTACTCGTGGGAGCGGCAGAGGCAGTTATGTATGTGAGCCGGGTGAGCCTCGAGTCGATGGTCAATTTTGTCATAAACAACCTGTCCATGGTGAAGCAGGGCCCGGCTAAGGGATCTTCGAGGGTGTGGGTGGATACCCAGGTGAAGTTCTACAACAGATATCGTCTGGTGCACGATTCGTTCTCTCGGGTTATCAAGGTGAGGAAGGAAGATTAGGCCACGAAAGGGGGCATTGACTGGAACTACTACATACAGATACAGCAGGGTTAAAGTGGACGTACCGTTCTGTATCAGGTAGAGATAGCGAAGACGTTGAAAGAAGCAAGACGGAACGGATATTCAGAATGGGTCCGTCTTGCAGATCAATTACAATTACGGTTACACAACAGTTTGATGTAACTGTATTGACATTCTGTCATTATTTATTCGTTAGGGTTATTATTGTTTGGTTGTTTTTTATGCTCACTTGTGAGCAAACATCAAGGGCTGGGTCCTTTCTGTGCATTTGACTAATTGCACATTCATATCTATTTATTTACTTGTTAGCTTTATTGATTTATTATTATCTTTGGCTCCCTCTGTTCTTGTAATTGCTTTAAAATACGTCTATCAAAGCAGGTGTTGTGAAAAAAGGTGATTATATGCTGAGGCAATTTGCGAGCAAGGCTGAATTTTGCATCTTAAGATATCAATCCTTGCTGTTTGACTAGTATATTCTCGCGTTGAGCCCTTCACACTTATCTAAATTTGTATCCAGCATACATTCGTCCCCCCTTAACTACACCTTACTGATAAGTCGTAACCTTGCTGCGCCTTTCAGACACTAGGTATTACTTTTCACTAGTATGCTGCCCTGCCTCGTGTAACTAGCAAGAATTTTTTGCTTGCAACAAACACACATTGCTTTATCGTTCAGCAAACCCAGTTCCAAATAACTACTCCCCCTTTGCCCACCATCTAGGCCCACTATACTTAAGGCAACTTCATAGTGAATCGCCGGGCCAAATCACGCCTGTCCTCTCCGTAGAATGTGTCGAGACACCAAGAAGGGTTCCAAAACTACGGAGACAAAAAAGGAACACAAAAAAAATAAAAAAGAAATTAATAAAAAAAAACTCCGAACCGTTCCGCCTCTCTAACTTTTTGGTCTGGTCTTTTTACCATCCAGGTAATTAGTTTCCGACGTTCACTCTCGCACAAGCCGATGCACTTACTTCACACCTCCGACACCAGCAAACGCTGGCTTTCTCCTCTTATCTCTCAGCAGCTGTTGTGCTGCAATAACTACAAGTAAATCTGCTTTTCGCAGCCCATCTACGCGCTCCAGCTTATGAGAACAGACCGTGTTTCTATGATTCACAGCAATTTAGATACACCAATATGGTCAGCCCGCAACAATAAAGCACAATAAACCATCAAGGGGCCACTTTAAAGAATGCAGAAACGTAAAAAAGTACCTATCCACCTTTTTCCCGAATTGCACCCTGCCAATATCCGTCTGTAAGTATCACTTCGTCGTCTATATAGCACCATTTCTTTCAATTACTCCCACAATCAAATTCCACCCCCAAAAAAACATGGCTAGCGGTCCCCGTAGTGACCTCTTGCTCGTGATAAGCAGAGCGATTTAGCTCATCATCTAATAACTTGCTCCTTTTCCCGTGGACCAGCCGTATTCACTGGGGCTGGAGTAAAAAAAGGTGTGCATATACCACCTTTCCTAATTAATTATTTTTCAAAATACAAAAAAAAACGATTTCTATGTATGCACAAGAAGGCCCTCCAAGCTTCCATAGCTGCACCACCCCTTACATAATTCCCCAAACGGAAAAGTAATATGTCTATATTACCCGGACGCTGTTCTAAATAATTACACGTGACTTTTTTGAATCCGCAGGAACAGACCCTTACACTATATGCCAGATTCCAAAAAATCTGCCAAAATACCAACAACGCTTAGAAGTTACCAGCCCTCTAATTTGGTTTTGATCCGGTTTTCGTGACCTTTTACTAGCACCTGGCCTGCGGCGAGTTACGCTTTCCAATGGTAATACATCTAGACCCAAGTTGTCTCGGTGGTAATATCAATCTTCAGTAGTCGATTTTCGAGCAGACGTTTCTGCGATAGTAGTACATTAAATCAGTTTAAGCGAGGCTAACTTACCATCAGCAGCTAAGAATGATTTACAATATAAATTAATACAGTACAGTTGTAGGCAGCTCAATGATAGTCCACCACCAGTGAAGTGAAGTCGACAGAATCCGAAATGTAAAAAATTTCACAAATTACTGTTGTCTATAGTTGAAATATTTTACCGTGAGAGCACGAAGCGTCACAGCCTCTTGTCGAAGTTTTGATTTTTACTAATTTGAAAACAAGCCTTACCCAAAGTTTAGTTAAAAGAATAGTATATATTACTTCTACATATCGGAGGATCAGACTCAAGGTTTGTTTCGGAGCCATCGACAAGCATAGAAGGCCAACAGAAGCAGTTGATCAAACAGAGCATTAAGCCCTGCGCATAAATTCAAGCATCTCGAAAGTAGATTTAGTGAAATTAGATCTCTTGAAAAAGTGCCAGAACGTTTAAGGTGAAATCGCTGAAACAGTCGAATAAGAACGTCTAGAGTTGCTAGCATAGTGACAGAGAAATATAGATAGCATTGACCGAGCAAATCGTGGCATAGTTACCAAATGTTAGAGAAAACGTTGTTGCGACCTATATGGCACTTGACTCGAGCAAGAAAAAAAGTAGCGATATATACTATCGTCTTGCTCTGGGTGGCCATATTGAACTTATGGCTTCATGGGCCAAGTACTCAGCTCACGCATATAACAGAGGAGGACTTATTTGAAAGCACTGAGAAACCCAGCACGAAAGTTAGCAAAGTTAATGCTCAAGAGTCGTTAGCTATCAAACTTCTCTCGAAGCAATTCGGGATTGAAGACAAGCGCAACATAAAGGACATCCACTCCTCGAATTACGATCACATACTACATCATCATTCTTTGGAAGGCATTTTTGGCTCTCTTTCGTTTGAACAGAGATGCGACTTATATTTCGGAAGTTTGTATAATTCTGATTTTGATTGGTACATTGACCCTTCGACATATTTACCCTTGGAGTATAGATACGACTTTCAGTACGAGGATTTCAAAAGAGTGGTCTTTGACGAAGTCAGAACTAGCCTCGGCGAACAGAAAGGCATCGATAGCTTACAGGTGCCCACCCTGGAAGTGGAAGCAGAGATCAAAGTAAGATATCAAAAGTTCTGGACAAGAACTTTGAATTCCGAGCAGCATGCAGCTGACATTGTGTCTCACGTCCGTATATTTAACAAGTGCTACATCAAGAATGATAATTTGGACCAAACTGAACGGTCGAATAAGCTTGTTCTGGCTCAAAAAAAAATCATAAAGTCATGGACATCCAGCGGAGTAATTGACAAGCAGAATTCCAACTTCGAGCCTTCGAAGCTCAGTTCGTTCATTTCCCAAAACAGTTTGTCCTCTTGCCGTGATTTGGAGACCAGAATATACCGGTGGCTCACTTTCAGCTATCCTATATATGAGAGGTGGACTGGTGAAAAGCTATTAAGTCCTCCCGACATGAGAAAGTACGTGAAGCACTCTGAGGTTTTCACGGCTTCAAACAAGAAAGCGAAAGGCGGCAGAGGAAAGGTCGGAGCTAACCAATTCTCGAGCAGTGAAGGCTGTTTCTTGCAAAAATTCAAGAATATGCTCAATGCAAAAGGGCTTGTAATGACAATAAACGACGATTATGTGGATGATGCCGTCAAACTTATACATCTTTTGAGAGCTTTAGGAAACAAATATCCAATACAATTTATACTGTACGATGGTGTTTCCCAGGAGTCAAAAAATCGACTTGTCAAGGCATCGAGAGATTCGTTTACTCATCTTCCTCCTTCGTTCGCCAATGTTTCTCAAGTGTTCCCCAAAGACTACTTTGATCCCAAGAACGGAGGCCTCATTAAGCAAGAGATTTGGTTTGTCAATGTTCGAAACGTCGTTCGCAACGAGTATCGCTACAAATTTGAGAGTTTTTCAAACAAGTTTCTAGCCACTCTTTTCAATTCATTCGAAGAATTCTTGTTGGTTGACGCAGATACGGTCATGATGCAAAACCCACGCTACTTTTTCAACATTCCTGGCTATAAAGAGAAGGGAGCGTACTTCTATAGAGACAGAACAGCAGCTGAGTTCAGGCCTCTCAGTGACGGCGTGTTCTTTAAGAAATTGGCTCCTTCGTTATTGGACCAGATGATGTTCGACATCCCTATTATTACCGACCACACCCTTTCGTCTCCTTTCTTTGACGGCATGAATCACTACATGGAAAGCGGTCTCGTGGCAATCAACAGGAACATGCATTTCGACTCTGTCTTGATGATGGTGCAGCTCAACTTCCTCACTCCGGTTCTGCTGAGGCTCTACGGCGACAAAGAGATTTTCTGGCTTGCCTTTGCCATCAACGGCGACGAGGACTACGTGTTCAATAAATATCCAGCAGCATCACTAGGTGTTGAGACCCCCAATAGCAAAAAATTGCAATTGGGCGATTTTTCCAACAAGTCCAGAGAAGTCTGTTCGGCGCACCCCGGCCACATAGATGGCTACGACGGCAAAACTCTAGCATGGTTCAACTCCGGCTTCCAGTTTTGCGGCGAGTCTGAACTAGTCGACTACGAAAAAGAGATTACTTCCAATGTTCGTTTCGACGCTTTCAAAACCCAGGAAGAGTTGAGATCGTTCTACGAAAGTCCTCTTACCATCAAGCACGCTGTAATACCTCCATTCAGCAATAAGTACCAAACCTTCAGAGATAACATTGAAGGCGAGCCCACTAGGGGTTGGAATATGGAAATGGACTACTGTAGGTCTTATCTATGGTGTGCATACTCTAGAATTGGTGGTAAGACTGCCCGGGGAGAGGACACCACTTTAATTGGTGATTTTATTGAATTTGATCAATTCACTCAAAACCTATTTAAATACTACAGTGATGTATGGATAGGCGTATAATGGCATATATCTGGCTAAATGATGTTATAGAATAGAAATTAGTGTAGTCATTTTCTGGAGTTTTTGTAGATATCAGAATTTCAATTTTTCAGTGCGATATCAATAAATTGAGATAGACCCAAAAGGGAAGGTGAATCCGCACCATTATAGGAACTGTTCCTCCTCCTCCTTGGCCCCAGAAGTATAAAGGCCTTTGGTTTGGCCTTGAAGCACTTCTGAAGCTCACTATAAAAGGCACAATGACATTATCGTACGAAAATTTCTTAACCAAAGATCCTCTTGATAACTATGAGGACGCGGAGAAGTATAGTAAAGAATGGTTACCCAAGGTTGAAAAATATAGAGAAGCATTGAAAAACTCGATCCCTAAGGAATTCAAGCTCAGTGAGAAGGATTCAGTCGAGGAGTTGACTCAGAAAGGAGCAAATGCTGTGAAGTACATTTACGACAACAAGTTGTTGAATGAGAAAGAGTTCAAGATCACAGATACCCCAGGACATGAATTGTTGAAGGAAATTTCAGAGGGCAGGCTCTCATGTGAGACGGTGTTCAAGGCATTTGCCAAAAGAGCTGTGATAGCTCATCAGTTGACCAATTGTGCTTTGGAGATTTTCTTGGACGAAGGATTGGAACGGGCCCAATTCTTGGACGAGTACTACAAAAAGCACGGCAAGACCATTGGTCCCTTACACGGATTGCCCATCTCCCTCAAAGAGCAGATGAACTTCAAAGGGAAGATCACGCACGGCGGATATGTATCGAAGATCACCAATGTGCCCCAGGAACACGGGGTGACGAACCAGGTTTTGGAAAAATTGGGTGCGGTGTTCTACATCAGAACGAACCAGCCCCAAACACTCATGCATCTAGACTCCAACAACAACTTGATTGGTCTGTCTAGAAACCCTTTTAACTTGAGTCTTTCGCCTGGTGGGTCTTCCTCTGGTGAAGGAGCGCTTGTAGGCATTGGTGGTTCTTCAGTGGGTATTGGAAGTGACATTGGGGGCTCAATCAGAGCACCTGCAGCCTATTGTGGATGCTTTGGCTTGAGACCAACTACACGTCGGCTCTCGACTCGCGGTGGTATTTCAAGCGGAGCAGGCCAGGAGAGTGTTCTTCCTGTGTCGGGGCCTCTAGCGAAAAGTGTCGAGGATATCGATTTCATCATGAAGTCTTACATCAACGAGGGTAAGCCATGGGAGTTAGATGGGACCTTGGTACCTTTGCCATGGAAAGACGCCAGCAAGCCCGATATCAAGAAGCTCACCTTGGGTATCATGTACGACGATGGTTTAGTCAAGCCCAGCCCTCCAATTCAACGGGGATTGAAAGAAGTGGCAATGAAGCTCGAAGCAGCTGGAGCCCGGGTTGTGGAGTTCAAGCCGATCAAGACCCAGGAAGCATACGACGTTGTCAACAAAATGTATAACTGCGACGGCAATTACATGCAAAGAAAACTCTTATCGGACTCAGGCGAGCCACTCACAAAGTTGACCAAATGGGCCATGAACTTTGGCGACGGCTCCAAGGTCTATGAAGTTAAGGACAACAGGGTCTTGAATATGTTCAGGGACAACTTGAGAACCGAATACACCAAATTCATGGTGGAAAATGAAGTAGACTTTATCATCTGTCCAACATACAACAACGTTGCACCCAAACCTGAACAAATTTATAACTGGTCCTATACGTCTTTGTTCAATCTTTTGGATTTCCCAGTTTTGGTCTTCCCAACTGGCATGTTCCAAGATCCTAACATCGATGTGTGGAGCGAAGACCACAAGAATTACAAGTTTAGAAGTGACTTAGAAAGATTGGAGTGCGAAACTTACACTCCTGAACACTTCAATGGTGCCCCAATCGCTTTGCAATTGGTGGGAAGAAGATATTTCGACGAGGATGTCGTAGCAGCTGGCAAGTCCATTATCGACGTTTTAGGTGTTGACTTGTATAAATAAATTGCTTAAAAGAGTAATTAAACACTCATTTTGTCCCGAATACTGTTCCCAAGACTGTAGTCACCTTCTTCAATCACTCATCCTCTGATTAGCTCGAAAACTAGATAATATGCCATTGGCCTTGGTACTTTTGTGCGTAGTTCAATAATTGCAGATAATGTTCCTAGTAAAGGAAAAAAAAGTTTTGAAGATATTACCATAAACCACTACTACTTACACTGATCCATTAGTAGAGATGGCGGACTTTGACGAAGATGATCTCGTGGATTATGATGCATCAGAGGGAGAAGAATTTAACGAGGATCAATTAGATGATCAAGAATATGATAAACTATATGCATCGTTAGCAAAGTTAAAGCAAGAAGTTGTCAAGTATAACGATCAAATCGAAGAAATTGATTTGAAAGAAGCGCTTTACTTCAACTATTACAACATCGACGATGCTTTCAACGAACTCAAGTCTAAGTTTCCTAGAAAAAAGAAAACTGGTATGTATTACATTTTATATTCTTAAGTTTCATTTATTCACTGAAACATATCGTGCAAGTCTTTAACGGAAGTTCTAGTATTCTAATGCGTAAACCAACCAAGGTCTAACAGGTTTGTCCATACCGAAGGGAAAAGGAGATAGTGGTGCCTCAGAGAATAATCTGGTAAGTGAAGAACTGCCGATAGGGCACGGTGGCAAGTTTTTTACCAAGACAACTGGTTCTAAGCTTTCTGCTTTGGCAAAAATGAGATCCGGGAAAGGTATTGAGTCTCTTACAACAAAGGGCAAAACAGCAGCTGCTTGTGGTAACAAGAATGTAGATATTTTGAGCAGATTGAATTCTGGCTCCAAAAATTCAAACTCAAGTTCAAGTTCAAGTGCAACAGCACTCTCTCCTTCGATGGAAAGAAAGTCCACTAGATTGTCTTCCAGACTAGCTACCATCAGGCAAAAGAAGGAGGTCCCGGGAAAACCAGAGGTAGAGGACAAATCAGCAAAGTTGAAAGATGATAAGGCACTAGCCCAGAGGCCCTCCGAATCCACAGCGCTAGCTAAGTTCAATTATGATATTTCTGTTGATACTTCCATATTAACTGACACCCCTAGAATGAATTTATCTGTGTTTTTCTTCAGGAAGAGACGGCACAACGATATAGATGATAGGATATCAGTGAATATGAAACATAGAAAGACGCACTTGCATGAGTTGATGAAGCTGTTTACTAACCACGAGTTTTACATAGACGATTTGAAGAAAGCGCAAAAAAACTTCAAAAATCCGAGCCCTGACGATGAGGTTTTAGGTGCTCAACAAAAGTCATTCGAGAATGAATTGAACAACTTGAAAATCTCAGATAAGAAAAATGATGATGTTCCAAAAACCACTAAACCTGTAGCAAAAGCTACGAAGCCATTTAAGAAAATAGACGTGGCTAAGGAGTTGTCAAACAACGAGGAGTATATGAAACCTCACAAATCATTTGTCGTCATAGGACATGTGGATGCCGGAAAGTCCACTTTAATGGGCAGAATGCTATTCGACGTAGGAGCTGTAAGTGCCAAAACGTTGAATAGCTTGGCAAGGCAATCAGAGAAGATTGGTAAAGGCTCGTTTGCATTGGCTTGGATTATGGATCAAACTTCCCAAGAAAGGTCAAGAGGGGTCACTATAGATATTTGTGCAACTAATTTTGAGACTTCCAAGTTCAAGTTTACTGCAATCGATGCTCCTGGTCATAAAGACTTCGTTCCACAGATGATAAATGGAGTTTCTCAGGCAGATTTGGCAGTCTTGGTCATAGATTCCATCAATGGAGAGTTTGAATCTGGATTCTCCATGGATGGGCAAACCAAAGAACATACAATCCTTGCTAAGAGCTTGGGTATTGAAAGAATGTGCGTGGCTGTCAATAAGATGGACAAAGAAAACTGGTCACAGGAGCGATTTAATGAAATAAAGATACAAATGACAGAATTCTTAACTAGCCCTGAAATCTCTTTTTCTGAAGATCAGATCGATTTCATACCTCTTTCAGCCCTTACGGGAGAAAATGTTATGAAGAGACAAGGGGCAACAGAGTCTTTTAATTGGTATAGCGGGCCCTCCTTGCTTGCATATTTGGAAGGAGTGACTACTTTGAACACATCGGCTACTTCAAACGTCTCTTCTTTGATGAATGAAGAGTTTACACTAGCAGTGAATGACATCTCTGAAATTTCGAGTTCAGATTTTGAAATTAGTGGAAAAATCAGTTCAGGTATTATTCAACCTGGTGAAACAGTTCATGTTACACCATCAAATGACTATTTACAAGTACACTCTGTGAGCTTCAATGATAAACGAGTTGATTTTGGTGTAAAAGGGGAGATAGTTCTGCTTACTATGAAAATAAACCAACTTTCCAACAAAGTGATAGAAGATATTAGTATCGGTGATCTCGTACTGAGTATCAACTCTTCGATAAAAGCTGTCAGATCATTCACTGCAAGCCTCGATCTATTCAATATGAAGAAACCATTACTTATCGGAACACCTTTTATTTTATTCAGGAACAATTGTCGGGTTTCTGCAAGAATCTCAAAAATCATAGATATCAAGAATTCTAACAAGAAGAAGAAAATGCATTTGGTCTCCAACCAGTCAGCTTTGGTTAAAATTGAGATTGAAGGAGACAGATCATTACCTGTCTCAAGATTCTCTGAAAATAAGACCTTGGGAAGGGTTGTTATCAGAAGAGAGGGAATAACGATCGGGGCTGGTACTGTCTCAGATTTTTAAGTTTGTTTTCGGACATGCTTGAAATGTTTTTACAACTAAGATACGTAATCTAAAAACAATATAAGAATTCCGATTGTGATGCACGTTATTACGATCATTTGAGACCCTCTTTTATTTCTCGCCGTAGCAGTGTCTAACTTTCTATTGCCCATTTTTACGTTTATTTCAATTTGAGCCTGATTATCCAATAGGTTTGAGATTTGGTCGGATTGGGTTTCCAATTGATGAGTTAGCTCTGCTTGAACATTGACGATATCTAACATGGTGTGGTGTAATTTCTGAACCTCTTTGACCTGATTCGCCTTTAAGTTTAAAAACTCTTGATTTTCATCATCCAACAATTGGATTTGCTCCTGTGACAAGTGATTTTGTTCCTCATCTTCTTGGACCAGTATATCCCATTGACCAGCCGAGGCATCTTTTTCCAAAGATTCTATGGGAGCGTCCACGGCAGTATAATTTAAGTCAAGATCCTCCTCCAAGTTCTGAAAATTTAGCAAATTGAGCTGTTTCTCTCGTTCTATCCTTTGCCTTTGTAATGACTGGAAGTACTTGCTAACTTTGCTAGTAGTTTCATTCAAGAACTTAAGTATGTGCGTTCTATGAATACTTACCGTTGCAAGGTAAAGCTCTTTATCTTCCTCTTCAAAATTAGAGAACACGGAACTCATCCAGCTATGCTGCTCCGGCAAAGCATCTTGCCTTTTCTGTTCGTATGTCTGTAATAGTTTGAGTTTTTCATATAGTCGCTGAATCAGGAATTTGTACTCTTCATCTATATTGTTTTTATCTTGTTGGCTTAAAACATTCTTAGATTGTCCTGGAAAAGATTCTTCATTTGCTGCTAAATATGATGATTTAATCTCTCCTAAGAAATTGTTTAAGTTCATCAAATAGTTATAATAGTCAGTACATTCTTTGATGAAGGTATCTTTGACTAGGTAATTTTGCTCAGTAACCTTGTTGTTTATGGGTTTCTTGTCTGACTTATCTGACTTATCATGTATTGAGCCTCCAAATTGGGACTCTACGATGCTGACGCATTGCTTGAATAGAGGCGTAAGGTCCGTCATGATCAAACTTAAGAGTTTGCTTTAATTCAGAGAATTGTCAGCTTCTGTAAGGTATTGAAAATATATACGCAGGAAACGTCTTTGCACTTGATCTGGCAGAATTGTTCAGTCAACAGTGAAAGATAAAAAAATACTGGAGCTTATAGTTACGCTTGCTATGTACCATGGTGAGGAAGCACATATGGTGGAGCACGTTATAGAAATCAGAACATTGTAATACTAAAAGAAAAAGAAAACGAACAATCATAAACATCATAATATTTTGGTCATACAAGCTAAAAATTTAGAAAAAGACAACGTCGAAACATTAATGAAGCTATTTCACGATACTTCAGTCCCCCAAA
The DNA here is from genome assembly GCA_001600675.1 of Millerozyma acaciae. Lineage (NCBI taxonomy): Eukaryota > Fungi > Ascomycota > Pichiomycetes > Serinales > Debaryomycetaceae > Millerozyma > Millerozyma acaciae. The sequence continues at coordinate 227,277 of BCKO01000002.1, read as the reverse complement.
AACCCCATTCTCGCTTTATTACAGTTCCAGCTAGGCACTAAGGTAGCCAGCGCAAGTCAGGATTTCAATTGCATCTTTACTACCTTTGGGTCTTGTCACTTCAACGGTTTTCGAGTCGTAAATGATGTTCCATCTTCCGACAAATTTCTTGCCATTCACATTTGGCACATTGTATATGAACTCTCTTTTCTCCTCCGGGGTGGAATGCAAATATCGAACATAATCAGGAGCACCAGGAGTAATAATGTTGTCTGCCACAATGACACTGCCAGGCACTATCAAGTTTAAAGTCTCGAGGACTCTGAAGTCTGGGACGTATAGTTCCTTAGCATGGTCAATGAATATGAAATCTACGCCCGTGTACCCTGGGTACTTCTTGAGCATATTTTCGAACTCAACAAGGTTTTTTGCAGCTTTCCCCACGATAATGTCTACTTTATGGGATAACCCTGCCAAATCAATGACTTGTCTGGCTATATCCGCAAACGCTTCGTTCAACTCAAAACTGTAATATTTGGAATTGCCGCCTTCTGGCAACTCTTTGGCAAAAAGCACAGCGGAGTATCCAACATAGCACCCAAGCTCAATCATGATCCTTGGCTTCTTATTTCTGATCTCTTGAACTATGATGTCACCCTTAGTCTTCCCAATAACCATAAAGTGACCATTTTTGTCTCTGTATTCATCAATTGCATCAATCACCTTGTCTGGATTGCCCCTTATCTGAGCAAGCTCATTTTGTGGGAGCCCCAAAAGGTGATCAAGAAGCGCTCTTTCCTTCCCGTTGCTGCTTACTTGTGTTTTGTTTCCTTGTCCTGACATTACCTGATTCTTTCGTAACGATTTGCTTTCTCTTATGTGGTATTCTATCTTTCTTAAGATTGGTATGGTGAAAGTGTGCAAATTTATACTCACTTCAATATTCGTTCTTTCCGAGATCGGAACGAATATTCAACAATTTGGCATCAGAATTTGTCAGCTATTAATTCAAAGGTAAAAGCTTACATTTCCTGCTTTGCCTAAGCCAACATGCTATTCTGTCTTATTCCCCCTTTCGAGCCTTGCTGTTGGTAGTTTGGTAGTATTATGTTGGTGGTCTGGTAGTATTATGTCGGCAGAAATGTCGTTAAGCTATATAATGTCGCGTTTGTAGCTCATCAATACTCTAGGAAGATGGCAGAAGCACTGAGATTATGAGAGTTACGACCAGTCGCATGAGTTCAGATAGTTCCCAAGACAAAGATAGAAGCGGCGTGGAAGAGTCCAGGGGTACTGGAGTGGAAACAAAACTGGAGGGTAAGAAAAATAGTGGTACAGCGTTACAAGAACGATTCGAAAAGCTCAGGAAACTTCGCCAAAAGAAGCAAGATACGGAAATTGACAATCGGAAAGAGCTCATAAATGAGTATAAACGGCAACGTATCGACTCTCAAAACTTGAAAAATATTGAAGCAAAGAAACGGCGATTGGAGCTTGAGGCAGATGAAATAGAGAGCCTCGAGAAAGGGGAGGATTACGACAGGAAGCGGAACTGGGACTGGACTTTGGAGGAATGTGAAAAATGGGAAAAGAAGCGAACCAAGTCGAGAGATGGCACAAGGTCACTGGGTATACATGATTTCGATGCGTTGGCTGACCTGACGTACAAGAAGGAAACAGAGAACTTGAATGTAGATAAGGAAGCATACAGACGAGACAAGGAGAAACGGGAAAACATGGACAGTGGCAAGACCGCAGGCACTCGGTTGTTGCCTGATGATGTCAACATAAAGCCGGACTCAAAGTCGGCCAATGCACTAGCAAAGAGTCTAGAGGAAACCACGCAGCAGAAGTCGAAGAAAAGAAGGAGAAATAAGTCGGAGGAAGAAGCAATGGGAAGTTTCATTAACGATAAGAATAGAGACTTCAACCTCAAGCTTAACCGACAATATGGGAAGCAACAATGATCAGCATTTTTTACTATATCATAGTGAGCCCTAAAAAGTACAACTATTTGAACTTTTTTTTTTTTTATTTTGGCAAAAATAACTTCAAGCCAGTGTATTATAGAAGAATTTATAGACCATCCTATGTATCAATCCAAACTTGACTATGGTATAGTTAGTGAACTGAACGGTGTCGTTTTGAAGTAGAACTTTTACAAATTTTCTTGCCCGGTGCACGCATTTTTTGTTTTGTGCAACATTATCTTCCTCAGCACCAAAACTGAAAATGTCAGCGTTTAAACGATACAACATAGAGAGATCTATAAGGGTAAATAGAAGAGTCATTCTGCCAGTGAATATATCACCTAACTTCCATCTTTAAGAACCTAGAGTTTCGATTGTTTGTTTGCTAACACTTGCTTGAATAAATAGTTATACTATAGAATTTGCCATTTGATTTTCAAGTAAGTTATAGTCGACATGTCAAAGGAAGGGATTGAGGAAAGAGAAGCGGAAATACGTGATGACGTTTCTGATAATGCTTCAGAAGAAGAGGGACAAGACGTGTTAGATTCATCAGAAGAGGATGAGGAGGAAGACGAGGATGAAGAGGCCATTCAGCGGGTCCGCGATGGGTTTATAGTGGACGATGACGAAGAAGAAACAGAAAAGAGAAGAAGAAGACATAAAAAGAGAAGAAGAGAGGAAAAAGAAAACGACGCTAGAAATGATGCCTTGGACGAGGATGATTTAGAGCTTTTGATGGAAAACTCAGGTGCAAGGCCCGTAGTGGAGTCAAAGGGAAAGCTCAAGCGTCTTAAGAGAGCTCAAGGCGAACACGATAGAGAGTCCGGAGAGGCAGACGAGAAATCTGACTCTGCAAGCGCCGGTAGACTCAAGGATATTTTTTCGGACGATGCGGACGAACAAGAAGGCGATAATGATGCCTCAGCAGGCCAAGATCGTAATATTTTGGATGAGTTTGAGGATTTCATCGAGGATGATGAATTTTCTGATGAAGACGAGGAAAACAAAAGAAAACTCGCAAAGCAACAAGAAAGATCAAAAAGAGCAGGACCAAAATTAGATACCTCAAAGCTTTCTGAAGTTGACAGAGAAAGTTTGCAACAGTTATACGAAGTGTTTGGAAACGGTACAGAATATGAATGGGCGTTGGAAGCACAAGAAATGGATGACGAAGGTAATGCGGAAAACCTCGAACCTACGTCGCTCGACGAGGTTTTCGAGTATGCTGAATTAAAAGAAAGAATGTTGACGGAAGAGGATAATTTGATTCGTATAATTGATCTTCCTGAGAGATTTCAAAATTATAGGGCAAATTTGAATTACGTAGATCTCGAAGGAGAAGAGTTACGTAACGAACAATCTTGGGTCGTTAATATCTTGATGAAAGAAAAACAAGGGTCTTTAGCTCCTAATTTGGAAGGTCCTTTCAAAGACGCAGTTGGTGTCGTCGTCGAGTTCATTTCCAAAGATGCATATGAAGTGCCATTCATATGGGCTCATCGTCGTGATTTCTTACTCCATTCCGAAGAGATAACTACAGAGGAGGGGACCGTCACAAATACCGTTCATAAACTTTTGAATGAAGATGATCTTTGGAGAATTGTTCACCTTGATATTGAATACCATTCTCTTTACGAAAAGAAGTTCAACACAGAGAGACTTATTGAGACATTAGGTCTTGACGATGATTTGGTGAAAGACATCAAAACTTTGGAAACTATGGTTTCTGTCCAAGATTTGCATGACTATATCAATTTTAATTACTCAACAGAGATTCGTGAGCTTTCAAAAGATTCAAACGAGGAAAACGAAACTGCAAGCTCTAGGAAACATTCTAAATATGCCATCTTCGAGCGTATAAAATCAAACGTCTTGTATGACGCTGTGAAGGCATTTGGATTAACTTCTAAGGAATTTGGAGAAAACGTTCAAGATCAGAGCTCTAAAAATTTTGAGGTTCCTTACAGAATCCATGCTACTGATGATTATATCGAATCACCAGATGATTTAATTGAAAAACTTTGTGAAGATGATGAAGTTTTATTCAAGGACCCAAAGAATGCTATAAATGCTGTCAGGAAGATGTATGCCGAAGAAATTTTCCATAATCCTAAAATAAGACACGAAGTGAGGTCTACTTTCAAAAATTTCGCTTCTATCAGCGTTGCAGTCACAGACAAAGGAAGAGTATCCATCGATAATCATAGTCCATACGCAGATATAAAATATGCGATCAACAGATCACCAACAGATCTAGTTCGTAATCCTGATGTGTTATTGAGAATGCTAGAAGCAGAAGCTGCAGGCTTAGTTGTTGTAAAGGTTGAAACAAAAGATTATGACAATTGGTTTCAATGCATTTTCAATTGCTTCAAGTCAGATGGCTCTTCGGATATATCAGAGGCATGGAATAAAGAAAGAGAGCATGTTTTACATTTAGCTTTCAAAAGGCTTATATCTATGGTGGCAATGAATACGAAAGAAGATCTTCGTCGTGAGTGTGAAAGATTAATTGCGGGAGAAGTAAGAAGAAGATTCCTTGCTAAAATAGACCAAGCGCCTTATACTCCTTTTGGCTACGATAAAGGTACAAAGCCCAACGTGTTGGCACTCTCATTTGGTAAGGGTGACTATGATTCTGCTGTCATAGGTGCGTTTGTCAGAGATACAGGAAAGGTAGACGAAATATTCAAATCTGAATCTAATCCTGTGAGAGACAGAGACGACGAAGAAAGGTTTCACATACAGTTAAAGGACTATATTAACAAAAGTCTCCGTAATCAGAAGCCTGACGTCATAGCAATATCTGGTTACAATGCCAACTCTAAGAAACTTTTCGATTCTGTGAAGAATTTCGTTGAAGCTAACAATTTGACAGCAAATGTAGAAGACTTGACAGATGTCCAGGATCCACCTATACTTCAAGTAATTTGGGCTCAATCGGAAACTGCAACTCTTTTCCAAAATTCAGAAAGAGCTAAAATCGAATTTTCTGACAAGCCTACATTGGCTAAATTCTGCATAGGATTGGCTCGCTATGTTCAAAGTCCATTGCTAGAGTACATCTCTTTGGGTGAAGATATCTTATCATTGACATTTTATGAACACCAAAAGTATATTCCATCTGATTTAGTTATGGAGGCAATTGAGTCCTCTTTTGTTGATATTGTTAATATGGTTGGTGTTGAAATTAACGAGGCTTTACGTGATCCATACGTTGCTCAATTATTACCTTATGTGGCTGGTTTAGGACCACGTAAGGCGTCAGGGTTATTGAGGAATATCAATAGTAAGCTAGGATCGGTCTTGACCAACAGAAGTGACTTGATCGAGAATGAGCTTTCTACTGCCAACATCTTTATAAATTGCTCCTCGTTCCTCAATATTCCTTTCGATGCTGCTTCTTCTGTAAGAGATGGATCTGTCGAGCTTTTGGACGCAACTAGAATACATCCTGAAGACTATGATTTAGCCAGAAAGATGGCAGCTGATGCCCTTGATTTGGATGAAGAAGATATGGCACATGTTGAAGAACAAGGTGGTATCATATATCAATTAATGCAAGATGGGGTTAACAAGGTTGACGACTTGAATTTGACAGCCTATGGTAAGGAGTTGGAGTCCAAATTTGGGAAGAAGAAATATGCAACATTACAAAGTATAAAAGAGGAGCTCGTGAATAATTTCGAAGAATTGAGAAGGTCTTTCCATCTTTTAGGAAGTAGTGAAGTATTCCAGATGTTGACCGGTGAAACTCAAGAATCTTTCTCTAGAAACACAATCGTTCCAGTCACAATAAATAAGGTCGGCAAGAATGTGCGTGATTTCGAAAATGTGAAGATAAAATTTTTGAAAGTTACAACATCAACTTTAATTCTGGGTACTGTTGAAGAGTCGCACATTCCTAGAGGAGAAGACTATATTCAGGGACAAGTTGTTCAAGCTGTTGTTCTTGATGTGTTTTATGACACTTTTAATGCTTCGTTTAGTTTGTTGGGAAGTGATATAAAAAGAGCTAACGGACCAAGATTCCGTAAAGAACGTCTGAAATGGGACTTTGATGCTGAGAATGCAGATATTGAAAAGGAACTTTCAAAAGAACGGGCACAATTAGCCAGGACGAAAAATGTACAGCATCCTTTGTTCCGCAACTTCAACTTCAAACAAGCAGAAGAGTATTTGGCTCCACAATCCGTAGGGGACTGTGTATTCCGTCCTTCATCAAAAGGTCCAGATTACTTGACGGTAACATGGAAAGTTGCCAATAACCTTTTCCAACACTTGAGTATACGTGAAGTGGTCCAAGGTTCGACTAAAGAATATGTTGTTGAGCACAAAAAGTATGCTGATTTGGACCAGTTAATTTTTCAACATGTCCAGGCTATTGCAAAGCATGTTGAGGAGATGCGCCGCCATCCAAAGTTCCGTGACGGTACATTATCGGAAGTTCACGAATGGCTTGAATCCTATACCAAAGCCAATCCAAAGAATAGTGCTTATGTTTTCTGTTTCGATCACAAGGCCCCTGGTTGGTTCTTACTCTTGTTCAAAGTAAACATAAACACACCTATATCCACATGGTACGTGAAGACGGAGTGTGACGGTTACAGATTAAAAGGTTTTTCGTACCCTAACATGCTTCGTTTATGTAATGGTTTCAAGCAGACCTTCAAGAGTTATGTTAAAGGCTTCTCTGACAAATCAAGAGGTGGCCGTCCTATACCGTCAGGAAATCCACAGCAGACTTCATCTTATGGAGCATACGGATATTAGTCTAGATGGAGGGTTGTTATTCTCTAGTTATCGTAAGTGACAATGTATAAGTATATGAACTCAATGTATCTATGTGTATATATCTAGTTGAAATTTAACAAGTTATTAGCATTTCTCTTGTAGTTTATGCGCTGTCTTGATCTAAAGCTGTCGCCATCTACATAACAGCCCATGAGCCATCTGTCACCGCCGTTTTCATCTGAGAATGCCAAACGTGAATGCAAGACCCTTCTATTATCAAACACCACGCATGTACCTTCTTTCAACTTCAATTGAATTTGATTCTCGGGATTTTCAATAAAGTCTTCGAAAAGCATAAAGCCTCTGATAAAGTCCTCAAAAAGTTTGGAGTTGAAGCCTGACTCTTTCGTCATGAGAACCTCGAATGGTCCTTGAAATGGTGGCGAGTAGTTTACTTCCTTGATGCTGTTCGCTGATGGTTCAAAAAAATTATGATTCTCAACTATCAATGGCCTCGAGTAATGATAAAACTCATTGTTGTTATCATAGTGGTAGGTGATTGGGACCTTTGTAAGTGCATGGTACGCATCAGGATCATTGCTACGAATATGAGTGGCGGCTGCAAAAGAGTCTGCAAAGATGTTCTCTCCTCCAAGCGTAGAGTTCTGAATCGCATGCAACAATTGCAAACCTGGGGGCGACTCATAATACAACAAATCCATATGTAAGGGCAAGAAGGTATTGGTGTATGCAATGTTTTCCGCGTCCCGCTTATTCTTCACGTCAAATAACACCCCATAAAATGTCTTCTTGATATAGCCGAATTTGTTAGCAAGAGCAGAAATTGGCCAATTCTCAATATTTTCCTCGTTCATCTCCTGGGTGTTGGGGTTCAAAAGGGGATCAGGCATGTCTTCCACAAAACTAAGACCTACCTTTGTCAAGTTATCAATGACTTTGGAAAAACCTTTCCCTTCGTCGCTAATGAAATCTTGGTAAGAGACGGTCAAATCACCAAGTGAACTACTCACCGCCTCCCGGTTCCAAATTGTACGATCTTGATCAAAACAAATGCCTTTGAATTGTCTACTGGGCATCGAGTACTTTTTCAAAAACTTCTTACTGTACTGAGATTTGTGACATTGTCCGTCTTGTTCCCAAATCACTTCTAAGTACTCACCATTGTCACCAACCTTAACCTTAGGCTCTTCTTTAACATGTAATCCTCTGGCTATCAGAGGGGTTGTGAACAACTTTTGCCTTGAAGATGGGTCAATTGAGCTGGTTGACCCACAAGCGTCCCTTAAAAGCACATTGTTGAAAAAAACATCTTTCCCGTCGATTTCTACCACTATTGACTTGTAATTAAAATTTTTGAGAGCTAGGGTAGACTTCAGTCTAACTCCTTGCTGACTCGAAACCCTATTGACCAACCTAAAGGCTCTTTGCATCCTACTCTAGATAAAAAAAACCAAATTTGACAGTTTTTTGTGGGGTGAGAAAAACCGTATAATTTTGATAGTGGAAAAAAAAAAAAGAATCGGCTGGTGACACCCGCGAGATTCGAACTCGCGCCTCCGGAGAGACCAGGACCTTACCCTGGCGCCTTAGACCAACTCGGCCAGAGTGCCAGGAACCCCGATTCTGAATGCTTCTCCATATAGGTGGTATATAAGGGTCTTGCAAGTAATTGCAACCTCTTCACAGATAGAAAGCTGCAAAGTAGAGCTATTTGAAGCATATCTTATATTGACACCAAGGAATTAGGAGGTTCATTAGAAGGTGTACCTAAAGTCTAAAGCCTGATTTCCAGTTCTTTGGGTGTTGTTATCTTTTTCCAAACCTGACAATATTTGCTCTTTTTCACAATTTAGCTTCTTCAAGTGGAAAGTATTAAGACATACGCAAATATTGGAAACAACTAAACAGCCCAAAGAAAAGGCATGTCCTAATACAAACGGAGACTTACGGTAGACCTGACCTGCAATTGCACCGGATATATTGCCAAATGTTTGATTACAACCCACTACCGTGGTTCTTCTGTAGTGAGGAAATGAGTTACTAGAAGTCCATGCTAGGTTCAACCCGGGGCCAATGTATAATGGGAACGCAATAAGAAAAGTTGCAAAATACTTGACGCCGTTGTTTGAGGATGCTAGCAAGATAATGTAGCCGATTATCCCCAAGAAATTGTAAGCCAAAATGAAAGGGCCTCGAAGATTGTGCTTGTCACTGTAGTAAGAAACGGTGATAACGGCAGCGGCAGAGATAATATAGACCGGGATTGTCAAGTACTGAGCCTGTAAAGTGTCGAAGTGTAGTCCTGATTTGAGGATGCTGGGGAGGAAGTTCAGGAACCCATACAAAATTGTATCTTGACAGAATTGAATAGTCATGCTGTAATACGTTTTGGATTCACTGAAAGCGATAAGAACTTCTTCCCACTCAAATTTCTCACTGCCCATGTACTTCTCTCTGCATCGTGATCTGACAGCCATATACTCCCGTTCTTCGTTATCGAAGAATTTGGCGTTGTTGGGCTCGTCTGGAAGCCAGACCAACAACCAGGGAACGGCTAAAACTGTGATAAGTCCCTCGACCAAGAATATGAATCTGAAGCCTTCCAAAGGCGATGCCTTGACATGAATAAAACCATAACTTATAAGCCCGCCAAATGCACCCAGAAGTGCAGAAAAGGACAATAAAATGGCTAGTCTCAACCCTTGTTCCTCCCGCTTGTAAAGCAAACCGATATAAATGACAAGACAAGGGAAAAAGCATGCTTCACTAGCTCCTAAGAACAATCTGCATACTAAAAGTGTTCCGTAGCTTCTAACAAAAGCGGTCCCAATGCATACCATGGCCCACGAGAAAACGAAGAAAGAAAGTAGCCGTGAAGGCTTGAGTATCCGAAGCAAAAGACTAGCTGGCAACTCGAGGACAATGTAGGTGACGAAGAATAATGAGACTGCGTTAGAAAATTGCTCTGAAGAAAGGTGCAAATCCTCAATCAAACCGGCTGCTCCAGCGTTACCTATATTAGACCTATCCAAAGCTGCTAGAAAATACATCACGCATATGATAGGCATGGTATTGAAGTCTAGCTTTCTCACTAACCTTGCCTCCTTTTTGGGATCAAGGTAAAATTCTTCGTCTTCTTGGCTTTTCTGACTCTTCTGACTCTGAAGGATTTCTATGCCATTTTTCAAATTGCCATTCACTTCAACGTTTTCGACAAAGGGCTTCTTGTCTTTCTTTTTACTTTCCGCCGACATCTAGAGCTGTAGTTCATGGGAACCAAACTTTCTAGTAGCTAGCAGCAAGGTACACTTGCCTTAATATATTTGTCTGGGGATTAGCTATCAAGGCATCTGCAATTATCTCGGAGATTCGAGGAAAAACGCCGATCTACAGATTAGTCCATTCAAGAAAAATTAGACATATTCAAACATGGAGCTACCGCAGTTCCAAGACATTTCAACTCCAAAGCCTTTTAGCTTCGTACCGCCCTACTTAATCCGGACTTGCTCAGGTTTTCGTACTCCGTAAATTTTTAAATGTATACTTATTTTACTCTATATGTTCTTTATATTGAAACGTAAAAATCTACAAGGTGAAAAGACCCGTTTTTCTCTTACCAAATGGATAAACAACCAAGGCAGCCGAGAATAAACCAACACTAATGCCGATTGATACTTCTACCATTGTAGCACCAAAACTCATAGTGTCAGACAGGGTAGTAGTGCTCGTAGTGCCATCGGTATTGTTAGCCTTATTGATAGCATCAGCGGATTGAAGTCCCGATAACAACGTACTTTGGGAAGCAATACCGGAAGGAACTTGGACAAATATAGCTGGTAGCATGGCACTGACAGCCATTCCTTTCCATATCCTGGAGTACAAGTTTCCCAAGATTCCGACGATGAAGGCACCTATTGCAGCCGTGAATTCGGGCACCTTTTTGAAATTCTTGCCCGCATAGTAGGTGCCCACATAGCCCACACAAGAGATAACTGTCATGATTGGAAGCTGCTTTATACTAGCTTGGTTTATCAAGCCCAACACGATTGAAAACATGGGAACAAACAAAATCCTGAACTTGTCATCAATTCTGATGTTTTTGCAACTTCTCTCTGAAGTGCTTCCTTTGTAGACCCAGCCGAACAAAGCAGCACCCAAGGTAATACCAAAACCCAAAAATAAGGAGTAGATAATGGCATAAAACATTCTAACTGATCCAGCAACAAGGTTTCTCGATTGTAGCTCAAGGGAGCCACAAAGAATGATGTATCCCGGTAAGATTAAAGCTAAGGAGCCTTGTGCGATTGCAGAGAAACAGAAAATTCTTCCGTGGTGGATTGAACCAATTGCTCTTGCAATGAAAGAGACCACAATGGAAGACGCTACCTCGAAAACAGAGGAGTATAAGTTAGACATGGACGATACGAAAAACTGGAGATAGCCAACGCAAAGACCAACTCCAAATGCTATTGGTATATCGTACCAGCCACCATCGAAAGCAAAGGGACACACCATCGCAGAGCCAAAGCCATACAATAGTACGCATATCCATGGCGAGTAAAGATTCTTCCTTTTGAATAATGCATCTAGCTCTGCGGAAGCTTCCTCAACACTCATCAAATCATGAACAACACCCTTGTAAATTCTATGCGTATCAGAGAGCTTGCTCAAGTTTAGACCTTGAGCACATCTGACTAAGTGAACTTCGGAAGTTCTGGTAGACACATCACCAAAAGAAGTGATCATACAACCTGGGAAATAAATGAACTGGCCATCGATCTCCAACACTCTACTTGTCATGACCATATATTCTTCAAGTCTGTGAGTAGGAGCGCCAAACATCATAAGTGCTTTACACATCATCATAATAAACTTTTGCCTATGAAGTATGTCTGTAATATGAACCGTGATTCTAAGCTGTTGCTGCTGAAGCTTCTTCCTTTCTTTGATCTTCTTATGTAATTTCCCTGGAGCTGCAGATGCATCCAATGTTTTTTTAGGAGCCTTTGGACGAGCGTTCTGGAATGATGGCAAGGCCTGGCCATCTTCATCATTACCCATTTTCTCGTTCAAATCTGCGTCATACTCTTCATCAGATGGATTGCTAGGAGTCTTCACATGGTTGTTACGCCCCGATTTACGTGTAAACTTGTTCACCATTTTCTTTGGCCCGCTCTTAATCTTTTCAAAATCCAAAGTGGTGCTTGGCTTTGACGAATAAAGAGTGGACTCATCTACTCCCATTTCATCGGCTAAAGTTTTGGCATCAGAAGTCCCTCTTGATTGAAGACTTGCTGAAGATTTCTCTTCGTGTGGGTTTTGATACAACTTCAATAACGAGGAAAGAACACCAGCTTGGACTTTTTTCGGAGGTGCAACGTACCCATCACCAACCCCTTCGTCTAGAAGAATTTGATCTTTGTCTTCATGGTGGTCACTGACATGGCCCCGAAGGAAGTAATCAGGGTTAGGAGCATAAAACCCTTTCTTATCTCTGTCGCTTGGACTCTGTATGCCACCTTCTGCTCCTGATCCGCTCTGCTCGTTAGAGGAGTCATTGTTTTGTTCGTGATGCTCACTATCATCATGTTCTTCGATATCAGAATGGGGCTGGTCCAATAAGTTGGCCGCCTCTGGAACGTGAATTGAAATCAATTTCTGAGCTTCAGCACTAAGATTAGCGAAATCGAGCTTCTTCATCTCTATAGCGTTTTTGTCCCCTTCATCACCAACACGCTCTTCTTCATCAGGTTTACGCTCTCTTGATTGCCGAGAAGCACCAGGAATCAAACCACCTCCACTACTCAAACTCACCACACGGCCCAAAAATGTGTCGGTCGTTGAATGCTGCCCATCTCCATTATATCTTCTTCCTTGCGAGTCATCATGTGGCTCGGACAAAGTGAGCCTGCGAATGATGTTTCTAAAGCCCCCCTTCTTTTCCTCTGAGGATTTGGACGAGGTGGAACTGGATGCTGCCCGATTCCACTGGTCCGTAATGTCTGTTTCGCCATGCAGTTTCTTAGAGCCACCTGAGTGTCTCGATGCAAAAGAGTGTCTGGAACCAAAGGAACTCCTAGAAAGCTTTGATTTCCTTGACCCTCTTGATGTTTTAGAGTTTCTGGACTGGTTATCATCAGCCTCTTCTTCCGAATCGTCTGAAGCATGGAAGTCCGCCGGCGCATCAAAATCTTGTTTGCTGTCGTCACTGCCGCTAGAACCATCCTCCGCCTCTTGCTCCTCCTCCGGGCGGTAATTCTTGTCTAGATCTCCGGCCTTGAAGCTAAAGCTAGGCAACTTGGCGTCGCCGTCATATCCTGGGCCTTCCATCTCTGATTCCGTCTCTGATGAGTTGTTGGTTGCTGAAGATGTACTGATAATGGTGTCCCTAGGCCTATACAGATCGGGAAATCTCACCGATTTGCCCTTGAACCTCTTTCCTGCTTTCGCCAAGTTGGGCTTGGATGATCCCTTCTGCTGGTTCTTCAAGTAATTAGAGAAGTTGACATTTGGAAGCTGAATGCCTCTAAAATTGCTTCCTTCATCATCTGAGCTTGATGTATCTCCCGTGTGGTCAAAAGGCATTTTTACACCACTTTTCAAAGAGAAAATGTACTGTTCTGATCCTTAAAGCTTACCGCCAACGTTAGCCTTCAGTGTTGAACAGAGAAGAAGGAGGTTTCTTTGCTCTTTGCTATATCTAAAACTTAAATATTCTAGTGGCTGCAGGAGTTAAATTAAAGGTACACGAAAGACTTTTATCGTGACATTTTTGTTTCGAGACAAAAAAAACGTTACCTTTCAAATCTAGACTACTAAGTCACAAAATGTAAATTTTGTAAGAAACTACTAAGATTATGATATGGTATGGTAAAGATTCTAACAAGGAAACTTAGGCTGGCTAGTAATTAAAAAAATCTAGGCAAAATTTAGACACTTTCTTCCCATTGAACACCACACCATTCTTCAATGTAAGCAACATGGTTTTGATCGAAAAACTCAGTAGGAATGTAATCTTCACTGTCGGTACATACTATTATAGTGCCCCAGGACATGCCGTTTAAGATGTCTCTAGCGTCAGCAGAGCCATTGTTTTGCGAGGAAAGATCGAGAATGGCTTTTGGCATTAACTGGAGCTCAAAGTGACGTGACGACGATGGATTGTAAGGTGGCTTGGGAATGTTGAATTGGTGTTTTGACGAAAGAAACTTTTTTGCAATGTCATCTCTGCCGGAGTATAGAAGGGGGGTGCCTCCGAGGTCGTATCTGAGCACTTGGCCACTGTTGTGCTTGACGGTGTTGGAGAAGGCTTCGAAAAAGGCATCGTCGAGCATGTTTGAGATTTTGGACGCTTGAGGGTTGAGCTTGGATGAAGACAGGCCTGATTCCCTTATGTCGGACTGATCGTCGTCGGCTCCGGCGTCGATGAGGTGCTTGTATTTCTCGAGCTCAGACTCCACAGGCTCCTTTTTTATCTTTTCCTTCTCTATATATACAAAGTAGCCGGGATACGAAGGCAAGGTATCATCGACTACATATTCTAGGTCGGCTTGTGTTAAGTCCTTGGCCTCTGACGATTGCTTAGGTACTTGGGCAGCTGGTTGTTGCTGCTCTGAGGGGGTTGGTGCTTTTTGCGATTCCGATCCGAAAGGATTCAGACCACCAAAAGGGTTCGACAGACCGAATGGATTGGACAGAGCGAAAGGGTTTTCATTTTTGGTGTCTTCCGGCTTGCTGGAGCTGGTAAAAATGTCCTTTGTTAACTCTATATGCAACTTTTTGGTGTTTTCTAGATGAAGCTTTTTCTCCAAATCTTCATTCACTTGGTCATCGAGCTGTTGCTTTATCGCCTCCACTCGCTTTGGATCCTTAGAAATACCTCTGATACACTTGACAGTACCTTTTTTGTACGAACACTGTGCCGTATTTTTACACCCAAATATGTACAACACCCGATCATATAACTTTCCATCGAGAGGCGCAAATGCCTGTAACAAAAGAGCCATCTTTGCTCCACAATTGTTGCATGTTATAAGAGAGTCTTTGGGGCGTGACTTTGGATTAAGCCAAATTGGTCGTCCTCCTATGAAAGTATCTTCCAAAGTGGGCTCGTCGTCACCCTCTTCGTACTCAATAGGCTCATCCGCAAAACCTAAAAAAACATTTGACGTTGTCTTCCCACTAAGATACTCTTCCTCATCAGAAGAAGCATACTCTTCGATAGACAGCATGTTCTAATGACTTTATCTAGAGTTAAGTTTTTCAACTCATTGAAAATTAAACTATATCGAAATCATCGCGCACGTGATTCACACTATAAACACTTCTATTTAGTCTATCTATTTACAAGAACCTTGGATGGCTAACCTCCTCGTATGCCTTGACTATGTCTCCTTGTTCGAACTTATCCCAGTTGTCAAAAGAAAGTCCGCACTCTGTACCTTTTTTCGCTTCAGAAATATCGTTTTTAACGTGTTTCAATGAGGACAAGGAACCATCGTAGACAATTTCATCCTGTCTCACGACCCGAACCTTAGAAGCCCTCTTGATGGTACCAGTTGAAACCTTACAACCGGCAATTTTCATTTTGCTTTTAGTCTTGGAGGTCACTGTGAATATGTCCTTGATTTCAACTTCAGCCAAAATATTAGTCTCGATGAAAGGCTTCAATTTGGAGGTCAAGTCACTCGTAACATCTTCAATCAAACGGTAGATGATGTTGTACTCTCTTACATCCACGTTGCATTTGTCAGCTTTGATCTTAACATTCTTCGGAACCTTCAAATTAAAGCAAAGTATTTTAGCATCCAAAGCTTTAGCCGTCTCGATATCCGTCTCTGAAGGAACATTTGCATCATGAGAAATCACTATTGAGGTCACTTCTTCATTACCGAGCCCATGAATACTCTCTTTTATAGCTTCTGCGGATCCAAATACATCAGACTTGACTATATACTTCATCTTCACAATCTCCTCTTCCTTCTCAAAAGCATCTGCTATGTCACTTTCATCGAATCCAGCCAACTTCAACTCGTTGAGCTTTTCTTTCCGCTGAAGCTCTTTAATCTCATCCTGTCTCTTTTTATTGATAGTCTCGATATCTCTGGCCGCCTGTATTTGCTTTAGACGATAGTCTCTATTCTCACAAACTTTCTTAGCTACCAGTTCATTTTTTGCTTCTAAAACCTGATCACCCGCCATAGGGAGCTCCTTCCATCCCCAAATTTGGGCAGGAGTGGAAGGACCCGCCGATTTGATAGTTTTGCCATTTTCATCTTTGATGCCTCTCACCTTGCAGTATGTTTTACCTGCGACTAGGAAGCTACCTACTTTGACAGTACCCCTACGAACCAAGATAGTAGCTATATTACCTAAACCCTTGGCAACTTGTGACTCAATCACCCATCCTTCAGCAGGTATGCCACTGGTTTCAGATTTAAATTCACTCAACTCGCTTAATGTTATCACAGCTTCCTCAAGCTTGTCAATGTTCATTCCTGTTTTGCCAGAAACTCTGACCACTTGAGTATCACCACCATAATCTTCGACGTCAATCCCATGGGTGGATAAGTCTGCCAAAACTTTGTCTGCATTCACTCCTGGCTTATCACACTTGTTGATTGCAACTATCATCGGCACAGACGACTTTTTGGCGTGTTTGATAGCTTCGATAGTTTGAGGCATAACAGAATCATCAGCAGCGACCACCAAAATAACTATATCAGTGATAATTGCCCCCCTTTCTCTCATTTTCAAAAACGCTGCATGTCCTGGAGTATCCAAAAATGTGATCCTTTTCTTAGAAACAGGTGTGATTACAGAAAAGGTACCGATATGCTGTGTTATGCCACCATGCTCCTGGTTGACGATGGACGATTTCCTCAAGTAATCCAAAATGGTGGTTTTCCCATGATCCACATGACCCATAATAGTGACTACTGGAGCCCTAGGCTTGAGCTTACTTGGGTCAGTGCATTCTGGGGATGGGAACAAATCTGCACCTGAATCATCATTCATAGTTACTTCGAATCCGTATTCATCTGCAATCAACGAAGCATTGTCTTTATCCAAAATGTAGTTGTGCGACATTCCTTCGAAACCCAATGAGGTCAAGTTTTTCAAAAAGTCACTAAGTGGTACCCCCAATATGGTTGCCAAGTTAGCGACAGTGATGAAAGTAGGAATCAGTATTTTAATTTTGGAGCTCTTCTCTACTCCCTTTTCAGATTGTTTCTTCGAGGCAGGCTTATTCTGAGAGGATGTAACATTCTTGTGAATTCCTTGTTGTCTTTCCTTGTTCCTCAATGCTGCTCGTGCCTTCTCATACAGTGAAATTCGATCTTGTTGCGTATTATTCTTCTCTGGAAACTGTGATTCCCGCTTGTTATCTTTAACCTTCTGTGGAGGGTTTCTAGCATACTTTTGAGCGAATCTATTTGAGTTCAAGCTCGGAGCAGTAGGTCTGCTAGCATCTCCTTGCTTTGGTTTAGAACTACCATCTTTCTTACCGAACCTCGAGACTCCACTACCAACTTTGGGCAATCCTTTTAAAAAATCTGCATAACCTCTTCGCAATGGAATATTTTGTGCAAGTGAGACCCTTAGTGTTGAGAAAGAGTTGAGCGTGTTTCTCAGTACCCCTACAAACATGCTTTCTTCTTAATCTCTTCCTATTGTAATACTAGAGTATGATTTTTTTTTTCGCAAATGTTCAAATTTGATATTTTGATATAGACATGCAATTTTATATTAGTATACATAAAGATAGAGATTATGCAAATGAGAACAGAGTTAAGTAGACATACTTTGATAAATTTGCCTCAATTCAACTTTTCAATACTTAAGTAGGCAGTAAAGGAAACCGAAAACGTAATAAAAACAACGAAAAGGAATAATCTGAGCTTGAGACTTTCCGTTAGGCAGAAAATTGATAATCCCCATTCGAAGTTACGAAACCAAGAGACTTACTCTCATTCAATGCAGCTATAAGCTTGTCAATTTCCTTGAAGTTTCTATCATCACATGCAAAATTACGGTGCCTATTTGAGTTGATATGTTCTTCAAAGTAATTATACTTTACTCTGCAATTTTCACAGTAACCAGGTTTTAAATCTTTGTCTTTATCCTCCTGATTTGTTTCGTTCTGCTGCTTTTGCTTTTTCATGAAAATTCTTCTTTTAAGATTATTGAGGTTTCTGGAGGGCACTTGAGAGATGGTTGGACCCAAACCATTACCCTGTGCTGCTGCACTATTGAGAGCAGAGTCAACAGATATCTGCACCGCGTTAGATGCTCCGTTGTAACCAGAGGCGGCGACGTCGTAAAACTTGGAGTTAGAGTTATTTAGAGGCTGAACACACGACGATTCACGTAGTAGCTGTGCAGGTTGAGCAGTAGCTCTAGCACGAGTGGCATCTTTAGCTTGTTTCAAAGCAGCCTCCTCATCTGTTTTCTTGGAAGAACTTGTGGACGCTTGCACAATGGTGGACTCGTTCTCATTTCCTTCTTCATTGTCATCACAATCGGTGCTTGTACTGGTACCGTTGAACCCGAGTGGATTTAAATGCGTGCCTTCTTTTGAGTTATTAATGATATCGTAAGTGGCCTTTTTAAGAAGCATTCTGTACTTTTTCGTGGCTTCGAATTTTTGTAATCTGCGGAGGATCTTTCTTTCCAGATTATCTGATGTGTCGGGAATGAATGGACATTTGCCATCTAGGGTCAAATTCAATGTTGGCAAAGAGTCATTACTCCATTCTCTCACAGCTATCGGCCGTACATTTTGAGACAAGTCATATGCGTATAAATAGTTTTTCTCCAAATAGTGTAGATCATCCCTTCTAGCGTTTGGATCACGGTCTGCTGAACCAAAAATCTTTTCCTCTTTCAACAAATTGTATAAGTCGCCCGTTTTGCTGCTCTCATTTTTGGAACTTGACTCTGTTACTCCCAAATTTTTCAAGAACCGAAACACTTTGTCGTAATCCCAAACTTTGATCTTGAGATTGCTGGCATCATTGAAAATGTCATTAGACGGGTACTCCTTGTTTGCATCGTAACTTCTTCGGCTGATTATGATAGTCACCTCTCTGTCATAAAATGGAACAATGGTACACTCGACCTGTTTGAGTCCTCTTTGCGCTTTCCTCAACTCGGCCTGCTGCACTGGATTGCTGGAGTCATAGCCCTGCGTATCGAAATAGACTACACTCTCCTTCATGATTTTCCTCCATGACCTTTGCCATTGGTAGAAAGCCTCTCCCTCGAGTCTATTACTTCTATTACTTTGCGTCTCAGCGGTATGCTGTGCCTGGCTGTCGTTCTGGCCCTGTGCCGCTAGATTGGGCTTACTTTGTAAAAGACCCTTCGTGTTGCTACTAACGGCCTTGCTGATTCGTGCTTTCTTGAGAACCGGTGATGGCAAGTTACCGCTGGTTTCTTTCAACGGAATTCTGGGTTGGCCCAATGTCGTAGCGGCTAATGCTGGCGTGCCGCTGCCTGCCCTTTTCTTACCATTGTTTGTGCTACTGATGCTATTATAATTGTTTTGCTCCATTTGATGTCACTATTGCTATATTTTCCATCATAAACCTCCTAGATTATAAGGATAAAATTTAAAATCTTTTCTTGTTGTAAACAAAACACAAGCAACTGACAACTATCGATGAGAATCTATGAAAGAAAAAACCAATCTTTGCACGCTTGTTATCACCTAGACTCGTTATATAAGCTTAAGGTCTCTCAAATCTTCAAAAAGATATCGAATATTCAAGTAATTGCTGAAGTCGACTTTTATTAGGATTGGATAAGGTCCTCTGGACGCGTTCACATTTTAAAAAACCATAATGTTCCGGTATATAGCACAAAACTGTTGATTTACTAGCACTTTTGCTGGATTCTACTACGCTATAACGGTAGGGAACGTTATGCTTCGTCTGAGACAGATTACAAAACTCCTTTCGCAAGGGCTACAACCCGTCAGCTCTTCTAGTACAGACGTCAAGGGCTCTTTGTTGGCCATCTCATTGATATCACGTTTAGGGGTTCCTTTAGCTACAGTGGTCAATCCTGACCTTGTCAAAGAAGAAGCAGTATCAACGGATGAGTTGAAGGTTCACTCGCTCTTGGCAGTCAACAGCTTTGAAGGACGTAGACAAGAAAGCAATGATGAAAGTAAGGACGAAAGCGGGTCCGATGTACCCAAATATGATTGGAGCAGTATGGAAATCAATGACAAAATACAACTAATAATTGAGCAAGTGCCAGAATGGCAAGGCGCCAACGCCAAAGACAGCGACGAAGGTGTCGATTCAGAAATAGCGAACAAATTATACGTTGTTTTGTTTTACACAAAGGACTTCCCGCATGCGATCGCTAAATTAAAAGCGACTAATGCAGGGAAAGCAATATCAGAAGGCTTGAAAGGATTCAACGGAGTGTAGGTCTAAGATAGAAGATGAGTTTTCCAGTTGGTATGTACAGAGGAGGTCCAAAGCATTTCATTAAGTGGCAGCGACGGCTTGCCAATTTGACTAGATAGAAGGTTGTTGTTGACAATAACTAGAGAGAAAACTACATTCGTTAGAAAAGAAAAGGAAAATCACTTGCAATCAAAGCTTTATTATGCAGTTTACTATATGATTTACACTCATATGTAGAAATGAAGCAGGCAAGTTGCTGATCTGGGTAAGAATAACGGCCTGAACATGAGAGCCAACAGAATTAGTGCAACAATATAAAGGAACCAGACTCTTTTAAATAGGTTTCCTAGTTTGAGAGAGAGGTAGCAGGGTATAAGAGTGATGGGCTCAGACTAGGGTGCCGCTGAGTCTAGTATTAAGAACTTGTGAGCAAAGTTTACCCTTCATGTCCCTTGCCATTATTTACCATCTACCTCCACGTCATTTTCTTCCTCTTCCTCTTCCTCTTCATCATTATCTTCCATATCATCCATTAAACTTTCCTCGTCAAAACTTTCTTCCTCACTGTCGTACCAGAAATCCTCGTCCACCGGCTCCTGCTCTAACTCCTTGTGGTGCGAGCTGCCGTTGCCATACGCATACAACTCCAGCTCCGGCATGATGAAGTCCTCTGGTATGTCGGCCTTGGACCTCTCAACCTCTTGCAAAACCTTCTTCTTGTAGGCGTCGGGGTTTTTCCTCAACTCGACCGAGGCGTCAATGTTCGCTGGCGAAGACACATTGGGGTCCTCCAAGAGCGAGATGATGGAAATCAAAACCGACTCCACCGTCTGTGCTGGCGTCCACGTCTCGCTGTCTGGCTCGTCCGACGTTGGGTCTCCTCCCTGGTGTAGGATGGAAATGCATAACCTGCCATCTCTATAAACATTGGGGTGGTAAATGGCCGGCGTGAAGCGAAATGTTGGTGGGGAGAAAGGGAACTCTGGCGGGAACCTCATCTGGCCCTTAAAGTACCCTCCGTGGTACATCGACTCCTTGTTCAACACCATGATACCGATGTTCCATAAAAAGATGTTGTCGTCGTCTAACTCGATGTGGAACGAAGGAATACCCTTCTTGGGGTCCGTCAAGTCTTTGAATTGTCGTTGTAAAATAGCCGCTGCCGATTTCGAGCTCATACTGCTTGGGAAACTTTGCTTAGATCTCGCTATATGGGTTAACTTTGACTAATGCGCCAAACTGAATCTGTTGTTTCTGGATGTAAACTTATCGTTAACTTATCGCTGGAGGGGCAAGACAAGTAAGGAGAGTGATTTGTTGATATTATAAAATAACTAAAATATTCACTTTTTGGAACCACTACCTGTTTTGCTTCTCTTATCCGTCCTGTCTAGTTAAATATGCTTCTGGTAACCAGCTGGGTGTTTTTATAGACTGGCTGGAAAAAAAAACTGTTTTGTTCAGTTGTTTAATGCTTACACAGACAAACCCTGCTCGTAGTTCAAAAAAGAAAAAACTACCACTATATGAGTACTGCACACAAGCTACACTAGTTAAGGATCCCACCACCACCACCACCATGATGGAAGCTTACTTTGACGCTCGCTTTCCGTTCTGAGGAAAGAAGAGAACATGGTGAGACGGTCTATGAGTTCCATAGGTGCTACTGGAAGTATCTGGAGTGTTTTTGGCAGCACCAAAAGAAGTTGCTGCTCGCCGTCTGTACTGTCTAAAGTGAATTCGTTCACAAGGGGAAGGTAAGAAGACTGACAGGCTCAGAAAAATCCAGAGGCAGCTGGGAGGGATGACGGTAGGTGGGTCTTGAGAGAACTGAAGAACGTAGCTGTGTGTAGTCTTCAGCAGCCGAGTAAAGAACAGCAAACCGCAAACCTGGAGCGTTCAACGTCAGCTGTCACTGATTGGGAAAGTGAGAAATTCTAGACAGGCGAGAACAATCCTACAGTAGGACAAACGCTGTAGACATTAATTGCAACAGCACTCGTGCTGTTGCAATTAGTGCACAACCTGTTATGGATTCCAGTGTGTTAAGGGGCAGGAGATCAAAGCTAGATTTGTCAGAAACAGTGTTGAGCAAGAGGGAAGCATCAATCTTGACTCTTCTATTTTTTTTTTTTTTTTTTTTTTTTTTTTTTTTTTTCAACTCTATTTTTTTTTTTGCATCTACAGCTACAGATAGTTCAACTACGGGTTGAATATTTCCAACAACAAAGGTTCAAACTACTGGTGACAAGTCGCTCACGTTTGTCACAATACTGTTTTGTGTCCGCTCGGGACTCTCGGTGTTTGTTTTGTCCAGTATTGTCTCTGTGTTGACGGAGCTAAGGTTTTGATGAACATGCAAAATTGCGACAAATCTGTAACTGGTGAGCGTTCTGACAACAGCACTGGCTACAGCCGTAACCTGAATTTCTTTAAAAACTTCGTAACAGAAAGTTCCGCTTATGTTCTTGCTGAGTCTCTGTTTTGAAAGAGGCTCTCCAACTCTTGCTGTAGACCCAAGCTTGCACCAACCAGAAGAGTAGCTATAAGAGGGTTATTTGCCTCATCAGGGTGATATGTGCGCTCTAAATCCGTTTCTCATGTTTGGGTAGCATTCTGAGCAACCTAGGCTTTTTGGGACTCTTTTGGACTTTTTTACACCCTCCCTGTAGCTGGTTGGAGACACACTCCGCTTTTTACCACCGCTTCTGTCTTTATTCGTGCTATAGTCGTCTTTTATGGAGCAGAAACTGGGAGCAAAGGACGGTTCGAGCCACTAGCTGCGAAAATTTAGGCTGGGTGCGGGAGAACGGACTGCGAATGCCTTCAAGCAATAAGCCAGTACTTTCTAGCGGGAGTAAAGCTTCGTGGGGGAGGTTAACTAGGTGCTTTGTAGCAGGTGTTTTAACTAGGCCTTTTATAGTAGTCCGTTCTAGTGGTAAATTTTGATTGTTTGGTGTTTGGGTGTTTTCTAGTGGATTTTATCTAGTAGGTAATTCTAGTGAGTAATTATACCAAAGAAATAGTGCTTTGACGACTCGTACACCACAGCACTATTGCTTCCTACACCAAAGCTCTTTTATGGGCTGCCCCAACTTCTCGATCTGGGGTAGCTTTACCTCGATTTCGTGAGCGTAGTAGGCCAACTCTACTACTATTTTGGCTCTCTCACCAGAAATACAGTTGTAGAGACGCCGAAAACTGGTAATTGGGCGCCTTCAACGACGGAACAGCGCTTTACGAACGTCTTTTATCGCCAGTGTTTGTCTTGGTCTCTCACTATCGACGAATGTTCTAGAGTTGCTTGTCATTTTCCTCACACGTAGTTGATACTATAGTCGCAATTTGGGATAAAACACCAATCAAATTATTTGATTTACCAATAAACATAGGTATATTAGAGTTGTTTGATCAAGCACTTCTACGCCTACAAAGCAGATTATATTTACTCAAGTCATAACACGTAATGGATTTTGAAGAACAATTGGAAAAAGCGGAAAAATTGCCAACTCCATCATTAGTAGGATCGTCCTTAAGGTCAGCCGACGACTCACCACACAACAACTACATTCACCCCGAAAAATATAAGAAAATTCACAACTACAAGAGCGATAAGAATGCAGAGCACAGCGCATTGAGTCAGTCGATAGCAGCGTCTTTAGACGACTTGATCAATGAGGGGGCATTGCTAGGTTCAGAAGAGGATTTCGAGAAGTTCTTGGACGATCAGGGGAATGTCAAGGACGACGCCAAGTTCGAAGCTGACGAGAAGAACGACGACGATGACGGAGCAGAGGCGAAATCGGGACTCAGATCTGTAGTGAATCGTGAGGAAGTCGAGGAAGAAGAACAAGACCACAAAGCTAACGCGGATGACAAGGTCGAGCCCCAGGAAAGCTCAGAAGAACAACTGAAGGAAGAAAGTATACATGATAAGCCAGAGCTGGAGGTAGAAGCAAAGGACTCAGAAGCGGACACACCACAGAAGACAGAGTCCGAGACAGCAGCGGCTAAAACCTCCTTTTATCAACAAGGCGATTACTCCACGCCAAATCTTTCGGAATACCAGTTAGAACACCAGATCAATGATCATCAGGATTTACTCAACAACATCAAGTCCTATGACCTTCAAAAGTTGCCAAATTCTGGAGCTCCATATGCCAATACCGCCAACATAGATGCCTCTTCCAAGACAAAAGGCTCTCTGCAGAGCAGGAACTCTTCAGTTCTGGGTCTGGCTAGTAATCACCTAGTTCCAGTAGAGGACGGCGATTCGATGCATGGCCACTATTACCAGAGAAATTCCAGATCTTTGTCCAGAGAAAGTCCAAGCAGAAATGAGAGATCTACCTCAAGAACGACAAGAAAACCTCACTTGGCTCGTGGAGATTCCTACAAAAACACAATTACTCAGGAACCTTCAAACTATGAATTGCCTCCCGACTTCGAGTCTGAGCTCAAAGAAGAGGACGAAGAAAGCGAGCAAGAGGACAGAAGAACAAGACAATCAAAGCCAACCATGGGTGACTCCATTGCAGCTGCCGAATCCTTGAGGGCTACTGAGCTCAGCGGCAGAGACCCTTCCTTGGTAACTTACGGAGATTACACAAACTTCGACGTTGACAAGCCAGAACCAGCAGTTAATCACGAGTCCAACTTGTTCTCTGCTAGATCTACTTCTTCCACTAATTACTTGAGGTCGATCTCCAGATCAAGGTCCAGACAACCAAGGGAAGCCGACAAAACAAATAAGTTGGACGAGAAGAATGATGCTGATCCTGAAGAATTGGTCAGAGAGGGTGCTTTGGTTACCGACGATCCGTACTCCACTATAGGCGGTCTTCAAACTATGGTTGAGGAGGTGTTACACATTGATCCTGTAAAAAAGGAAGATAATGAAGAGACAGATAAGAAAAAGGATCAAAAGTTGACCCTGGATACTGATACTGAGAAAGGAACCAAAGGCGTTCTTGGAGAAGAGAGGGAGAAGACATCGTCCGAAAACAATATACTGGAGAAAGAATCAAACAAGCCAGCTTCCGCCGAACAAGAAGTGAAACATGATCTCGAAAATGCAGCTGTTACAGAGCCTGCCTCAGAAAAATTGGACGCTCTGAGTCCGAGTTCTCGCTCAAATAAAGAGAGAGATCTAGAAGTGAGTACTGAAACTGCAAGGAATGAAACAACAGAAACCGAGAAAAGAGCTAAAAAAGATGAAGAATTGATGAAAGAAAATGACGAAGAAGACAAACCTGGCTCAGAATCGAAGGCTAACTTGGAAAAAGAACTGGAGAAAGATTCCAAGGATGGAAACAAAGTTTTTGCTAAAGGATTATCTAAAGAGGCTTCGGAGAATAAAGCGAAGGAATTAGATCCGGAATCAAGTCCAAGTGTTGATCAATTGGCTAGCGAAAAAATTGAGTCGAGTGTCGACCAAGAAAGTTCTGGTACAGAAAAAACAGAGCCAGTTTCAGCCAAAGAAATTGATGTTGATGATGCTCAAGAGACAGAGGAAAAAAGTGGGTCACCTTTGGAAGGTCCTATCAATGAGAAGGTAGACCTTAAAGAATTGGGTGCAGAGAAGATAGAGTCTGCAGGTGATGAGGTTGCTAATAAAGCAGAACCACTTACAGCAGACTCGATCAAAGTTGAAGATGAGGGCCTGCTCGAGAATGAAGTCACAGCCACACAAGAAAAAGAGATAAAGTCAGCACCAAGTGACAACATAGTTAGTGACTCAAATGTGAAAGAAAAGTCAGATGTTTCAGATGTTCAAAATGAAGCTAAAGAATGCGAGGCCGACGATGAAGAATCCAAGGAAAATGTAAAAGTCAACAAGGTAGACTCCACAAAAGACAAAGGAGGTGAAGAAGGCAAAGACGAAAAAGACGAAAAAGATCAATCAGCAGAAGATTTAGCAGAGGAAAAAATTGAAAACCCAAATAAAGAAACTGAGAAGGAGCTTAAGTCCTCGAAACAAAGCGAAGTCGAATCTTTGGAAAACGACACCGGCAATTCCAAGGAGCTTCAAGCCGATGAGAAACAACCCAACGAGGGACAAACCTCGGCGGAATCAAAGCCTGCCGCGGTAAGCAAGAGCACTTCAGACACTAACTTGGACGACATAGACGTTTCCCCCGAGGAATTGAGAAAGTACTTAGAGTCGCAACCTATCTACATTTACACCTCCTTGGCCGGAGGTATGCACATCATTCCACGAACCAACAGATTGGCTACAATCTTGCAAGCAAATGGTATCAAGTTCTCCTACCGTGATTTGGGTACCGACGAGGAGGCCAAAAAGATTTGGAAGAGATACTCAAACGGTAAAACTTTACCGGCAGTTGTCAGAGGTGACGATGTCATTGGTAATTGGTTTGAGATCGACGAAGCAAATGAGGACTATAGAGTGAAGGAACTACTCTACGAGACTATATAGTTTTTAAATGTTTTTTTCTTTTTCGTATGACGTATTTCTTGATAAAGTTTTGAAGCAGCTAATACAAATCAGATGACAAGGGAAGTGTCTTCATGGGCTTGATGTAGTTTTTCACAATTTGGTGATCGGGAAAAACCAGATCATTTGATGTAGTGTTTGTACAAATTAGCGAGAGCAGATCTTGGTAATATGTGGCTCTCAATTTTTCAAAAATTGTAAAATAATACATACTTCACCAACTCGAAGAAGTCATATCGCCAAAGTGTTGAAACACCGACTTATTCTAAACCACATAGTTGTCTAATTGACCTATATTAAACATCTTGCTGCTTTTATTCAAGCATTGCCCGATTGTCAAACACCAAATTAGTGTACTTCAAAAATTTCAATATGTCTACTCCAGCGGAAATCATTGCAGCTCGTGTCAATGGTATGAATTTCGATAATGACGACAAAGTACAGAATAGAAGCACTTTACACTCGTCATCGGATTCCGAAGAAACGAGCTCCTTTTTGAACGAAAGTGACGGATCATTGAATACTACGGTTCCCTCAGTCACAGACGAAACTGCATTTCCTACCTTGGGGGGTAAGAAATCGATGGCAGTGAAGAACTCTTCTTCGTGGGGACCATTGTCTAAATCATCAAGTCCTCTCGGAGCACCAACTAACGGGACCAAAGTTAAGGGTTCAACTATTCAAGATGCTTTCTCCTTAGATGTCGAAGACCAATTGAACGTCACTAGACCAGAGTTTATAAAAATCTTGACATACATCAAGTCTGAAACTAAAACAAATATAGAGTGCACCACATCTCAGCATACCAAGAAAAGAACTTTCTTAATCAGCGGTAAGCCCGATGAAGTCAAATCAGCAAGAAGACTCGTCATCAAGAAGTTGACGAAGCCTGTCAAGATCTCTTTTAATATCCCCGTCAAAGTAAGATCAAAGGTTATCGGGCCACAAGGACGTACTTTGAAACCAATAATTCTGGCAAATGATGTCAGAATCGACATCAGCAACGAGGAAATGACCCAAGATGATGTTGAGGAAGACGACATCTTTGCTAAAGTTGTGAGGGTTTCCATCGAAGGTGATGTAGAAGGATGCAAGCATGCTAAATCTCAAATCTTATCCATTGTTAAGGAAGAGACTAAAGATATATCATTCCGTCTTGTTGTTGATGCCAAAGTTATACCCTTCGCAACCAAGCATTTGGACTCGATTATACAAAGCTATCCAGAATTAACCATTTCTGTTCCAGACTACAAATCGGGTAGCTCCACTGTTCTCATAGAAGGAGAAAGAGAGGCTGCTTTGAGCGCTAAACAGAAACTTCAAGAGGCGTTGGAATCCTTGGCATCTAAGATTGTCACCGAAGAGGTTCGTATTCCAAAGGTAAAACACCAATTCTTGCCTGTCGAACAAGTTCTCGAGGAGAACAATGTATTGATTCAAATTCCAACGCCTCCTGAAACAGCTGTCAAATTCATAGGCCAAAAGAAGAACATCTCCTTTGCGATAGAGAACGCCAGAAAGACTACTTCGCGTTATAAGGTGGAGATCTTAGATATGTCTAAGGCACATAAGGGCAACACTGCTCATGTAAAAGCTGTCGCAGCTTTATTGGGTCAAAATGGGATCTTTGATGGTATCGCCTCCACACACGGAGTCATCATTAATGTCCCCACTAAAACTGAACTTGAAGGCGATTCAAGTGGTTCTATACCATTGGAAATAGTGGCAGAAACAAATGAAAACGATAAAATCAAGGCTACTAGAAAGGCCATTGTGTCTGCTGTAAATAAAATCACTCCAGACACTACAAAGGTCATTGAAGATATCGACGAATTTCTCTTGAGTAAAGTCCCAGAGAAAATCGATGTCGTTGCTTCTGAAAACAACGTTGTATACACCATTTTGGGGAAGAGGATTACTCTCTTCTCTAATGTTACCGAGGAAGAATCTGATGATTTTGACTTCGAATCTGTGGACAATACAGGGTTTGTCAAGGTTGATCATGCTCTTGATGCTTTGAGAGAATTAGCGTCTACTTTACAGTCAGTAGTCATTGATGTGTCATCAGAAAAACAAAATTATATTAGAGGTCCAAAAGATACCACGTTGAACTTGATAATATCCTCTGTTGAACCTAATACTGTTATCGTAAAGTTGAACCACAACGCTACTGGAGAATCAAAAGATGAACTTTACATCCATGGATTGCGTGAATCTGTTACTATTGTTAAAAAGCATATCGAAGGTATTTTGAAGGACATCGATGTAAGTGGCGGGAAGAAATTCGAAAAGGATTTCGTCATTCTTTCAACAGTACTTTCTAGAGTTATTGGAAAGAATGGTTCGAATTTAAATGCTTTGAAAGATAAGTATGGGGTCAAAATTGACATCGAGGATGGTGATTCTGAGTCTAGAGATAAGCAGAAGAATGCAAAAATTCTTTTATCAGGTCCAAAGCTCAATGTTGAACTTTGTGAGCAAGAAATTACTCGTAATGCAAAGAAATGGGCTGACGAAACTTTAGCAAGATTGCGTATCGAAAGTGAGTACCACAGAAGAATGATTGGACCAAACGGTGTCTACATTAACAAGTTACAAGAGAAGTACAGTGTTAAAATCAGATTCCCATCAGCTACAAACGTTGTATCTTCTTTTCCAGATGCACCAAAGTCGAAGGATGAGGTTACTATAAAGGGACCTACTAGGGGTGTCGATAAAGCTAAGGAGGAATTGAATGAACTTTACAAATTTGAGAAGGAAAATGGATTCAGGGAAACTTTGAAAATTCCAGTTAAAGCAATTTCTAGAGTTATTGGTAAGGCAGGAGAAACTATCAATGATATTGCAGATGGTTCTGGTGTTGAGTATAGGTTCAATAGAGATTCAAAAAGTGAAACTGAGTTAGGCTACACTGAGATTGAATTGACAGGCTCAAAGAAAGCTTTGAAGGAAGCCTCCGCTAAGATCAGGGACATCATTGAAGAGCTCGAAAATTTTGTAACCATTGAGCTTGACATCGACCCTAAGTACTACCGTGACTTGATTGGACAAGGTGGATCAGTTATGAGGGAGATTATCTCGAAGGCTGGCGGTGATGATCTTCCAAGGCACAAGTACTATAGACTCTTATCCATTCCAAATGAAGGGTCAGATTCACAAAAAGTCACTTCGCAAGGTGATAACAAAATAGTACAAAACGTCATTGAGCAAGTGAAAGAAATTGTTTCTAAGAAAGAGGCGACTAAAGTCGAAGAGATCGACTTGCCAAAGGAGAAGCATAAATTGATCGTTGGTCCGTTGGGTTCAATTCGTCACTCTTTGCAAGACAAACATAATGTGGTAATTGAAATTCCAAGACCAAATGACCCTTCTACAAGAATCAAAGTTTCTGGCTTGCCCGAACAACTCCAGCAAGCCAAAGCAGAGATTGAAGCTTTGACAAAAGATGACTGGAATATCTCTATTGACGTTCCAGCACAATACCACTCTTTGGTCTCAGAGAGAGGTGCTATATTCAAAAAGTTGCTATCAGACTACAATGTTGAGGTCCAACACGGTAGTTTGACAAGAAAAGCAGCTAAGTTGTCCAATGCCCCATTACCAAATCCACCAGAATCAGCATTCCCTAGTGAAGATGAAAAAACTAAGGTCACAGTAGTTGAAAATGAGTTGACTTCAGAAGACCTGGAAGTTATTCCATGGAGATTGAAAGGTGAGGAAGAGAATACAAAGAAAGTAGCTAAGCTTATTGAAAAGAAATTAGCTGATGCTAAAACAGCTAATTATACGGGCTGGTACTATTCTCACGATACTTCCGTTTTCGCTAGAGTCGTTGGTCCTAGAGGTTCTAATATCAATAATATTAGAAACAAGACAGGTACAGTCATATCTGTCCCTAAGTCGACTGATAAGCACAGGAACTTTCTTCATATCGTTGGGTCTGAAGATAACATCGCCGCGGCTATTAAAGCGATTGAAGAATTAATCAAATAATAGATATGTTTCTGATTGTATTTTGCTAACTTTAGAAGTAACAATACTACAGTACGAGAGGTTTAAATAAAGAATAAGGAATTTGTATATATTAAGTCTTATATTTTTCATATAAATATAAATCTTATAGCACTAATGACGTGCTTCATCGAACCTATCAAGTGCTCTCTGGCGTGCAAACTTATGGTCTATCATGGGCTTTGGATAGCCTTTCTTTTCAGCCACTTTCGCATACCCATTGCCATATGGATCATGAAGACCCTTGGGTTCCGCAATTTCCTCGAGTTCTGGAACCCATCTCTTTATGTACTTTCCGTCTTTGTCAAATCTTTCTCCTTGGGACCAAGGATTGAAAATTCTGAAGTACGGCTGGGGGTCAACACCTATACCTGAACTAAAACCCCAGCCGCCATTATTAGATGCGAAGTCAGCGTCTATAAGGTGGCTCATAAAATAGAATTCACCATACCTCCAGTCGATAAGAAGGTGCTTAGAGAGAAAGCTTGCAGTTATCATGCGACACCTGTTTGGCATATAGCCTGTTTGATTCAATTGTCTCATTGCAGCATCAACGACGGGAAAGCCAGTTTCCCCTTTGCACCATTTCTCAAAGTCACTTTTGTTGTACTCCCACTCAAGATCATTATATTCCAATAAGAAGGGTTTGTGCATACATATATAAGGCCAGTTGCACAAGACATGCTTATAAAAATCTCTCCAGGCTACTTGTCTAATCCATTCTGTAGTTCCCGGATCACCAGAATCAACATACTTTAAGTCATTCAGGTTCATAGCGGTTCTAATCACAGTTCTAGCAGAGACGGTACCAGAAGAAAGGTGACAACTAATGTGCGATGTTTCATCAGTGGAGATATTACTTCTGTTGTTTTTGTAATTCTTGATTCTTGACGATTTGACGTATTTTTGTAAAGCCTCCAATGCTGCTGACTCTCCAGCTTTCCAAGTTTTGTCGAAAACAGCTAGCTGCTCTTTCGAAAGTTTCTTATCAGCTGGTGGCCGTGGAAGTTGTGAGTTGAGTTTTTCCTTATCGTCTGAAGTTAACGCTTTATTCTCGGAGATGTCTGCAAAAGCTTTGTACGACTCCTTCGAGTTGACGTACTCGCTCCAAACTCTATACCAAGGAGTAAATACAGCATATTGTGTTCCCTTTGACTTGGTTTTTAGCTCCCCCGGTTTAACGACACAAGTATCTTCAGCTGGAAGGTACGCAATTTCGTGCTTTAAAAGAGTTTTGATCAAGTCCAGAGAAAACCTGAGCTCATCGACTTCATATTCAATGTTGGAAAAAAGGTGTTTGACCTGATTCTCTTTCAAAAACTGAGCTAACTTATCAACCGCCTCGCTTCTCTTTTCCACGCAAAGTATCTTTAATGGTATATTTTTGCTTCTGAGGTTATCTTGGACCTCTTGCAATGACCGGAGCCTATACTCAGTTTGAAACGGACTGACTGAGTGAGCATATAAGTCCTCCTCGCAATAAACGTACACCGTCACTAAGGGAACGCCGTGTTTTTGGGCCAATTCGCTGGCCTTGCTGAGGGCCTGATTATCTCGCAAGCGGAAATCTCTTTGAAATAAATGCCCGACAAACTTTCCCGGCTTAATCTTCTCCCGTTCTTTCTGAGTGTTTTGCAAGGTGTTGCGAAATATGTTGATCGGCTTGTGCTCTTCAGTATGAATGTACCTGTCAATGATCTTTTTCGTTGGCACATACTTGGGGTAGTACGGCAACGAGAATGGCCCGAGCTGGTCGGGCTTGGCTTTTTTTGTAGAAGAAACCATAGTGTTCGTTAACCTTCTTATCTGTGTTTTGAAGTGTCTAGGAATAATGATGTTTTTGAACCTGGAGCAGGCAGTGACATACAAAAAATTTCAACTGACAAAGAGGCTACAGTCAGCTTTTAAAGCAGTTTACCTTTCTGACGTCAATGCCAATCAAGGCTTGAGAAGCGTCGTGAACAAAGGGTTGGACCCTAGTGTTGCTCTATAGCTGTTCGCAGCAATATTCACCAATATGATAGAATAGGAAAGAGTAAAAAAAAAAAAAGAAAAGAAATTTCATAAGCACCATCACGTGGGATATAACGTGACTAAAACGAGTAACGTGACTCAAAAACGAAAAAACCCAACCGTCATAGTGATTTCTTTCCCTAGTGACGAAAATTAGAGAAAAAAAGAAAAAAGTCAGGGATTAATCCTCCGGTGCCGGCATCCTCGATTTCGAACACTATCCGTTACCGGAGGCATTATGTCGCTAAAAAATGTCTTGTCTCGTACCGTACCGTATCGTCACAGACGGCGTAAGGGCAGAAATGGTTTCAAATAACTCCCCTTGCTACAATCGCCCTCACCTTCGCTCCCATCTTCGTACTCGCCGTATCCCACGCCGTATCCCTTGCCGCAACCACACTGCTTCTTTGAATGTCCTCCAGCAAACAGAATCAATAAAAGAAAAAAAAAAGAAATAGTGATCACCTAAAGTCACGTGCAATCACTCGTTCCCGGTTCCAAGTGGCGCTCTTTCTGGTCTGTTCCTCGTTTTTTCCCTTTTTTCGCAGCCGTATACCCCCTGCTGTTCCTACCAACTGGTCCAGGGCCGTAGCCAGTGTCTCTGAGACACACGTATATGGTTTCTTCTATCTAATCTCTGAAAGCCACATGAGATCTCTTTGTTCGATCTCGTTTGCTGCTAAACCCCGATTGTATAACGTTCTCTGTCTTCGCTAGAACCTCAAACAATCATCAACTGATGCAATGTAGAGAGTCCCTGTTATACGGCCTTCCCTCCACCTCGAACAGCAATAGCGACTGTCTTGCTGCTTGTCGCTGTGTGTTTTCATTTTGCTGTTGCGACAGACCTAATCCGCCGCAATCCCGAAACCTTCTAGAGTGCCTTATAGCCACATCGTGGGCTCCACCGCACCGTACACTCTCCAGAGGAAAAGACACAACGTTCCGTTGTGTCTTTCTCCCTGGGAGCACCACTGCAGTGAAGAAACTGTCCATGCTATAGGAGACGGTGTTACCATCTGAAGCTGTAATCCCCCAGGCTATGTGTCATCGGCTTGACTCATCTAGCAGCAAATACTACTCTATATTTCTTATACTGGAGAAGTACATCAGATTACACCCATTACTAGGCAACTTATACCGTAGCAAAGAGCGCCGTGAAATCCCAGCATAATCAAAGTTGAAGCCTACAAACCACAATAGCTAGCCAGATTTTTTGTGACGATAACCAACCGTATGTGCTGCGTCCAAGTTACTTTGGGCAGATAACGGCCGTTCATTGAAAAATTGACCGGATTATTTGGGTGATTTTTTTTTTTTTTTTCCGAGTCTGTGGCTTACTCAGTCAAGGCATCACGATAGCATACTAATATTCATCTAGCATAGATTCTTACATAGGATCTTTTTCATATATATATATTAGTATCTCGCTATATGTGCAAGAATTTTGTCATTCAAAAGACTTAAACTACTACAACAAATTGAAGCATTTGAAGCGTATTCTGTTGGTATCATCAGAAAAGTGAAATAGAAAAATCACCAAATTCCTACTTCGATACTTAAGGTTCGCTTGGAAGAAAACCGAGTTAAAAATCAAAGTCACTTAGTTACTAAGTAATTTTGAACTTTTTTTTTATTTAAAGGTCCTTTGAAGACAACTAGCCAGAACACCGGCAAAGCTAGTAGCAGGATCAAAAGGAGGCTAGAGCACTGTCCTAGTCGTTTAACATAGTAAAAAATTGCTTTTTCGCTGAAATTTTGGTGTTGGTAAAGTTTTTCACTAACAGCAGCAGGTTAGAAGAAGTTTTTTTTTCTAAGAGCAAATAGCATAAAAAAGCATTTGTTCAACAACTAAAGAAATTTTGGGCCTTCAGCTCTTACCAGGGATCAGCAGACGCTGAAAATAGCGAA
Source organism: Millerozyma acaciae (assembly GCA_001600675.1). Classification (NCBI taxonomy): domain Eukaryota; kingdom Fungi; phylum Ascomycota; class Pichiomycetes; order Serinales; family Debaryomycetaceae; genus Millerozyma; species Millerozyma acaciae. The sequence continues at coordinate 192,757 of BCKO01000002.1, read as the reverse complement.
GTTTAGTACACAGAGAGTCAGAGGACTTTGCAGCTGGAACAAGATGGGGTTTACAGATTTTTACAAGCAGCTGTCGTCGGAAAAGACAGCTGCAGACCAGAGCGAAAATGCTTCGATATCGTCGTTGAACCAGGAAGAGGCAGCGGTGGTTCAGGTTGACCAGAACAAGAAGGAAATTGGGTACATATCGGCGACATCGCTTTGTTTGAACAGAATGTTGGGAGCTGGTGTTTTCTCCACAGGATCCACTATATTTGCGCTCTCGGGATCCATTGGAACATCGTTGGTTATGTGGGCAGCGGGCTCGTTGATTGCGTTCACCGGGCTCTACGTGTATATGGAATTTGGGTCCGCTATACCCAGAAACGGTGGAGAGAAAAATTACCTTGAGTACATTTACAAGAGGCCCAAGTTTTTGGTGACGGCCATGTACGCTTCGTACACGTTCTTTCTTGGATGGGCGGCTGGTAACTCTGTCGTTGTTGGCGAGTATTTGTTGAATGCCGCGGGCAAGGAAGTGACGCAATGGAACTCCAGAGCGATCGGTATCGGTGTTATTACGTTTGCGTTCCTTGTGAATGGTTTGAATGTCAAGGTCGGTCTTTTCTTGGGTAATCTTTTGGGTTTATTCAAGATTGTCATTGTTCTCATCATTTCCATCACTGGGTGGGTTGCGCTCGGCGGCGGAATTAAAAATAAAGATTTCCATGCCACTCACAACTTTCATAATGCTTTTGAAGGTGATACACCTTCTGGCTTTGGGATTGTGAATGCTTTATACAATGTTATCTGGTCATATGTGGGTTACTCCAACATCAATTACGCATTGGGCGAAGTGAAGAATCCTATCAAGGTTCTTAGAGTTGCTGCACCAGCTGCGTTTATCTCGTTGGTGATCATTTACATGTTTGTGAATATTGCATACTTTGCAGTTGTGCCCAAGGAAGAAATTGCATCTTCTGGTAGAATTTTGGCTGCCTCTTTCTTCAGATATGCTTTTGGTAAGAGTGCTGAGAAAGCTGCTTCCGTGTTTGTTGCATTGTCTGCGTTGGGTAACGTTTTATCAGTCATCTTCTCTCAAGGTAGAATCATCCAACAGTTGGGTAGAGAAGGAGTGTTACCATTCTCACGTTTCTTTGCCACATCAAGACCTTTCAAATCGCCTTTTGTCGGTTTAATGCAGCATTGGATTGTTTGTATTGTCACCATCGTTGCACCACCTCCTGGTGATGCCTACAACTTCATTCTTAATTTGATTTCCTACCCACTTAATGTTGTCAATACAGCGGTTGCGTTCGGCTTGTTATACATACATTGGCAGAAACGCAAAGGAAAAATGGAGTGGAATCCTCCAATTAATGCGTCTATTCCAATCATCCTCTTTTTTGCCTTGGCTTCAACTTACTTGATCGTGGCTCCTTACATTCCTCCTACCAATGGACAAAAAGTTTACAACAGTTTGCCCTACTGGATACATCCCGTAGTTACTTGGGGTGTCTTTGGAGTCGGCGCAATCTACTGGCTTTTCTGGGTTAGAGTTTTGCCCAAGTTTGGAGGTTACAAGTTGGTTGCGAAGGAAGTTCTCGGGGAAGATGGTTTCTGGAGGAACAAAATTTACAAAGTATCCAAAGATGAGGTCAGCAGTGAAAGCATTTAATTCTATTTTTTTTTTTTTTTCATTGAAAGAAAGAAAAAAACGGCACTTTCATACTTGAATAGCAGTATGGGTGTCTGCTTCATTAATAGCTATTTTTTTATTATACTAATTTTTTTTCAATCTTCAATGCATTAGCAGCATAATTCAGTTAATAGACACTAATCTTGTACGTTATACAAATCTTTATAAGTTGTAAACGTTGATAAAAGCTTGGTTAAACCAAGTCTATGACGATCAAGGAAACTGACTACTGAACACTTAAAGTTAATAAGTTAATCCAACTTCCGTATGTACATTGATGCTATTTACAAAAACCTAAATTCTATGCCTATCCTGCTTGGCCACATGCAAAGGCGACCAGATACCTCTAACAGATTCGTTGTTCGACAACACCTTGTGGTTCCACTTGAAAAGGTCGTTTCCTGCTGCCTGGCTATATTCGTGAATTTTGTTAACTATCTCGGGAGGGGTCATGTTGGCCACAGACACATCCTCCATTTTGCCTGTGTTGTAAAAGAAGCGCAATCTGGGGTGCCCGCTCTGCTTCACTATATCAAATGCTATTTTCGAGTTTTTCTGTGCAACTTTGTCAAATTGGCCTGACGAGAGTAACTGGCGCATTCCGTTTGAGGATCCACCGAAATTGCAGTACTGAACCACTACTTTGTAGCAGGGCAACACAAACGCCCCTATCCCGTTCTGTGCGATCGTCTTTTTTGCTATGGCTTTAACCGGCATCTTTGTACTGTGAAGATCTAGCTAGCTAACTTATGTCGATGTTGAAAAATTATTACTTTTCAAATATTTGTTAGCAGGAACGAGCAGCCATAAGTTACACAAAACCCACAACAAACACCCAAACACCCATACATAATGAAACACCCACACACCGTAACCTATATACACACGACCAACCGATTCAGCTAACTCAACCATCTTTCATTCACACGAACTAGGCACGTGCACGTGCACGTGCAGAGCAATACTATTTTTCCATCCCAGTAGTATCCACACTATCTAGCACAGTAGTAATAACCACGCCATCGACGCCACTCACCTTATTCCCATGCCGCTATCCACTGCCCTCTTTTACCCTACGCCAATGCCTTCCATTTCGGTCGATTCTAAACAAACTTACCTGCATACGCCTTATTCATCTCCCGCCGCCATCAAGTTCTATTCTGGGTCCCTCTTGCTCGCGGTGCTCAGCAGTGGCCTTCCGTTTTCAGCACAACCCATTTCGGGTGAGTCAAGTCTCGTTCTCGACTGTATTTTACAGCGATGTCTCATCCGCAGTAAATTGCCTTTAGCAGTTATCCATACAACCCATAACTTCTGCTCATCTACACCATAATCACAACCAAACCAGGAGGTAAAATATAAAAATTTTATATATTATGAGTCTTTCTTTATGGTAGATCACCAAAGGGTCTTGAAGTGTTCAGCATGAGTTACAGAAATTATCAACAGGTTTTGAATTTAAGTACTAAGCAGCCGAAAGTTGCGAGAAGGATAAAAGTTACCAAAACGCCTAGTGCGACTACGAAAAAAAGGACCAAGACAGGATGTTTAACGTGTCGCAGAAGAAAGAAGAAGTGTGACGAGAACACAACCAACGGCAAGTGTCAGGCATGCTCTAGAAACTTTCTTGAGTGCTGCTGGCCCTCGCCAGCAGCATCTGAGCCGGCACTCTTGCACCCAGGGTGCAAGAGTGCCGTCAGCGCGATCCAAGGGCGTGAAGCAGCCGCCGCTGGGACAGAATCACACATACATTACAGGGGACCCACGGAGGACGTTATGGATACCACGAGTGAACTGGATAGCCTTCTGGACACCAGTTCTGAGTGCTCAGGCAGCGCTCCCTCTACACCCGGCTCGCCTATCAACATCAAGTCATGCCCGGAGACGATGCAAAACTACAGATACACAGGCAAGAGTGCTCTGGCAACGCCAGAGCACTTGTCAGAACACTCGGTGCCGAAAAAGATGCAAGAGGCCAAGTTTATCATCACTTCGTTTGACCACGATACCAGCTTGTGCCATGTCAAGTCGTGAAACGGCTGATTTTGCACCAGCCACAGCACTGGGAAACCCCCTTTTGCATCCGAGAACCACTCCGGGGGGCAGGCTTAGTACCGCGGCGACACCAGCGTCTGCGGCCGACGCTCACGCCAATCCCGCACTCATACTCATCTTGTAAATACCAACAAATCACACGATACGTGCCAGGCAGGCTACCTGCCTGGCACGTCATCCAGTATCCATCGAATCCCCCTGTTTTTGTCTACTGGGTTGTGAATTCGTCGCTGGTCTTCTCCTGGACTCGTTTTTACCCTGACTGCGGGTGCATCGTTTTTTTGCACCCACGTCTCATATAGCATATTTATTTCCATACCACTACAATGTACACTAGTTTTGCACCCATTCTCCACCGCTATGTCGTCGCCGAGTACAGCTTCAACTTCGACGCTTGTGAAAACCACCAACTTGGAAATCACCCTCGAGTTCGTAGCTCGTCCACCCACCAAAACCGTCTAAGACAAGTTCCTTCGTCAGTCTCAAACTTGCTCAGCAATTCGACTGGCGACACTCGGAAGCCGGATTTATTTTTCCACCCTCGACAGAAATCTGCTTGTTCTTAGTTACAACGCTCCCTCAACGTCCCTGGCTGCGTTTACGGCCAATCGTGCTGCTGTTGGTGCCAGCTATATACGAGAAAAAGAACATTATCACAAGACTATTGAACGATTCTATGGGTGGAAAGAAGAAAGAAAGAAAGAAAGAAAGAAAAAAAAAAAAAAGATCACGTGAATAGGCCAAATAAATTATCATCATTTAGTGCCTCAATACTGAAATCACGATTATCAGCCGTTGACCAGTAACTACTCCTGATAACGCTGGAGCAGTAAACGCAGCAAGTTCGGACTGCCGGCGGGACTGACGGCCAGAAAAAGAAAAAATAATTCAACTATGGCGCTCTATAAAACAATCCCGGCGAGGAATTATTAATTAAAGTGTAGTTTAACAATCGTCGGTATTGATGGTGGGACGATTTATTCTTCGTACCGTAGAAGTACCGTAGCGGGACCGTAGCGATAGCTGTAGAGAAGGCCTACTGTGGCTCAGTATTTTCATAGCAAACTTCTTGGTGTATGTTAATCAACGGAGCAGTAGTACACTCTATAGAGTCCTGTTAAGACTGTGGCAGAAACCCAGTAAATTATATATATATGGCTCGTCCCAAACGGAGGCAATGGAATAAAAGTCAGGAATACCAATCGATCAGCATTTGATAAAGAATCGGTATTAAAAGCGTTTTCTGGTGTAGTCTATTGATTTTGGACTACTTTGTATACTAAAGCGACTAATACTAAAGCGACTAACACTAAGGCGACTTTTACTAAAGCGACTTATACAAAAAAGACTTATACTAAAGCGGTTAATTCTAAAGCGATTAATAGCTTAGTCACTAGTATTTCAACGATAGTACTCCGACGACTAGTACTACCTTTAAACAAAAAGAAGAAAAGAAGATAGAGCGACTTTCAGCCGTACTTGAATCGGGTGAAAGCTGCAACAACTGGTTTAAAACAACCTCAAAAACTACTATTAGCTGCATAAGAGCTACTACTGCTACTACTACTAGCAACTTAAAAACTGCTGCTCTCAAAAAATGTCTTTGGCCACGCAAGCATCGAGATCCGGAAACTACGATAACCACTTTGTCAAGGGCACCGACGAGGTGGACGAGGATGGCACTCTTGTTATAAGCAAGCTCAACAGAGATCAACTGCATTTCCCGGAGTTCTTGCCTACCTGGAATCCTAACGAGAAATACCCACCATTAAAATTCTTCAAGTACGAGGAGCCTGCTTTGAGAGCAGACCCTAGTTTCCCAAACTTGTTCCCTAAGGACAGCGAGAAGGTGTTGAAGAACGTGACGCCCAAGCTAGGCACAGAGGTGCTGGGTATTCAGTTGTCATCGTTGAACGATGCTGGTAAAGACGAGTTGGCACTTTATGTTGCACAAAGAGGAGTGGTTATCTTTAGGGACCAGGATTTCGCAGCCAAAGGACCCAGTTTTGCTGTGAACTACGGTAAGCATTTTGGACGCTTGCACATTCACCCAACCTCGGGTGCCCCTAGAGGCCACCCAGAGTTGCATATCACCTATCGTAGAGCAGATCCTGGCGAGTTCGACAGGGTTTTCCTGTCCAGAAACGCTGCCATTGAATGGCATTCGGACATCTCTTATGAGTTGCAACCTCCAGGCATCACATTTTTCTCTGTTTTGGAGGGCCCAGAGTCTGGCGGTGATACCATTTTCGCTGACACCGTAGAGGCCTACAAGCGTTTGTCGCCTGCTTTGCAAAAAAGATTACAAGGATTGCACGTTTTGCACACTTCGGAGGACCAAGCTTCCAACTCTCGTGTGCAAGGTGGCATTGAAAGGAGAAAGCCAGTGTCGCACATCCATCCTTTGATTAGGACCCATCCAGCAACGGGCGAGAAAATCATCTACTTGAACCGTCCATTTTCCAGAAAAATTGTCGAGTTGAAAAAGGAGGAGTCCGATTACTTGCTCAACTTCTTGTATTCCGTGATTGAGCAGTCTCACGATTTGCAGTTGAGAGCAAGATGGGAGCCAAAAACCGTGGTTGTTTGGGACAACAGGAGAGTGTCTCACTCTGCTGTTATTGACTGGGATTCTCCCGTTTCCAGACATGCGTTCAGAGTCACTCCTCAAGCCGAAAGGCCCGTCGAGGATTTGAAAGACTTGAACAAGGAGGAATTCGATTTAGGCGACGTCGAGGATGCCTTGAAAACTATCATCAACTAAGTACTAGGATATGAACAACTCGTAAATATATGATCGATGTCTAAACTATGCCAACTACTTGTAGATTACAACCTGCACCGTCGTACAACAAGACTTCAATATCAAATTTTCGTTAAAAAGGTATAAAACAATAAACACACAAATATTAAGCATGATCTAAAAGATAGTTGGTGGCAGCCTCGAGATCCCAATTCTTCTTCTTTAATGCATCCAAGGCTGTCTTCTCGTCAAAACCCATACCCAACAACTCCTGGACAGCAGGATTACTGTTAGTTTGGGAAGTAGGAATGCTTTGAGCTGGAGGCGCCAGTGGTGTTTGAACTTGAGCATTACCGAAACCAGCGAAAAGCTGCTCCCATTCATCGTTCCCGTTATTGGTACTTCCCGAGTTCTGCTCTGGAAATACTGATTTCGAAACCTCATTTTGAGGGAATGGTTCATTGGTAAAGTCATCAGATAAGCCAATGTCTTCAACTTTATTCTCAAAATCGTCATTTGTGTTTTCCTCCTCTTCAGCAACTTCTAAGTCATCAAACTGGCCTTCGAAAAGATCGTCTTTCTTGACTTGCTCGACTTCTCTCTTGGGTGTGTCTTCGTAATTTCCTGGGAAATTGTCGACTGCATCATCAAAGTTAGCATCTTGTGAATCGTCGTCTGAGGAACTTTCGTTGTAGTCGAGCTCTTTAATTGGAGGAAACTCATCATCGATCTGTGGGCGCTTTTGGGAATTGCTCGATGTTGGACTTTGATTTGTTGGTACGTATTGCTGGCCCTCTGTGTTTTGATCACGAACATTACCCTGGTAATTTGATTGAGAATCATGACCCTTCGCTTCGTCAACATTAACTAGTTCGAACGACTCTACTCCTGAAGATAACTTGTCGCCATCACTAGATTCTTCTGCGTTATTGGTTGGCTTTACCTCTTTGGATCCAACAACAGCAGTACCTGCAGTGTTGGGTGCGCTTTCGTTTTCAATCGTTTCCCTATCACTGAAATCATCGATATTATCATCACGCACGGATAAAGCTGCATTATTTTGAACGCTTGAAGTCAATGAATCAGTACGTAACACCCCTACCAAAACACCAGGCATACCAACCATACCACCAGCAATACCAGCATTTGAGCCTTCTGGGAATTGGAAATCAGAATTACTAGGAGATGTAATTGGCGTTTCACTTCCGTCAACACTCTTATTCTCAGTTGTTGCATTGGAAGATGTCGTGTGATTGGTATTGTCTCTGGTTGTTGATTCGCCAAGATCTAACTTTGGAAACTTATCACTTATGTCATCAGTATATTCCTCAGTTTTTTTGTGGCTCAAGTACCCTTGTGACGAAGGTTTGAAAGCTTCTGAATCCTTGTCGACTTCTGCAATATCATCAACACCAGTCATATCAGCACTTGGGTGATCTTTCACCTCATCTACCAATGCATTAACATTAAAGTCTTTGGATGATTCTTTAGTTGCACTAGCTTCCCTAGGGTGTGGGCTTGATACTTCTTCCTCTTCTTTTTGGGACGTTTCATGTTGTGGAGAGAATAAGGAGCCAACGAGTCCCGCAGCTCCAGCAGCTTTACCAAGCAATTGGCCCTCCTTGGACCCTAGACTTCTATCGTGAGACTGGTCAGTGGCCTTGGTGACTTGTTGGCTCAAAGTCTTGTACTCTTGAGCGGCTTTTTCGTCCTCATGAGTTTGTTTCTGTAATTCTTCTTCCAACTTCTTATTAGATTCTTCAAGCTCCTGTAATTTCTTTTTAAGTTCTTCGTTCTTTACTATTGAAACTTGAACCTGCGACTTCTTAACAGAAACCTTATTAGTCAATTGCTGGTGGTCAGCAGTTACTTGACTAATTTGTTTTTCAAGTTCACCGACTTCTGCATTCAAGTATCCCAATCTTTCTTTGAGAGTGCCATTCTCCTTTTGTAAGCTTTCCATTGCTAATTGTTTTTCATTCAAATCGTTTAACAAATGATTCACTTTCGCTTCAGAGATCGACGCCTCGGACCTAAGAGCTTCTGATTCTTCTCTAGCACTTTTCAAATTGGCCTCAACTTGATCGACTTGCTGGACTTCATTTTCATAAGAAAGTTTCAAAGATTTGAGCTTATTCTCGATACTTTGTTTAGTGGACAAGATTTTGGAAAGTTCTTGCTCAGCTCTCATTTTTTTCTCATGAAGCCCAGCTGTTTGATGAGTCAATGACTTTATTTGATTCGAGACATTAGCAATGTCTGTAGTAGCTTGTGACAATTGACCAGAAATTTCGGGATCGGCATCAGCTAATAAGTCATCATTGTGGATTTGACGCTGATTTTTGTTTGTCAGCTCCTCTCTAGATACTCCTTGAGCGTGCGAAGCCGATGGCGAAGCAGTATGTTGGAAATTTTGTACTGTTGGAGAAAAGGACCTCGTACTGCTACTGAGCTGGCTTCCACTTCTACCTGGAGGTGGTGGAACCTCTCTCAAAGCGTCATAGTTTACGGTCTTACGAGGTGCCGGTTCACTTGGTTCTGCTCTCTCAATTACCGGCTTGGATTCTGGCACATGCTTAACATCATCACCTAGCAAATCATTATGTGTCTCCTGTTGTGGGGAGCTTTTAGCTGACTGGTTTTGCAACAAGCTTTGTCCAAAAGTCGAAGAAGGTTTGAAGCCACTGCTTAGGTTTCTAGTCACCTTTGGAAGTTCTCCTGACCGAGACAAATCACTGCTCGAAGCCCTTTTCTCAACAGAAGCGTGTACAGTGGGAGCACTGCTGGCAGAATTGGATGGTGCGTTAGCTCCAAAGATGTCCACCAAGTCATCCATTGCTGTCTTTTGCTTTTCGAGAGGCTTTTCAGGAGGTCTCACGTTTTGCAGAGTTTGTGATTCATTCTTTTTGATTGATTCTATAAGACTGGCAGGAACAACGTTAGGCAAGTTCTCGCCCGCTAATCTTTTGTTAACCAAGAAAAGTGCAATTGAAAACTCCAAACTTGTGAAAACGCCGGTATTCTGTATGTCAGCTAAATCCCAAACCATAGCTAGGTCTTGTTGATTCAAATGAGAAGTCATTAGGTAAGATGCTACTTCATTGGGATTCAAGTGGCCACTCTTGTTTTTATCCAAACTGCGAAATATAGAATCGAATTGTTTCTTCATTGAAGGGGTGACTTCCCATTCATTTGGAATATTTTGGAAAGACGATCTGGCTGAGAATTCAGGTTGTTTGTTTTGAGTTGGCGTCGAACTGTGTCTAATGGCGGTTTGCTGAGAGCTCACAGATCCATAAGAGGCCTGACGTGAACCCACATTATCTTGCAACTTGAGCTCATTGTTTCTAACGGAAGTCCATATACTCTCTGGTAAAAATGGTGGTAGCTGTTTGATCGATCCACTTAACAAACCTTGTATTAAATGCATTGCGATTACAAAGCCACTCAAGCCCAATTTACCAACATTTTCTCTGTCGACTAAACTCCAGATATGTCCTAAAGTCACAGTTGGTAGTTTTGCTTTTACGAAAATATCCCTCGCTTTATCACCACTCAACTCACCGCGTGGGGAGCCCACCGTTTTGATAAAGAGCTGGCTAAATTTCTGAAAGTCAGCAGGAGACACGGACGAAATAGAGTCCTGCGGAACAGCCTGCGCTCCACCAGACAGTTCAGGAATGGCAGAACTAGGTTGAGTTTGCATGAAGGAACTGTTTGTTGACTGAGGTTGTAAAGTTGAGTTAGGCACCCCTAAATTGAGGTTCGTGAATTTCGGCAAGGGCCCTGGTGAATCTCCCAACGACGGAGTTGGGTGTTGGCCATTTTGAGTATACCCAATCAACCTCATGGCGTAACAAAATCCAAACTGTGTCAAGAATCCCAAGTTGTTCTGATCGGCTATTTGCCATATTTCCCCTAAAATGCTCGGCGGTAATCCTGACTTCTCGAATGTAGACCTGGCCTTCTCTCCTGTAATTATCCCAGTGTTTTCTGGATCCAAAGATTTGAACAACTGAGAGTATAATTTCTTCTCCTCTGGTGTAAGACCCACCTTGAACGTAGGCGCTGCTAGTTTCGGTATTAGTATCCTCTGCTTAACAATATATCTCAATTGTAGCTTCTACTACTTCTCCTGAACGCTTGAATACTTACTCAGAGATACACTCATGATTATTACTGAAAATTAGACTCTTTCAGGTTTTACGTTACTAGTATCAACCTTGAATACTGTCAATTCACTATGAATTGAACCGCTACAGCCATAGATTTTGCTATTTTTGTTACGTACACGACCATAACATAGAGACATTGACGTTTTTTCAGACTACAAGTAAGTTCCGACAGAGGCTAAACACTTCAGACCTGATCTAAGGGTTGCCCAGTTGGGTCAGATTGTTCTCATGAAATCCCGAGCTCGAATTACTGCAAATTGATAAAAAATGACAGCCTTCAAGCAGGGAAGTAGCCTTATTTATCATGGTTGCGACATTTTTAAATTTGTTAGACATTGTCGTATGTCGATGAGGTCCATTTTTTTTGAAAAGCTGAAAAATTTAAAGGTCCAAGACCAACTCTTGAAAAGTTCTATTACTTAAACTTCTAGCGGGATATATAACTTCGATAATGAATAGAGGAAGAGGAGGATTTAGAGGTGGCCGTGGTGGAAGAACAGGACCATCCCAGTTTCAACAAGGCCCCCCAGACACCGTTTTGGAAATGGGTACATTTTTACGTTCTTGTGAAGGAGATATTGTTTGTCGTTCAGTAAATGTCAAGATTCCATACTTCAATGCGCCAATTTACTTGGAAAATAAGACTCAGATTGGTAAGGTTGACGAAATATTGGGACCATTGAACGAGGTATTTTTCACCATTAAGCCTTCTGAGGGTGTTCAGGCAACTTCATTCAAGGAAGGAGATAAGTTTTACATTGGTCCTGACAAGTTGTTACCGTTGGAAAGATTTTTACCAAAGCCTAAGCAATACGGTCCAAAGCCAAAGAGGGCTTCTGGAGGAGCAGGAAGAGGAGGCCGTGGAGGCTTCGCTAGCCGTGGAGGAGGTCGTGGTGGATTTGGTGGCCGTGGAGGAGGCCGTGGTGGATTCGGCGGCCGTGGTGGAGGACGTGGTGGATTCGGCGGCCGTGGAGGAGGACGTGGCGGATTCGGAGGCCGTGGCGGTGGACGTGGTGGTAGAGGAGGACGTTTCTGATTTTGATAGAATCAACTCAAAACTCATGACCTCCGTTTAGGTGTAAAGAACAGGACTCATTGTGTTGATAACAAAAGACCATAAACACGTTAATGTTAGGAAAGGTTCAATTTTTTTATTTGTCTATAATGATTATACATAATCTACAATATCTAGGAGCATTATTCAAAATGTACAACCAGTTTAGAAAGAAAGGGCAGTGGCTATCTCAAATGTACATTTCTATTTATTAGGAGAAAAAAGTGAAGACTTTGTTATAATAACCCACAACTTTGCAAAATCTCACATCTTAATTCTTTGTAACCAAAACGTTTTGTAACATACTTATTAATCAGCGAATTACTAAAGAAGATCTTTGGCAAAGCAGATAACTGGTCTAGGCCTTCAGTTGCAATGATGGTCTGGAAGTAGTTTTTGATTTTGCTATTCGCTTCCTCAACCGCCTTTGATCGAACATCTTTCGCTACAATGTCTTTCAATTCCTGCTTTTTAAAGCTTGACCGTAACTCGGAAATGGCGTCTGTGGTACATTTTTTGATCACCTCATCTACCTTAGTAAATACCACGTCAAAAGATATCCCTTCGCCAATTAAAAAGTCAATAAGCTGATGATCTTCCGCTTTAATCTTTTCTAAGCTATCGACAAGCACAAACACCTTCCTCAAATACTTTCTGTTTGTTATGTAATCAGTGACAAGTTCACCTTGCTCTTCCACGCCAAATTCACCATAACCAGGACTATCTATGAGTCTGATTTTATCACCAATATTGAAGCAATTGAGTGTCCTAGTATATCCAGCTCTTTTAGATACAAATGCATGTTCCGTACTAGAGTTTTGGCTCTTGTTCTCTTTCCTATTTAACAAGAGGTTGTTGATTAAAGAAGACTTCCCGGCATTAGTGTGTCCAATCAATAGTACCTCTGGTAATGGTTTCAACATCCCACGATGGAAGTTCGGTATTTTCCTTACTGTTTTTCGATCAAGAGAGAACCTTAATGGCTCACTTAGGCCATCTATGTTACTTTGTTCTATCCTATTGTTATGCTCAACATACTCTCTATATCTCAAATCCGGAAGGTCCTGGTAGCTACCAGCTGACCATTCATGTTCGAAAGCACTGTTATTGAAAAAAGCTTGTGTCTCATTTATCTTCCCTTTTGAAGGAGGTGAATACTCTTGAGGAGTAAACAACCTAGTTAGTTTCTTTGGAGTCAAGAAATGGTCCACAGACAAGTTTTTGAATAACTTCTCCAAGTCATACTTCGTCTTCACCTCAGGACTATGCTCTTCGTGAGTATTCAGATTGCTTCTTTTAACGCTTTTCAACGAGTTTAAAATATAACCAGCTGATGTACTTCTCTTCTGGGAAAGTCCATGCTTTATCCTCTTACTTATAACCACACCACGGCTACCTTTGGCACTGTTAAACATTCCTACCTTATAAAGATTTGCAGAATCATATATCCTGTATGTTAATTTCAAATGTAGATGCTTAAACAGACATAATTTCTCCTTAGGACAAGATATAATCCGATAAAGGTGATCATCATGGTCACAATACGCTACTCTATGGTGTTATGTAAGTGGCACTAATCTATCAAAGATCATTGAATCACAATTTTGGCGTTGTACTAACGAAATTCAAAAAAAGGCTTCCTATTGACGTTAGCATGTGCTTCATACCTTGGGTTTGCACTGATCTCACTAAAACATGACAAACTTGTGCATTTCATTATATTCTTGTTGTTGACTTTGCAATTCTTCCTAATTTTCAACACCAACATCAAAACATTGAGGCTTTTAACGCTTTTAACGCTTATAATTTGCACCCTTTTTGGAGGCATCGGACTGGAGTTTATTCAGAATCTAGTCAACCCTGTACGCATATTCGATACCAACGACATCTTATGCAACGTCGTCGGAAGCCTAATAGGACTAGGAATAGGGTTTTCGCTACAAGTCTTTTACTGTAAAAAAGTAAAAGCCAACAGACTCCGTTACAAGAGAATACCCAGTACAGGGAATGCCAGCAACAACGGAGCAGACATGACTCTTCCGCAAGAGAACGAGGATTATGTCAATATAGAATTGAAAGATGTTAACAGTGTATAGCTTCAAAACGCTTTTTTGGTCATAATCGTAATCCATGTACCAGCACGAGCGCAACCCCCTAGCTAAAGAGACAAGACTACTCGTTCTATCTAAACACACATAAATGCCCTGAGGCAGAACAGTTGTGCTTTGTACGGAGTCCTGGGTTGAGTAGAGCATGAGTTCAGATACTTTCTACGGAGGCATTGTGTCCTACGATATCCACACATACTGGAATAATAATAATGCTGATGAACGCAAATTTGCCTATGAACTAAGAGAAAAAGTTTTGAAAGAGTTTGCAAAAGAAGTTGAAAATGGAGATATAAGAGTCCATAAATTTTGGGACAAACCTATAGGCCCACATCCTATCAATATGTGGGAGATAGACTTCAAGAGTCCTTCTATCTTCGCCAAAGTGGTACCATTCTATCAGCTCAACCACGGAAAATTACTGGTTTTGATTCATCCAAGATCAACGAAAGGTGACTTGGCTGATCATACTGACCATGCGTTATGGTTGGGACATAAAGTAAGACTCGACACCTCTCTTTTGGTGTAGTTCATACGTTATGATGGCGGAATAAAAATATGTACTGTATACAATATTCGTTGTAGTATAAACATGGCTACTTCGCAGCGTTAAGCTTCTTTTGTTTTAGTGACTTCAGCTCAAACAACGACAGACTCCTTGATTGCATTACTTAGGTAGTGACAGGAATTGCTTCACTTCTCATTTCAAACTAATGAGTATGAGTGAAAGTGTTTTGCGTTCGCAGAGTGGACAGAAAAACTCCGAGAAGAGGAACAGCGTTAAATACAACTCCAAACGGATATCTTTACCTCAAGCGACTAATGATACTGTGTCAGCACAAGAATCGTCTATTTTCGAGACGAAAGCACCTAATGATATGAAAGAAGAAGTTTTAAATAAGGAGAATGACCCTCAGGGTCATAACATCACATTTCGTCTAGACCATACTAGTTTGACTCCTATCCAAAAAGTGAAGAGTAACCCACAAGTTGAACCAACAGACACCAGCAATAAAACAAAACAGTTTTCTGTGGAGCACGCGAGTGGTTTCAAAGATGGTTCGAGAATCGTCAGCAATCCCTGGTCATTTTTCAACAAATTCGAAGACAAACAAGAGTCCAGGTTTAGGAACGACGAAGAAGAGGAGCAAAGCAAATTGATTGGCGAGTTTAATCATGATACGCTCTTGGATAGGAAGACTTCAACTAATGCCATAGAGCGCGGGAACCCTCTGAGGGGACAATCGTTTTCTAGTTTTCTACCCTCCAAATTACATCACAAGTCGAACCAACAGCAGTCTGCGGCCTCAGCTAGTAACAATGCTATAGATGGTGACTTGAGCAAGTCTCAAAAACTGAAACGTAAGTTTCAGTTCTTTGGTCGGAAAAGAAATAAGGACAGAGATGATAAAAAGCAAGGGGTAACTCCTGATGACGCTGATCAAGATGAGGAAAGTCCTGATAAAGCCACAGGAGAGAGAGCACAACTACTCATTGGATCCTTGTTAATGGGCTCAAGCTCAATCAATTTACTCGCTTCGAGATTACTCGAGGACGAAAGAGGTTTAGCGAGGTCGCCATTGCTTTTGAATTTGATTGGATTCAAAATACACGATGCTTCGCCCTCTGCCAGCACGAAAAATAGAAGGATGCGAATTGATTTGGAGTATGGGGTTGGTCCCCAGAGACTCAAGTGGTCCGTGGGTAAAACTGCGAAGGATTTGTTATATTTGCATTCTAAATTCAAGTTTGATAACTGGAGAAAAGAAGTGGTTGGAAGTAAAAACAGTGAACTACCAAAATACCCTATACCGCCTTTGAGGGCTGGAACTAATGCGGACTCTGGCAGAGCCCGTTCCAAACCACTTAAAGGAAGCTCCCAAGCAAGTGTTAGTAGTGCCATTGAAGAACTGCAAGTAGATAGTCATAGAGACCCGCACCCGGATGTCTCGTCTATAATAACAGGAAGAAGTTTTAGAGGACAGTTGGCTCATGCGAAAGCTCATTTAACTCACGGCTCCTCTAACTCAAGCTTCTCAGATGAACATTACGCAGAACAATTGCGATCTAGAATCTTGAAGAACCAGGAGTATATCAAACAAGTCACTAATTATTTAAAAGAACTTATTAAAGTCGTATCATTGAAACCACAATCAAACAGGTTATTTCAGTTCTTTGAGTTATCGCCCATTTCGTCGTTATTGAGTTATGAAACTGGTTATCTAGGGAAACAAGGTGTGATCCACATAGGGGGGACTGCAAAATCACAAGGTTGGCGAGTAGGACACTTTCGTGCCAATGATTTGAAAAGTATGATTGACAGAAGATCGGAGAAGTGGCTTTTGGTCAGAAACTCATATATTATGTATGTGTCTGATATCAACTCTACCTCTCCTCTTGAGGTCTTTTTGGTGGATCCAAAGTTTAAGATCAATTATAAAGGTGACGAAGAAAATATATTAGGTTTGAGAGATGAAGAAGAGTCTGACTATGACGATTCATCGCTAGTGCAGAAGGTTCTAGCTCATACAGATGAGAGCCCAAGTACTGAACTTCAGAAAAAAGTTTTCAAACATTTGAAGATTACTTTGGAGAACTCGGAAAGAAACCTCGTATTGATCCCAAAATCTTTCAAAGAGCATAAGCTCTGGATTACATCATTAACAGAGATGAAGTCCTCGACCGTTTGGTCCTCTCCTCACAGATTTGAATCCTTTGCGCCAGTGAGAAAGAATTGTTTTGCACAGTGGTTTGTGGATGGTAGAGATTACTTTTGGGCAGTTTCTACGGCTTTGGAGATGGCCAAAGATGTGATATTCATTCACGATTGGTGGCTCTCGCCAGAACTTTATTTGAGAAGGCCTGCTAATGGTAATCAACAATGGAGAATTGATAGAATTTTGCAACGAAAGGCACAACAAGGCGTCAAAGTTTTTGTTATAGTGTACCGTAACGTTGGCTCAACCGTTTCTACCGACTCGTTGTACACAAAACATTCAATACTTTCTTTGAATGAGGAGAATATCCACGTCATAAGATCACCAAATCAATTATTGCAAAATACATATTTCTGGGCTCATCATGAAAAGTTGTGCATCGTCGATCAGACTGTTGCGTTTTTGGGTGGGATAGATTTATGTTACGGCAGGTATGATACTCCAGACCATGTAATTGTTGATGACTCTAAGGTAGACTTCAGTTCTTTGAGTAACGAATATCCAGCTCTGGAGGATTTAGTCAAATTCCAAACTTTCCCAGGAAAAGACTACTCCAACCCAAGAGTGAAAGACTTTCACGAACTTGATAAGCCTTATGAATCGATGTATGATAGAAGCACAGTCCCTAGAATGCCATGGCACGATGTCCATATGCTTACAGCAGGGAAAGTTGCTCGAGACTTATCTAGACACTTTGTTCAAAGATGGAACTACTTGATTAGACAAAAGAGACCAAGTAGGTACACACCGCTTCTTACGCCACCACCAGACCTCACTGATGAAGAAGCCGCAAAGCTTAGGCTAGATGGGAGCTGCGAAATCCAACTTCTAAGATCATCCGGAAACTGGTCCTTGGGATTGAAAGAACATGAACAGAGTATACAAAATGCTTATTTGAAGCTCATTGAAACCTCAGAACATTTTGTATACATTGAAAATCAATTTTTCGTGACTTCATGTGTGATTGATGGTAATGAGATTCAAAATAGGATTGGCGATGCATTGGTTGATAGGATAATCAGAGCACACAATGAAGGTACATACTGGAGGGCGATAATTGTTATTCCATTAATGCCCGGTTTCGAATCCCAAGTCGATGAACCGGATGGATCCTCTGTAAGAGTCATCATGCAGTGTCAGTATATGTCCATATCGAGGGGTGCCACTTCTATTTTCTCCAAGCTTAAGAAATATGGCATAGACCCTGACGATTATATTCAATTCTTCTCATTGAGAAAATGGGGAATAATAGGCCCCGACAGGAACCTAGTTACAGAACAGCTATACGTACACGCTAAGACCATGATTGTGGACGATAGAGCAGCCATCATTGGGAGTGCAAATATCAACGAAAGATCTATGAGAGGCTCAAGAGATTCTGAAGTAGCAGCCATCGTAAGAGATAAAGCTACTGTATCAACCAAAATGAACGGAGAAGATTATGTAGCTGGAAAGTTTCCTTATACTTTAAGAACAAGATTAATGAGGGAACATTTGGGTGTCAGTGTTGATGTTTTAGACATAGTCGAGAGAAGATTCAGTAAATTTGAAACATTTGCAAATACAAACGAAGGAATGAAGGCAGCTACAAGCTCATTCAAGAAACGTGAAAATATTGTCCTTTCTGCCATGGTCGAGTTAGCTACAAGAGATGTACTCAATCAGCCAGAAGGAACAGAAAGGTGGAAGCACTATAAAAAATCTACCGATAATAATGAGAAACTTGACATTCCACTGTTTGAGGAAGATGAAGAAAAGAAAGATGAATATAATGCTGCTCCCCTTTCTCTTCCTCTTTCTTTCAGCAATAGAACTGGGTCCAATGAAGCCAATAAGGGTATCAGGGATAAGAAGAAGCACTCATATGATGCAAGAGTTCAAAACAGCGAAACTCATAAGAGGGATGTACTTGGTGAAGGCCCAGACAAGTACAAGAGTAAGCTAGCAAGAAGAACACGACTCAATAGCAACAGATTTTTACGTGATCTTGCGGTAAAAGCTATGAAGAAAAACCCCACAGGAATTTTCCTACCTGATTTTGATAATGTATTAAACTTTTTGGAAGCTGATGATTTCGATATGATCGATGAAATGGATGACGAATCTGAGCAAATAATATCAGAAAGAAATAAAGAAAGATGGCTTTTGTTGAAGAAAATCTCCTATTTACAGCGGGTTGCTTCTAGGGCAAAAGATCAGACAGACGAAGAGGCCAAGAAGAGATCCGCTGCTGGTATGGACCCACACCCATTCGATCATGTATTCAGAAACCTTACTCAGAACAGTTTGAACCGTTCCTCGCCCGAACTGCAGGAAGCTGCTGAGCCCCAAAAAGTCACCTCGACGATTGATGTTCCAAATGAGCCACCCGTAACCCGAAACTTTGAGAATCCCATTGACTCTTCGAACATGGAGAATCAAGAGAGGAAACCACAGGAATATCACACTTCTGAGACTTATAATGAAGACATTCCTATTGTTACTCTTGATGAGCAAGGTGCTCAGGACTTGATACATTCTGTTAGCTCCAGGGGAAATAAAAAATTCAACAGTTTTATCGATCCATACTCTTTTGATGATCCGTTGGACGAAGACTTTTATGAAGATATATGGTATGAATGTGCTAGAAGAAATACGGAGTTGTATCGTATAATCTTTCACACCCAACCAGATAATACTGTATTAACTTGGAAAGACTACAAGTTGTTCACCAAATTGAACAATGCATTCGTTCTTTCTCAACAACAAGAAGCTAAACGCAGAAGAAAGAATAAATTGTTCGAGGGATCATTGACTGATGCGTCAGATAGTATAATGGATGACAGTGATAATGAGCTGGAGGATTACGAGCATTCTGACAAGAAGAAAGGAGGACAGAAGACTATCAATGTGAACGAATTCGACTCTAAAGTTGGCCTTTTGGGAATGGCTCCACCTTCAGTTACTAACAGTACCGACTACATGTCAAATGCAAACAGGAATGAAACCACGCCTAATCCAGACAAGTTGAGTCAAATACCAATTCCAGAAGATGATAATGAAAGCACCGACAAGGAAAGTTTGGGCCATGAACATAATGGATGGGGTACTGATCACATGGATAATACTATCTCGAAACAAAAGGTGTTTGCCAATGGAAAAGGAAGGCAGACAGAAGATGATGGGTTGGAAGCTATGAACTCTGGCGAAATGGGCAAACAGCAACAGGAAGAGATACACACGCTCAAAGGTAGTAGCAGCGAGAACAATCTCCAGAAGAGAAGACATAGAAGTAAAACTTTCTCCGCAAGAAGAAAAGCTACTTTAGGTAAGAATATTTTTGATCGTGAGTCAGCTGAAAGAATATTGAGAGAAATCCAAGGCCACTTGGTGTTATTCCCCTCGGACTGGCTTGCAAGAGAACTCGATGGTGGCAATTGGTTTTATAATACTGACAGGATCCCACCCATCGATATATACGATTAGAGTCGTATAGCTAAATCGTGTGAAGCAATAAATTTTATACGCGACTTACTCTGTAAATATTAGAATCTTGATTTTTGCTTAGCTTGAGTATTCCTTTAGTTATACTAAGCCTAAAACTATGATTTTGAATATTCTTTCTTATGTCGGAGTTATTGTGGGCTTTGTATTCCTTGTGCTAGCGATAGCTTCGGGCTTGTACTACATTTCCGAGTTGGTGGAGGAGCATTCAGAACCTACGAAAAGGTTATTGAAAAAATTAATCTACACAGTCATGGCGATCTTTGTATTGTTATTGATCTTTGACAAGTTCCCCTTCTGGTTGACATTATTCTCCATAACATCCTATTTTGTTTACTTACAGAATTTGAACAAATTCCCCTATGTTGAATTGTCCTCACCAACTTTTTTGGTCTCATGCGTTCTTGTTATTACCAATCACTTCTTATGGTTCAATCACTTCCACAATCCTTACATCCCACCATTAGCAGAGAGATTGAAGTTGGACTACGTGCCGCCTCATATTCCATCATTTGTCGAGGTCTGTTCATTTTTCGGATTATGCGTTTGGTTCGTTCCCTTTGCCTTGTTTGTCAGTTTAAGTGCCCACGATAACTTGTTACCTCATCATGTTCAGGTTGAAACCAACAAGAATAAGAAAAATGGGTTGGCTAAGGTACTAGTTACAAGATTGAGGGACTTTGTATACTCTGTAAGCAGAAAGTTGGGATATGAGTTAGATCCCCATCATGGGACAATTGTATAGAGATGGATTACTGCATCATTCTTTTATTTTAATTCAAGGTTTAGATTTATGTACAAGTGCAAAGCTTTCTATGTTTACAGTCATAAATCTGAAAGCTTATCTGAGAAAATCTTTCACAGGTTCACCAATGTGATCGAGTCTTAATAAAAAGGTATCATGTCCGTAGTTACTGATGTCTGTACCCAATTCGAAGTATCTGATATCACTGTCTTTGCCTATCTCTTTTAAGACGTTTGCTATCTCTCTTTGTTGCCACACAGGGAAAAGTATATCAGATTCTACCCCAACAACCAAAACGTCTTTGTTGGCGATCTTCTTCAAACCTTTTCTCAAATCCTCAAGAGACTCCTCGGGGGAATTACTCGCTACTGTTTTCTTTTCTTTGTAAGGTACTTCAGGAATTGAGGTCACCAGCTCATCTTTCACCGATGCAAAATATTGCTGCTCAGCGATTTTTCTTCTGCCAATCGCCGTCTCTCTTGTGGACTGGCTGAGGTCAAATAAGTCCATTGCTTTCAGAACGTATAAGAAGGAGTTAGCGTCATATTCAAGGCAGAATTTTTCACCAGCATGATCGAGATATGTCTCAACTAAAAAATCGGGACATAATGCTGCTGGCTTGGATTCGTCAGCTCTGTTTCTACCGAACCTATACTCCCACTCGGGGCCCGATCTATAGGTGATAGTTGCAATCTCTCTTGCTAGCTTCATCCCAATATGAGGGGGGATTTTACCATAGTAATGGCCACGATTCCAGTTTGGATCACTCATTAAGACTTGTCGTTGAGTGTGACGTAAAGCAATCGAGTATGGATGTGATCTTGCACATCCACTGATTGACACGATCTTTTCTACTTCATCCGGGAACTCCCAGGCGTATGCTAAAGATTGCATGCCCCCCATCGAGGCCCCCACGGCTGCAAACAACTTTTCAATTTTGAGACCTTTAGTTACCAACTCCCTTTGAGCTCTGACCATGTCATTGACGGTTAGTATAGGAAACCTGGTGCCGTAGTAATCATTCAAAACCGGGTCCTTGGAAGATGGCCCCGTCGAGCCGTAACAGCCTCCAAGGACGTTTGTACAAATAACAAAGTACTTGTCTGTATCGATATACTTCCCAGGCCCGATGAAGCTCTCCCACCACCCAGGCTTTGTGTTCTTGGGTTGTGACCTTGCATGCGATGATGCTGACAAACCAGTATGTATCAATATGGCGTTGTCCTTCTTTTCATTCAACTTGCCCCATGTTTCGTAGGCAATATTGTAGCTTGGTAAATGGCCACCGTTGTCTAAGAAGATCGGCTCGTCCGATCTGAACAATTCAAATCCAGTTTGAACTTTTGAATACGATGGTTCAGGCCCTGCCTCAAGCGAGCTTGTGCTGGAGTCTGTTGCACACCCTTTCTCGTTGTTCAAGCGCTCCGTTTTTTCCTCGAGTTTATCAAGACAAGGGAACGAAAGCTGTGGATTGGAACTTTTGGTGGTAGCACCAGACTCCAATCTCAAAAGCTTCGATCTAGTCGAAAATTTGCATCTACTCCATATATTGTTTGACAAAACTCTTCCGTAGTAAGCAGAATTCCGCTGCACAAAGTTTCCAGATCTCTTCATAGCTATCGCAGATTGAACTTTCAACATCCAATGCCTCTCTAGCACGTCTAGCAGTTATTCTGTCAAGTTAGTATCTAGAAAGTATAACATCAAGAAGGAATATTTGGAAATATGGTGATAGCACGTGACTTTGCTGTCTGTTAGTAATGATAATTCAACTTCGATGAAGACTAGTCACAGCTTAGCAGAGTGCTACTACTATCCATTGTCCAGCATGGATGGTGTGTACCGTATGATAGTGTTCTATTGCTTGGGTCTCCTTGTATGTTTACTATTGCAACAAATAGTAACTATAGATAAGCAAACAATTTCGAAAAATTATTTGATTTGGTTTGTGAATCGGGTCTTCGTTGTTAAGCTAGGCTTTGTCGTTTTCAGCTTGCTATACTGGGGGTCAGAGTTTGCTCATGTAGGAGACAGTGCAAGTAAAAGAAAAAGACTTTTAGCAAAGGTAGTTTGCTTCTTTGCTGTTGCAGGAGTCTTGCTTGTCTGTCTTGCATGGTTCTTTGGGCCGTCCATTTTTGACAGAATCAATATGGCCACTGGTGGTCATTGCGAAACAGAATCAGGAACGCCTGTTGCTCTGCCACCTGCTGTATGCTCAAAATCTGGTGCTGGTGTGTGGGTCGACGGCTTTGACATATCTGGACATGTTCTCTTTATTTTGACAGTAAGTCTTTCGCTCTGGAGCGAAGTCCTTTCGGTTTTCTCTACTAAGGGCAGGAAAGAAGATGAAGAAAATAACGAGGGCTACATCAGGCATGTGAGTGTGTCTTTGAGAGTCACTCATCACAACCGGCTGAAATTTCTCTCTGGAAAAGTCCAAAACTACCTTGAGAAGGCCTGGACGATTGCAACTTTCGCTGCGTTGGCCATTTGGACCTTTATGCTTGTAGTAACAGGGGTTTTCTTCCATACAGCTCTAGAGAAATTACTTCTGCTGCTTATTAGTATTGCATTTACAGGTTTAGTAAACCGTCTTACGGTATTCATACTCACATCGTAGTATCTACAAATACGAACTCGCTCAAAGCTCAAAGAAGTAGACTAGCAAGAGGTACTCGTCGAGTGTAGAACAAGCAGTTTAGATAACGCTCGTCCGGCAAGTAGAAGACTGCTGGAAGATTGAACGATGACCGATTTTCTTTTTCAGTTTTGAGACATTATCGCTATACGTCAAAATAATGGCTAAAATAGCGTTTGCGTTTAATGGAGTATAAAGAAGAGTGGATGCGTCTGATTAACTCGACAGCGGAAAGGTGAAAGTTGAAGTTGTAATAGCTATCGACCATGGAGAAGCTAAGTCTCAATTTAAGCAATGTTCACTGTAATGATTGTGAAAAAAAGGTAGAGGAAATTATTCGACTGTACTTCAAAGTTATCAAGTTGGCAAATGAGTCTGATATAAAGTCTATTCAACCAAGTGAGAGTACAGTCTACTT
Source organism: Millerozyma acaciae (assembly GCA_001600675.1). Classification (NCBI taxonomy): domain Eukaryota; kingdom Fungi; phylum Ascomycota; class Pichiomycetes; order Serinales; family Debaryomycetaceae; genus Millerozyma; species Millerozyma acaciae. Next base: position 168,943 of record BCKO01000002.1, on the reverse strand, counting down.
GTATCAGAATCTTGGATCAGTTGCAGTATATCACAGATCGAGATTTGGTAACCAAATCTTTAAGGAAGATATCAAGAGCATAATGAAAAAGTTGACCAAAGCCGGTTTTGAGACTCTTTCGTGGGATATCCATTATAATGGTGTGTTAGAACTCGACTCCAAAGTAGCTGATAAAACACATGATGTTACTGATAAGGACTGGATTCTCGATTTGTTAGGGTTTTGGCATAAACTTCAAGAACAGCGATATAGGAAGAACCATTTGGCAAATTGTTCCAAGTGTCGTGAAGATGAATTTGAGAAACAACACTTTGATGATAAGGAGGATAATGAGAGTGATTCAGTGAATGGCTCTGTGAGTACTCTAGTTAGCAAGCCTATAAAAGAGTTCAGGGCCGTTTTCTCCATTGGAGGGATGACCTGTGCATCTTGTTCCGAAAGTGTGTCTGAAGCATTAGAAGGCCTTCTTAAGGAACTTGGCTCTCAAGATAAGACCTCTGAATCTAGTTTTTCAGTGAACTTATTGCTGCATAGTGCAGTTGTTATCGTTCCTAATAAGCAGCTAATTAATCACATAATCGAGCGTGTTGAAAGCTCTGGCTTTGATTGTAAGCTCATAGAGGTGCTTCCCGTTGAAAGATCTATCAATACGAAGGTTACTGCTCTTTTGACGGGTATGACCTGTGCTGCTTGTGCTAATTCAATTCTGTCAGCAGTAAAGGAACTTCCGTTCATCTTGGATTGCGGCATCAACGTCGTTACCAAGACGGGTACTTTTGTCATGGAGGAAGATGTCGATTCTCTGAACTTGCAGAAGTTGAAGGACACAGTTGAAGATTGTGGATTTGACTTTGAACTCATAAGCAAAGATAAAATCAATTACACACTGGGAAAGAAAAAACCCAGAACAATTAATATAAGTGTTGATGGTATGTTTTGCAGCCATTGCCCAGAAGTGATTAATAATTATTTGACAAGTTACGGTGAAGCTGTGGTGATCAAGGACCCAATAACATTGAAGCATCCTTTCATAAAATTTACATATGTCCCCAACCAAGAAAAAAAATTGAACGTTAGGCGATTCTTGTATGATTTGAATCACCTCAGAGGTACAGATTCTGATCTAGGGTATACGATCTCAGAAAGAGAAGGAACTTTTAACTGTAATCTAGTCAAAGAAGTGACACTTGATGAACATGTAAGGAAGCTTTCGAAAAGGGAAACTCGAAAAATAGCTTTAAGATTATTCATGACTACACTAATCGCTATTCCTACTTTCATATTTGGGATCGTTGCAATGTCATTGCTTCCTAAATCTAACCATTTGAGACTGTGGGTCGAGGAACCACTTTGGGTAGGCAGTGTATCTCGAAATACCTGGATTCTTTTTATTTTGAGTACCCCAGTTTACGTCTTTGCTGCCGATATATTCCACGTTAAAGCATTTTACGAACTTAAGTCATTATGGTTTCATAAGAACAGTTTCAAGAAAAGGCTATTTAAATTCGGATCTATGAATCTTTTGATGTGCCTCGGCACCACTGTGTCGTATTTCTCCAGTCTTGCGCTTTTAATACTAAGTGCAAAAAGGAAATCAGGTTCTGGAAAGGCATTCGAGACAACTTACTTCGATTCAGTGGTCTTTTTAACTTTTTTTTTGTTGATAGGTAGGCTATTAGAAAGTTTGTCAAAGTCTAAAACTGCCGATGCGATAGCGAATCTTGAGAGTTTCAAGGCTTCACTGGCAACATTGGTTGAAGCCTTAAAGACAGATGGGAATGAAGTTATATTTCAAAACGATAGAAGCGTCCCCGTTGGGATGTTGGAAGTTGAAGATTATATACGGATATCCCCTGGTGAATCACCTCCAGTAGATTGTGTGATTGTCGATGGCACCAGCACTTTTGACGAATCAGCTCTAACAGGAGAATCTGTTGCTGTCAAACACGCTCCTGGCCATCAGGTATTTTCTGGAGTAGTTAATGTTGGGAACACTTCTTTAATAGCAAAAATAACTAGTCTTGAAGGAGAGTCCCTAATAGACCAAATCGTTAGTACTGTGCGTGATGGTCAACTTAGAAAAGCGCCTATTGAAAGAGCTGCAGATATATTGACCGGGTACTTTGTGCCTCTCATTATTCTCTTGGCTGTGGTCACCTGGATAATCTGGTTATCACTTGGTTTGTCTGGAAGTCTCCCAAAAAGTTATTTGGATATTGATGTTGGTGGTTGGACCTTGTGGTCTCTAGAATTTGCTATAGCTGTGTTTGTTATAGCTTGTCCATGCGGAATAGGTTTAGCAGCACCAACTGCTTTGTTTGTCGGCTCTGGTTTGGCTGCTCAAAATGGAGTTTTAGCCAAAGGAGGTGGTGTTGCATTCCAGGACGGCGCTGGTATAAAATCTATTTGCTTTGACAAAACAGGAACTTTGACCTGCGGTATGTTGAGAGTCACTGATTTTGCCTTCATTCAAAATAAAGATACATCTCCATCGCATAACAGGGCAATACGTACATTTGGACTTCAGCTTACAAAAGACTTGGAGTTGTCCTCTAAGCATCCTTTAGCTAAATCATTAAAGGATTTCGTAGACAATTATGATACTGGTTCTCATGAGATTGAAATTACACAGAATAAAGTGCCTCAAGTTGAAAGCATATCTGGGAAGGGATTAAAGGGGAAAATTGAACTAGATCCTTCTGATAAAAAAAGTGTTTGGGCTGAATATAAGCCAGAGCTGGTATTGCTAGGAAATGAGATTCTTTGCGAGGAATATGGAGTAAACTTCACTGAAAAAGAACAAGAGAAATTGAAAGAATGGAAAGCTGGTTCGAAGTCTGTCATTTGTGTTGCGATCACTTGCTCTAAACTCTTTGGCGACAGTGATTATCATTTGATTTTTATTCTAGCTTGTAGAGATGAGCTTCGAATGGAAACAAAAGAGGTGATTAATAATCTTCAAAATAAAATGAAGATCGACTGTTATATGATTACAGGTGATAATTCACTAACGGCAAAGGCTATTGGAAAAGATGTTGGTATCTCTGAAGACAGAATATTTAGTCAGGTTTTGCCCGAAGATAAGCAGCTAAAAGTGAAAGAGATCAAAAAATTAACCAATGGTATTGTTGCGATGGTTGGTGATGGAATAAACGACTCGCCAGCTTTAGCAGAAGCAGATGTTGGCATAGCTTTGTCATCAGGAGCTGATATAGCTGTGACTTCAAGTGATTTTATTCTTTTGAATAAAACACATCCGTTGATAACGTTGATTACATTGATTGACTTGTCCAAAGTAGTCTTTCGAAGGGTCAAGTTCAACTTTGGTTGGAGTTTGGTCTACAACTTGATCGGTATACCTATAGCAGCTGGAGTAATTTATCCTTACCAGAACTCAAGGTTAAGTCCTGTATGGGCTAGTGCTGCAATGGCTCTTTCGTCTGTTAGCGTTGTTACCAGCAGTTTGGCATTGAGGCTTTATCGACCAAAACTCAGATCACCAGATCTTTTACGTATCAAGGATGAGGAGGTTGTCCAGCCACAGGAAGCGACGCTTTATCTTTAGGAAGGGCCTTTGTACCAAAGACCGTTCTCATAATAGTATTATCTTTATTTGATTCATTTTTTTTTTCCTTATTCTGGGTTTATAGGTATCATTAAATTCATTAATATTATACATCTTATTCATGAAAAGCTACTCTGCTCTTTGAAAATATTTGTGTCGAACTTCACAACCATAACAGTGACATTATCTGTGGTTGAGTTATCCATTGCTAATTGGCACAATCTTCTAGCTGCAATCTGAGGATCGTCGACTGACTTGAACGTTTCAGCTATAAACAGGCACGCCTTTTCATCAGATATAACGTCCCACAAACCGTCACATGCTAGAATTAGGAACTCGTCATCAACTGTTATTTCAGTAGAAGTGGTAAATGGCGCACCAATGACAAGATCTTTCATGTACGAATCGCCTAAACTTCTGCTGACAGCCAAGACACCGTTGACTCTATTTTTCATTATAAGTCCCCCAGAATCTCTGATTCTATTCATCTCGTTGATATCGGTAGCCTTATGGTCATAAGTCAAGCGATAGCACTTGCCCTTGCGGTACAACACGATACGCAGGTCACCAACATTGGAAGTGTATAATACTCGCTTGTGTTCGGGCGTGGGTATAAACTCATACCTTGCACTTTTCAGACCACAAGAGTCGGACCGTTGGTTATTCGCAGCTGAATCAAGCTCCCACCCCAACACGGCAACCGCAGCAGTACACCCAGCAGAGCCGTTTTTCTCTCTTTCGATCAACTCGTCTGCCTTAATAAACACCGTATTCAAGCAATCTTTTATATCCTTGTCTTTTTGACTCAATGCTATTTTGGAACCCTCTTCTTCTCTAGCATCCTCCTGACTCGAGCTGGCCTTCTCCTCGGCTAGTATCTCGTGTTCAAGCAAAGTATGCAAATTGTTCCCACACCATCGGGCAGCTTGCTTACCAGCATGGCCATCAAATATGGCAAAATACCCCCAATCCAATCTCTCTGCAAAATTAGCTATATAAGTATGGACATCCTCCATCTTGTCCCTGTAAGTGATGTTTTTATTTTCAGCAACTCCTACTTTAAATGAAAGCCCGTAAAATGGATCATTAGACGAATCATTAATTTGTTCACCGTCTGTTTGCGGTTGTGCTGATTCTTTTCTCCCTGAATCTTCATTGATGCCTGAGCCTTCTGCTGATGGTTGGCCCTCTCTCTTCCTCTGCGCCAGCATGTAAACTTACTACTATATATGCTTCTTTTTTACTAAAAGACTTAGTACTAAGTTTAGACTGTCGTTGATTTAATGTTCAATTAGCATTCTGATACAAAAAAACTGTATACACACCAGTCTAATCTTGAGTTGGTGGAAAACTTTCATAGAAGAGTTGGTGAAGACGACGTTGATAGCAAAGGCACTGTCGAGGTAGAGATGTCACGGTCCAGAGGTGGTATTTGAGGGGCTTAACTGTGTTGGCGAAGTTCTTGTGACAAGGCTGTAGTTTTATAGTGTTTTCTATTGTTGAATAAAAAAGAAAAATGTCAGAAGGACCTCTGCCGAAGAAGCTGTGCCAGCAGCTGAGGTGGGTCAATGGCAAGTGCTGAGGCCAAATGCTTGTAGTAGAAGATACTGCTAGTGTTGTATTGTGTGTAGCACGGAGTATGCCCCGGTTTCCAGGCATTTCAAGGGCCCTGGAATGGATTCTCTGGCACGCAAAGACTTTGTAGAGAGAAAGAGCCAAACCATGATTACAAAACGGAAGGAGAGCAATTCAGAATAAAGGAGTCAAATACCAGGGCACCCAGGCTCAAACTGTTGTTAGTACGAACGCTCAAGCTGGACCATTCAGCTGGACCATTCAGCTGAGGACGAAGTTGCAGGCCAAGTTTGAGCAGGACTTTTGATTAGTCAAAGTCGGGATACCCAGGGTGTATGGTGACTTATAGTGTGATGGTGGTATATACTGAAAATGGAGCTGAGAAGGTGGGTTTTTGAAGCACAAAGGTTTCTGTGTTCCATGCAACTCAGGACGATAGCAATAAGATGGATATTGAAGAGCGGGAAGCACTGAGGTTGTCCAAAGGTTAGGACAAGCTTCTCGCAAAGCGTCTTTTCAAGTAGCTTTAGACATGCTATGAGGAACTTCCAGGTGCAAAAAAAAAACATAATTTTGGACCTGGAGTTGGTTTATGTCTCACAATTTGATGTTCACGGATTTTCAATTTCTATACTATACGAAAAAGAACGTAGTAGATCAACATTCTTTTCAGTAAAAAAATCACGATATGACAGTTGAGATCCCTTACGAGGCAGCAGGGAAGCCTATAGAGAGCTTCGTTGAGTTTGACAACGCCAATTTCAAAACAGTTACTTGGAAAGTACCAGAGAACGTGGAGTATAAAGGGAGAATAGTCTATGTCCATGGTTTTTCAGAGCATTCTTCTATCTATACGGAGTTTTTCGACAAGTTGTCACAGAAAGGGTATGAAATATTTTTTTTCGACCAAAGAGGAGCAGGAGCTACTTCGCCAGGTAAAGAAGTGGGCAAAACTGATGAGAAACACACTTTTGACGACTTGGATTTCATGATAAAGCACAACTTGCAGTATCAGAAAGACCCCAACGAAAAGTTCTTTTTGATGGGACATCTGATGGGCGGTGGAATTGTGCTTAACTACGGTATCAAGGGTAAATACAGAGATCATATCAGAGGAATTGTTGCATGTGGCCCTCTTGTCAGACTCCATCCAGACACTCAACCCAACGTGGTTGTGAGAGCACTCTCTCCTCTTATCAACAAGTTGGTGCCCAACTTCAAGATTGACTCCCAGTTGCGTTACGACTTTATCACATCCAACGAGAGATGGAAAAATTACATTGCAGGCCACGACGGTAAGCTTATTGGAACCGCAAGGCAGTTCTACGATATGTTTGCTCGTGGTGAGCAGTTAACTAAGAAGGAATACGTGAACAAGTACAAGTCTGATGTGCCCTTGATGTTGGTCCATGGCACAGAAGACAGAGTTAATTCCATTGACGGAACGAAATTGTTTTTCAGCTTATTGGACAAAAATATTGATAAAGAGTTTCACCCAATAAAGAATGGTCGCCATTCTCTTTTCATTGAAAACGATGAAATCTTCAGTGAAGTCTTCACTAAAGTCGTAAGCTTTTTAGATGGCCACTAGAATTCTTTTTGTTTTTGCGTCTATGCCATCAATATGATTATTTATTGATACTTCTTAGATATGTTATATATGCGTTTTAAGGATCTAATGCTGACTACTGTGATTAGGCCGAAGCAACCTCTTTATCTTCATTGGACTTCAATCTGTCTGGCTTTTGCTAGCACAACGGGTAGTCCTGCCAAGTCGCAACTGAAAATCATACTGTTACATTTAGGTTGAGAATGAATCAAATTGACTCTTCTATTTCGTCTCACAGGCATCCGAACACATCCAAAATACAACACTGATCTATGTTTGGTGGACTTGGCCAAAAAGTCATATCATTTTAAGAAGAATTGAAAACCTCAGTTACAAGTAGCTAGTATAAATATGGAATTTGCATTATAAAGTGATTTGAATAATTGACAATGGGGTATACAATTAAACAAAAGATAGACATTTGTCTCAAATCTGAGGCTAATCCTGAAATGACCCAAGCTGATTTGGCTACTTGGGCTATGGAACAGTATGGCTCTTCAAAACCACCTTCTCAGACGACCATTTCGAGGATTTTAAGTGCTAAGAATGACTTGGTAGCCTCGAAAGAGACAGAATTCCAGTTAGTCAGACGAAGAAAACAATCCAATCCTATTCTCAGGAGGATTCTCACTGAATGGATAACGCAGGCCATTTGGGAACATATACCCGTCACGACACCAATTATTCAACAAACTGCAAACTCGATCTGGAACAGGCTCCCGATAGAAGAGAAAGATGGTCATGGTCTTTTCAGCCAAAAATGGTGCAGTCAGTTTATGAAAAAACTCAATATTGATCTAGCCGGAGGTGATGAGAACATGCTGGAACTGTCCAGGAGGTATCCGCTTAACAAAGTTTGGAAGTTGGACGAGAAAATCGAGTTGAAGAAATACTTGGTTGAACTAATCAACGAGAACAACTACAGGCCACAAGACATATTCACTGTTGATGAGTTTCAACTTTTCTACTCCCTCCCGTTAGATCAGATTTTTGACGTGTCATCTATAGATAAAGGTCTCAAACAGTCAAGTAGCTCTACAGAAGATTCTCTCACAATCATGTTGGGCACTAATATGGACGGATCTGAGAAGTTGATGCCTTTGATAATAGGAAAATACGAACGATTTGATGTGTCCAAAAGCAGCAATTCCGCTTTGAAGAACTACTCTGCTGTCTCAAGCTCGAAACAACTACTCATGAATAAAGTCACTGAGACTTTCAACATTTTCTACAAGTCAAACATCAACAAGTGGATCACCTCGAGCATGTTTCAAAACTATCTTCTTACGCTCGACCATAAGATATCCAGCACTAGCCCTGGAAGGAAAATTCTCATATTGTTGGATGACTCGTCCTCCCATAGGATCATCAATTTGAAGTTCAATTGCATTAGGTTGTGTTACTTGAAGAATAACACCAACTTGAAAAACCCATATAACTCTTTCAATGCTGTCAAAGTGGATTACCTTCCAATGAACTTCGGGATCGTAGAAGAGTTTAAAATACTTTACCGAATTCAGCATTATTTGGAGATAATAAACTTACAGAGAAGGCATTCTAAGGAAAATACGGAGATTGCCAACTCTATGTCGTCAGTCTCCGACACTGATAATTATAGCAAAATTTCTTCTCTGGCAGCTGAAGTCTTATCAGAAGCGGATTACAGGGTTCCTTTAATTAAGGTAATCGAATGGATTCAGAGATCCTGGGATTCTGTTAGCCGAGAAAAGATATTCTCGGCATGGAAAAGATCACATCTTATCAACATCAACAAGCCTTGGCCATCATCAAACCCGACAATAGTTAGTGAGTCTGAAAAGAGTTTTGAAAATCTCACTGCATTATGTGCTAACTTCGATCCTCATAGAAATTACGAAAAGTTAAGGGAAATCATACAGAAACTAAATGTAGTGATTCCTTGGGATATCGATGACTTGTTAGGCCTTGTCAATGAAAGGGGGAAGATGACATTGAGCTATGTGTCGATAGAAGAAATAATTGGAAGTTGTCTCCTGGAAGGTTATGAATGCGTCGATTTCGATCAAAGCCAAGGTGTCAGACAAGTTAACTTCAATGATGAAAATGATAACGACTGGATGAAAGATAACTTGTTCTCCTCGACAGGAAACTTCACGATCGGGAATACAACCCCTTCTTTTCCGACTGTTACCAGAATAAGAAATGAAGCATTAGGAAACGTAATGTTTGATTCACCGACATCATACAGTGGAGTGGTAGCAAACTCACCACAGGGGTCCGTCAATGTGAATTCGATACTCGATGGTGCAGATTCTTCGCATACATATCATGGCAACAATGATATTTTAGGTAACGGTATTGAATCTGGAGTTGATCCTATCTCTTCTGAAATGTCGATAAGTCATTCTGAGCAAGGCCTTCTTTCTCCCATGTCGAAAATAGTTATTGATGATTATAAAGCCAACGATCAGGCTAGCGCCATACCCTCCTTGGTATCAACTCTTCCTGAAAAGCGTCTGAAAGATGAAGCTGAGGACTCTGGAGGAAGAAAAAGGTTTTTACCTTCCAGTCGTTTCTCCGTTGAAGGAGAATCGTCCTCCTTCTCCCCGTCTATGAACCAAAAGTTATCAGAAGAGACATCAAGATCCTCCTCTGCTGGCAACGGTGTCGTTCCCATATCTAAGGAAAGCTACAACAGCGTTAATACATCAGAATATGAAGCCATACATCATATTCAAAGACTTCTCGATCTCTCCGAAGCAGGAAACGTATACTTAACGAGCGATACAATCAGAGAACTTGCATCAAATTTGGAGAATATCAAACACAAGGCTTATCAAGGATCAAACTGATTGGTCTGAAACAAACGTTAAGTATCCCGATAGCTTCTCGACTCGAAACCACTACTTATTCAGCATCGAATATACTTTATTAATCATAAAAAAACGTAGATATTTTACTTCTATGTACAAGATAGTATGGCAATCTGGTCTGGAGAACTCGGCCACTATTTATCGTTCTCGGGGAACTCCTCCTCGAGCTCTATTCCTAACTCCCTTGCTTTTGCCTCCAACTTCTTCCTCTTTTCTAATCTGGCTCTCCTGATTCTAGCGATCTCAGCCTGGATCTCATGAGGTTCCTTAGGCACTTGATTTAAAGTGGCTGGATCCGGCCAAAAACCTGGCATGTTGAATTTCTTGTCAGTGTCCAACCCAACGTAGTACATAATACATATTGGGGTCAAAAGATAAAACCCAAACTATCTTGTTAGTATTGCTCCTTCATTGCAGTTGATGTGGTTCGAGATGATATAAAAAAATAGAAAACTTCTAAAATTACCAGTTTTCCATCTTAAAAGCTCCAGAAAACTGTATGGAAATACTTACCTTTGTTGTCTCGAGTTGAGTCCTTGTTATGTTTCCAATAAACCGGCGATATGCTGACATCTTCTTTACCTTTGAAAACTTATTTGCTTTGAAAGCTAGATTTTTATTTCAATAGAATTAGCGCGATCATCAAATTACTCTTAATGAAGACGACTAGATACGCTCTTACTAATGACTTCAAACTATACCTCGATTGAATCGGATATACCAAGCCAGGAACAGGCAGCGAGTACAGAAAGAAGCAATGGATTGGCTGGTACCGGTTTAGAAAGTATTGGTGAGTGGAAGTGGACAAGAAGATTGAAGGAATCATCACATCCTATAGCACTCTTATGTTACATTTTGTTTAGAGTATCACCGTTGGTTTTATATATCTTTGGTAATTTCTTCATCGGATTTGTAACAAAGAAAAACCGGTTCATATTGCATTTCATTTTGATCAGTCTTTTGGTGTCGGCGGATTTTTGGAATTTGAAAAATATAGCAGGAAGACTACTTGTTGGATTGAGATGGTGGAATGAGGTACAGGTGACGAGTGAAGAGAGCGGAGAGTTTGAGAATGTATGGGTATTTGAAACGGCCGATCCCGAGAGATACATTAATCCGATAGACTCGAAGCTTTTCTGGCTTCTCTTGTATGTACAGCCGGCAGCATGGATATTATTGGGAATACTTGCACTTCTCAAATTTCAATTGCTCTACCTACTCTTGATTGTTATATCATTGTCACTTTCACTCACAAACGCTTTCGCATACACCAAATGCGATAAGTTCGGTAAGGCTAACGGGTTGGCTTCAGATTTGATATCGAAAACTACAGGAAGCTTGTTAAATAGAATCAATCCATTCTCTAAATAGACATACTTGAACTACCCCTTGCACTGTCTTAGGATTTAATCAACCCCAACTTGTTTCTCAATTTCAACGAACGGTGCTTTCTTGTAGATTTTTTGGTGCTCTCGTCAGAACTGGGAATACACTGGACATACTGGACCTGGCTTGAATTCTCGTCGATGGATTTTCTGGATTTAATAACCCCTGTCTCTATCCTCTTCCTGTGTGTTTCTCTGAGCCCTTGCGTTGGTACTGAACGAAGCGATGCCTTGTTTCCCACATAATTGCCATTCCGTGTTTCTTTGAGTACGCTCTTGTCTTTCTCAACATTACTCTCCTCTGGTGGTTTTTCGTCATTGTAATAGTCCCAACCATTTTTACTCGCAAATTCGGTTGTAAAATTCTCAGTATTCCCGTTTTGAACTGCCATACTGATTGGGATACTAGGGTAGTTTGTGATAGCAGAGTAACTACTCAAGGTCTTATCCTTTGTGGGAGAGACGTTACCTTCTATCTGACTTGGCATATGAGGTCTCCACCATATCAGATTGAGCAAAAACGAAAAGGTTGAAGGTTTCTTTTGAATGCCCGCAGGCTTGGTCCTTAGTCTGTCGGTACTTATAGAAGAAAGGCCCAAGAAATTATCCCCTTCGTGATATGGCGATGATGAACAAGTTACGTGTTTACTAACTTCTCCAAACAATCGTTGAGGCGAAGGTTGATCCAAAAGATTCAGATCGTGGAGTTCTATAGGGTTTCGGGGCACTGCTATGTTACTCGTTGCGACCGGTAGTGTTGACAAAACGGTAAAATCGTCTTTAAAAGATTTGAGAGCCTCATCAGATCTGGGGTTTTTGTCTGCCCATAGTTTGTCCTCGCTCTCTTTGGGAAGGTAGCTTTCATAAATCTCTTCCAATAAAATGTCGATTTCTTCATCCAGGCCAAAATGGCCTCTAATGCCTCTAATGCCCCTAATGCTTCCTCCTCTAATACTCTTGACCTTCGCAACTTGACCCATTTCGTGCGATCTTTTCTTGAAAAATGCCCGCATAGACCTCCTCTTCTTGCTCTCCAGCTTGGAAGTGTCTTGATCAGCTACTACCTCGGTATCCTCACTTATTTTCGGCTTTTTGCTTGATTGCAAATTGCTGCAAAATGCTCTGATTGATGATGTACCTGTACCGGCAACCTTTCCAGTTTCAATTGAATTTGGCTTTTTCATTATCAAAGCTTCTCAAGAATCCATCACTTGCATCGACTTGCTAACAAATAATGTAGACAGCTTATATATTTGATTTCACTATGTGTTTGTAAAGATTGATTTATGTGAAATGTTCGCGATGTACAAACAAAATAATACTCTAATCCTTCTCAAAAACATCTCTAAGATAAGAAAAATGTTCCAATTTTGATTCCAAATCCTTGAAAGAGTGCGAGTACTTTGGCTTACGATCACCGATAATGCTTTTTTCAGGAATGACGGTGAAAGGCTCGCCTTCCTTGTCTACAACAAGAACGCCTGTTTGAAAGTTTTGCAAAACTTTTTGCACGGTCTCATCATTAGGATGAACTTCATAGCCTCTAGATTTTTTCCATTTCAAAAGCTTTGAAGAACTCTCTGACTTTTTGTAAATGATCCTTAATATTAACTGATTTACTAAGGTATTAAGGCAATTATTAACGGAAATCTTGGTGACTGAGTTCTTCAATCCTTCGATATGTACATGTTCTGGTATTCTCTTTATAATGAACGCTGGATCGTAGTAGTAGTTGGATTGATCATCAGCACACTCAATCAAGGCCTTTATGAATTTTGGTTTAGCCATGGAGTACTCTAAAAGTATCCGCCAGATTTCTTTATCGTTCTGTTGTTTTGCAAAAGATATTGCCATTTCTGGATCTTCTAACTTGTCTATGATAAGCATGAGGGCTTTGTGACTTTGCCCAATTTTTCCCAAGAGGTAGACTAACTCTTCGTTGAACTCGTTTGACTCACAAAGTGCGATAGCTTGATCGATATTATAAGAGGTGTTCTTAGCTAGATATGGTAGTAAATTCTTACGATCATAACGAGCATAAAGCCTTATTCTCTCATCTCCGAAGGGCTCGGCCAAAAACTTGTCCTCGCATGCTAGCTTCTCGAGATAAAAATAGCTTACCATATCTAAGCTATCCTTATTCAACACTTGGACCAACACTTTCGGATCAACCTCATGACGGCAGTCGACAAGGATAGAGACAAGTCCCTTTAATTTCAGCTCCAAACTCTCTAGTGGTAGTCCCTCTAACTCGGCTTTTTCACATGAGAACCTGATCATTTGAGGTATAAAAGTGATATAATTCAGTAACAAGTGGGTCTCAGCTAGGAAGCCCATCAAGTCAGGACTTCTTAAGTCAAATAGATGAGGTATCGCTTTCGACGGTTTTGAGGACTTCATATATAATTCAACTAATGACCGTTTCAACTTGTCCGACTGCTTAGCCCTCAAAATGTCTTCCACTTCTGACTCTATGAAATCAACATCGTACAAGTTTGAGTCCCATTGTTCTATCAAAGTGTAGAACGTGTCATCGTGATCCACTTGAGTTAACCAATACAGAAGCACTCTATTGTAGATTCCACTCGATATCCCAAGTTGTGGCGCTCTAGGAAGAACCTTAGTAAGTTCTGGAACATGTTTTGCTTGAATGAAGATGTTGCTCCAAGTTTCCCATTGTGAAGAGAGTTCTCGTAAGTAGGAGTAGTCACTTTCATTTGATTGCTTATTGCCATTTTCAACGCTGCTCAACGACTCTATCTTGAAATCTTCGATAGTGGATTTCGAGTTGCGATCGTGCAGTAATTGCCTAGGATCATAAGATAATAGTAAGGTCAAAACATCGGCAGCTTCTTGCCACTTGTTGCCTTGTACCAAAGAGTCAACATATAGTACGCCGTAGTTGAGTTGCTTTTCTCTTGGTAAAAGATGCTTACTTATCTTCCAGGCCTCCAAGTAGTTGTCTTGTTGTAAATACCACTCTAAGGTATCGCTCAACTGAAACTCTTGTGCTATTACTGCATCTCTGGCACTAACTATGAAATACTTTGTCCCATCTTCGCCGATATGAGAGCCTAGTAAGAAGTCATTAAGGCCTAATCCATCTATGTGACGAAGTCCTAGTTCTTCTTCATATTCTACTTCTCCACTTGTGGAACTAATCAACTTTATATCTGGGTTATGAAAAAAAGGTTTATGCGATTTCGAATCAGTTGTATGTGGCTGATATGTCAATACCATAATCAAATCATCCTTAAAGCTTGATATACCAGATATCAATTCGTCTACCTTGAATGTATTCTCTATTTCCACTTTCTTTTCGTAGCTGTTTCGAAACGATATAGTTGCAGCAGAAGAAAGTATTTTACTTTTGGATGACAGTGATGGTTGATTATTGGTGGGCTTCTGTGATGTAACCCTGAGCGACCAAATATAATTTGCCCACCCTATTAGTATACGGTCGGTTTCTGGGTAATCAATACAAGGCCAGTAAAGGTCGCTTCTCGGAGAATCATCGGGTTTATCAATAACCATGATTTTCTGTTTCTTTGCTGTATGATAGATGGTTATTCCTGAGTCGTTCATCCACACAATCAAGTCGTCGATTCTTTGTAAAGAAACGATAGGACCATTATTATCATCAAGAACCACATCTGACCTTTGGTTTAACCAATTTTTGGATGATTGCACCACTTTACCACTCTTTCCCCCGCTGAAGAATGTTCTAGTTCTATAATAATCCTTATCTAGTGCAACAGAATGTATTGGCCTTTTGAAATCGTAGGCAATGATATCTTTTTCATCCGTGATGGAGCCTATGACGACAGTTCCGTCCATTGAGCCGCTGGCAAAATAGCTGCCATCTGTATACATTGACAAAACAGACGCCCTATGTGCCTTAAACGTTCTCAATGCTCTCAATTCTGTGTCGGTGATGTGAATGATTCCTGAATGTGTTGCAAACATGAATACGGACTCATGGAACACACAGGTGGAAACTGGATCACGATCAAAAAACACAGACGGAAGCCCTGTAAGTCTTTTATATTTGAGTCTTGGGGGTTCCTCTTCTTCATCGCCATCTTCCTCATCCTCATCTTCTTCGTCGCTGCTTCCGCCTTCACTATGCTCACCTTCTGTGACACCCAGTTTTGAAGTCTCGGCTTCTTCTTCTTCTTCTGTCTCATTCCGCCCTTCTTTCGCTGGACTGTTCAGCAAGCCTGCCCCATCGGGGTATTCCTGCTCATCTCTTTCCTCAGTTAACTCACTATTCCTCCTGCTGTTCAGGTTTCTTTCTAAATTTGTCATTGATGTTGCTTCCCCTTCATTCTGCGCAGCTATATCCACATCATTGATACCACTGTTATCCTCTCTCATAACTGGTTCACCTTCTGACCTCACTTCATCCATCCTGGAACTCTGCTCTTCCTCTGGGGATTGTTTAACATTTTCAACCTTTTTCTTAGCCTGTATGTCGAGATTAGGTGAGCTTTCTTCCTTCATTGAATCAACTTCTGTGTCTTTGCTACTCGTATCCATTAAAGCTGTTCATACTTATCACTCGTAGCAGTTAAGTTCAGTCAAGAAATTACAGTACTAGTACTTTTAAATGGATTTGACTTTTGATATACAATTTGGTTACACAAAACACCAATTTATCAGATTTTTATTCATTGAGGAACAATTCTTAGTTCCCTGATATAAGATGCTTTCAGCCGTTAAGGGGATTCTAGTTCAATGTGACCCATCCATAAAGGCGTTGATATTGAAAATTGACTCGGCAAGGCATGATATAATTATTGAAGAGTTAGACGATACGCATTTGATGATAGACCAGAGCAAGGTGGAGTACGTTAAGAATGAATTAAATCGATTACTTTCTAAAAATATATACAATCCATTTGAGGAGCAATGAAGAGACGGCGAGGCTGTAAGCCTAATCAGAGACATTTGGTTCCACATCATCCAAAACTTCATCGCTTAATACAGTTGCTGGTGTATTTTCTTCTTTATCATACAAGTTTGAAAGAGTGTCGCTCATGAACCCCACAAGTGTGTCGACTTCCATTATGTCTTGCATCTTCGGCCTTATACTAAGATCTTCGTTGGCTTTCTTTTCGAGGTCTTGGTAGAAACCCTCGTATATCATAGCGATGATATTGCAAAGATTGTCCATCAAATACTTTGCTACCAGCTCATCGTTTATGAACGATCTTATCTCTTTGTAAATAGTTGGTAATTCAAACAAGATTTTGTCCCTCAACTGCATTGACTTCTCCAAGGGGTCATTAGTTGAATTTTCATTGCGTATAGGTTCCCCTATCGAGTTAGCACAATCCGTTATTAGGTCATGGGCAGCGTTATTCAACTCCAATTCAATCTCATATTTCGCATCGATCATATTGTTGATCACTTTCGGGACTGACCTTTTGACTAACTCAATCAAGCCCCCGTTATTGTTGTATTCGACAAGAAACTCTCCATTTCTCAAAGTCTTTATGATTTCGCTGATCCCACTTGTAAAATCTACCGTTGTCTCAGTTCTCACGTACTGAATATCGAAGTTATTTAAATGTCCTTGCAAGAAGATCAAATTCTTCAAATAATAGAGCTTAGCAGCTAATGGACCGAGATGCTTTAAAGCTAGCTTGTATGCTCCATCTTTCAATAGTTGAATACAACTATGTACAATGTAATGAGCTATGTCGTCAAACACCACAGAATTTATCAATTCGTAGATATTGGAGAGAATAGTCAAAGCTTTACCTAAAGGCAAATAAACTTCTTTAAACAAGTTCTCGTTGAAATCAACATCGAGTGGATTAACTTTGGGTTCATTACTAGTGGAGTTTTGTCTTTTTCTGTTTCCTAATTTTAAGTCTTCTGGAGTTGGTTTATAGTGCATTAATTTTGTGTCAACGTAGATTTGAATTCTGAAAATCAAACGTGTTTGTACATCATGTAGCACAGGCTCAAATAATTCGCCCCAGTTCACCTTATTGTCGTTGATGATACTGGCAGAGTCAGTCTCCTCAAACTCATAATACTTCTGAAGAATTGTGGTAAGCTGGCATAATGTGGTGATGTTATTTTCTCTTATAATCTTATTCCGAAGAGTATCATGCAAAGGTTCAATCAACGATTTGAACCAAAGGGAAACTTCGCTCACAATGCAGTCTGGAAGTTGTGATGCCGAAGGCTCCATGAATTTGTAAATCATTGATAATTCCTTCTCAATAATTTTTTTAAAGAATGAAATATTATCCTGACTGAACTGACTCAAATCCGAAGAATCTTTCTTTCCGATATCAGGAAGGTTTTTTTGAATATACATGTTAACAAGTTCTGTTCTCGATTTGAAGTACAGACTCAACACTTCATTCAAAAGGCCCTTGTACTCGTCGTGATATTCAACCCTTTTGATGATTTGGCCCAATAAGGCAGGAAAATTGTACGACTTTTCCTTATTCTCATCAGCATAGTTATTGAACTCACTATACAAGAGCATATCAATAGTGAGATTTTGAATTATACTCTCTTTCCCCAGTTTATGCTGTTCTAACTTTGAGTATATGACATCATTCAACCCTCTCAATTCTCTTACTAAAAAGTTTTTGATAAGGGTCAAAGCTCGCGTCATACAATGTCTAAACCTTATTTTATACGTTTCAATATCCTTGAACTCTGGATGTTCCTCTATAAATTTTAATGCTTCATCCAAAGAGTTCAAAATGTTTTGGAAAGACTGACTTTTGATCAATCTATTTCCTGGACTGCTCAACGCTTTAGTTATACCTTCCAAAGACTCAAACACTTCGAGAAAGTCATGTATTTTCTGTGAAATGTCTTTATATTTCTCCTGTTTCTTCAACAATCTTGTAGATTGTTCAGCAAAATCACCAGTCTCATTGGAGACCTTATTGTACTGACTTACTAACTTCGAAAGTGTTTGTAAGATCGAATCCGACTCTTCAAGCAAGCCCCCAATAACCTCAACGTTTATTTTACAGCTGTCCTCGAAATTGAGGTATAAGTCATTATTGTAATTTATCAAGGTCTTGTTATTGTCGTCGTCGATCAATGAGTTGTATGAATATTTCTTGACATAATCGTTCCATAAATACTCTTTCTCGCTTTCTGTAAAAGGATATATGAGGTGGATGGTATTCGTATCCTTCTCTCCATTATATATGCTCGACAAAGAGTACGATCTTATCGTCCTTGTAATCTCATTTGGATTGATCTTTCCTCGAGAATGTTCAACTATACCTTCACCAAGGTATAGTTTATCTTCAGTAAACGAGGGAATGTCCTGGGCAACTTGCTGTAGTATGGACTTGCTCCTTCCTCTAGCCATAGCGTTTTACTTTAACTGTTTGACGTCTACAGGTGTAAATAAATTGTTCGATTAATTTTCAGTAGTGCAGTACAAGACACACGTAAATCTCAATCATATGGTAATGATATATTAGGGATGAATGACCCCAGGGATGAAGTGATAAAGTCTGAAGATGACTTAACGGCTAGTAGTTCGGATGAGTTGAGGGATTTGCAAAAAGAGTTTGAACTTCGAAGAGAGAAAATCCTCAAGAAGAAAGCTGAAAAAGCTGAAAAAGTTGAAAGAACCGAAAAGGCTCTAGAGGTGGCTACATCACCAAAATCAAAGGCTAGCCCGCAAGAATATCCTAAAAAGAGTACCTACTCTGTAGACAAGGAAATTGACTCACGTATTGTTGAAAACAGGATAAAAGCTAAAGCAAGTGTTAAACCTAAAAGCTCATTTACGAGTCAATTATATGAGGCAAGCAAAAGGTCAAAAGAACCGGAGGATTATTCTAACCGTGTGTTCGAATTCGAGCTCCCCGAGCAGGTAGACTTGTCAGTAGACGAAGTTGAGCAGTTTTCGTCGCAAACATTGAGGAAACGTTATGTTAAAAGCGAAGCTTTACAAGAGCTCTTCGCAGATAAGAAGATACTCAAGGTTGATAAACTATTTGCTAAAGTCAATGCACCCAACTATTCAGAACCAAAGTACGTGAATTGGTGCCTTATTGGGGTAGTGCTTTCCAAATCGAGCCCCAAGACAACACAAGGAACTACGAAGGACAAGAAATCAAAATATATGAAGATTCTGATAGGCGACTTTAACACAGCAGTCGATCTAATGTTATTTGGCGAGGCATTCACAAAGTACTGGAAGCTCAAAGAAGGAGACGTAGTTGCTGTTTTGAATCCCCAAGTCCGTCCTTACAAGCCACCCTTTCGTGGATTCAATTTGGCATTGAGTGAGCCTCTCAACTCCATCGTTGAAATAGGGTCATCTAAAAGTTACCGTCATTGCAGCTTTCAGAAAAAAGATGGCACCAAATGCACGGCTGTCATTGATGGCCTCAAGTATGACTTGTGCTCATTCCACCAGGACTTGAAGTACAGAAAGGGACAGAGTCGGCGAATGGAGTTGAACGGCAGTGTGTCGCTTAAAGGCCCGCAGTCTACGAAGAACACCCATGGTCAGCCGTCCAATTTTGTCAGGTATGACCAAATCAACGAAAATACCACCAGTTACTCTTCAAAAGGAGGGCATTCATCGAAGCATTACGTCAGCCCCAGTGTGCTTGACAACATTGAAGTGAAACGACGGAAACTTATAGATCTGAAAAACAATGCCAAGTTGGAGCGTCAACTCCTGCTGCTCCTGAATACCTCTCGGTTCAAAAAATTGGGCTTGCTCAAAGAATCTCACCTGCCTGATCCACTCAGCTCCTCGGTGACTACCGCTGCATTTACTCCTGGTTCACTAAGTAAAATAGGCTTTAATCCAGTCGCATCGCCCTTGTCTCTGTTACTGCCGCTGGAAATGGAAGCAGGCCCGCCAATCAAGGGCAGTAAAGGAAACAGCATGTCTCCCGATTTGCAAGAGTTGTACGAATTGAGTTCACGAAATCTGGCATTGAAGAAACTATCAGCGTCTGCTGATGCCTCCAAGGCCAAACGAGAAAAATGGAAAGCCAACTTGCAACAACTCCGGAAACTGAACCAAGCTATGACATCTTTAGGTGCAAAAAACGGTTTTCAGCCTAGCCGAGATGCTAGCGATACTAAACAATCACTCTCGACCTCTACACAGAAACCGCCTCCTTTTGGAGACGCCGACAGCTCCGACACCAGCGACGTTGACATTACTTTCGAGTCAGCTGATGATAAACTTCAATATCATAAGATGCTCAGGCTTCCGTCCCCTCCCGGATAATCAAAGAAACGGAATAGAAACCTTGTACAAGAAAACCGTTCGATACTGGTGTCTACAAGGTAGAGTGCAAACAAGCGCAGGTCGACGAAGTGGCATCCATAAGACAACCGAAAATAAAACCAAATGTTTAGCTTAAGCTTGAACAAGCACCCCTACAAAGGCCTTTACAAAGGCCACTACATCGCCCGCTACGGCGCTTTCCCGCTACAGGGCCCCCTATAGCGTGCGTGGCTGCTAGTGAACCCTTTTTCACAGATCGCAACCCGATCTGTTCCACTGATAACTAGTCTGATCTGAAACGTTTTCATATGACTTTGACGTTCGCTTTTGTGATTTGGTGAGTTGGTGGTTTGCTTTGTCCCTTGCTGCTTTGGCAACCATGTGTCTGTCGGCGTGCCCTCTCGCAAAGCTGTTGCTTCATACGTCGCTGCTGGATGGCGGATGTCGGCAGTTAAGACCATGTGTCTTTAGCTAAGCTGCCATTACACCGAAAGCCTATACAAATGCGTCCCTTGTAATTAGCTCTTTGCCATGTTTGTCTGTTGGTCTTTTGGCCTGCTGACTTGGTTTTGCCCGCTGGCGTACTGAAATGGTGCCCGTGTTTAACCTCAAAGAGGAGTTGGCCATGAAAATTAAGATTTTTCTCTATGTGATTGAACGTCCTGCTGCCGGCCTCTGTAAAACAGTCACAACGGCACTGCTGGACACTCTACGTGTAAACCTAACTTTCCCAGTGGCATTGAGGTCCTTACACGATGCCAACAAGCCTGCTAATGAACCGATAACCAGAGCCATGCTCAAGCCAATGCGGAACCCAATGCGAAAGCCCTGATCAACTCAAGGAAAAGGCCTACCGAAGCCAAAGCAGGATCTCTATTCAAGTCAAGGAATTTACCTGTTCAGCCCAAACAAAAATCCTGGCCAAACGAATACAGTTGTGAGTAGCTCCGATCCACAGATTGCAGCATGTGTATTTACATTAAACACTCTGGCTAGCCATAAACAGCAGTACATTCACTACAGAAGAAACTCATGCCAACAAAAACGTCCTCCAGCAACACCGTCCTCGAGCAAGAACAGCCTCCGGCAAGAAAAAACACTCCACCAACCTTCTTTGGCCCAGCGAAGGCGTAGGAAGAACCTTCATCTCACCTGTGAAATTTTTCCACCTAGAGACGCAAATTTTGGCCAAAAAAAAACAGCATGCCTATATCTCCGTTCCATGTGAATGCTAAGGAGGGGTTACTTCTAGTGCTCTGGTCAGTAGTTGTTCAATAAAACAGTAGCAAATGACAAAAGCTATGGATTAAGGTTTCTTTATATGTCGGATAGTTTAGGTAATTTTTCACATGAAAAACCACCATAAAATTATATATATAGACAATTTAGTGGAGTTCTTTAAAGAAGCCAAATCGTTACAATTCAAAGTTCAAAATTCATCAGTTTCATAGTGTTTTATCGTGTTAAGCTAGTATTACAAGTATCGATAGCAGTTCGTAATTCATAGAAAACATTTGTCAGTTTAAAACACCTTGATTTGTTCTAATTGCGAAAAGCACAGTCTAAAATCGTGGAGAAGCTTGGAAAACAGAGGAAATTCTTGTTGAAGAACAGATATACAATGTCAAAAGTAGAGGAAATCAGCAATTCGATTATACCATACGCTAGCAAGTGGTATGTGATAGTGGGGACGTTATTGGCGGTATGGTTTGTTGTCTCTACATTGAAGGAGCTCAGATTCAAGAGATTGCACGGGTGCAAGACGCCCAAGCTCTACAGCTGGGATGGATTGAGCACGCTTCCATTGGGATACAAGCTTTTGAAGCACAAGCAGGAGGGAACGTTGTTGGAGTTTGCCGAGAGCATGTTTGAAAACATGGGGACGCAGACGTACTGGTTGAGGTTTTTCACGGTGCCCGTTGTGGTGACGAAGGACCCTGAGAACATCAAGGCCCTTTTGGCCACGCAGTTCAACGACTTTGCCTTGGGGACCAGACATGCCCATTTCTTGCCCTTGTTGGGTGACGGTATCTTTACTTTGGACGGCGAAGGGTGGAAGAACTCGAGAGCCATGTTGAGACCGCAATTTGCCCGGGAGCAGATTGCCCACGTCAGGGCGTTGGAACCACATTTGCAGCGTTTGGCCAAGCACATTTCCAACACCAACGGCGACACCATCGATATCCAGCACTATTTTTTCAACTTGACCGTGGATACGTCCAGTGAGTTCTTGTTTGGGGAATCAGTCTTGTCGTTGGCCGACGCCAGCATTGGCGAGGAAGAGGTGAATGATTTTGACGGTAAAGCAGGTTTCACTGAAGCCTTCAATGTGTCCCAGGCTTACTTGGCCAGCAGAACGTATCTTCAAGATCTCTACTTTTTAATCAATAATGCGGAGTTCAAAGATTCCGTCAGAAGGGTCCACAAGTTTGCCAAGTTCTACGTGAAGAAAGCGTTGGAGTTCACCCCCGAGGAGTTGGAGAAAAACTCGGCCAATGGATACGTTTTCCTTTACGAGCTTGTCAAGCAAACCAGAAACCCCAAGGTGTTGCAAGATCAATTGTTGAACATATTGATTGCCGGCAGGGATACTACAGCAGGTTTGTTGTCCTACACCTTTTTCGAGTTGGCCAGAAACCCCGATGTGTTTGAAAAATTGAAAGAAGAGATCTACACCAACTTTGGTGACAATACCAACCCTCGTGTCGAGGACATCACTTTCGAGTCCATGAAGAGATGCGAGTACTTGAAGTGGGTCTTGAACGAGGTGTTGAGATTATACCCTTCTGTTCCAAACAACTTTAGGGTCGCCACTAAGGACACTACTCTTCCAAGGGGTGGTGGCTCCGATGAGTTGGCACCAATCTTTGTAAAGAAAGGTACTACCATCGCCTACTCAGTCCACTGTGCACACAGGAACGAAGAAGTGTTTGGCAAGGATTCCAGACAATTCAGGCCTGAGAGATGGGCTGACCTCAAGAGATTGGGCTGGAACTATATCCCATTTAACGGAGGTCCTAGAATCTGTTTGGGTCAGCAATTTGCATTGACGGAAGCCTCCTACATTGTTTGTAGATTGATTCAAACTTTCCCTCACTTGGAGTCCAGGGACCCTGGTATCTACCCACCAAGGAAAAACGTGCAATTGACCCAGTCTCATCACGATGGTGTTTTCGTTTCCCTTCATAAATAAGCCTTACATATCAATACAACAGTTTCACAGACTTACTTAATTTATTAGAAATATAGTTATAGTATGAGTTTTAGTCTATCTTGAGATGTTAATAATGTAGTGCTCTTTATTGGTGGGCGCAGAGTTGATGATGATCTTGATAGTGAAAAAATTACTGATGCGCAGAAGCTTCTTCACCGGAAGGTTTCTAAGGACAATACTTAACTACATGTCAGATACTACCAAGAGACTCAAAGTAGATTCGTCAATGTTGAAGATTTGCACTCACTCCGGCTCGTTCCATGCGGACGAATCACTCGCTGTTTTTATGATAAAATTACTTCCTAAATATCAAGACAGTCAGCTCATCAGATCAAGAAACCCAACTGATTGGGAAGAAAGTGACCTTGTGATCGACGTAGGAGGGAAATATGATGGCAAGAAATGGTTTGATCATCATCAACGTGAGTTTAACGAAACTTTTTCCTCTGAATTTAAAACAAAATTATCATCAGCAGGACTCATCTATAAGCATTTTGGTAAAGACATAATTAGCCATGTATTGGGAATCGAGGGAGACAACGTTGAGTTGTTGTACAAAAAAATTTACAAGGAGTTTATTGAAGCTTTAGATGCCAATGACAATGGAATCAACAACTACCCTAAAGAGGTCGAGGCTGACAAGAAATTCAACGACAAAAACATCACTTTACCCTCGATTGTATCGGGCCTTAATCCCTCCTGGAACACTAACCCAACCGACAAAGACTTTGACGAGGCTTTCAAGGCCAGCAGTCTGCTCATGGGTCAGGTTTTCTTGAACCTTCTCAACGGGTACGGGAAGGCCTGGTTGCCAGCCAAAGATATCGTCCAACGAGCATTTGACTCTAGATACGAAACACATGAGTCGGGGGCTATCATCGTGTTGGAGAACTTCTGTCCATGGAAAGAACATTTGTATGCTGTAGAGAAAGAAGCAGGTAAGCAGGCTGAAATCAAATTCGTGCTTTTCCAAGATTCGTCTAGTAAATGGAGAGTATCTACCGTACCAATCTCGTCAACCTCTTTTGATTTTAGATTGGGCTTACTCGAACAGTGGAGAGGGTTGAGAGATGAGGAATTGAGTAGAGTTTCTGGTGTCCCTGGATGCGTTTTCGTTCACGCTGCTGGTTTCATTGGAGGTGCAGACACCAAGGAAGCAGTTCTTGAATTAGCAAAATTGTCACTCAAGCAATAGAGATTAACGGGTTGAAGAATGGCTTTGAACCGAAACTTTTATTGAAATTACTATACTTTAAAAACTCGAGTACTATAACGATTCGTTGATTATTATTAATATATAAACTGAGAATTGAAAATTTTAACCAACTGATTTTAATTAGATACCAGACATGTAAGTGATAAGTATTATACAGAAGCTTTATCAACGTGATGTGGTTTCTCCTTTTCCTTTTCTTCACTACCATCTGAGTAGGAAGGATTCATCATTTCACCATCGGCGATATCCTTGTGTTCAACTTGAAGCTTGTTGCGTAAATCATTGTCAGAAAGAATTGGAACATGAGGTTGCCATTTGTTTGTTCTCCAGGCAGGCACCTTTTCTTCCCACATTTGACCAATTTCTTCCAATCTCTTTCCTCTCGTCTCAGGGAAGAAGAAGAAGACATGAACGAACATTGCAGCACAGAAAACAGCGAAAACGATGTAGGTCTTCCAGGTGATGTTTTTGAAGGCTGATGGAGAGAACATAGCAATGGCAAAATTGAAAATCCAGTTTGCAGCAGTGGCAAGAGATGCACCTCTTTGTCTTGAAACGTTATCACCCCAAACCTCAGCACAGTAAACCCAGATACAAACACCCCAACTACAGGCGAAGGAGACAACGAACAAGTAACAGCATGCAATGACACCCTTAGCAGCTTTGTTATCTTTTTTCTCAATCTTGATTCTGACAGTGTCATTGTCTTGGTAACCAGTGGTGGGTTTACCATAAGTAGCTAACAAACCAGCAACAGCGAATTGCCATGCCATCATGAAGGCAGCACCGATCAACAAGACAGGTCTTCTCCCGAACTTGTCCATGAAGTAAAGGGCAGGAATGGTAGTGACGGTGTTCAAAACGTACTGAATCGAAGAAGAAACCAAGTTGTTGTTACCAGTGTAACCAGCCATTTGGAAAATGTACACAATGTAGTACATCATGACATTCATACCAGTTAATTGTTGCCAGATTTGAGCGAAAACGGCGGTGACTGTTCTGTTGATGTACTTCTTTGAGAACAAGTCAAGATAAGTGAAGGCTTTGGCGTCTTCCTCAATCATCAACTGTTCTTTGATCTCGGAAATTTCAATCAAAACATCTGGGTCTTGTCTGTTACCCTTGGCTTGGGTCCTGGCCACAATTTCTTCTGCCTCGTCCCAAAAGTTTTGTTTGGCGAGCCATCTGGGAGACTCGGGCAAAAAGAAACAGCCAATGAACAAGAGAGCACCGGGGACAATCTGGATAGCCCAGGCGATTCTGAACGATCCCACACCATTGACAAAACTCAACCCGTAGGAGATGTAAAACATGATCAAAATACCAAGCGTAACCGAGAACTGGAAAAGACCCCCGATCAAACCTCTCACTTTTCTAGGAGACATCTCGGACCCATAAACAGGAGCCACCGAGGAACCAAATCCAACTCCGAACCCAGAGATAATACGCCCGATGATCAACTGAGCCCTGTTTTGCGATGACGACTGGATAGCAGCACCCACCATCCAGAAAAATGCACACAAGAGCAACGATGCTCTTCTGCCAAAAGGCTCAGACACAAACGACGAACCCAACGACCCGAAAAACGACCCCAACGACATCGACGCCGTGATGAAACCTTGCAAAGTAGAGTTTGGGTGGTGGAAAAAGTTTGTGTAGTGCTTACTGCCGAGGAACGCCGACATCGACGCTATATCAAAACCAAACATCATACCAGAAATACACGAGATCACGGCAATCACATACACATTGTGTGCCTTGGGAAGCACATCGAGCACCTTCTTCACCTTGAGTGCCGGCTTGACGAGTTTTTTCTCGTATCCCATTTTCGAAACTGCTGAAAAACTTCGACCTGTTGAAAACTTTGAAAACTTTGAGAACTAAAATACTTCTTTCTCAGAAGATTCCAATTTCCTTGTTTAGCTTGAATTGAGAATGTCAGTTGCTCTTGATACTGACTTTGTTTACTACGTGTAAATATCAGACAAGTAAAATTTCTTTTACACTTAAATTGCTACCAGTTTCACTGAAGAGAATTGTATGAGGAAAAAAAATTCCTCTCCAGACTTTACCGGCGAATCTTGTTCTATTTATGCTTCCCCGGTTTGCTCCAGTAGATCTCCAGAAAAAAAATTTCCATCTCCATTGTACAGTTTATGGGGAGCATCTTTGTTGAGTGATCGTGATGTGGCCTGACAAGCATATTGCATCTCGAACAAGATCAGAAATACTGTAACCATAACCAGCTAGCTCATGTGCATTCTTGTTAAAAAATCATCCGTCGGGTTTTCTGCTGGACGGACCTTCGCTTTCAATGCAACTACAAGTCAACGCTGCAATCACTGATTAGCTATAGTCACTTATAGTCCGCTATAGTTAGCTGCAGCTAGCTATAGTCAACTATAGTCAGCTACGCCCACAAACGATCACAATTGTGCTGGCGAATGTGGAAAAATCACCCGCTCGCGGTGGGGCAATGTAGCAAGATTGACCTGGAGAAGCACGGAGAAATGTATTTTTATCCGATTTTTTGTGCAGGCACTATTCAAAACAGGGTGGGGGAATGTCCGTGATGTCAGCGGACTGCAGCATGCGTCGTATGCCGAAGACTTTTCTGGAGCCACATACTCTAAGAACTGTGTGTACTGCATTTAGTTGTGTAGTTTGTGGTTTTTTTTCCGCTGGGTCTATTGTCTCGCTGCTTGTTGTCTATTACAGTGGCCGATGCAGTGTCCCGTGCAGTGGTCACTACGCTGTTACATAGGCGTAATTCGGCGGATAAACTCCTGCGAGATTATCCCGGGGTTTTGTGGCGGATTTAGTATCTGGCGCATTGCTATTGATGGGACAAGACTGGGGCACAGTGCGTGAATTCATCCGATGAGAGGGGAGGGGGCCAGGGGGGCGAATGAGAGGTGGGTAATTTTTTCATTTTTCATTTTTGTGGCACTAGCTACATAGAACGAGCAAAATACAAAAAAGAAACGTCACCATGCCGCAGAACCGAATAAGAAAACGACACAAACGACTTAAACGAAACATGACCGACAAAGCCGATAGTAGTCGAAAGTAGTAAAAAAGAAGAGAGTGCGAAAGGAAGAGAACAAAGCGAGGAGTTTTGCATATACGGTAAGTGATTTTTTTTTTTGTTCTTTTTTTTGTTCTTTTTTTTTTTGGTCCTTTTTTTTTTTTTTTTTTTTTT